>JARVJO010000305.1:12461501-12481318 GCA_031762555.1 Cynodonichthys magdalenae
CTGCCAACATTGCTGCACTGGCCGGCCTTCCAACTAGTCTTGTACACAGAGCCGTGACGGTCAGCACACACACACGCAGAGAGTCACAGAAATATCCACACAACCTCACTGACCACATGTTTCTGTTTATTAAGGTGTCTGAACATTACAGGACAGGGAAGCCCATCAAACACTTTGACAAAGCATCATCAGATGAGCAGGCTCAGAGGTTTGTTGAACTTATATAAAATAGGAATAAAACAAATGTGTGTGTGAGACAAGAAGATTTGTGTGTGTGTGTGTGTGTGTGTTGAACAGGTGCAGCTCTGTGGTGGCGAAGTTCCTGAGCCTGGACCTGGAGGACAAACAGTTGGATCTGCAGAGTTTCATGAAAGACGAGCTCCTGCCCTCTGCTGGAGAGCTGATGAACCGCAGCTGAACTCTGCTGCAGCACACGTTTCCTCACCTCTGTGGTCAGTTGTGTTCATATGAAATGTTTCAGGTTTGTTTGAAGAGATGGTTCAGCTCCAGACTGGGCACAGATATGGAGAATTCATTACTAAATTTCTATTTAAATGACACAAAAATATTTGTTCTCTTACGAGTTTAATGTTCTCGGGTTTGTTTTAATACATTGTATACATTTTCAGGTATTCAGTGCAAAATATAAATAATAGATTTATTGATTTAATTAATAAATTATATTTTTAAAAAACTGACATAATATGCTATATGTGTCTAGTGTCGTCTTATTTGTAAGTCGGTACAAAAACTGGTACCACTAATAATGTTCCCCTTAACAAAAATTTTATTAGGGCTTTATAAATAAATGATTAGTAGGTTTTTAATGTTATATGAAGCATTTACAATCAGTTATAAAACACTGTTTATAAATGAAAGCCTCACTATTTGGCAAGATCAGGTTTACTTTTATTCAGTCGTATAAATTGAATTTGTTGCTGGTTGTTCTTTTTAAATTTTTAACCTAACAAGACAAATATAACGTATTCAGTAAAAGAAGGTGTGTGAATGCTTATAACAGTGCTTTATAACTGTTTTATAACAGAATTTTAATTATTTTTAAAGGGAGCTCTTATTGACAAGTGGTACTCAAACATTTTGTGAAGTTGACTTAAATCCATCATCATATGATTTTCAGAATAACTTTACATAACAAAATATTTTCTAAATTGCTCATTAATTATCCCATGAAGGCTTCAGAAAGGTGCCAGGTAGTTAAGAAAGCCACAGTTAGATGCAAAAGTGTGTGGACACAAAGTTTATGTGCTGAGTTGCAGAAAGGCGTGTTGCAGCAGGATTTGGTCATGACAAAGACGGTGTTGTTCAAAAAGAGCGTCGCTGCTGTTTCCTCTCCGCACTCCTCCGCTTTCACACAACCCATCGTCTTAATGTCCAGAGCATCCGCTGAAGAGACGAGAACACGGAGTGTGGTCAGTATACGATTTATAAATTCACCAATTTTTCATGTCGGTAAGATTAGAGAAAAGGGACACAGTGTTGTTCGGACACACCTGCCTTTCCTCGGCCTGTGTAGCAACGCTCCCCATGGCTGCATTTGGTTTCTGTTGTGTAGCAAGCGTCCCAGAAGCCCAGGTCACACCGAAAACACTCCAGATAATCTTCCTCTTCTTGTAATCCCATTGACTCCATGAGAGGCTCCAGCCTCTCTTCTTCCTCACCTGGTCTCAAAGAACACCGGTTACACCAGGATTTTTCCTTCACATCGCTAAACAAACAGGTAAACACTTAGGAGCTGATTTGTCATTTAAACAGACGCAGAAACTTGATAGTGCTGGCAAAGTTGATTTATAAACGGTGCGCCGGGAGGAGTTTGTCTGTCAGATGAGCAAAACTGCAGCCGCAATCCATTTAGCTTGTGTGCGTTCATGAATGAGCAGAATATATGATGATTATCAGATCACACAAAATCCTAGGAGGAAGATATTCAGATACAATCATTTTCCACCTGCAGTGTGATTAAACAAACTTTAAACTGACTGGTTGCTGTTTTAGTGTCTCTCTTTGAAAGACAGGCACGAACTGGTTGCTCTGTGTCAGGCGCTGTTGTACTGTGGCAGTGTTCGACAGTAATAAAATAAAAACTATAGGATACTTTAAAAGAAATCAAACAGCAGTCATCCTGTATTTATTTTTTTTGTCAAGGTTAGAAAGAGTCGTGTGGCTCCGGAGCCGTGGCCACTGACCTATGTTCTGTGGAAAAACTTCTTGCAACGCTGGATTTTCATGCGTCTGGTTTGCCTCCATCAGTGACACACACTAAATCTTCACTCAGAAAGGCGGTCTGCACCACCTTTGCACTTGTTGTCCTTTGCACACAGTCTTAGTAAATTGTATTGAAATTGCTGAAATTGCACTTTTAGCACAGGCTACTTTTTAATTTGCACAGCTTTTTAGCACTAGTTATCTGGGATCTTGATGAATCAGCCCCTTAAAGAATTTGTACTACTCTAGCTGAACAGCATAAAATTTTTATTATACTCTTTATTTATTTATTTTCTTAGCAGATAAATTTAAGAGATTGAAAAATATTAAGAAACTCTTTGTCAAGGGAGACCTTGACAAGGCCAGAGTAAAGTGTCTTAACATAATTGTTTTCAGCCGTTTATGTAATACAAAAGCCTGTTTGACACATTATTTCTAGGAGTGTTGGAGAACAGTAACCCAAACTGTCCAGCACATTCTGTTTAGCACTTCAGTATTTCAGAAGTGAACATTTTGGAAATTGTTTCTTTGAGTCAGTAACTTGTTACCAGAAATTAAAAAAACAAGTTGAGGGATAATGCTGTGATAATTTTCAAGTAAGATTGTTGATGGAGTTACCAGAAATGTTGTCAGGAGAATAAAATACAAGAGGACAAACTCCTCCTGTGATCTTCTTTGTTCAAAACTCACATTCAAAGGTCTATTTTCAAAAAAGTCTTAACTGTGATCAAAAACACACTTTATTATCAGTTTTAGAGGTGCTTGGGGTCGACTATCCAGGAAAATTAGAGTGTGGTAAAGAAGGAGTGGATAAAGAACTTTTAGGAGTGATTTGTGGCAAAAATCAAAAGAAATGTTTATGTGAGATTAGTTAGACCAGCTACCGTATATTGTATAGTTTGGAGATGGTGTCGTTGATGA
Source organism: Cynodonichthys magdalenae (assembly GCA_031762555.1). Taxonomy (NCBI): domain Eukaryota; kingdom Metazoa; phylum Chordata; class Actinopteri; order Cyprinodontiformes; family Rivulidae; genus Cynodonichthys; species Cynodonichthys magdalenae. The sequence goes on from JARVJO010000305.1 coordinate 12,464,646, forward strand.
AAGACAAGAGACAGAACAGGAAGTGACAGAACTGAAGCTGTTGAGGTTCTCCTTGAGAGTGACGAGGATGGATAAGTTTAGGAATGAGATCATCAGAGGTATAGAGGTTGAACGACTGGGAGATAAAGAGACAGAGATGGTTTGGACATGTCCAGAGGAGGGACAGTGGGTATATTGACTAGAGGAGATGTAGGGATGCAGTCAGAGAGGACATGGAGGTACAGTAGTGGGACAGGGGACAGAGTGAGATAGAGGAGGACGACTCACTGTGGTGACCCCCTGAAGAGGGAACAGCCAAAAACAAAAAAGATTTCTTCCTTAGAGCCATTAGATGCATGAGTTGCTCTGCGTTTCAGTGAGACTTTCAATCCTTATCCCTGTTGATCCTGTTAGTGCTCGCTCAGTTTAACCAGCAGACAAAAGAGAAGTGAGGCGCGGCTCTTTAGGAAGGAAACAATCTTACTCCAAAACATCACATTTTATTTTTACTGCGTGTTAACGTTTTTACTGCAGTGGAATTCTGCAGTGACTCGTTTTGGTTTTACTTAAATTTTGTTTCAATGAATGCTGTAAATGTAAGATCATCTATCAGGTGATAACAATAAGCTTGAAGAAATTGTAGTAATATTTCATAGTTTTGCGTTATAAATTTTAGTGTACCTTTTTTACATGAAAGTGAACGAGTAAGTTTGACCATGAGCACTTCTGCAAAAACACATCATTATTTTTAATTTTCAAAAAAGTAGAATTTGTTGAAGAGCTGAGGAGCGTATCGATGTAATTCTTTAAAGGTGTTATTGCTACAGCACACCTGATTGAAACCAATGAGTGATTAACAGACTTCTGCAGAACTTGAAGAGGTAATTTAGTTTATAAATCAGAGATGTTGGAGCAGGATTGGATCGAACACTTCTGCTCTACAATAAAGCAGAAAACACGCAATTTGAATGACTCGCCTGCTCATCTGGTTGACGTTTTTGTCGTTTTATTTGAACGGAAAATAAAAAGTAATCAGATTAAACTTCCAGTTGGAGTTTGATTCACGTGCGCAGCTATCAGAGATTTAATTGCTGAGCTGTAATTAGCTCAGGGAATAATTGGAGACAGGACCTGCTGTTAAAAGAGCAGCTGGGTATAAATCACGTTAAACGAGTGGAGAAACTCAGCTTACCTCGAGCGGCTGTGAGCATTGTGACGGCAAAAAACAACAATATGAGTCCTTTCATTCTGAGCAGGCGTCTGCGGCTGAACCACGAGGACGGCGGAGAGAACCGGAAGCTCCGCTGAAATTGGATTAGTGAGTAATGCACTTGTCCAGTCAGAACCTGTCACACCTGCTGAAAGGCCTCTAACAGCAGCTGCAGGGATGTGTGGATTTGGTAAGGGGGGCAATTAAAGCCTAATTAGAATGATTTCATGTTTTATATCCATAAATGTCATGTAGTTTAGGAGCAACATCATTGGAAAGGTGTGTTCTGCTGAAAAACAACATAATTTTTGTTTTTTCTTTATGCCTCTCAACTTTTCATTATGACTTCTTAACCAAATTCCCTTTTCTGCCCCTAAAAACAGTGACATTTAACTATTAACCACTGTTCCAGTCAGAACTTTTCATCCCGGTGGAGCCTCAGAAAAACCGTGAGCACTGAGTCAGCTGGAGGTAAGCAGCTTATAGCTTCCTGTCCGTCTGTTAAGATATGTATCAATGCACACGCACACACCACAAAACTCTGAGAGGAGAGGATTTTCCTCAGTCATACTGTCTATGCAGCATAAAACCCGAGATGCTGACTTCTGTATCACAGCCAGCACAGATCTGTGAGTGAGGAGATTTGTTAAAATGTGTAGCAGCATCCAGATACACGCTGACATCGTCCCCTCCCCACTCTCTCATCAGTTCGGTGTCAGGCTTTAGAAACATGAGTGTATAATCGCTGGTTGTAGCCTTTGCAGCGCAGCCTCGCTCTCTCTCTCTCTTTCTCTCTGCAAGTGTAAATGCGGTGAGATCATCTCATGCTGAGCTGGACTCCCCGTATGGGTGAGAGTGAAGAGTGGGCTGCTTTCTGCTAAAGGGACTGAATCAAAATTCTGAAGCACGCTTTCAGCACCTTCAAACCAGTCTATATGACGGCTGCTGTTTTCAGCCAGCAGATTGACGCCACAGTCTCACTCATCATCAGGGTGGCAGGAACCCAGCATGGTCCCAAGCAACAAGGAAATGCTCAGCAGTCCTGAAGCGCCCATAAAACCCTTCAAACTGATCTCCAACATAATTAGAGAGCGAAAGAGAGAACACTGGTGATAATTAAAATAAAATCTACACCACCTTTCCTCCTCCCCCTGCCTGTTTAAACAAGCTCATTTGGACTTAATTGTTTTGTCCTTTTTTTAAAACAATTTCTCAGCTGCCAAGGATTGAAATGTAGGATTGAGAATTTGAATAACGTGTAGGAATCAGATGACGATGAGATGGAAGATGAAAGGTCGTGATGGTGGGTGAGTGAGGTGTCAGTTACTCAACGCTTTTCTCAGTTAAGCCACGTCAAGAATAAATCATAACAGCCTCGTCAGGATTTAAATTTTTTTTTCTTTCGATGTTGATCATCACTTCTTATTCGCTCCCATCACCACATAGAACTAAATCCCAGCAGCTGAACATGAGGAAATTCAAAGGAAGTGTAAGAAATCCAGATTTTCCACACGTTCAGAGCTTGGGCTGGTATTTATAGTGTGGTTGTAGGTGTTGATAGAGCCGAGTGTGGCCTTGTGTGTTGCTCTTGTTTATGCTGAAACCCAGTCCCCCACCTCCCAACAAGATAAAGAGAACATAATTCAGAGTCAAGTGAGGGATTGATTATTTTTCTGCTCCCCTCCTCTTCATGTTTGTATGCATTTATGATCGCCTCGCATGTGAAAATTAGACGATTAGACGTATTCGTTCTCTTAACCTCTCTGCCCAGAAAAAAGTCAAAAAAGAAGGAGGGGGAGAGGTGTTTGTCTCCCAGTATGGCACCCGGATAACTTGTCAGCAAACGGACCTCGCATCCTATTATGGTAAAAACCAGAAAGGGATTTTTGAGGCTAAGACAACAAAAGTGGAAAGTTGACATCAAACGGCATAAATGTGTGTGAGTCATTGAGCAACGCAGGACAAAAAGTCACAGACTCAATGTGCCACTCAGAGGCACAGAAACACACCAGTAAACATATTTCATCTTCTTTATTGAAGAATGCATAGTCTCTGTGCTTGTTTTTGAAGTTGGTAGGGTCAGTGTTGAGGCAGCTCAGAGTCTGTCCGTACATTAAAGTTGACCTCGCTCGAGTCTGAGCGGACTGAGCCACCAGAGATGGACAGGCAGGGCGAGGGCGGGTGAGGAGTGGGCTCCTGGTGGTGCAGAACGCGGGTCAGCAGGATGGACTTTCCCATCTCCTCTTCCTTTCTGTCGTCGTCCTCTTTGTTTGCGCCTCCTGCGTCAGGAGGAGGTGGCAGTGACGGTTCGGTGCTGATGCTGTGTCTGTTGTGAGGAGGAGATGGAGGAGGTGGCGATGGTGGGCTCTGGCTAGCGAGGGGGAGTATGTGAACCGGAGTGGCCCAGGACGTCTGCTCCCCATCCAGATCTTGCGAATCCTCCCAGCAGCTCCCCCCTTTCAGGTCCTCCAAGTCGTCAGGCGTGTCCCGCGTGAGGCTCTCGCGGTCCCGGTTCTCGTACAGGAGCGTGGCGGCGCAGATGAAGATGAAGAGGCCCACCCCCATGACCACGGGGCCGGCCAGCTTCATCCTCTCAACGTGGGTGCTGCCGCGTCTGCCCGTCGGCTTCGGTCCCGCCGACACGTAGCCCGCCACCGCCACGCTCATGCCCACCAGCACCACCAGGGCCCCCAGCAGGAGCCACACGCCCGGAGCAGAGCCCAGGCGCAGTTTGGTCCGGAGGGCTTCGCCTTTCTTCAGGTGTCTGTGGCATGCTGGGAGGCAAACAGGTGAGGAGCGGGAGGAGGAGGCAGGGCTGCTGGATGGACTGGCAGCTGTCATCCTCTGACTTCAGACTAAACACAGACGAAGACACGTAGAGAAGATAGAGAAAAAAAAAAGAAAAACCCATGAAAGCAGTGAATGCAGCATCTGTAAGTGAGCAGAGAGGACAGTTTATTCCGCACTGCACACAACAGGAAATAGCTGTTTTAATAAGACATGTGGTTGAGTTAATGAGATGCCAACCTCTCTGCAGTTCCTCTCTGCCTGTCTCTGTGGAGCAACACACACACACACACACACACACACACACACATACACACCTCAGTCAGCTTTCTGAACCAGAACTTCACTGTTACTGAACCACGCAGGATCTTAGGATTTCTCTCCACGATCTCACTGCAGTCATGTCACGGCTCTGAACTGAACTCACAATCTCATCTCAAGTGGACATAAGGGGCTCTTCCAGTCCGAGATGATGAATTGCCTTTCAAGTTGGACCCCCCCCAAGTGCTTTTAGGCATGCATCTGTAGCGTTTTATCATAATTCTTTTTTTTTGTCTGACAGCACTGTTGCTCACTATTCAAAACTGACTTCCTGATCTGTTAAAGCATTCAGAGTGGATACTTGCCTTGTTCTGGATGTAAATCTGAAGCAGAAATTGGCTCCTCGGCATCATCAGAATACATAATCCCAGACCTCCAGTTGGATTTACAGATAATTCACACTTTTTCTCCCCAGTTCCTCCTATAGGATCTCTTGTCTCTGCTGTCAGTGTGAGTCAGAGCGATGCGCAACAGCAGAGCCTGAAATGTAGCTTTTATTGTAAATAAAAGTGGTGCAGCGCTGCTCCTCTGCTTCTCTGTGTGTGTGTGTCTCCTCCGCGCTGTTTGCCTGTGCGCCTATGCAGCCTCTTCCTCTGTGTGTGTGTGAGTGTGGAGAGGAGGGGTCGTGGGAATCTGAGGCTGGTCCAGGCCAGTCCCACGGTGAGCCCCAGTTATTTATTCTCTGCAATCATCAGCCAGTGAGGCTTTTTGAAGAAGTCACTTTCAGAGAAGTCTCATAAATGCATAAAACATGAAGAGGAGGGGAGCAGAAAAATAATCAATCCCTCATTTGACTCCAAATGATGTTCTCTGTAATTTTTTTTAATTAATTTTAAAAGAAATGCTTCTAGATTTTAGGGTTGTTTTGATTTGTTTTTTTGTACTCAGAATGAAGTGACTCCTAGAGTAAGGTACCCCCAGTGACCCCCAAACCCTCCACCCATTGAAGAGTGTTCATTACAATCTGCTTCTATGAGTTAAAATATTTTCATGTTTGCTAATGTCCCTTAGTTGTGGCGTCCATCTTGAATTGAACTGACCAAATTCAAGGTGAATTGTGAAAAGTTCCATGTTTTAAAACTGCTGTGAGTTCTTTTGTTTTTCTGAGCTGAACTCGTGGTGGTTTCTGATGGCCTGGTCCCAGTGGTGCCCCCAGAAAATTTTTATAGGGGTGGCCAGGTGGAGCCAGTGAAAATTTTAGGGTGGCACACTAAATTTGTATTTATTTAATAAAATAAGATTTATTTATTTACTCATTAATTCTGTATTTATTTATAAGGTTTTACATTTATGATGTTTTTAATTGAAGGTGGGGGTCTTTCCTAGGGGAGGCAGGACCCGGTGCCACTGCCTGGTCTTGTTGAGAGCTGTTTTTCAGGCCAACAAAGACCCCTTAGGAGGGATAGAAGTGATTTGTGCGTGAGTTCCATTGGAGCCACTCACTGCAGTTCTAAAATCCAGAATCCTGCACTTTTCAATTTAAATTGTGAAAAGCTCCACAAGCGAGAGGCAAACAATTTTTAAAAACAAGAAAATAAATTTGGTTGCATGTTTAAAAACAAATTAAAGTTCCTCCTGATGATTACAGAGTAAAAATTCTAAATTGTGCATCTCTCCAGGTTGAGACAGTGCATTCCACATCAAACCTGTTAGTTTTATCACACATACAAGTCAGATGTGGGCCAACGAATGTCACATGGGCCAGATGTTGGACCAAAAAATAGATGACACACACACCATCAGGCTATTTGTTTACGAACTTTAAATGTTTTGTTTACAGAGCCAGGTAGTTTTGCACGTTTCAGCTTGCTGCATATAAGGCCCAGATGTAGGCCACACAGAAATCTGGTTTGAGGGCGACCCTGCATGTGGGCCACATCTGGGCGACACACAGTGGTTCTGGGTTTGAGGGGGGGAACCCAGATGCACTGAGACCATTTACAGCGAATTAGAGCCACATTTACACAGTTAAATGGGTCGGTGACATCCTTTCAGGTAAGTTTTGTTTCACAGCTCTAAATAGTAACATTTAGACAAAACATTTAGAAGCTCGTTATGAAGGGAAGTCAGTTTGGATCAATATAATGCAGCAAATGTTTTGCCGTCTGTCAAACTGTAGAAGTTTGGAAAACTTCCGGGTCTGGACGGGTTCTTTTTCGTTGAAATGTTTCGTCTTTTATCCAAAAGACTTTTTCAGTCTCAGGAGTTGCAGGCAAACTTGTTCACACAAAGAACTCGTTGAGAGGACTTGACTCAACCTTGTCCCATTTTTCTACCTGGATTATTGAGAATGCATCAGGATAAAAGTAGTTGATTCAAAACTGTTCAAAATGTTCAGCTCCTTCAGAACATGCCAGCTATGACTTTTGGTATTTCAACAATTTATACTTTTTTTTTAGATAATTTGCTTTTTTTGGCCATTTTTTTCTCATTAAATGTTAATGGAGCTGTTCTTCATAAAATCCTTCAAAAAAGTTAAACTTTTCTTGCTATTTTGCACCTTTTGTCCTGATTCTGTTTCTTTTACCTTGTGCTAGTTTTAGCTTGTGTTTTTGCAAATATCTTTTTCCTGCTTTTTCAGCTATCTTTCTTCTCTTTTCAGTAATTCTGCTAATTATATTTTTTATGCTTCTTTCAGCCATTTTATGTAATTTATTATTCAATATTAGTCTTTTCAGCAAAATTCACCTTTTTAATCATTTTAGATACTTCTTTCAGCAGCCTAATTTAGCAAATAGATGCTCTTTCTGCTTCAGCTCTTTCAGCTTCTTTTTAGCTACTTTTCTGGTATTTTCAGCTCTTTTGCATTAAATTGCACATATTCTGTTCTTTTTATTTGCAAAAATCTTTCAGCATTAGTGCTGCATTTTCACAGAAAAGGCTAATTCTCTCGTTTTGTACTGACGTGCACTTTATTTCTGAATGTCTATTCAAAACAACTTGTTCAGTTAAATGTAAAAATATATATTATCTTTTGCACAATAATTATATGGCACTAAGAAAAACTGCTAAATCTGTCCACTCCTGAGTCGTAACCTGTTCTTTTGATCAACTAGCCAATTGATCCTTTATTAGGTTCTTGAGTATATACTCTTATATTTGCAGTATATTGTTTATAAAATACAAATATAATACAATTAGGTAAACGTACTGAATTACTTGGTGGTACTTGGTGTTTCATACAATAAACTCAGAAAAGTGAGGAAACTGTTGCTGCTGGTGAACAAAGATCAGAAAAAGTTAGATTTTAGGTGATCTGCGCGTTTTTTATTTGTACACGTCAGAAATGAATGGGGGTTAAATACAGAGAGCAGGCGGGCGGTGTGCGCCTCATTTATTTTCACAGTCCCATCAAACAGCCACAGCTACCTCTGAGCCAGGGAACAGCAAACTGTTGCCGCCCCATAATGTACAATACATAAATTAAAGCTGTTTGCATATAAACAGTTATCGATGTACACATTCAGGTTTGCTGCAGAACAAAGATATTTACAAACAGAAAAAAACACAAACCCAAGTTGTCCAGCTCCTCCCTTTCACTATTAAAAATGAATTTAGCTGTACCAGTTCACTGCCACACCATCCTTTGTGTACAGACAGATAATTGAGTCTTTGCATAACTAAGCAAATGGTAAACAGGTCAGGAGCTGCACTCCTTTTGTAGATGTATACTTTTTACACTGTAAAAAACAAGAGAATAAGTAGGATATAAACAGAACAACTTTAAGTTGTTTAACATTCATATTCATTGGTTGTTATTAAGAAAAACAAAAAAAGCTAGTCCATTGTCTTTTTTTTTCAATCTTAAGAGACGGCAAGTGTTCTTGATTTAGCCCTTGGCCCAAAGCAATCCTCCAACCAGAAAAAGCAACACACATCAGATGGCAGGAAAAACACGTCCCCATTTTTCAAACATGCTGCTTTTAGCATCTTTGTTGAGTCTAAGACTTCAACTCTACATGTAATCATGTTTTTACCTCCCTGTAGCTGAACTGCATCAAGTTTCACATTTTTAAATCCTCTCATCACCTCACGATTGTATTTTGCAGCTTTATTTAAAAGCAAAAACTCAAAAGGTCTAATAACCCCAGCTAAACAGTAACCAAAACACGCTTGTTCTATCTGCTCAGAGCTAAAGCAGCATTTCTTAAATCCAATTAGTACACTGTACAATGTCAGGAAGCCTTTAGTTGCCTTTAGGTTTGTTTTAAATATTTTAGTAAACAAACATAAATTTTGAAATCTTCATGTTTTCATCAAAAGCTCCTCCTCGGGTTGATTAGTGCCGTCCATCTTAGGGGAGAGGGAGGACAGGTGGGATGTTTTTTTTTTTCTTTTTCTTGATCAACTTTGTTCTGGTTGATTTTACCAAAAGGTCCAAAACAGAATAAAGACTGAGTCAGAAGTCTTCAGTCGTCCCTCCTGAGAGGACGGAGCGAAGTCTCGTGGAGTTAGATATGTCTCTCTTTTTTGTTTTACTCTTCGTCCGCGTTCTTCAGCATGAGGATGGAGTTGTAGATCTTCAAAGCTGGTCCTAACTTGATTGACAGGATCTTAACGATGTCTGCTTGGGTGAGCAGAAGGAAGGCCTCGCCATCAATTTGCTAAACAGAAATCAGAAAGTTTTTCTTTAAAGTAGATTTCAGTTTTGGCATTTCTGTATTTCAAATATAGCTATACACGTAGTTGTACAGGATGCATACATGTACATCTCTAGTACACATTTGCACTGAAGTGGTTTTTACCAGCAGTTTATGTTGAATGTAAAGTCTACGTAAAGTTTTCAAAACATTTAATAGGATTTTAAAGTCTGATCACGCATGTGGATTGTTGGATTAGCACTTTTTTCTCTTCTCTAAACATCATTAAAACTTATAAAACTGTATGAAATGACACACAGCTAACAAAACTGGCAGACAAAAAACACAAACAACTGCAATTACATAAATCAAGCCAATTTGTAATTGAACGTACTACTGCAAGTAGGCCTGTCACAATAACAAATTTTGCTGGACGATAAATTGCGATAAACGATAATATTGTTTGGAGGTCATCTTAAACTAATATAATGATTCCCCCCACACCCACCCCCAGCTTACAAAGCTTACGGAAGTTAGCCTGAAATTCACGTATGTAAAAAGTAAAGCTAAAAGAAGGTGTCAGAAAACCGAGGACTGTCCTCTAGCTAAAGGTTACAAGACCATGAGCCTGAGAGTTCACTCCTCCCTGTGCTAAGAAGTAGAAAAGAGGGAGACACAAAGAAAATAAACAAGCAAGAAAATGAAAATTCTCAACTTCATTTTAATTTATGGTGCGATTAATTGATATATTGCTTATCGGGGCAGGCCTAACTGCAAGTTCTAGCTCACGTTCTGGATTAACAAGCCAACAATCAACTGAGAAGAGCATTACTCTGATTGCTCCCATTGTTTGCTAATGGACACTGAAATGATGATTAATAGTAGACAGAAGAAAAAGCATGGCTTTACAGTTGTTTTTTTAAAAGAAATGTTGACCAAAATCTACAAATAATCTCTGTCAACAATAACCAGGTATTAGCAGCGACTTGTGACGGTGTGCTGACCTCTGTTTTAAACGTAGCAGCGTGCTCTTTACATCCTGGGAGTCCTTTGACAAAACCGGCCACCTGATAAACAAACACAAACAACAATCTAAATAAAAATATAAAATAATAGCAACAGTCATTCAGCTGAGCAACATGTTGATTCATTTAAATGATGTAGACCAGAGCAGAGCTACTTGGTTAATTCATGTAGTTTGTTTTGAAGAACTGCTCCTCCTGTTGTGTGAGTGAATGAGGAGCGTGTCTGTTTTTCATGTGCTGACACATGTGCGAGTGTGTCGGACCTCTTCGGCACTCCAAGTGGCCACTCTCTTGGCAGTCAGCCCCAGGACCTCGGGCAGCAGCTGGCAGTGTTTGTCCCAGCACAGAGCCACTCTGTGAGGAGGAGAGGCGGAGATGCCGGGAGAGAACACCGACTCGTGGAGGGCCTGCTGGAGAGAGATGGTTTCTGGAGAAGCTGAGGAGGAGAACGGCAGCGAGTGAGACGGGACAGAAGTAACGTATGTGCTTTGTTTAACCATGTCACACTGAACTACTCACATTTACCATCACTAATCTCCTCCTTCACGTAGTGCATTTTTAAGTATTTGGGAGCTGGAGCCATCCTGGAGAAAAACAACAAGTTTTTGAAGTTTTATCTCCTGATATGAAACATCATCCTGAGCTGAGCGTGACAGTGGATGGTACCGTTTAGGCCTGGTTCCATTCTGGCTTTGCTCGTTGGCTCCACCCAGTGGTTCTGACTGGTTGTTGCATCCTGGGTGCTCAGCTTCCCCTGTCACTGGTTTCCTAGCAACACAGATAGTCTTTTAGGTACAAGTCCTTCATAAATATATAATAGAAAGTGCTGTATAGATGCTTGTGTGAACTGGTGAGTGAGAAACCATGTAAAGCACTTTGTAGGTGAAGTTAAAAAAGGTGTGGGAATTTCCCATTCATTAGTTTGGACACAAAAGTCTAAATATTGAGCATTTAAAGTCCGTTTTGTGGTTTTGTGGAAACGTGGCCTGCAGTGTGCTTAGGAGCAAACCTGCTCTGGGAATCAACAGCTCCTTCGGGCTGCGTCGGAGCCAAGTTGGTCTGCGGCGTGGCATTCGTGTGAGGGTCAGGCCGTCGCCCCCGTGGCTGAAACCCGCTGAGGACAAGAGGTCGCTCTCCGCTGAGACGGTCCGGCACCAAACTCTCTTTGTTCAGGTTCATCTCCGAGTAAGGACAGCTCACCTGACTGTACGAAAAAAAGACACGCAAACTTCACTCCATTTTCACTTTACCGTTATTATTGTGTGATTGAACAGGCTGCAACAGGAAGGAAGCAGAAAGGAGGCATTATCACCCAGACTCCCACAAACACACACACAGCAGCAACACATTTAGACTGCCACCCACACAAATATAAATGACATTTGAGAACACCGAGTCTCTGGTCCTCTTTTTGGCTTCATTACTAAGCCATGATCAAACGGGAGAACAGTCGCCTTGAATGATCTGGATATCAACACTGCAGCGGAAGAAACTGATATAATACAACAGGAACATCAACTCCAGGTGTCAAACATATTAAACTGTGATTTCACGGATGTTCTTTGTTTAAATGCAGCATGTGAGGTAACAATTCCAGTTTATTCAGAGCCTGAGTAAATATGGAACATGTTGCAGCCCTAAAATTAAATTTCTTGAAAGAAGTAAGGAAAACTGAGTTAGAGCTATTTTTATGCTAGCAAAGGATGGTTAGTTAGCTGTGGGGCCATCTTGAATGGAGTTGACTCTAAAAGTAATGTGTTGTGGATGTCCATCCAGTGATTGATTTGTGACAGTTTTGTTAAAATCTGTCCTGTGGTTTATGAGGTATTTTGCTAACAGACAGACAGAAAAGATACCACTATGTAATAATCAGAGCATGTGTTGAGCAGGGTTCCTACAGTTTAAGGCAAGTTAAATTTAAGACTTTTTAATGCCAAGTGAAATTAAATTTAAGACCAATTTCACAATAAACCCAAATGACCAAAAAAGATAAACTATTGGTGAAACTCATGAATCAAAGTATTTTTGGTTGAAGTATTCATTGCTAATAGACCAATTGTTTTTATCAATATCTAACTGCTTTTTTGTCAAACATAGCAAAAACATTCTTAGCATTCAGTTTTAACTGTAATTCCTAACGACCCAAAATTTGAAGTTTTAGGACCCTCAGTGGGGTCTTTACCTCTATTTGCTGTAGATGAAACCTTAAAGTGCTTGTGACATCAAATTTTTGTAAGAAATATGAATGCATTTTTGGTAAAACAACATTATTAACGCATTACAAAACTTATTTCAAGTTGACAGTTGTTGAGATATTTGCATGTGAAGTAACAGGATGTTAGGGTTAGGGTTAGGGTTCAGCTGCATGTGAATACTTAAAAAAAAAAAATCAATTATTTTAATATTTGAGACGAATTACAGTCATCCTATTTACAATGTGTTAACATTTTTAAGACTTCTGAAAGATTGATTTAAATACATTTTAAGGCTAATTAAGGCCTTTATTTTGGATTGATGAATTCAATGCCATTTCAGGCTTTTTAAGGGTCTGGAGGGACCCTGGTTGAGGATGACTTTCAGCTACTGCCACATATCTGTACAATTGACAAATTTTCAGCCATTTTTGTGGGTTTTTTTTACTGAGCAGTGGTGGCTATCTTGGGTTGATATATAGATGTACATTCAAAGATTACCTCCTGAGAGTTTCATTCTAATCTGTCCACTGGTTGGTGAGATATTTTGCTAACGCTAAGACAAAGGGAACGGGACTAAAAACTACACAAGTATTAAGAAAAGAGGAGTTTGACTGTGAAGTGAGCAGGAGTAACTAACGTGTAGTGGGTCCCGTAGCGAGGCCCTCGGATGTGTCCGACACCGTTGCATCCTGGGGTGGGACATCCTTGTCCCGGAGCAGCCAACGAATCACAGGTGCCTGAAATACACACAAGATGAGTGTTGACGCAGCATTGAACAGACTGGTTTTTTTTCTATTTTATGTCTGATTAACTGAATTTCAGATACATACTTGTTTTATCGATTGTAAACATTTGTTTTAAACAGCAAGAGAATCAACAAGTCTTTATTTACAACATGTGCCTCCCTCCAGAGCGATTTCAGGAACGTAGAACTTGTTTTAGAACTTTTACTTCCTTGTTTATTATGTCATCATATCTGAGGTATGACATCACATATGGAGTATGAGCTCATATCCAGGGTGTGACCTGGTTTAACATAAACATTGTAAGAACTTGTGATTCTGGGCCATTTTGGTTGGTTCTTCGTAGCCAGGTGGAAGCTATGAGTGAACGGACCACAGCACTGTGATGCGAGACACACTTTATATGTCTGAATAAAACAATCAAGGCTGATTACTGGACCGGTTTCCTGCGCCTGATTCAAGTTCTCGTTGTACACGTTACTTTCAAAACCCCAACCTGAACAAGACAGAATTAAAAACTCACTGTTTGGATACTGCAAAGGATGTCCAGTTTTCTGACACCACCCAACCGGGTGCAGATCCGGGCAGTCTGTCTCGACCCAGTAGTCATACTCAGAACTCCAGCCGTCAAAGTGAACCTACACAAGGAGAGGGAAACAGCAAAATGAATAACTGTTCAGCACGAAGTGGGACATTTTTTTTCCCACCTTGAGTCGGTGGTCTTCTGTGTCCACTATAGTGGCAACACGGATGAGCATGGGGTTCCTCCTGTCGACAGCTTCTACTTTCATCCCCACCTGGAAACCATGGAGAGGTCGCTGCAAACACAGAATTAAAAAATAATAAGGAAAAAGAATGTCTAAAAAAAATGAAGTGCTGTTAAGGGTGGGTGATATACTAAAAGATATTTACAAGCATTTAAAATTTGGAAGCATGGTTCGACATACGATGGGAAAAGAGGAAGGTATGACACAGACTGAATGTTATTTATTACCTATATCTAAATTTAGAAGGCAGACGTTATGTTAAAATAGGCAATGTACTTGAATAATTAAGATTTCATCTACATCACAGCATTTTTTTGTAAACAGTTCTCCAATCTCATCTATAATTTGAGTAAATGAACAATATTTTTGGCCTGATCACCCAGTTTTAGGTACAGTTTTATAAATAATTGTATGGCAGTACACTGGTACCGGTTTAAAAGCTCGTGCCGGAGCAGCCTGGGCCCCCGTTTCCTCCAGGTATTTCTCCCACAAGAAATTATTGGGCTCTTTATACTCTGTGAACAAAAACAAAAACATTGAAAGCTGTCAACCTGCAAATGTCACATAAATATAATAATACAGAACATGTGAAATCTAATCACTTAAAAGTACTTTTTTTTGTCCTGATGAACAGACAGTGATGTTCCTGACTCTTTCACTTTGTTTCCATTTCTCTGTGATAAAGTTGGAGAAATCATTTCTAAATGAAGTGTTTTGGTCTCACCAGGTGGAGTGGTCAGAGTTAAACCAACTTCTTCACAGAAACCAACAGGATGGATGTACGGACTGCTGGCGTCGCACCTTCACAAGACCATTTAAACAGGTTCAAACACAAAAACATCAACTTTGGTTCTAATGAACACTTCAGAATAAAAATGCTGAGACGTTGAAGTTACACACGTTTGTCCATTTCAGACACTTTAGCACACGAATAAGTGTGCAGAGATGGAATTAAAATTGCAGCCCAAATTTCAAGCTGATTTGAAGCTTCAACAGGCAGAGCGGAGAGAACATTTGGGTGTTTTTACATCTTACCAGTAATCGTGTGTGTCGTCCCAGTTGTCAAAATGAATTAGCAGGCGGTTGTCGACGACAGCGGCGATTGTTGCTACACAGATCATAGAAGGGCTTTTTCTGTCGGCTGCTTCTAGTTTCATCCCTGCTCTGAATCCAGACGGAGTCACAGACTAAAAAAAGCACCAAGAGTAAAAAACAGTTAGCCAGAAATCCTTGAGGAAAAATGAGTGCTGAATGACTTTGCTGAAATTTGTTGTTGAAGAAGCAAACATTAACTAAATACCAAAAATAAATAAATAAATAAATACATAATGGTTATTGGTAGCTAAAAGCTAAAAATATCTAAAGCCAACTAAAAGCAACATAACACTCGCTAAAACCAGCAAATCATCAAATAAAAAAGCAAAGGAATAAAGCACTTTATTTTGATAATTACCAAAATAATTTAAAAAGGCTAGCTAGAGGCCAAAGATAGCAAAAGGCTAGCTAAAAGTATCATAAGGCTAGATGATAACTAAGAGCAACAAAATGGTCACTAAAAGCTAATAGTAGCAAAATGCTAATTAAGAATAAAAAAAGGATTGTTAAAAGTAACAGAATAGTAGCCAAAAGTTAAATGTAGCTTAGGAAAACAAAAACAGAGCTATAGGCTGAAGCTGATTTCATGATTTTGTAAATAAAACTACATGTTTGGAAAAATATAAACATTATAAAAACCAAAAGTCATAGCACCCATCCACTGAATGAGCTGAACTTTTTTATATAAAAGTTAGTAAAACAACACAAAGTGTGTAGAAGTAACCAGAGTCGTCATGACAGGATAGGTAGGGTAGGCATTCGCCTAGGGTCCTGAGCTAAAAGGGGCCCCCGAGGGACGGTAGTGAAGTGACCAAATGCAACGACATTATGAAATACTGAGTGCATGATAATAATTAATAGTTGCTGTTTTCTTATTTTAATTCTTTTGCACTTTCTTTGACTCTGGTTAATATGTTCTTAATCAAAAGTGGGATGCAGTGTATATAGGGCCTCAGTTGTCTCTCTTGCCTCGGGCCCCCATGGTGTCTAGAAAGAGCTCTGGATGTAACTAGTTAGATTGTAAAATATGTACAGAAAAATAAAAACGAACAAAGCAGTGTGAATGAGTTTTCACACAAAAAGAAAAGGATTAATGCGTTGATCAGGACTTACGGTGTTGAGGCTCTTGAAAAGGTGTTTTGGAGCCAGCTGGCCCCTGCAGTTCTTCACATACATGGTCCAGTTAAACTCTCCGTCTTTACAACCTACGACAAGACAAACCACATCCAGACTATTCACATTCAAGGTTTGCTCTAAAATTAATGCCTGAGTCTTTGTCGGTTTCTAAAACCTCAGGTAATCATGCGACTACCTTTGGGCAATAACAACTTGTGTCCGTTCTTCTCGCACCAGCCGGCTGGTTTCAGATCCCACGAGTCGGCGTTGGCCCAGAAGTCGTAGCATTCAGGGTAACCGTCAAAGTGCAGCCTGACTCTGTAACCTTGGATCTGCATGGAGAGAGGGTGTGAGCAAAAATCCTCACAAAAAGAAAAAAAAAAAACCTCAGTGGCGCTCATACCTCTGCAACGGTGAGCACGCAGAAGAGAGACGGGTGAGACGGGTCCAGTCCTTCCAGCTTCATCCCGACTTTAAAACTGTTCCTGCTTTGAGGAAGCGACTGGTGCTGCAGGACGGATGCACAACAACCAGATTGGTATGTAAAATAAATAATTAAATGTGTAAGCTGGTGGTTAAAGAAGTGTTTGAACCTCTTTGAACAGTTTCACAGGAGCAGCGACAGCTCTCTCTTCTTCCAGGTAAGCGGGCCAGCTCCAGGCCCGTTTCTTATTGGGCGGGGCCATCACTGAGGGTCAAAAGAAGGTTGACACATTACAATCCTGTCTGGGCGGCATATATATATACTGTATATATAACACATTCTCACTCCCAACTTGTCACATATTGACGCTTTTGGTGAGGTACCGTCTGCGTCCCAGGTTTGACGCGTCAGGTAACCCCCTCGCGTCAGTT
>JARVJO010000305.1:12486445-12508936 GCA_031762555.1 Cynodonichthys magdalenae
GTGTATCAATGGAGCGCAGGGACCGCAGTGTCTCTATTAACCGTTGAGGAGCGT
This sequence comes from Cynodonichthys magdalenae, assembly GCA_031762555.1. NCBI lineage: Eukaryota > Metazoa > Chordata > Actinopteri > Cyprinodontiformes > Rivulidae > Cynodonichthys > Cynodonichthys magdalenae. The sequence continues at coordinate 12,486,500 of JARVJO010000305.1, forward strand.
TCTGTTCCTCGTGCTCCTCAACAGTCGTTTCTTTTTATTTTTTTACATCTCGGTTTTTAAGCACAGCCAGGTCGTACGTAGGTATTTTTATCGACATGCTCCGAGAACGAGCAGTATCGTCGCTATGGAGCGCTCAGTTAAAATCAGGAGGAAAAAAACACAAAGTGACATTTTCAACTAATCATCGGACAGTTTAGGTTGACACGACCAGAAAAACGAACCTGCTCCGCATGACTGTTTTTCTAGAGCGAACCTCAACGAATTAATGCGCCAGCGGAGGTTTTATTTTTGTATTTTTAGTGCGATATTTCGTATATTGTCGTTGCTAAACGCACGGTTTGAGGCTTTAACGTGATACATTTATTCTCCTAAATGAAGTTATCTTTGTGTCGGTGGCAGATTGAGTTCATCAATATAAACCTGCAGTATTCCCTCCCACATTGGGCGGATTTCTCCTGTATTATATTGAGTCCTCTGGAAAAATAAGGCATATGGGCAAACATGATAAATTCAAATATAGTGACTTCCTTTAATCACTCTTAAGTGAATTTAACGGGAGTATTTTCCCCTTTCCTGTCAACAAAGACTCGTGAAACGGGGTGAAATGAGTTCATATTGGGTGTGAAAAAAAAGCGGCGGCGCTGTTTCGTTTTTCATCGCTAGAGGGCGCAGCGAGCCCACAGCACGTTTTCTACAGGATTAACGGGCTCGAGCCGACTGCCTGCCCTCTGCTGCAAAATCTGCTTTATTTCTGCGAACACGCATCACCATGAGATGGCATTCAAAGGCGATTCGAAGGTAAGAGGAACGAGGCTGTTATTGATCATTAAATGATCCGGATCGACAGAGTCCGTCAGAACCAATAAACGAACTGGATGAGACTGACAGGCTCGTGTAAGCTCCCAGCTTCTGGTGCAGAGATGGAAGATATGGAGTGGGTTGCAAAACTATTCACCCCCTGGATAATTAGCTGTTTACTTATATTTATAAGTCATAATTCAACAATAATTCATTTGCAGAAGCAATATCACGTGTCAAACTTAAGGCCCACGGGCCAAATCTGGCCCTCTTTAACATTTTATCCGACCTCAAAGGTAATACTTTGAATATAAACTAGTTTTATGTGTTTTGTTTTGTATTTTGGTCACATTATTTTCATGATAGATGGCCAACTTTCAAGCCAACAAAATCAAGTTTGAAAATTTTCGTTATTTTTGATTTGGTGTTGAAAGAGCAACAGAGAATTAATTTTAATTATGTTTTGCTTATTATTTGCCCCCTTGTTTGACTGAGTTTGACCCCGCTGAGCAAGAATCTTCAGGTTCATCTGCACGAGCTCAGAACATCTAGTCACAGGTATCTTTGTTCCTTCTTTATAACCAAACTGCTCTGGCTCCATCAAGTTTGATGGGCGTCACTCGTCTATCACACACTCTCAGCTAAGTCCAGGTCTATAGGCTTTGAGCTGACCCTTTCTGGAGCAGCGTGATCATTTTGTCCCAAAACTCTGGAGGACTCCAACAGGTTTCCCTCACCTCATCCTTCCTTCACCTCTGTCCAGTTTCTCAGGCTCCACAGCATGATGCTGCCTCCACCGTACTTCCCTGTAGGGGTGTTCTCAGCACAAGTGGTCGATCCAACTTCAAACATCAGTTTGAATTTGGTCTCATTTGACCCCAGCATTTTCTTCCATGTGTTTGGGGATGAAATACCAACCAGTCTGCCTTTTGTTTTGTTTTTTCCTGGTCACTTTCCAGTGAAGTCTCTGATTGATGCCACCTAACAAATTTAATGCTGCTTTATGAGATTTTTAGGGTCTGTCCTTTTTTTTAAATATAACTCAACCCTGATTGGTTCTTTTCTACATCTTTGTCTTAAACCTGCAGAGTTCCTTGGTCTTCATGCTGTCTCTTGCTTTGTGGTAACTTTCTGGGTGGTGTTACAGGTGTACCATTTAACAAATTAGCAGGTGGATCTTTTATATTTATTATTATATTTTAAATAACAACTTAAATTCAGTTAAACTCCAGATCGTGAGGCAACAAAACAGAGAAAAAAAAATCTAAGGGGGTGAATACTTTTGCAGTACACTGTATGTGGGGTTGACAGGTAGGATGTTGTAAATGAGTGTCTCTTTCTGTAATTTCACAGACAGTTCTGCTCAATCTGCTGCTGTGTCTGATCATATTTTACTCCCTCTTCTACATGATTGGAAGTGTTTGCTTTGGTGCCTTCAGGTAAATGTTTTGGTTCAAGATATGTTCTTCTTTTGGCTGTTCCCCTTTCAGGGGTTGCCACCAGTGGTGGGCACAGTTACCCAAAAAGCTAGGTTCAAAAACCACTAATCCTCTAAACAAGAATCTTAGCTCAGCTAACGCTAACCACTAACTGTTACTCAGCCGTGTGGCTGTCTAAATGGGGACCTTCACTTATTTACTTACTCCTTCCAGATTGGTGGGACACATACACTCTAAAAATGAAATGTTGGATTTACGTAACCATGTTATGTCAACTGGTTCCACTTAACTGAGTTAAGTAAATTCAAAGCAACATACTCATGTTCTTTGGTTAAAAAACTGGTATATTGCTTTGAATTTACTCAACTCAGTTAAGTGGAACTAGTTGACATAACATGGTTAAATCCAACATTTCATTTTTTAGAGTGTGCCCATTGTTACATTTCTGTTGGTTTAATTTGATGGTGTGTGGGTTCATCTGTGGTAAATCTGCCAATCCAAACCAGAGTTATAGCTCTAACTTGTGAATCTTCCATTTTACCTCTTTCAGAATAAAAGCATTTCTTTCATCAAGTTTGTATTTTTAAAAATTCCATTTGAAGTTAGCAAATACTCTCTCTATTTTACACATAATGTTTGTGTTCTTTATATAAATATTGTTAAATATTGTATTTCTTTTTGACACTCTTATTGAAGTTTAGCTGTTAAAGATGCTACATGCTACACACATGGTGCCTGACATGTCCAGCAATGCTTGCACGAGAGGATAGTGGTTTTTTAAATTTAATTTGGGATAAATGGAAAAAAAAATAGAAGTTTTACACTTGTGAATTTTTAAGTGGACTTAAAATCAGCAGTGCATATTAGCGGAAGCTAATCAGTCTACTAATGGTTTTCAAAGTTAGCAAAAAAAAATCTAGTTCTGGCATTATTTAGCCAAACTGTGCCCACCACAGGTCGCCACAGTGACTCGTCTTCTTCCATCTCACTCTGTCCAACTACCTTCATGTCCTCTATGACTGCATCCATAAATTTGTTTGTCTTTTTCCTGGCACCTCTATCATTCTACCAAATCATTATAAACACTTTCTCATTTAGGTTGAATCACTTCGACGGGCTGATCCTCTTCAACTTCGAGACAGAACCTGCTGAATCCAACTCTGAATACCTGGGTGAGCCCAAGACATACAACCAATGTGATCATTTGTACAAAAAAAATAAAACAAAAAAACACATTTTCTGTCATCTTTAGTCAACCTCATCTCCTTGGAGCTCACCTACTTTTGTAGCGGCATCCTGTTTGCTGCGGTGGTGAAGAGGCAGGTTTGGGACTACGCTCTCACCGTCACACTTCTACATGTTATAATCACCAGCATGGGTGAGAGCGGGAAACCTGATCGATCCCATGTGCACGCTGACATGACCGCGTCTGTTGTGTAACTGTGTTTTGTTGCCATGTTTGCAGTGATGCTGGAGTTCCCCATGGTGTGGCAGTGGTGGCTAGCTTTAGGTAAGTGAGCTTCGCTGGTTGTTTTAATATGTGTCATGATTTAGCTTTTAATTCTATGCGTTTTGTTTTTTAATCCACAGGTAGCGGCTTGTTTCTGATGATTTGCAACGGTCAGCTAATCGCTTATTTCATGTGTCAAAGTGAGCAGAGCTGACTTCAGCTGCCACTGACAGCTCTTTAAAAACTGTTTCTCAATTCAATTCAAAAATACTTTATTGATCCCAGAGGGAAATGAGAGAAATTAGATTATTAGTTGAGTCTTTTAGAGTGAGGTCAAAAGAATATGAGCAGAAACAAGAAAATCTTTGTCATACATAAAAGGTAACTCAGCAGTTACACAAAGTCAGAGCTGGGTCAAGATTTTTGTTTATGAAAACGCCACAAGATGCTTTTTTTATTCTGCAGGCAAACATTGTAAAACAACCTAATGTGACAAAATCACAACTAATGTAAGATAGGAATGTAGTGTTAATTGTGTAATACAAACTGTTTTAAAATAAAAATGCAAAGCTTTAAAAATAAAAATGTGCCTGGCTCAGTGTTTATTCTTTCATAGATAAAATAAATTTACGAGAAATTCAAAAATAATGATCATCTTCTATAAAAAAATATTTGTTAAAAATCTAAAAAAAACAAAACATAAGTATACTTTAATCAAGTGCACCTAATGTAATATGCAGTACGTTGCAATGTCAGGGTTGCAATATTTTGTTCTGTCTTAAAAAATAGACTTACATTTAATAATATATAACATGGAAATAAATATTTGAGCAAACATGATCCCAGAGGAGTTTTGTTATGAAACTGGCTCTGCTGCAACATACTCTGCTGCTTTCATGTAGGAGAATCCGAGGAAGGCCTCGCTGGCTGCGGCCGCTTCGCCTCTCCGGGTCACGAAGGCAGGAACTGGTTGTAGCGTGAACTCTGGGTCGATGCAGCTGATGTCACAAGGACCCGTCTGGAAGGGGGCAAAAATGTGTGAGCAACTTTAGTAAAATGAGCTTTTATTTTGAAGAAAAATATCTAATTGATTTATACCACGTTTGGGATGAACGGGGGTGTTATCTTTCTGGATACTAGGTCGTCCCAGTTGATGGAGGCGAAGAAGGGATGCTCCTGCAGCTCTTCCTGAAAACAAAACAAAATTAACTCCCCATGAGCGGCTTTTATTTTAGATTCATCGCTGTTCTCTTCTGTGTGTGAACTTACAATATCGAGGCTCTGCCCAAGGCGTTGGGAGACGTCTCTTTCCAACAACCCCTGTAACAGTGACTGGGTACTTTCTGAAAGCCCACCAGGCAGCTGCAGAGGGGCTCGGAGGATGTTCTCAAACATCTCTGCTTTGCTGTTGCTGAAAAATGGAGGCTGAGGGGAAAGAGCCGGGAGTTGGGGTGAGGTGAAGAGGAAGAGAAGGGTTTAGTTTGTTTCACCTGCACCAGGGGTGTTAAACTCATTTTCACTGAGGACTACATGAGCAATATGGTGGTCCTCAAAGGGCCAGTTCTAATTAACTTCAGCTGAACACAAAATGTCACGTTCTTTTGAAATCTGTTCACTTCCCCCTAGTGGTAGGATGCCATCATTTCACGGGTAAAATAATCAACATGCATTATGGAAGATGTAGTTTAGGATCAATGCTTTAAGACATTAATACACATTTGAAGCTCTCCCCACATAAAATGTTGTGTTGGGCCACATTAGGCCTGTGGACCTTGAGTTTGACACGTGACCTACACTCACCAGTCCGCAGAGCATTTCAAAAAGCACAACGCCGAGTCCCCACCAGTCCACAGCTGAGGTGTACGGGTGGCCTTGAAGAACCTCTGGAGCAAGATACTCCGGAGTCCCACAGATGGTGTACATGATCCCACCTGCAGCCACACCTTCTTTACAAAGCCCAAAGTCCGTCAGCATCACATGACCATCGCTGTCCAGAAGGATGTTTTCTGGTTTGAGATCTCTGTACAGAAATAAAATGTAATTTCAGCTGACAAGCACCTGATTTGTTTTGTGGTTTAACATCTTCAATTTTTAACAGTATTGAAAGAAATTGTGACTTTTATAGAAGCTGGGATTACTCTGCATGAATGAATGAGGTGTGCAGAACTTGCATGAATTAAACATGAACAAAACAAAGTTAGCATGGAACGAGGTACTTGAAATAAAGACACTGTCTGAGTTGGTGCATCTGTGAGTTTATGTACCTGTAAACAATCTTCAGAGAGTGAAGGTAGCCCAACGCTGCGGCCATCTCTGCAGCGTAGAAAGCAGCTCTGGGTTCTGGAAACGACCCGTCTTTCTGCAGATGGTAAAACAGCTGAGAGCAAAAGATGTGAAATTGCACAAATTAAAAATTCAGCAACACTACAGAGAGTTGCCTTTTTTGCATGTAGCTATAAAAGCTATAAAGTCACACTTACCTCTCCTCCATTAACATAGTCCAGGACAAAGTAGAGTGCGTTTGGTGTCTGAAAAGAAAAATGGAGTCCAACCAGGAATGGATGGTCCAGTCCTTTCAGCAGCACACTCCTTTCAACCATCACATGCCTTTGCTACAAAGATAAAACCACTCAGTTTGACAGAAAAACAATCAGACGTAAAAGCAATCTGAGAAAAACAAACAAACCTCTCTCCTTTTGATGATTGTCTGCTTCTGTAGGACTTTAACAGCATAGTAGCCTCCTTGTTTTCTATGTCTTGCCAGCATCACCTGCCACCATTTAGATTTAAATGATTTAAACAAGAATTTAAAAGAATTAGAGACAAAAATATTTATAAATCTTCACCTTTCCAAAGCTTCCACTGCCAATAACTTTGAGATATTCAAAGTCTGATGGTTTCATCCTGGTAAAAACAAACAAAAGAAACTAATGATTAATAACACAGTTGATTATTGCTGTATAGAAAAGTATGTGAATGAGTTATTAATGGTGATCAACATAAGAAGCCATATTGTGGAGGTAAAATAACCCTGTATTTGATGAAAGATCTTTAATGAATAATATACTTTTAGTCTAATACCATAACCTGGGATGTGGGTTCATAAAGTTAGGAACCAGCTTGGGGACCCTCCCACGGACCTTCTACTCTCATCACTGTCTCAATAGACTGCCACAAAAGAAAGGGTTCGCTCTGTAATGTGAAGCAAAACTTTTTCTGGCATCAAGAAAATATCTCTGCAGGTGTCTGTAAGAAAAACTTACTGTGAGGCTTCTGTGTCTGCTGAGCTCTGAGGAAAGAAAAGACACACGGTTTGAACGGTCAGGAGGTCGGATTAGGTTTCGTGTCCTGTCAACGCACAGCAAAATGCCCCACTAAGAACCTGCCCAAGTGTGAACTCACCAAGGCAACTTTCTCCTCCTCCCGTTTCCTCAACTTGCTCCGCACAAGTTTCTGAGTGTCAAGGCTTCAGGTAGAGCACAAAGATTAGGGTTTAGATTCTCTCACAGCTAAAAAAGAAGTCACACAAATCAATTTTTTTATTCCAACTTACTGTTGCTGGCCGGAGACAACTTTGTGAAGGAGGTGACTGAAGCCAACTTTCTTGCCCTTGAGCAGAGCTGTGAGGCAGACAGAGAAAGAGCGGGTGTTAAGTCTGTTACATAAGAGGTGAATTTACCCCCAAATGTCTGGCAGCTTCTTATTATACTGTTTGTCCCAGCTAGGTTTGGAGACAAATCCAATAACTGTGGTTATTTAATAAACGCAACAATTTTGAACTTTCTTTTTAAGAAATACCATGACTTGTAAGGCTATTTTATTATTAAAGTTTTAGAGATATCACCAGTTTTACTCAGCTTTGCTTTATTTAGGTCCTTATTGTGTTTAAAATTAAATGTGATTTAAGTAAAGTTAATATTGTCTAGTTGAATTTCTGCTAGTAGCCAGCATTTTCTTTGGTGATAAACTAAGCTAACTTCACCGAATTGAGATTTAGCAGCGTTTTTAAACGTATTTTGTTCGTTTTTCCGAGACCTACCTGAAAGAAATGTTACTATCCCCTTCATTTTGGCGTAAGTTATCGGTTGTTCTTGAGTCACAGTCATCGAGAGAAACTCTGGAAACTCACTGCTTTTAAAATTTAAAATTCAAATTTAAAACGAATAACTTAAAGGAAGAAAAAGTAGTCAGGTGAATGATGAAACGTCCGCGGCGGACTCACTCCGAGTCGCAATGAAACTTCCACGGTCCTGCTGCTCAATTTAAAAACCATTGACGCACGAGACACTTGAACAGATGCGTTCATGTTTCCTCGGACATGTTGCAATCATTGCCTGTGTCCTCGTGTGTTCTGGCTTTTATAAATTCCGTCGTCAGCAGTTGTGACGTTAATCCGTGTTGCTGTATTACTTTTAGTATAAATAGTATTTGAAAACCGTGTTTATTTTGTGATTTTTGATAAACGTAGGGGCTAACACATTTTTGCGTTTCTTCCAAAATGGTGCCACCATTGTATTTTACGTTTTTTTTTCTCTTGATCTCAAACTATCCTGACACCTGAATGCAGCACCCTGAATCTCCAGTAACAGCGCGTGCAGTGACGTAAGAATCAAAGTTCTTTTCATTTTTTCGTGTAAATTTGTGTGTGCTGATGATGGCGACAACCTAACTGCAGACAGGGTTTCAGACTGACAGATCAAGCAAAAGGATAAACTTTTAATAAAACACAGCACAAATACTGTGGGAAGCAGGGGTGCAGAGGGTGCTGCAGCAGTCCCCAGTAAAAGCCAGAGGACAAGTCTACATTGCATGTTGATGATGAAAATGGATAAATAAATAAAAAAATGTTAGTGCTCCATATGTAAAAATTCCAACATATTTTAGTATATTATTGGTGTTTCTTAATCTGATAGACTATAGCACCATTATTTTGTATCATAGCATGGGGATATACAGACACTGGTAACAAGTGAAGAGACACATCTGTGATAATTAGAAACTACAGCCAGGTGTGTCTGAAAGGAAAATGGCTGTTCTTCTTGGAAAACACATTGAAAAGATGGAAATTATGATAAACTCTAAATAAAAAAGGTATACCACACAATTTATATATTTTAGAAACAAGTAATTAGAAAGAGGGCGAGCCAAGGTGAAAATGCCTAAAGCAATATCTGCATCTTCTAACGCTTATTCATGGTCGGGTCACGGAGGCAACAGGTCAAGGAGAGAAACCCAGACATCCCCCTGCCCAGCAACACTGTCCAGCTCCTCCTGGGGGATCCCAAGTCATGCAGGGCAGAGAGAACGTAATCCCTCCACTAAGTTCTGGATCTGCCCCAGGGTCTACTACCAGTGACACATGTCCAGAAAACCTTTAACGGGAGGCATTCAGGAGGCATCCTTATCAGATGCCAGAACCATCTCAACTGACTCCTTCTGACCCCTTCTCATTCACTGAGAAGGAGCAGCTCTATGAGCTCCCTCCCCCCAGATGACTAAGTGTCTCACCTTATCTCTAACGCTGACCGTCTAACCTCCCTTATAGGAAGCTCATTTCTGCAGCTTGTAGTCAAGATCTTGTTTTTTTTAATATATATTTTTGTCGTAATCCATACCGCATGATCACAGGTGAGCGTTGGAGCATAGAGGGACCAGGAAATCAAGAGCTTTGCCTTTCGACTCAACTCTTTTTTTTACTATAACCATATGAAGCAACGCCCTCATTACTGAGGACGAGGCCCTGTTCTGTTAATCCAGCTCCCGCTCCATAACTATAAAACCTTGCACAGATTATCTGGGTCACTTTTATGCATTACTGTTTAAGTTTCCCATCAGACTCAGTTTAAGTTCTGTTTCCTGTCAGACTGAAAAAAAAAGAAATGCTCTTCCCACTTTCCTGATGTAGCCTATAGTGTAGTCTGCCTTTGAGTCCTGAAAACTGTACTACAGGTGTAAGTTCTTGACAGTGTTCCAAGCGTTTGTCGTCACTTGTCGTGGTCGTGGCACAGCTGAGAGGTTGGCTGGTTCAGATATTCCCTGACCTAGTTTTATGGTTGTGATACGTTGTGGTGACTGCTGGGTTATATATGTGGTCTGGATTTCTAAGAACTTCCAACAACTCCAAAAACTTGAATGTGTTTCATGAATGATGCTGTTCATGTTAGAAGACAGATGTTCCAAATAAGTCTGAACACATTTCTTTCAAGTATCGTTGAAATCTGGGTGTTAGGCTCCAGGGCAGCATGAGCCCATCTGATTGGTCCAGATCTATTGCTGGCTTGTTGAGAGTAAATGCATGGCACTTGGAAATGTAATAGCCTGTTGCAATTCTTAAGCGATCCTTTGCTGACATTGCACGTTATTGTGATCATGATAAATAATTTTCTGTACAGTATGTGGCTGTATTCATAAATTGTGTCTTCTGTAAGTTTTTTGGCACCCAAACAATCCACAATGTTTAATTTTTTTTCTTTTTTGCTATTTCAACAATTCATATATCAAAACATTCAGTTCTTTCAGGGCATTCCAGCTGACTTTTGGTATTTCAGGAATTTATACTTTTTTTTTTTTTACATATTTAGCTATTTTGTCTTTAACATCATTAACCTTTCAAAATATTTATAAATCTTTACTTTTTTACCTTTTATTCTAATTCTGGGTTGGTATTTTACTTCTTTATGCTGATATGCCTCTATTTTGTTGATTTCTTTCTGCTGTTTTTGCTATCACTCTGACATATTTTTCTACTAATTTAAACTTTTTTATGTTTTTTTAAAGCTTCTGATTAATGCTTTATATAGATTATTTTCTGCAAATTTCAGCTGTTTTCTTTGTTTTTAGCTTTTCTTTTCTAGCTTTCTTTTGTTTTTAGTTTTTATTACCTTTTAGCTAATTTCAGCTTTTTGAGCTTTTTTCAGCTAAATATATTTTTTGTGATAATTTCAGCTACTTGCTGTTTCACTGTGCTAATTTTAGCTGCTCCAGATATTTCTTTTTAAGCTATTTTAACCCAGTTTAGGCCTTTTTGCTATTTAAAATCAAATGCAAGTACTTCTTTTCTTATTTTTGATCATTTGAAAAGTTTCACTCTCATTCCCCTGTTACTTTTAACTTGTTCCATCTACTGTTTGCTCTTTTTTTTGTTAATTTTAGCTATATGTTTTGCTCTTTTAAGATTTTTTTACTCTTATTTGCTGTCTACTGATTTTTCACGTTTGTTGTCCTATATTCCGCAAATGTCAGCTATCCAAATTTTAATTTGGCATTAACAGTTTTGCTAATAAGCCTTTTCAGCTTCTTCAGCAGCTTTCAGCAAAAGCATTAAGCTTTCACACTACATTTTCACAAGAAAAGGCTGTATTGTTTGCTTTTTGCTAAAAGTTTCTGAGATGGAGAGCGGTCAACAAATTTTAAAAAGTCAAATAGAAGTTTGCTTTCTCTGCTGTAACCTACTCCTTGAGTTTGACACTTGTGTTTTAGCACCAAAGTTTCCCACAAGAATTTAAAATTTTGCTCTAAAAATGCAAAACCAAAAAAGCTGCCATTTAGATTGCAACACTCTGTGCAAAGTGAAGGAGAAGCGAAACGTTTCAGTTTTTTTTCCTATATTTTCTATTTATGGTTCTGAACACAGAGTTCAGTCAAATGAACCACTCTGTTTGTGTTAATGTTTGAGACCTCTGCCCATCAACAGCATGAAGAACAAAATGTCATCTCATACAACCATTCAGCATAAGGATAAAATTATCATCTCCTCAAAACATCCACTGCGTTTTCCTGCAGGAGCTGATCATTTGTCTCATAAGTTCCACTAATGCAACATTTTGACGCTTTCTGCTGAGAGCTGTGACTTTAACATCAGTGTGTTATTATGTAATGAACGGAAAACAGCGAAGAAGGTCCAGGCACTGCTGGTGGTAAACAAATTCTTGAGAGAAAGGGAGAAAAATAGATGTCCGAGGCATTTAAAGGCCATGTAATAAAACTGTGTGCTGAAGAAGAAGAAGCAGAGAATTAACTGATGATTTATTGTCTCTGCATTAAACGAGCAGAGTGATGTAAGAATGAGATATCAGAGCAGTAAACAGACAAGGATCATGGAGTGCAGGTTCACACATGTGTCCATGTGTCTCTGGAGTCTAAATTTGGACACACTCAGGGTCCAGGGCACAGAGGGAGAGGGAACGAGGTGTCTTAGTTACTGCAGCAGAAAGCTGATCCTCTGTCAGAAACAGGGGGGAGGTTCCCCTCTGTTGTGAAGGTGTGTGTGTGTGTGTGTGTGTGGGGGGGGGGGGGGGGAGAACCAACCCTGATCCCCCCCCCCCCCCCCCCCCCCCCCCCCCCACAACCAACCCTGATCCCTCTGAACCAGTCCCTGCTGGTCTGACCGAGTCCAAAACCTCTGACATCATGGGAACTGGTCCGAGCTGGTTTTACCTCACAGCAAGTGACTCTGAACAGGAGTCCACACAGGAGGAAGAACAAAACTGTTTCTTATGGTTTCAACAATGAGTTTACCCACAAACAATGAAAGAGCCTCAAATTCCTTTAGAGAATGCATGTCGCCCGCCACTTTTCACAACAGAGTTTAAGATATTAAAGAGGAATGAAGACATGAACACGCAGTAGAACACCCCCCTAACCTCCCAAAAAGTCAAAATATGCACGTAGGTTAACAACCAATCAGATTTTAAAATTATAAATTCTTAATAACTTCCCATAAGATGAGCAGCCAAGGGTTTTATTAGATGGGTGGTTGTGTATTAGTATTTTAATTTAAACCAGCAACAATTTTTACAAATCTTAATTCTCTTTATTGTATTTGTGAGTTTTCAGTCTGTTTCAAGAACAGTGCTGTGAACCTTTCAATCCTTCCAGTGCTTAAGTTGTGAAGTTACTTTATATGAGTATAGGGTGTCCCAGTTTTTTCTCAAACCAAGTATGAGTACTTCAGTCTGGTACTATACTAGCCAATACCAAGTACCAATACCAAATACTTACTGAGTTAAAACCATAGAGTTGAATATCACTGTAACAACATGGAGGGGCAAAAATGGTGACCGACCAAGGGCGTCAGCTTTCAGCTATCATAACAGCAAACCAAACTGGATCTGTGTCACAAATTATCTGTAATATTTTTACAATAAATTAATAATTATGATAATTTAATTCAACAATCATGTAAAACAGCAAATATACAAGGAAGGAAAATATATAATTTATAAGTAACAATGATCTAAACCAGACCTGAAGTCAGACAATAACTTAGACTTTTTAGCTAGTTGAAAAATTATGACTTCGAGTAATAAATTATTTCTTATGTCATAAATAATAATAAATTTTTACCAGTCAACACTTATACAAAATATTTGTTGCATACCCAGTTATAGTATAAAACTTGTCTAAAAATAGAAACCTAAAGATAGTCAAATAATAAAGTTATTTTACACTGTGTATATATACATAAATCAGAGACAAAATCAGGTTGTAATATTTAATAATTTATGTTAGATTGTAGCATGAATCACCAGAGTTACTCACTCTGTAACAATATATGCCACAGAAGCTAATATCTGCAATTCAATAATTATTAGTGATTGCATCGGTTTTATAAGCTTATTTTAATTTTAGATTGTTACATTATTAGCGTCAGAATATTTTTTTATAATTGAAAGAAAAGTTTTGTACTTGAAAAGAATATTTGAAACTACTTGTGTAATTAAATATGAATGGCAGCCATTGTGTCATAATTAATGATGTACAGAAGGCTGTTGTGTCCCTTGACAGGTCTGAAGTCTATCAGAGGGACACATGACGACAAACAGTCATTCACATTGCACAGCCACTCGACATCTGCCTTGGACACCAGAATCCATTTAGAGATGCATGATAAAACCAAAAAAACCCAAAACAAACAGAAGCGGGACTATACGAAATCAATAACATCAAAAATGTTTTTATTTATTTAGTTCATTTCTGGTCCTATAACTAAAAAAAAAATCTAATTCTGAAATATTTGATTTGTTGTTTTTTCTAGTTGACCTTCTGACATTCTTAATGTCATTCTTGTCAAATTCTAGTCAAATGCCTGATTTGAATTGTTTGTGCTCCCGTCTTTTTGACATTTTTTGTGCAGGTATTAGGTGTGTGAGCTCTGTGGTGAACCACTCCCTTGTTGTTGACGTCTATTAGTGATTGAAATTGTTAGGCTTAACCTCTCCAGTGACTTGTGTAAAATGTCTTGTGTCTTACCTCATTTTTGCGTCAATCCTGATGAACACACAGCACGGCGTTAATCTGTTTCTGCAATAAAAACTGCAAAAATTTCATGTTTGGTGGAAAATTTTATCAATTTTCCAAACATTAACGAAAGTGTTTTTAAGCATTTTACTGTGTTACAGATTAAACTTAGGTGTTAGATAAACTGTTATGAGGAACCATGAGAGAAATACTGAAATAAAACAAACTCAGAACTAAGAAAGTTTCTGTTTCAGCTCTTAGTTTCTGTTAATCTGATCATAGGCTTTGCAGGACCTCATGACAGATTAAATGAAGTTTTTGCATATAAACACTATGTTTCTGTAAAGAATATATTTTACTGTGTTACAGATTTTTTTTCAATGTTTTATTGTATTGTTTATAGATTTTATCCGATTTTATCCAAACAGGAAGTAAGGATTAGTTAAACAGGTGTGACACCGCAGCAGTACCACCTGTGTCCTGCAGGTGGCAACAACGAGTCATAAGACTTCATGAGAGATTTATTTATTATTTGTAACTTTCATTTCAAGGTCGAACTTTTGGCACACTGTTAGTGAGTAATCTTTATAACAGTGACATCAATTCAACATTTCAATGAATTAGAGTGTAATTTATTGCACAATATGTTTTTATAATAAACTTGTTAAAATAAGTCAAACTTTTAAAAATGGCAACAAAATTAAAGAAAACATGGTCAAAACTCTGCCCAATACTTCTGTTTCAAAAAGATTAAAAAATGATGTGTACATCATAAAAATAGAATAGTTAATGTTACAAATGCAAAAAAAAAAACAAAAAATAACATTTTAGGATATCTTCTTGAAGACATAACAGGTCAGTTTTTTATAGCGTATTAACTTGAGGTGAAAAAATCACAGTTATCCTCATTAAACTGACAAATTTTTACCTAATAATTACCTTAAGCTTCTGGTACCTGCTAAAAAAAATGCTAGTTAAGAATAACGAAAGGCTAGCTAAAGTCTAATTTTAGCTAAAAGTGAAAAGTAGCAAAACTGAAGCTTCTAGGTAAGGTCACAAAAGGTTAGCTGAAAATAGCAAGTAACCAAATAGAAACTAAAAGTAGCAAAAGGTTAGTTAAAAGCCAAACGTAGCAAAACGAAGCTAGTAGGTAAAAATCACAAAAAGAAGTACCAGTAAGCCAAAAGAAACAAAAAGCTTTGCTAAAAGCAACTAAGGTCAAAATCTAAAGTTTCAACATAACTCTTAATATGGAAATGTTAGCTAAATGCAAAATGTGCTACATATAGCAAAGAGTTTAGCTAAAATTAGCTCAAATCTCGCCAGGGTTCATGCAGGTTTCAGTAAGTTAAATTTACAACCTTTCCAAAACCTTTAAAGACCATCAGGAATATTTAAGACCATGACGCATTAACAGAAACATTCAAATGGTCTCAGAAATTTTAACATAGAAACCTTTTATCGCTTTGAATTTAGCTATTAAAGAATATTAAATTATAATACAAGAACACTAATCTATGAAATGGTCATATCTATGAGATCTTCATATCGACTGCTGTGGACCACTTCCAACCGAGTGCAAAAATCACCGATATCAAGCTAAGTCTCAATGAAAACACACTTTCCCATGTTTAAACCACAAGCAGTGGACATGACTGGACTTCTGTTTTCTGGGCAGGTGAATAAGCCGCCGTATACGGTTAGCATAGGCTAAAAGAAAACGGCTAGCTAAAAGCTCAAGTATCAATAGACTGTCAAAATTATAAGTAAAAGTTGCAAAAGTAGCCAAATGGTAGCTAAAATGGCAAAAAAGTTAGCAAGTAGCTAAAAATAGAAGAAAGGCAGCTAAAACTATAGTAAAAAAGTTGACAGATTTTAAACAGAACGTGTTTTAATGCATTGAAGAAATGTAAATAGTGATTTTTGTAAGTAAAGTAAAATTTGAGTATAAAATGACTCAAGCTAAAAGTCTTAGCACCCATCTCCTGAATTAGTTGAGCGTTTTAATATATGAATGGCTTAAAAACCACAAACTGAGGAGGACAAACACAAAACAAAATATGAAAATTTATTGTCTTTTCTGTTTTTCCTCGCTCCCCAGGTATTCCCGGTAACGCGCATATAGACGGGAGCGCGCGCAACACAAAAAGGGGGCGTGGTCTCGCCGTGTCACTGCAGCCCGGGGATGTGAAACTTGTCCCGGATATTTACCTAACTGTACCTGGCTTCTCCCGACGACATACTACTCGGTACGACGAGTTCTTCGCGGCGGACACTTTCCGACGGATATGACCCGTGTCTGAAACGGGACCGTCGAGGTCAGTACCGCCTTTTTTTCTCTCCTTAAAATAAGCAACAAAAAAACAACTTAAACTTTCCAGAAAGAAACCGTGAACTTGGCCATCAAGTTTGTTGTGCTTCGAGGAGTGCCGTTGGAGGAAAGTCTTTCCTGTGGTGTGTCCGTCCTTTTTGGGTGTAGCTTTTCAGAAACAGTTCAGGCTTCTGTCAACAGGTTCCTTGTTCGTGGTGTGGCTCAAAGTACATCGAGGTCAGAGCTGAGTTTATTATCCAGACGGAAAATTAAATAAGGGCCTTATTACACAGAAACAGGCCCAGTTTACCTTCTGATATTAGCAGAAGGAACATTTGAGTGGTTAATGAAGCTAATAGTTTGAGCTAGGTTGTTGCAAATGTTTATAAGTAAATAAAATTGAAGTTTTTTTGTTTTTGTAAGATAAAAGTCAGTTTTGAAAAGGTTCCTCTACATTGTGACATTTGCTTGTAAATTCATTTAAAGACAAACTGTGAGAGGAGTTATGGAAAACCAGCCACATAACAGTTTTTAATATATTCAGAGTGTGTCACTGTGTTCAAACATTAACTCAAACTGCATGTGTGTGTCTTTTCAGAAACTTTAAGAGACGGGGGCTGACCAGATCCACTCTCCTGGAAACCCAAGACAAACACATGTACAGACAAACACGCACATGCATGCAAATACACGCTAATGCGCACGATTCCTTTAAGCTGTGCGGGTTTTTTTTGTTGTTTTTGGGGGGGGGTGTCTATGTTGATGTGCACGCCTCGCCTCCAGCGGCGGCCGCTCGGAGTGCAGCAGCAGATGGGGCGTGTTCGACTCTGAAAATGTTTAACATTCTTATCATTCAGCTGCCTTTCGAAAGGCAGAGAGATGCAGGAGAGCAGCAGGCAGAGGGAAGGGACATGTTCAGACCCAGGCCAAATAATACCAGATTACTCAAACACACACACACACACAAGCAGAGTCACTCCTTCACATTCATGCTGCATTACTCACTTTGGGCCTGTGCTCCATTCAGCTAATGTATATTACTCACCACACACAGTCATCTTGAGGGAGGTGCTTTTTATTAGAGGACAACAGCATGAAAACATTTGACACTGTTGTGTGTGTGTGTGTGTGTGTGTGTGTGTGTGCATGTGTGCATGTGTGCATGTGTATGTCCAGGTCCTTTCTCAGTGACAAGCAGAGGGAAGGGTGTTCGTCTTGAGAGGGAGGCAGAGTTACCGTGGTTACAGACATGCCAAAACCGGACCTGCTCTGCCTCGTTCAGCTGCTGGACGGCACCATCGAGACCTTCAGAGTCAGTGTAAGAAAAACACACGTAAACAAACACACACATGCGTGCTCAATTCTCCCTTCAGTTTGAGCAGATAATATTCGCTTCTGCCTGTTTCTCTGCTCTGATAATGATTGTAGTGCCTTTCGAGGCACACTGGAAGACCAATTTTTGTTCCTTTTTCTCATGTTTTGAGCTCCCACTCAACAATATCACCATCATGAGTGAAGGTCACACTCTCCTCCTGCAGCTTACAGATGTGTGTCATACTTGGCAGCTCTTAACATTAGGCTGACACACAAAAATACATCTTCTATTCAGATTTTTTTTAAAGCCATTCCTCTATCATTTTTCATGGAAACTGCAAGGAAGTAAGTTCTATTATAATGTGAGAAAGCACTAATATAAACCCTTTAATGAGCTGTATTTTGTTTTTTAATTTGGATAAAATAGATTTTAACTGAAACTTATTTACAGGAACATCAGGGTGTAGAAGGTTTTGAAATGTTATGATTTTCTGCTGCAAGGATGCAGCGTTTGCTGCAGTTTACATTAAACAAAAGATGTGGGACAAAAAAGACGAGTAGAGAATGCAGATGAACTGAGGGTTGGAGAGCTGAGAGAAAACTTAAAGAGAACCCGACTAGTTTAACATTAGGAATTATTTAATAAACATTTACTTCAATTAAAACAAAGACTTTAAAAAAAACTGTAGGGTGTTTAGTTTTTATAAATTAAAAATGTATATTGTCACACAGACAGCACCATACTACTTACTCCAGTGCAAGGCGAGTTATTTATTTATTTATTTTCAAAAAGTGCAAGCTCTATTCACCCTAAACGTTAATCTTAGACAATATCTAATGATCAGTCATTTTAAATTAAAGCAGAGCCGGTTGACAGAGAGGAGAATGTAGAAATGACTCAGCCGGAAACTGAAAATGATGTTTGAGGACAACAGAGCTGCTTCATGGAAAGAGACCCTCAGACTGTTAGCTGTCATAGCTCGAGAGCTAATGCTATATTACATTATATATTCATTAGCCCGTTAGCTAACGCTATATCGCCATTTATTTACATGCATTAGCTCAGGAGCTAACTCTGTATTGTCATATTTTCAGTTTCAGCTCAGAGTATGTGTTGTGAATGAACTCTCAGCTAACTACCATGTCAAATGTAATAACCATAGTGTTTTCTAAGGTCAGGTGGCTGTGGTGGCCATCTTCAATTTGATTGTCTCCAAAGATTAATGTTTATCCAGCAAGTATTTTATGAAAGTTTCATTGAGATTGTTCCTGTGGTTCATGAGATATTTTGCTAACAAACACAGGGGAACACAGTGGTCTGCCTTCCAACGTAAAAAAAAAAAAAATACGTTTGCTTAAAGGATGTTTGTGCTACTACAAGACTTTTAGAAATCAAGCTTCAGTGTGGATGTGCTCCATTTATTTCTAAGCAGTTATTCATGTGTTTAATTGCTGTCATGTGAGGTCATTAAATTGGTTTTATTAGATTTACTCCTGTGGCCACAAATCACAACAAAAGACAGTTCAGTTAAGTAGCTACAGTTCTGCTCAACACAGTTCTTGTCAGTTTGATTTATTTATATAATAATAATCACTTATAAAAAGAACTCCTGGTTGGAAAACTATCGGATTCAAATCATTGTCTTGATTCAGCCTTTTTAAAAAAATTCTGAACAGGGTAGCTGTGGGGAGAAAAACTCCAGGGTGACTTGGAAGACGCAACTATTTATCATAATGGGATCTTCCTAGTAAAATAAGGTTAAATAGAGTAAATAAATAAATAAACAAAATATAGTCTTAATCATACATCTGCAGTCTGAGAGCAGGAGTTCTGTTGGGAATAGATGCAACACAACGTTAAGGTGAGGAAAATAGTCTAAGGGTGATTCAGTCATAAGTAGCGAAGCAACTTTATTGCTACTCTGTTGTAACAATTAAATTTGTTTTTACTTCCTGGAGCTTTAAAAATAATTCAAACTACCTATTAAAACTGGTGGCTGAATTAAAAATTGTGTGCAATAACTTTTAAAAACAATATGTAATGAAGTTGACATTAATTGTAAAAAAAAGAAAAAAATGGGAGAAATTTTCACCACAGACAACAAATGGATTTTGAGAAGGGGGTCTCTGCAGTCACTAAGTGGGAGGTTCTTAGTGGAGTGGGTGGAGTTTGTTAAATACATGATTGGTCTGTTTGACTTTTATGGGAGGAGTTTATTAAAGATGTGATTGGTCTGTTTGACTATTTTGGGTGGGGTTTAAAGAAGCAGTTGAATCAATTCGTCTTCCTTGTATTGGCCAGAAAGCGCTTAAAACAATTGTTAATTTAGAAAATTAATTTAAGTCATAACTTAAGATGGGAAAATGCTAGCGGCACAAAATTTGAACATGGTACATGTGGAGGGATGTGTAAAAATTCAGCTCTGTCAAAACAGCTCTAGTCTGCATGGAAATTAGTCATAGCTCAGGACAACTAGTCAATTATTTACATTTACATGTTCACAATCATTTTTTGACTTCCCTTAAAAACATTACAAGTCTAAAACTTGTATTTTTATGGCATTTAGGTTTGTTTTGGGAGTGAGAGACATACGTAAGTGGGGTTACCATGGTGACCATAATGAGCTAAAAGAGGCAACCAGTGGAGAGATTCTAAATTGTAAAAATACTGATTTCTTCTCCTAATTTTAGAGCACGTACAGGTGCACAGACACCTCAGCCGTAATGTTTGGCCGCCTGTAAGAGCTTTTGTTGTTCTGTCCTTCAGAAGCAAGATCAAGGCGTGGTTCTGTTGGACCTGGTGTTCGACCACCTGGACCTGCAGGAGAGGCAGCTCTTCAGTCTGCAGATCAGAGAGTCCGGCACTGCCATCGCCTCCAGCTCGGCCAACACGCACTCTCCTGTGAGCTCACTCTTCTTCTTCATTCGGGGCTGAGATTGTAATATTTTCTGGCTCAGTTCAGTTGATGATGATGACGACCGCGGGGCGCACTTACATAAATGTTTTTATTTTAGCTCAGGGTAGCCATTATGCCTAATGAATGTCTTTTATTTAGAGATGGTTGGAGCCCGAGAAGCCCTTGAAGAAGCAGATAAAAGGTATCTCATCAGTTGTTGCTTAGAAAAAAAAATCTATTCCACCTAGAATTTTCTTAGTTTTGAATCGTGTTTAAATTAGATAGAAGTGTAACAGAAAAAAGCTGTGTGGTGGTTATAAATATAAAGGTTATTTTTGTTTGACATGATGTTTCTGCAGGTCTTGTATCCC
Source organism: Cynodonichthys magdalenae (assembly GCA_031762555.1). Lineage (NCBI taxonomy): Eukaryota > Metazoa > Chordata > Actinopteri > Cyprinodontiformes > Rivulidae > Cynodonichthys > Cynodonichthys magdalenae. Next base: position 12,507,319 of record JARVJO010000305.1, read on the forward strand.
CCTTTTATCTGAACTTCAGAGTACGATTCTTCATATCTGAGCCTAACTCTCTACAGCACGAGCAGACAAGGTTGGTCTTTTCTAACACTCTGTTAAAATCATATAATATAAATGAAAAGTTACAGAAATTGTTACAACTGTAGAAGCAGATATAGGCTGAATTTGGATTTAAAATACAAGTATATAAATAGTAATTTCAACATTAGGGAAACTTTGATATTTATCAGTATGAAGGCCAAAGCTTTGACCTTTTTTTAAAGTTCTGTTGTTAACAGATATTTTAATCAGGACCACCCAGACAATTGCTTGTTACTGTAGACCAGGGGTGTCTAACTCAGTTGAACAAGGGGGTCAAAAATCATAACTTGGTCCAAGCCAAGGGGCTATTTCTTCAAATATTTACTGAAAAAATGTTATATAACAAATTATTCTTATAGGAATACAAATTGCTTTCTCCAAATTCATGTTTATGTAGCATTTAGAACATACATAACTTAAAGTATAAAGAAAATAAGATTACATTTAGAACTACTCATTAGTATGCATTTTATGTGCCTCACTCTCTATCAACAACTTTTTAATTTATTATTTCTTTAAGATAAGTTTAATCACAATCCAGCAAATCAGTTAAAAAAAGAAAAGCCCACTAATACAATGTAGACAGTTTATCTGCAAAAAAAGTTGATTTGTGATTTAGTTACTCTTTAATTTATTGCTCATTACAAGTTATCTTAAAAGCCTGCACTGAGTTCTGAACAAGCACATTTCTATGAAAGTACTTTTTATAAAAGGTTTAAATGTTAACACGTTTTTATTGAGTATTTGTAGAAAACATAACAAAATGTCCTTTTTTTACTGTACCTGTCACTGCTGCTGCAGGAACGTAATGTTGAACACAAAAGAGCTTTTATTTTTGTTGTTTTTTTGCATGATATGCAAAATGTGTGGGCAGGTAAAGTTCCCTTTTGTGTGTTTTGTCCCTGCAGGCACCTGTACTTCCTCCAGATCCGGAGCGATGTCAGGGAGGGACGGTCAGTAATACAGCTTTGAACGGAACCAGCCAGTCTCTTGTGTTCTTTGTTTGTTTAGCTGTGGAGTGTGCAGGGTGTAATCAGCGTATCTGATTGCAGGTTGCAGTGCGCGCTGGACGCAGCTGTGGTGCTGGCTTCTTACGCTGTGCAGTGTAAGTCTAATCTCTTCTGGGAACAGAAAAAAGGGGATGGTTATTGGGCCTCATGCAAGAACATTTTCATATTTTAATCCTAAATTTCTCGTACTTTTGTTCGTACGAACAGTTCTTATGAACATGCCACGTCGGATTCAACAAACGCTTCTTTCTGCAGGAAAAGTGTGTAAATGAGCAGCGTAAACATGATTAATCTCACCTGTTCGTATTGAGGTGCTCGTGCACGAGGAGAGGCGATTAACACAAATACCTCCCCAAAATTACCATATAAGGCTACGTTTCCAGCCCCACACATGAGGAAGTGTTCGTTCATGAAAATGATATCGCAAGTAAAAAGAAGAATTAACGAGTCCGAAGACTGAAGTCCTGCTGTCAGAGATCCAGAAAAGAAAATCTGTCATTATTAACAGCATCAGCTGACCTGCTAAAGCT
>JARVJO010000305.1:12518552-12537996 GCA_031762555.1 Cynodonichthys magdalenae
TGGAGTGTGATTTATTTTCAACTCAAAATATCTTCAGACTAACGAAATATAAAGTTATTAGTGAAGAAAATCCATCTAGATAACAGCAGATTGACTACACGTAAAATATACGACAGGTCTGGACCACACGTGAATTTTGTTTGTATCTGAAAGAAATCTTAGAATACGAGAAAATTGGTGAATGCCACAAGTTCTCCTAAATCACTCGTACGCACATTTTAAGAACAAATCTGTTCGTACGAACGGTTCTTGCATGAGGCCCATTGATTCTTTAATAAATGTATGAGTAATAATTCTTGGGAGGATGTTGTCTTATGGTGCCCAGTTGTCAGGATACATTGTTGTGTGTTTTTCTGAGGATGCTCAGTGTCTCTTTCTGTCACCTGTAGCTGAGATGGGGGATCACTGCTCGTCCCGAGACCCTGGTTACCTCTCAAAATGCCACTTCATCCCCAAACAGGATGAAGACTTCCTGTGTAAAGTGGAAGACCTTCATCCAAAGCACAAGTAACTCAGGCAGCTTATTACTTTTGCGAGTTCTGCTGTGTAGTTCCTGTTAGTGTTTGTGTGTGAGTCTGTGTGTGGTTTCAGGGGGCTTAAGCAGAGCGAGGCTGAGCTGTGTTTTCTCAACACGGCACGAAATCTGGAGCTGTACGGAGTGGAGCTACACGATGCCATGGTAATGTTTTAAAAAGCAAAAAGTTTATTCCTTTTAATAAAAGGTGAGAAGTCTGAAGCACTTTTGTACTTTTGTAATCAAACTTATATTCATTGGATCCTTCATAGTAGGATTTGATGAAGTTAATATCTTACCTGTTGTGGGTAGATCTTCAACCACATCAGTTTTTTGTTTTGCATCCATTGAGTACTTTTTTTTTTTTTTACCTTTCTCCCAGGATGCCCACAATGCACCTCAGATGGTCGGTTTGGCCTCAAGTGGTGTTGCAATATTTTACAACACGGTCTGCTCTAATTTCTACCCATGGTGAGTAACGGCGCTTCTCATTGGTCAGCTTCTCCTCGTGTCAGATCAGCTATTAAGCAGTTGTGCTGCTTCCCACACAGGGGGAACATCATCAAGATTTCATTTAAGAGGAGACGCTTTATTTTACACCTGAAGCGTAAACATGTGAGTCCCGTTCCTCTTTTTTTTTTTCATTGTTTTTAATGATTCAGCTCTTCCTCCTCTCTGCACGGCTGACTGAGAAATCCATTTTCTCTGTGAAACACTGGAATTTGTGCTCAACATTTTAATTTCTCCTAATCGTGCAGCAGCGGCCTCAAGATTTATGGGCTCATTTTTCTTTTAAACGATGTGTTTATTTCCAGCTTCAAGCCGTGGAAAATCTGAAATCAGGGTTTAAATGTATGTTTGCAATGTTTGCATCAAACTAAATGACAAGGATTCCTGACTCCGTACTTTACAGGGGGAGACGCAGGACTGTGAAGTTGCCTTCATCCTTCCTTGTCCCAGGACTTGTAAGAACCTGTGGCAGTCCTGCGTGGACCACCACTCCTTCTTCTCCTCCAGCCGGTCTGTCAGGAGCCCCAAAATCAACAACAGCACAGTTCAGTCCTACAAAAAGTTGATAACGCAGCACCTGGGCCTCGGAAACAGTAAAACTGAGACGTGAGCTCCCAGTTTGTTTTGATTTGTTTGTTTGCTCTTTAGTTAAAGGCTGACAGTTCTGCAAATTTTGTCCCTTTTTGCTCGCAGGGGTCCGGTCTGCCAGCGTGTCTTAGGAGGGATGGAATGGAACCCCGTCCCACGCAGATCGCTTTCTTCGGAGCACCTCGAGACCAAGAGTCTGCCATCCAGATCACCTCCCTCCACCCCCAACTGGTACAGCTGTCAACGTCAAATAATGTTTAAATGTTTTCCCATCATAATGATCTTGGTCTACGTTCACACCCCGGGCTAATGCGACCCAACTTCAGCACAACTTCAGAATCGACGTGCTAACACGTAGCATCTATAGGCTACTTCTGGAAACTGCAAGCTGAACGTCACGTCATCTTCTGTGCATGCAGTTTGCTTCAAAGCTGTGAACGTCCACGCAAAAACATTAGAATTGAGCATTTAGACCTGCAGTGCGAACGCAGCCCTAGTCTAAAACTCTGGCACGAACGACAGCATTCCTGCATTCGTTCAAGAAATTCTATGCCTTTAATTTGTACCTGTGTTTTATCAAAGGCGAAGTCCCCGAGTTCGCCACAGGATCTGTAAACCTCGTCCGTCGTCCGTGGAACTCGCCGTGGACCTAAAAGACATGTCAGAGGGGGAGGACGTCTTCTATACCTACAGGGCGTCTGTTGGCAGCAACAAGGACAGCGAAGGAGACGCCACACCTCATCAGTCAGTGTCACAGAGACGCTTCATTGAGCTAAAGTTTAACTCCTGCAATAAATGATTCAGCGTGTGTCAAGACTTTGTCATAGGAACATGTAGAAATGATCTGATTCATAACTCAACAAACCATCCTTTTTTTTCCCCAGTATCTCTGGCTCTAGCTGTGAAGGAAATGGGGTGGTGTTGACAGCTGATGACAGTATAGGAGAAGACGATAGCCCACCACACTACGACAAGGTGCTTTATCTCCCCTCATAAACGCTAGATGCGTTCATTGCCGCCTATTTGTTCACCTGTTTGGTTTGTATGAGTCGATAACAAGATCTGTGCGCAGGGAGTTCTCGGGGACGGTGATTTGATGCTGATATGCATCACTCCAGATGAAGATGGCAAGTTTGGCTTTAATGTAAAAGTAAGTCTTTCTCCTCTACACACACAGACTGTAACAGTTTATTTTTTGCCTCTTTGGTTAAATTGTTGAACTCCTCCCAGGGTGGAGTGGATCAGAAGATGCCTCTGTCCATATCTCATGTTAAACCGGACTCCCCGGTAAGAAAAGACTCCAGCTGTGTTCAAAATTTATTGTTTTAATATAAAATAATTATAATAATAAAATAGAATTATTTGAGAATATGTGCTAATAACACATCAAATCTCAGCTCTGTATCTATAACAGTGAGTGAGTTACAGCCATTTTTGTGTTTGCTAAGCTTAATTATCTATGGCAGACATATGGAGCTAAATTAAAGCTATACATTTTGTTCAAATAATCAGTTTTTGAAACTTAAAGAAAAAATTTGGAACTGGAAAAAAAAAGATTTGAAGCTGATAAAAATGCTCACAAATACTCGAATCATTAACGAGTATGGCAGACCGTTGTGTCATAAAGTTAACCATTTATAGCAGGCTGTTGTATCATATGATCAAAAATAATGTTGGGCTGTTGTGTCATTTAATTAATAAATGGCTGGCTGTTACATCATATTGCCAAAAATTATGGCAATGCTGCTTTAAAATATAATTAAAGAAGTATGGCCAGCCGTTGTGTCATATAATTTAAAATAGGTTGTTGTATCATAAAATTAACAAACTATAGTAGGCCATATTATCATAATTAACTTAGTGTGGCAGACTGTTCATATAATTAACAAGGTATGGCAGGCAGTTGTATCATAAATCAAAAAATATACAATGTATTTTGGTTTTATTTGAAGTTTTTTTTAGTTATTTTTTTTTTTAGTTTCAGACATCTTTTTTATTTTCAAATTCATTTTTAATTTTCAAATATTTTCTTTTCTGTTTCAAAAATAGTTGCTTTGAACAAACTTTATGGTACCTATTTAGTTCCATATAGTCATCTTGAATCAGGTTGACTCCAAAATGTTGTAGCTGCACTTGAAGTAGCTGCTTTCTGAGAGTTGTATTAGAACCCCTCAGATAGTTAAAGACATATTTTACTAACAGATATTCAAACAAAGACGCACACACTTATTAGTTGTTTTGACATCAGAGTTTATAACAGTTGGATAAATATTTCAGAGATGAGATGACTGTGTTATTTGTAGGCCGGTCAATCCGAGCCCAGACTCCAGAAGGGAGATCTACTGGTGCTGATCAACGGTCGAGACATTTCTGAACACACACATGACCAGGTTGTCATGTTCATACGGGCCAGCCGAGAGTCGCACTCCAGACAGCTGGCGCTGCTTATCAGACGTAAAGGTGAGTGGGAGAAAAGTGCAAAAATGACAAGAAATGCAAATATGTGTCCTTTTTTTAAATTAATATTTATCACCGCCTTGAACTGTCCTCGCGATTCTAGGTTCTAGTCGAATGGTACCCTCACTTCAGCTACCTCCTGCCTTAACACTCACCATCCAACCACAGGAAAACAAACCACAGTCACCGGGACTGTCGGAGCAGGTCGCCACGTTGGAGGAATCCATAAAACAGCTGGAGAGGGGGATACAGTCCGGCACACTCTGCTTCCATTTTGAGGTAATTCAAATACAAATCGAAGCTAACTACTACTACTACTAAATGTGTTTATATGCATAAAAAAAACACAAATCTGCATGTTTGTCCCGTTTTTTTAAGCAACATTCTGCTTTAGTTATGTGGAGAATCATAATGAGCCTTTTCCATGGACAGATGTTGGCCCAGATCTTCAGTTGGATGCTGTTCAGAAAACAAAAATGCAGCGACTGGCCTGAAATGTTTTAATTTTCTGTTTGTCTGTCTGTGTGTGTGTGTTTACTTGCATGTTTGTGTGTGTTTGCATGCTCGTCATTCCTAGAATTTGTACAGGAGGAAACCTGATTTGTTGTTGAGCTGCGCACGACTTCCTGAGAACCTGGAAAAGAACCGATACAGGGATGTCTTACCTTGTAAGTTCTTCCTATCAGGAACCCTTATTACTGCTAATTTTAAAGATTATGTACATCGATGATGCACATCTTTAAAAAAACTGGCAAATTATACATGAAAATGTACACTCAGGAATAATATGTTGTGATTTTTGGTTATGTATCATACAACCTATAAAAAATACAAACAATGGAAATGGGATTTTGGGGGGAAACTGAGAAAACTCATCCTCAATTGGAGTTCTACAGCTTTGGGACACTTCAGTGTAGAAACGTCCTTCAATGTTTAAACTAGTCACAGATAGTTTGACTTCACATCTTTGAAAGGGCATTTTGATGTTCTTTACTGTTTTTACACAATAACACTTTAAGTTTTATGATTTCACTAATTTTATAATAGAATGTTTAGCTGACCGTTCATAGTGTCAGCCACACCAACTTTTAAAATGTCTAGAAATCAAAAAACAAGTCTTTTTACTCCCACAATGCATTTTAGTAAATTATACATCCAAACATGGAGATTTTTTTTCAACCCAGTGTTTTTTTTTTCTTGCTAAATGACTTTAGGTGTTTTCTTAAATCACCCCAGAATGCAGAGTTTATGGAGGTAAACTGGGGCTGTAAAGTTTGTTCAAAATAAAACATTTTTAAACCGAAAAAAGGTTTAAACTAAAAAATAGATTTAGATTTTTTTTTGTTTGTTTGTTTCAAATCATTTTTATTTGTTTCAAATATTTTTTTCCAGATTCAAAATTTTTCTTTCAGTTTATTTATTTATTTGGCCCAAATTTAGCTCCATGTAAGGGTTCCCTCACAAACTTTCACAGAATTAGATAAATCTTAGTCCAAAACATCTATTAAAACTAGAAGTAAAGGGTTTTTTTAGACTCATTATATCCCCTGCATAAAACGCCGTGTTTAAGAATTTTTAGGCTCTGACTTGTAGTTTTTGCACATCACTAGTTTGTTTGATGCTTATTTGTCAGTTCAGTAGCAGCATTGGTGCCCTTCAAATTTTCATCAAAAATGGTCTAGTTTCGTGTTTCTTCCCGGTGCTCCCACCGCGCTACCTTCTCCAACCTTGATCTGGATCTCGCAGTGGGCCTTCATGAAATTTAATTAGCTGAGGCGCCGCTGTCGGCTCTGTTCTGACCCTGACCAGCTGCTGTCCTGCTCTCCTTTCAGACGATGCCACCCGAGTGGTGCTGCAGGGTCAGGAGGACTACATCAACGCCAGCCACGTCACGGTGAGACTGTCGCTCGCGTGGAAATCACCTTTCACGCCTGTGCTTTATGTTTTAAGTTTATCCTCTGTTTTTTTGTTTTTATTTTACATCTGTATGTCTCTCAGGTGGCACCCCCAGCGTCTGGTGTGTGTTTACGTTACATTGCGGCTCAGGGTCCCCTGCCTCAGACCTGCACTCACTTTTGGCAGTCAGTGTGGGAGCAACAGATACACACCATCATCATGCTCACAACTCTGACAGAGAGGGGACGGGTATACCACACTTTATTTATTAAACAACCGGAGTTTAGAAGGAACAAATAGGGTACGAGGCGCCAAGTTTAAAATAAAAAGTTACAAAATGTATTCATTATTTAGGTCATTTTCGGAGTTTAAAGTCCAAGTTAAAAAATTTCCACTAACATTTTTTTGGTATTTAGCTCACTGTAAATCTAAATGTAAAGGTTCTTAAATGTTGAAATTTTATGTTTAAGTGAATCAGAATGGAATGCAGCCTTTGCTGTTGGTGGTCTGCTCTTGTTAGGGCATCATCATCCTGCAACGAAATCAGCTGCTAATGCCGCTAACCATGCTAATGCTACTAAGGCAGTTAATGCTTCCTTAAATGACATCAACTTGCAGTTGCAGCCGGTGTCCAAATCTGTACTTCACACTGTCTGACCACAGGTACCATCCATTTTGTTTTCAATGAACACATTTTGAATTAATATTTTAAATGCCATCTTCAGTAGCATTAGCAGTGTTAGCAGCGTTAGCTTTTATCCCAGAATGATGTCGTCCTAACAAGAGCCAATCACCAACAGCAAAGGCTGTGCTCCATTCTGAAACACTTAAATGTAAATTTATATCATTTAGCCAAAACATTTAGATTTATAATGTAATGTTGACATATATTATTTAATATTTAAGTTTAACATTTAGTAAGAAATTAGTAAAATGTAATTGTGAGCTAAATAACAGTAAAATGTTAATGGAAATTTCTTAACTAGGATTTCACACAAAGTGAGCTAAATAATGAAAATGTGTTAGTGACATTTTTTTACGTTTTATTTTACACTTGGTGCCCCATAACAGTGACACTGGTAAAATTACACAACTCACACAGTGATTCCTGCAGCCTGACAACTCATTACGTGCTGTGTCATGTTTAATTTGATGCGTGATTACAGTAATTATAGGGTCCAGTGGTGATGTTTGCACACAACAGTGATCAGATGGCCCAGTTGTGAGTAATTACAGGGTTTCACAGCAAAAACGTGATGCATAAAACCAGATGCTGATGAGATAAATAATTCTCATCCGCACAGAGGTAGAAATGTAAAAAAAAAAAAAAAAGGTCTTGCACAGAATGAACAAGTCTCGGCTTGCCTGTTGCTTGGTAACCAGATGTTCCCAATAAGTGATCATTTCTCTGATACTCATCAAGTGTCCAGAGTTTATCCTTGCTGTACAAACATGTACACACACACACACACAGGTTTGTTTTTATATCCCTGTGGGGACTGTGGATGACTTCCATTCATTTTCTGGTAATTTTATAGCTTAACCCTGACCATTTACCCTAAAACTAATCTCTTTTTCTGGAAAATGTTTCAAAAATGTGCCCCCCCACACACACACAGGTTGATGTTTAGTCCACATCCTGCTCTTGATGATTTGCTTTTGTTACTCGGACCGCCCTGTGCATCAGAGCACGCTGTTGAATATGAGTTTGATTTCTTGAGAGCGGAGCTCAGCTGCTGTTTTTTTTTTCTGACTAAACTGTTTTCTGACCAATGACTCACACCAGAAGTAACGCAACATGTCTGTGATATCGCACACTTTGCAGACCAAGTGCCACCAGTACTGGCCGCATCCGCCAGAAGCGAAGGACTACGGTGACTTGAGGGTGAAGTGTCACTCAGAGGAGTGCAACTTGGCGTATGTGACACGACAGTTCACCCTGAAGCACACGCAGGTAGAGTGGCAAAGTATTATACATTTTCAACTATTTAGATCTAAAAATGTTTCCTTAAGCAAGCTTTGTCTTGTTTTAATCTGACAACCTTTTTTTTGCAATATAATTGTAGATGCAACACTGTTAAACACTCAGCACTGAAAAAGAGAGAGAATTATGTTTTTCCTGACAGGCTTTTGCTCTTTTGTTAGGGCAGCAAACACAACAGATTGCTCCTCTTTTTATGTTTCCTCTCCCAAATATCACCAGGTCTCAAGAGGCTGCAAATATTTCACATGAAAGTGTCACAAACAGCCAGTCTTTGAGATTTGCGCTGCCCCCCAACAGGCCTGGCTCTAAGGGTGGGAGTGTTCCTCAGTTTCTTTTTTCCGGGTTAAATTGTGATTTTGATGTTTGATCATAAGGTCTTATAAATCTTTCTCTGTAAAACCCTGCCCTCCAACCTATTTATAGATGAATCTCACTATGTACATGGAAAACTCTGAGTCTGTTTTCAAATGTCACAACTTTATTTTGTTATACTGTGGATGAGTATGTGCTGTGTGCGTATGTTTGTCTTAACAGAGTTACTGTAGCTTCTTGTAGTAAAAACATATCGCAGTGAATCTTAAAAAATATACATTTGTGAATAATAGTTGAAGTTATCGGAACTTGATTGTATGTTATTGTAATGACTTTTAAATGTTGTATTTATGTATAAACTTTAAGGCCCTGCTCCGAGTGACAAAAACTAGCTAATAAAATTAGCTTTTCCTTGGCGTTTTCAATGGTAAGTTAGCATCTATGCTAATTGTTGGTCATCATTTGGTGGTTAATTTTTTGACATTTGTTATATATCTGCAGTGGTGGGCACAACTAACCAAAAAGTTAGGTTCACTAATCACAAAATCTGCTAAGCAAGAATCTTAGCTCTGCTAACTCTAATTGATAAACAGTTAGGCGGTTAGTAAAGTTAGTCAAACAACAAATGGAAAATACTTTCTCTACCATATTTTATACATAGTCAATTTTTGTATTTGTTATTTAAATATTGTTACATGTTAATATATATATGATGCGCTTAGTTTAAAATTCAGCTGCTAATGATGCTACATGTTTCACGCACAATGCCTGACACATCCAGCACTGCTTTTAAGAGGGGATAGTTTTATTTAATTTGGCATAAATGGAATAAAAATAGAAGTTTTACACCTGTGAATATTTAAACTTAAAATTAGCAGAACTGAATTGAGCAGAAGCCAATTGGTCCTCTAAAGGTTTTCAAATTTAGCGATAAAGCTAATCCGCTAAATGAGAAGCTACTTCCAATATTAGCAGATTAGCAGAACTGTGCCCACCACTGTATATCTAAAATCATTTTATAGTCACATCACAGCCATGTGAATCATAATCAAATCATAAAATGCCTGAAGATTTCCATCTTTAGTTGGCAACACCGTTTGAGGCGCATGTCTCCCTTTGAGTATTAGACTGATGTGCAAAATCTTGATTCCTTACCTGAATGTAGACCTGAATCACTTGGAGAGATTATGATGGACAATGTTTTTTTCCACCAGTTTATAGTTCATATTAACTGAGCACAAGTTCGCACATAATTCATTAAATAATAACACTGAGCAGCTGCAGTGTAGGGCTGTTTTTTTTTTTCTTTCTTTGAGACGTTTTGACAAAAAAAAATAAATATCAAATCAAAAAAACACTCATCATTTCCAGTCACAACAGCAAATTCCTGCCACCTGCTTTCATGTCTATGTGAAATACAAGCTCAGTGAAACACAGAGCTGTTTTTGTCTTTATATGTTGCAGTGGCATGTAGCGCATTAACGCCATATGTCACGTAACAAAGCTCACCACAGGCAGCAGCCACTCCTGGCAAACTCACCACCGCCAGCATACAGTCACTTCCGTGTGGGTGTTTTTGTCTGCACGTGTGTGTTGGTGGGGATGTGCATTAGTGTGTTTTGTTAATTTTTTGCACCCATCTGTGTGTAAAGTCCTCATCCTAGGCTGGTTGTTTTCTGTTGACTTGCACCATGGTGGAAGATCAGATTAAAGGTGTTGCCTTCCACGACGGCCTCCATGGTGAACAGGTAAATAAACAGATTCATGCTCAGGGAGGCGTGAAATATGAACGCACACACGCATGTACAGGTACTGCTGTGTGGGTCCATCTGCTCCTCTGGCAGGGAGAATTCATCCCTGTGTGGAGTCACAGGCCCACTTATAAACTCCAGAGTCAGCCTTTTTCTTGTTTTTTCCGCTGCTCTGTCGTCTCTCCTTTCCACCTGTTTTCATCTCTGATATTTTTCTGTTCCACACATCATCAGCCTGTGGCGCTCCACCTGTGGATTATATTTTCCAAAGGTTACGCATGTATGACATCAAGTACTGATTATGTAATCTTGCATCGTCCACCTTTTTTTTTTTTTTGTGTGTGTGTGTGTGTTTCCTCAGCTGGGCGAGGAACGCGCCGTCACACACCTGCAGTACGTGGCGTGGCCGGACCACGGCGTACCTGACGACCCGTCCGACTTCCTGCTCTTCGTCAGCTCAGTGAGGGAGAGGAGGAAAGCTGAAGAGGCGCTAATGGTGCACTGCAGGTAACACGAGGGTCTTCATTGAACCCAGGCGGCTCTCTGCCCATCTGCTGGGAAACGAGCTCACCGTTCTGGTTATTTGTTTGTTTTGCGATTCTAATTTCAGCGCCGGGATCGGGCGGACAGGTGTTTTAATCACCATGGAGACGGCGCTGAACCTGATGGACCAGGGTCGACCGGTGTTCCCGCTGGATATTGTGAAAACGCTGAGAGAACAGCGAGCCATGATGGTTCAGACCACGGTACTGGGAAACAAAAAAACAAGTTTCTTGTCTTCGCCTCGTTAAATTCATTATGGTGTCATCACCCCGAGCTGTCTTCTCTTTTAATGTAATCTTCAATTATTACGTGGCCTGAACTCATCTAAATCTAAAAATGTGCTAATTTTAGTATAATATGGGTGGAGTTGTTCTGAATGGAAACAGTATTTAATTTACAATATTTAATGTTTGAGTTAGTTTAAAGCTCCGTCTAACAGGAAAGTTCGAGTTAAGATGAAACATTTCCTCATATTTTCAGATTTTTTCAGCTGAGATTTTCAGCTGTTTTTTAATTTTCTTTTAATTTGAGCTACATTATATTTTTTTGTGGTTTGATTTTTAAAATTTAATCTAACATCAAGCACCTGCAAGACTGAAAACTGCGATTTTCGGATGCCAATGCATATATGCCATGTTTTTTTTTATTTTTATAATTTGAATTAAAGTCAAACCATCTTCATCTCTGACTCATTAAGTCACACTTGGACTGAGCGAAGGCTGAAGATGAGCAGCGCTAGTTGAGGATTCAAGGCTGGAAGTCGTGCTCTGCGCCGCCTCGGCAAGAGGATGGGAAAGTGTGACTCAGGGTGGGAAAATGGCAGCCTGTTTTATTGCTGCCGCCACTATAGCCCCTATTTTGAAAGGGCCTCTGTGGCTTCTGATGTGCTGATGGAACACTTCCTCAGGGTTAGACGTTTGTGTATTAGTAATAAAAACATGCGTTGTCAGAGAACAAGCTGTTTTAGATTAAGGATATATATTTTTTTTAAATCCTGTGAAAACCTCACCCAGTTCTATCTTGGCACGCTGCCCCGTATCAACTACTTCCTGCTGGTTACGTAAATCTTTGAAAACGGGTCACAAATGGATCATGACAAATGGGTTTTACCAAATGTTTCATCCGGCTCTCGTTCAGAGGCCGTCAGTTGTTTTGCTCCAGTTTTAACCTTGAAAACTTCACGTCTTTGCTGACATTGGTTTGTTGTTTCGTCACGTGACTTTGCACAAACAGAAATATATCTTTACATCTTTACAACACAAAAATGGGTTATTCACTCAGTTTTACAGATATTGTGATCAAATTTAATGTGTTAGTAGTTGAGAGTCGTTCACAATCCGGTCTAAATTGTAGAATTAACTGTTGGAGTCAACCCTGTGTGTCTGTTAGCAAAATATTTCATAAACCCCTGAATGGATTTGAATGAAACTCTCAAAAAGTAACCATTTGATGTACATTTAAAACCCATTAAAGTTTGGATTCAACCCATTAAAGATGGCCATTACAGCTTACATAAAAATGCTTACAGCTCAATCAGTTTTACAGACGGTGAGCTAAAACTTGGTGTGGTAGTAGCTGAGAGTCCTTCAGAACACACTCCAAGCACTAACAGATCACATGAGACACCGTAATATATAAAGATGTAGGCTATTGTTGGTGTGTTGGGTGACCATATTTTTTATAATAAACTACTATTATAAATTTAAAAGCTGACACAAATATATTATCAATCTATGCAATGGCACATTTGGCGTAACCATTGAAAACATGGATGAAATAAAAAATATAAAACATATAAAATTCACATAAAACATACTGATTTTTTTTTTATTGGAATTTTTGACCCCTGACTCCTGTGTTGTGTATCTTATCACCAAATTCTTGCCAATACACAATCCTACTGTTAACCCAAACCAGGGATCTTCAAAAAGTAGATCCGATCTTTTGAAATGAGGTTCTGTGGAAATGTAGCAAAGAATTAATATCTTACCTGTGTGGAGAAATAGATTTTTTTTCTGCTCTTTTCTCCAAACAGAAGGTCGTTCAAAGAGCTACCTACAGCAGGTGAGATATTGATTGTTCATAACCTTTCCCTACTTCAAAAGACCTGAACTACCTTTTCAATTATTAATCCCCTTTAGTGCTTCTGAGTATTTTCACACTCATCAAAATGTAGGAGCAAGTTATTAATAGATATTTTTAGAGATATTTCAGTCTTAGTCATGAAAGTTGTTGATTTTAAATGAAATCAACATTACCTCCACAGAAAAAGCCTTGTTTTCCAGTAACTAATAAAAATGTTTTTTGTGCTTCACGTCTTCCAGTGTCAGTTCCAGTTTGTGTGCGAGGCCATTCTGCGAGTCTACAAAGAGAAACAGGAGAAAAAATCTACAACACCGTAAGCCAAAATCGGCGACGGGACAAGGGGACCGAACGCACTTCTTCCCTGTCTCTGCTTCGGGGGGGGGGGACTACAGCGAGAGTTCCAACAGGTTCAACTCTGTGGAGTTTCTGGTACGGGAACAAGGACTGGATAATGAGAGAATAAAAAAAGCTGCAGAGCACAGCTGTGTGCGCTCTGCGTAGCTCCGACAGAATATTACACCTAGTTGGCCTTAGTTTTTACTTAAAGTGCATTAAGCTTATAGAGAATGTGGTCTCCATAGAGACTGATGTAAGACTGACGTGAGCTGCTAATTTCCATATAAGAGGTCTCTCAGGAGTGGTGCCTCTGCTTGTTAAGCTACATGTGCCTTAGACTGAAGCTTCCCCCAGACTTGTCTGAATCCATCAGAGGCCGAGCAAGACTGTCCTAATCTATAGTTTATCTCTCATCTCCTGAGACGAGCTTCAGAAGCTGATTTCTTATAGATCTTCTTGGCAGATTCTGTAGTTTAAAGAGGTGCAGAGCACCAATTTCACTCTTCATCACTTTTAAATTATTCACATAAAACAAAATCATTGATTTGTAGCCGGTGTGTTTTTGTTGTTTTCTTTGATGGCTCCATAAAGGAGAGGACGTTTCATAAAAAGTCACTACAAACTTTTTTTTTTTTAAATGCTGCTAACTAAAGTGTAGTTCACTTATTTACCCAGCAGAGAGTTGCTAAAGTTGACAATTTATCAATAAAAATCTGTGTTACAAATCAGCCCAATCGATGTGGATATGACCAAATAACTGCTAATAAAAACTTCATTATTTATAAGTTATTATTCACAATTTGGTGTTTGTAGGAAAATGTGTGTTCATGTTTTATACATCATATATTTTTAGAAGACTGACTAAAAGAATGATTCAGCTAAATATTTCTGCAAAATACATGAAGAAAATTGTTCTCTAGACTGGGTGCTAAAAGCTGTGCCAGCAAGAATTTTTTTGTTTTTGAAACTTGTAACAAAAGATAATATGAATTTCTATATATTTATTTGTTTGCAGTTACATGTCTTGAACCCCCCCCCCCCTCCCTCCCTGTTGTGTCTCCTGCAATTTAGGCAAAAAATTCAGGTTTTATCAAATAAAAAACAAATCAAAAAGTTCAGTTATGCGGTCTCTGAGTATTTATATATTAAAAATATATTACATGAATCAAACAATAAAGAAAATACAAAGTTTCAAGAAATAAAACTGTTTTGATAAATTTAGGATGCTGGTTTTAAGAAAATCATTTAGTCCATCAGAACGTCTTGATCTAAATAAAACAAAATGCTTTTTTTTTTTTTAAAAAGATGGTTATTTTAACTTCATTTTACCCTTATAAGTGTTCCATGTGTATTTGTGTTCATCTATTTTGGGGATTTTATTTATATTTTGGGGTTTTGTTTTTCTATTTTAGTAATTTGTGTACATAAATAAATAAATGCTATTGATTTTGAATCTCGGTCTTAAAATGATAAAACTCTTATTGACCAAATAATTTGATTTAAAAAAAAAAGTTAATTCAGGGAATTTAGAAAATCATAATAAAAATGCTTACTTCCGGTTAATTTTACCCTTTTAAAATGTTTACGTTGTCTCTAATCAGAACTCCTTAGAAACCCCTCCAGTTCCGGTCCAGTTTGCAGGGGGGCGTGGACCGACAGGGGGCGCTGTTTCTCAGGTCCTCTCGGGTCGGTCAGCCGCGGAGCAACAGAAGTTTGTTCAAGCGCTTGTGTTTTTACGCATGCGCAGTTCGTGCTGTTTGTCCAGTTTCGCTGCTTGACTTTTACCTGAGAGGTGAGGCTGGTAGTTTCGGTTCTCCAGCGGAAAAAAACGGAAAAACAGCCGGCCGGGTTCCGGTCCAAAGGTGCCGAGACTTCTGCCCCGTAACTGTCTCTATTTTTCTCTCTCTCCCTGGGTCCGCGTGACTCAGGGTTCCCGCTGCGGAGCGTCCGGACGGGATTTCTCCGGGATTTTTGAGTCGGTGCTCAACAGCGAGAGAAGTAGGAGGAGGTGGCAGGTGTTCTGGAAGAGGACAGGAGGAGGTGGTTCCGTGACAGAGTCCGGACGTTCACACCGACCCGAATGATTGGAAATCAACTGGTTGGAGCTTCGGTGGGTCAGTTTTATTAGTATGCGGCTGGAGTCCCCTGCTGCTGCCGACATCCAGTCCGAGGACTGACCGGCAGCCCTGAGGTCTCCTCCGTGCCCGTTGAGTGACTCCTCTCCCCTGGGAGGAACGACAACGAGGAGGAGGGCTCAGACTGCGGTTCTGACGGACACATCATCGCCTTCTGGATCAGGAAGATGATGGGGTTTCTGCGCCGAACGTTCAGCCGTCGGAGCCGCATCCAGACGGGAGAGAGGGACGAGCAGGACGGTCCAGGAATAGGAGGAGGAGGGGTGAGCGGGAACCCCCTGCTCCTGCCCCACCAGCAGCAGGTCGTCCACGCGCCGGCAGTGGTCTCCGGAGGAGCGTCGGTCCACATCCCGGCCGCCGGCTCGGCGAGAACCACTATCACCTGCCGGGTCCTGCTGCTGGACGGCTCGGATGTCAGCGTGGATCTGGCCGTAAGTGGTTCTGTGTGTGTTTACACGGATCAGTGCGTGTGCGGCAAGTTGGGGCCCGAGGACACCACGGGGGTCGTTTTGAATTTTTACAGGGGTCCCCCTGTTAACAATTTGAAGGTCACCACCCTCAGATGGGAGTTAATTATAGCCCACTCCCTGGAAAGGCGAAGGCGGACGATAATGTTTTTACACATGCATGTGCTTACGTGTCTGTCTATTAGCAAAATATCTCATCAACCAAAGAAGGAATTTTAATGAAACTTGCACGAAATAATAATTAGATGTGTGTGTGTGTGTGTGTGTTAACTGTTTGTGTTGACATGATTCAAGCCACAGACAGCTGATCTCAAAAAGCATATAACTTGCCATAACTATCAATTTTACAGATATTGACCTGAATTGTGCGTGAAGGTAGTTGAGACTGATCCACAACACATATTCTGAGTTTTGAGAAAATTGTGCAAGATTTTAATTTTAAACTTTTGCAATTACCTTGTTGGACTCAATTCAGTCTCTCTGTTAGCAAAATATCCCACGTACAGCTGAACAAATTTCAACAAAATCTTCAGGAATAATCATTACATGTAAATCTATAACAAATTAACTTTTGGAACCAATCACATTCAAAATGGCTGACCTTAGAAGAAATAAAGCTGACAATATTTCAGTCGTTTTTATAGACCGTGAGCTCAAATCTGATGTGGTAGCTGTGAGTTGCAGATTTGAGCCCAGGTTTTGTCAGAAAATGACATTCAAAGCAAAACAATTGTCAAATCAAGCAAGTTCGCTTCACTGTGGCAACTCCTGCTGAAAGGGAGCAGCTGAAAGAAAAACAAACAGGAGCTGAGAGTCATTTACAACATATGCTCATTGTGAGCAGCTACATCTATGTTCTCCTTTAAGCAATTCTAGGCTTTAAATTTAGTTTAGATTACAACTTTTAAGTTTTGATTATTTGTTGTACCTTTTTTTTTTACTTCCCTCAATAGTTTAGCAGACATGCTGTTCTAATAGGGCTTAAACACATAACATGTTGGTTAGTTAATTGTGGTGGCAATCTTTACTAGAGTTGACTCCAGAAGTCAGTTGTAGTAGATCTACATCATTAAAATCTGTTCTCTGCTTCATGAGATATTTTGCTAACACACAGACAAACACACACAGAAATCAAGGCTGCTAGAGAAAATGTGTTTTCTGCAAAAATGCATTGAATACCGAATTCTGAATTACTTTACTGGAGTTTGCTGAAGAAGCTGAAAATAGGTTGTTAAATCTATACACAAAAAAAGCAGAACCCTGCCTAAAAAATATAAGAAATTGAAGGCTAGCTCAAAGCCACATGTAGCAAAACACAAGCTAATGAAACCTAATTATAGCAAATGGCTAGGAAGCTAAAAGTATCAAAAAGCTGGCTTAAATTTGCACTAGGCTAGCTAGAAGCTAAAAGGAAAAAGGTTGGCTTAAAGCTCAAAATAGCAAAAACTAAAAATAAGAAAAGCTAACTAAAACCAGAATACTAGCTAAAGGTTAAATGTAGCAAAACACAGGGTAACAAAATTTAAAGTAGCAAATAGCTAGCTAGAATGGTTAAATTTGCAAAATGCTAGTTAGAAGCTAAAAAAAGAATATTAAAAAAGACTGACTTAAAGCTAAAAAAAAGCAAAATACAGTAGCTAAAATTTATTAGTAGCAAAAATCTATTTAAAAGTAACAAAAGACTTACTAAAATAAAATATGAAAGAAAAAGGCTAGCTAAAATTTAAAAGTAGCCAACCCCTATCTAAAAGCACAAAAAGGCTAGGTTAAAATTACAAGTAGCAAAATGCAAAGTGAAAGCTAAAAGTAGTGGAACAATAGTTGAAAAAGCTAAAAGTGGCAAAAGGCTAAGTTAAAGTAGCCAAAGAAGGAATAATAGAGCAAGTAGCTGAAGCTAATTAAAGACATTGATTAGATGAGATCATAATGTAGGGGAAATTATTTATAGATAAAAGTAAATACTTTGAAAGTTATAAAAGCACCCGTCTCCTGAATGAGTTGAACATTTTGATATTTAAATGGTTAAAATACAACAAAGTATGCAAAAGTAGTTCGACTGCCAACAATGTTTGGAAAAAAAAACAGGAAAACAGTATTCAGGCAATTACATGATCACCCGCCTTTTCCATCTTACAGCATCTGTTTTCCACTTCCTTTTTCTCTCTCATCTGCCAGCATCCAGTCCTTTGCCGTCCTCCCTCATAATCTTCTTTTACTCTCCCTCTGTGGCCCTTCTCTCGCTCATCATCCCTCTCTCTCTCTCTCTCTCTGCCTCCTGCTCCTCCCCTCTAAGTCCATCTCTTATTCCCCGACTCCCTGATCTGATTTACCACCACAGGGACTCTGAGCCACAGATGAGCGATATCTGAAGGGTAGGGGGGTGATGAGCGACTGTGTGGGCATGCGTGCGTAAGTGGCTCCTCATGAGATGTTTTCATTTTAAAGGTTGCGTGTGTCACTGAAGCTGTTGCATGCGTCACCTGTAAAACACCCAGCAGACGTATTGTGGGTTAACAGACTAGATGGAGACGGGTTTTTTTTCATCCCGCTTTGTTGAGATCCCAGTGAAAAACTAAATAATAGAAAGCAGCAGCTTCTGCTGAGGCACGGGTTCAGAATGACACACAGCTCGTTGAGCTGGTGTCTTAGTCACAGGTGTGTTGGAACAAGTTTGTTCGTGTGCTGCTGTTTACCCACAGGCATCGATACAGGTGCACCTTATTCAGCTGAAACTCACCTTTTAAAAACCTATTAGGGCTGAAAAAACAGCAAAAGGTTGAACTGTTCTGGAACAACGACGCACTCCAAAAATAAGCAGCTTTGTTTGTTCTTTATTATCACTTATTTCAACACCCTGCAGGAAGTTTGGACTGGTTATCAAGATCCAAAGTACAAGGCTGTCATCCTTCTACATACCCGTTTATATTTTTTTAATATAGGTCAGACTCGAGTTATGTCTCTTTATATGGGGCAGTGATGAGACGGTCGTAAACTGCTGCCATAAAAGTTCAGGACAGGACAGAAGGCTGCAGCGACTCGTGTCCTTGCTTGTGTTTTATGACAAAAAAGGTTGAATTCAGGCCCCTCTCTCTCTCTCTCTCTCTCTCTCTCTCTCTCTCTCTCTCTCTCTCTCTCACTCTGGCCAACTCCTCAGCACTCACTTTCATTTACCCCACCACTGAAACAAACACAAGGTTGGTTTATAGTTTAAAGGCATTGTTCAGATCTTTTGAGGTGCAGTTGTCTGGAAAGGTTATGGAATATCACTATCTTACCTGTTGCAGTTAGCTCTTTGAACAACCTCTAGTTGTTGAAATAGCGTTTGAAGGGACTCATTTCAAAGTCACAAAGACCAATTACATATTTTAAAAATTACTAACAAGGGTTGGGCCATATTGAGAAAAATGAAACACGATTAATTGCAGCATTTAGCTGATAATGATTAATAGGACGTCTAATATATGACAATTGCAATTGCCTGTTTTTGACTCTAAATCAGTTCCCCTGTGTTCTAAAATTATACATACAAATCATCGATTAAACCAACTTCTTCATTCAACTTCAACAGCCACGACTCACAACTCCTTACTGCGATAAAGTTGTTGCTTGTAACAGAACAGGTTGACTGAGTGAATTGTGGATTCTTGGCTGAGTAGATTTGAGGAAAGTTTGTTGTAGCTGATGATTTTATTTTGAAATGGGTACATTGGTTTCCTCTCACAGAACAAAAACATGACTGTTAGGCTAAGTCGTCCCTAGGTGTGAGTGAGAGAGTGAATGGTTGTTTGTCTCTATGTGTCCCTGTGATGGACTTGGGGTCTATCCAGGGTGTGGGGGGGGGGGGGGGGGGGGGGGGGGGGGGGGGG
>JARVJO010000305.1:12538006-12550133 GCA_031762555.1 Cynodonichthys magdalenae
TACCCCCCCCCCCCCGCTTACACAGAGACTGCTGGATATGGGCACTAGTGACCCTGAAAGGAAGAAGTGGGTTAAGATAATGGATGGTTAAATAGATGAATGGATGAACCAAAGAATAAACCAAACATAGATTGACCTTAATGATTAATGGTTTCAGTTTGCAAACTTTGCCAATAACCCTTTTAAACAAAAGCCTAAAAAAAATACAAATATTCTTAACAACTTTGATAATATTTCTTAATAATTTATGATTCTTGTTTTCATTCCTAGTGTTAACCTTGATGAAAATGTTTTGTTAGCAATTTGTTTACAATGAATTTAAATTTTTGAAGAGGCTCACTTGATGGTTTACAATCCACAGTCACGACTCCAACTTTAGGAAACATTAATGCAAAAATTGCTTCAAATAGCGTTCACACAGACAACTTTAAAATCTTTTAGATTTTAGATAGAATTGTGCTAAAACAGCAGCTATCCACTTTGGTCTTGGTCACATTTGAACGAACTGTTAGCTCATCAGTCCAGTCAGAATTAAAGTGTTTTTCAGAAGGTTGGTAGCTGCAGGGTCTGTGTACTTTTTCATCAATTGTTTTTCATTTTAAAAGCCGAGATTGAAAAAAACTGACGGTTATTCTATTTTAATTTTATACACCAAAAATTTAAATTTGGTCCATCTTTTTATTTTTGTCAAACCAGAACTTAAACACTGTTGTCAAGGCAAATTCCGCCGTCCTGAGGAACCTGCTGCACCTCACCACGGACCTCTTGGAGAAAGGGTTAATGAGCTAAAAGCACCAGAAGCTCCAGGAAAACATTTAAATCATGAGTGATATACAAATTATCAGCTGACACCTGTTAAAAAATGTAAAACTAGTTAGCTAACATTTATTGTGGTTAGCTAGTTATAAAGTAAAACATGTTTTTTCATCCTATTATCAGAACATTTAAGGTGGAGCTAGATAACTAGTTTTTTAAAAGAAATTAGCTAGACTAGCTATATTAATAGAACAAATACAATCTGCAATTAATTAAAGAAATGCAAAAACTAGAGCTAGTGTTTATTTATTTATAGGCTGTTAGTGAAGTTATTTAACTAGCGCCACCAGAAATGGTCTGATAAAGACAGCAGGCAGCAGGTAAGATATTATTAGTTTATAACTTTTCCAGCTCTGAACTGAATTGGACACTCAAAGACTGAGTTTTTCCATCAGAGAGGATCCAGCAGCAGGTGTTTTTGTTGTTGTTCCGCTGCTTCATTTTGAACGTCTCATGAAAGATTTGACACAACCTGAGATATGATAAAAACAATCATTTTTTTTCTTCTTTTTCTTGCCTCTCAGAGCAAATCCAAAGGCCAGGACCTTTTTGATCAGATCATGTATCACATCGATCTGGTCGAGACAGATTATTTTGGACTGCAGTTCATGGACACCGATCAAGTTTCGGTGAGTTAATGAGCTCTTCCCTCTCCTCTCCACCAGTGAAGACAGCAATCTAACGAAGCTCACTCATCTTATTTCCCTCCTCTCTCTGTTAGCGCTGGCTGGATATGTCCAAGCTCATAAAGAAACAGATCCAAGGTGAGTTCACACGGGGCCTCAGACTGTTTCTCATCGTAGGGAACTGTACTGCAGCAGGTAAAACGGGGAGCAGGTGGACTATTATCTAGTGTTGACACAGTGATTAACGTGTGTTTGGAGCCGAACCCTTGTTTGCTCTCCGGTTTGCAGCAGGAAGACAAAAAAGGGGGGAAGAATATAGCGGTTGCTGTAATGTCTGAAGAATCTGATTGATGTTGAAAAAAAAGAAAGAAAGTGAAAGCAGAGCTGCAGACAAATGGAGATTTGCGACAGTGATGAATGAACTTGATGAAAAAGGCTTCAGTGTGAGGGAGATTAAATGGATGAAATACATTACAAAGAAGCTTTGATTTGATTAAATTAATTTTCCATAAGTTGCTGCTTCGTCGCTCTCCGCCTCTTTATCTTCACTCTGCTTCATCCTTCTTTATTCCTCTTAGAGGGCCCGCCTTACCGACTCTTCTTCAGAGTGAAATTCTACTCTTCGGAGCCAAATAACCTGCGTGAGGAATTTACTCGGTAAAAACCACACACATGCACACAAACACACACACACCGTGTTCTCTGGAGCTCTGTGTGGAGGTCCAAAGGGGGAATGTAGGGCTAATTACTTTGCTGCTGTGGGCAGATACAAATCAAGGCCAAATGGACAGAGACTTGTTAAGGCAAACGATGTGTCAGAGATGAGGGAAAGTCTGGGATGCATCAGTTGATTTATACTCTTGCTAACCCGCTCTTTGTGTCCTCTCATCAACAGGTATCTGTTTGTTTTGCAGCTTCGACAAGACATTTTGTCTGGCAAGTAAGTTTCTTTGTGCAAAACAGGAAAAAAATAAATAAAGGTTTCAACTCACAAGTGAAGTGAAGAATTCTTTTTATTTTGTCACAGATCCCAATAACAGCCACAAAAACTCATAAAAACAACCTGATACTTTGGACCAATACCACTTTTATACTTGGTGATGCTCCTCTTCCGCTTCACAAATAACTGAGGGCAAAAAAATGTCTATGGTTCGTGGTTTGGAGATGTTTAATAAAAACTCAGGTGATGTTAAGACAGCAGACTGTTGTGTTTTTAAAATATTGTTCAAGTACTAACTCATTAACTACTTGGTATCGGTACTCAGTATCAGCAAGTACTCAAACTGAAGTACTTGTACTCAGCCTGAACAAAACAAGTTTTGGGCAGTGGTGGGCACAGCTTACCAAAAAGTAAGGTTCACTACCCATCTTAGCTCTGCTAACGATAAATCGATAAATAGATTACAAAATTTGGAAGCTAACCGCTAAGATAAAATTAGCCTGTGTCACTAACTGTTATTGGTTTAATTTGAAGGTGGGTGGGATCATCTGTAAAAATTGGCCAATTTAAACCAATGTTATAACTTTGTCTAACTTACTTCCAGTTTACCCCTTTCAGAATAAAAGCATTTCTCTGATTGAGATTATATTTGTGTAAAACCTTTTTAAAGTTAGTCAAACAACAAATAGCAAATACTTTCTCAATGTAGTCAATTTTTGTATTTGTTATATAAATATTGTTAAATGTTTTTTTAGTAGATTTTTTAAAATTCTCATAGTTTGAAGTTTAGCTGCTTAAGATGCTACATGCTACACACATGGTACCTCAAACGTCCAGCACTGCTTGTAAGAGGTGATAGTTTTTATTTAATTTTGGATAAATAGCATAAAAATAGAAGTTTGACACTTAAAATTAGCGGAAGCTAATCAATCTGCTAACAGTTTCCAAAGTTAGCAAAAAAGCTAATACGCTAAACGAAAAGCTAATAGTTCTATTAGCAGATTAGCGGAGCTGTGCCCAGCATTGAATTTATATACTATGTTGTGATAAATACATATATTGTCCTGACAGGGATTTTCTCATGATAAACTAATACGGACTTGCAAAAACCAACAAAACACGGTCACTCACCAAGTACACACACAAAAACAAAATCCCAACAGTTACTTCTAATTTACACACAAATTGTAGCATTTCTTTTCATTGTTTTATCGTATTTTTGCTTACTTGAGAACGTAGTTTGTTTATTGTTGATAATTTAATGATTATTTCCCCACTAATCTACTGACCTAAAACCATAGCAAAACGTTCAGGTGTTTTTTTTCACCTGTAAGATCATCCATATCCTGTCAGAAGCATCAAACATGAAATAAACACACTCACCTACACTCAGGTCACCTTAACGGGAGGTGGGGTGTCTTGGACCGCAGCATCTGTTTCTTCCTCACAAACACAACCTGGCCGCACAGATTCACACTTCAGTGTGTTACTGCCGCTATCTGGGCCACGCTTCCCCGGAGCCCAGCGCTATTATAAAGATCAAGAACAGCAGAGGGTGGCTTATTTTAGGAAAAGGGTTGCTCCTTTTCTCCTTCACATGATGTCTTTTACACACACACACACACACACACACACACACACACACACACACAGTGGAGGACGTGGAGCGTGTCTTTCCAGCACATAAAAACACACCAGGAGTGGGACAATAATTTAAATTTGTGTAGTGTTCTCACAGTTGCTTATCAGTGTCTGTTTTTCCTTTTTTCTTTTCAGATTAAAATGTCCATACGACGTGTCAGTGGAACTGGCGTCGTATTGTTTACAAAGTAAGTGTCTTTTTAATACTTAGTTTTGTTTAAAAGTCTAAATTTTGCCATATTTTTCCCATCTTAAATACAAGTTGTTTCTTTGAACCCCACCAACCCACTATCAAAAAGTCTGACAGTTAATGTGACTTTTCATGTTAATTTGGTGTTAGAAAGTCACAGATGTCTGTTGATAAATCTTTAAATGGTTGATTGTGTGAAGGCTACTAAACATTCTCACTATTATTTTTGTGTTTCACTTTATCACCTAATGTTACCATCCCTATTCTGTACGTGGTTTTTTTTTTTGCATCCCATTCTATAATTTTTGTGCTGTTTCAACAATTTCTATGTCAAAACATTCAGCTACATCAGGACATTCCGGCTATGGCTTTTTTGGTATTTCAGCAAATTTATAGTTTTTCAGCTATTTGCTTTTTCAGACTTTTTTTTTTTAAATGAATGGAGCTGTCTTCAGCATTCTAAAACCCTTTAAAATGTTTATAAATCTTTACTTTTTAAAAAACTTCTTTCTGGTTTTGCTGTGTTTAACTTCTTATGTCTAAATCTCAGCTTTATCAATTTTTTATATTTTTTTTATTTTTGAAACTTCTTTCTGGTAAATTAAAAAATCTACTTTTCAAATTACTTATTTGCTCATATTTACTATTTTCTACTGATTGTAGCTACATTTCTGCTCCATTCAGCTGTTCTTGACAATTTTCTACATATTTTTCACATTTGTTTTTAGCTACTTTTAGCAAAAATTCAGCTTTTTATTTTAACTTGCTTTAACAGTTTTGCCATTAAACCTTTTCAGCTTCTTCAGCTGCTTTCAGCTAAAATCTTTCAGCATTAAGCATTCACACTGCATTTTTGCAGGACATGCAAAGTCTCTAGTTATTTATTTATTTATAGCAATTTTTAGCAGAAAACAAAACAAAAATGTTGTTTTGCTGCAGCTGCTTCTAGTCTCATTTTCAAAGGTTTTCTTTGATGCATCATAAAAGAACATCCAGTGTTTCCAGTGGAACCTTCCTGGTTTTTATTCACTGTAGTACAGATCTTGGTAGAACAGTCATAACATCTAAGGTTTTAGAACTGCGTGTTGCATCATAACTCTGATTTTTTTCTACATGAAAGGCTCTTTTTTTGCACTTTCCTCTGTCCTCCTCTGTCTTTAAACACCTGATTCACAGATTTTAAGTTCTGTAGAATCCTGGTAATCCCTGTTCATTTAAACCAGGTGTGTTGATGCAGAGAAACCTGTAAACCATGCAGGATAGTGGTCCTTCAGGACCAGGATTGGACACTCCTGCTTTAGTCTGACGGTCTTTCGTTCGTATCTGAGCTGTTTGTCTCCGTCTACCTGCAGGTGAGATGGGTGACTGCGACCCCTTGGAGCACTCTCCTGAGCTGGTGTCGGAGTTTCGTTTCACTCCCAAACAGAGCGAGGCCATGGAGGCGGACATCTTCAGCAGGTGGCTGGAGCTCAGGTGAGGATGACCCATCACAGAGCAGTTTTATTTCTTTTCTTTTTTTTTAATCCTAGAATGGGGCTTGAGTTTGTGTTTCCATACAGGCTGCTAATAAGCTAGTTACAACACGTCTGGTGTGTCCAAAGCAGCTTACCGGAGGCCGTACAGTGGCAGGTTTCTCCTCCTCTGGGGATGAAAGACGTGGGGCAGAGAGCTGAAGCACAGAGCAGGGAGGGAAGTCATTCTGCTGCCACCTGTCAGCACCAGCGTTCTCAGCAGCCTCCTCCGCCTCAGCTTCCCCCTATCACTAGTCTGCGTGAAGGATTATGGGATTAATCTCTGCAGGGTCTTGATTGATTCCAGGCAGTATTTAACCCAGCTGTGCTCCGATTACTCCCATCTAGGATTAGATTACACACACGTACTGTACGCCTCGCCAGGTCAGCGGAGTCACGAAAGGGGCGGTTCAGACTCAGACAGTTCCTCGCTTAACTCTTCATTTACAGCTCCCGACAAATACCAAGAGACACAAAACAAATCTGATATTTAATAGTTAGCACTGCATTGACTGTCACATTGCCACCTGTAGTTACTTTTACAGTTAAAGCTCAACGTGTCTTTCTTTTGTTTTGTTTTGTTTTGCCTATAGGGGACAGAGCCCGTCTCAGGCAGAGATTTCTTTTCTCAACAAATGCAAGTGGCTGGAACTTTACGGTGTGGACATGCACTTCGTCAAGGTGCGTGAGTGTTCACAGTTCATACGTGTTTCGCGCAGCGAGAAGACTGAACGTGTGCACCGTGGTGTCTTCAGGGCAGGGACGGAGGAGAGTATGCGCTGGGTCTCACTCCGACCGGAATCTTAGTTTTTGAAGGCTCCAACAAAATCGGGCTTTTCTTCTGGTGAGTGCAATCAAACAAAAGAGGTTTTTGTTGTGGGAAAATTTTCAGATAAAGCAAATATTATCAGCAGCACAGCATCAGGTTTTCTTCTAACATCAAATAAGACATCCTTCTTGTTGCACAGTTGGTTTCCATGGTGATGCAATACATTACTTGACTTTAAACTCATCTGGGTTCAGTATGCAAATTGGTTGAATAAATCCAAGCTAAAATTGTGTTGAAATGATTCCCGACAGATAATCTGTAACTATTTTGTTAATAAAAATATGGGGAAGGCAAATAACAACTTTTAGTTAGTTTTTCTTTATTTTTTTTGCTTGATATTAAAGAAAATAAAGATTTTAGAACCTTGAAAATATTTTTTCTCTCTTTTTTACATTTTGTAGTGAACCATTAAATGATTATCAAAAAGGTTTGTTGTGAATAAAATGAAATAAATGAGTTGTTTAACAATATACCTTCAATAAAACTTGAAACCAGTGGTGGGCATAGTTCTGCTAATCAGCTAACAGCAATAGCAAGGCTAACTTTTCATTTAGCAGATTACATTTTTTTTTGTTGTTGTTGTTGCTAACTTTGGAAATCGTTAGTGGACAAATTAGCTTATGTTTCGTTCTGCTAACTTTAAGTCCACTACTAACTCTACCCTCACATGTGCAGAGCTGCAAGCTTGCGTTGTGCCTTGTGTGCGCATCTTTACCATTTTGTGAGTCCACAGTTGCCTTCTTCCACTCAAATCTTTGTGATGTGGTCAGAAAGGGTGATTTTGGCTGGGGAAAATGCGCTAAAGCCCTTTGGGAGATGTAGTTATTCAGTTTTATCCTGGTGAATTAATAGGTCTGTGGCAATACAGCTTCGATTACAGATCAGGGGTTATCAGTTAGCGTTAGCTTCCACTAAATTTCGTACCTGTTTAGGGGTTTTTCATTTGCATAGATAATTTTTTAGCTAGTAGATTGGCAGTTAGTGAAGCTAACTTTTTGATTAGCTGTGCCCACCGTGGCTTGTGACAAATATCTCAACAAGTTCTGTTTAACCTTTTTGATTTGTTCCTTAGGCCAAAAATCACTCGACTGGATTTCAAAAAGAGCCGCCTGACGTTGATGGTGGTGGAGGACGATGAGCAGGTTCGTGTTTCCTCCATCTTTCTGAGGCAACTTTGCAACTTGAATCCTCGGTTTGATGGCTAGTGGGTTAAATGTTTGTTAAAGGGTCGGGAGCAGGAGCACACCTTCATCTTCCAGCTGGCCAGCGCCAAGAGCTGCAAGCACCTGTGGAAGTGCGCCGTGGAGAGCCACGCCTTTTTTCGTCTGCGCCAGCCAACTGCGGGAAAGGCCAACCACAGCGACTTCACCCGACTCGGGTCTCGCTTCAGATTCAGGTAGAGATGAAACTCAGGCCTGCTTTTTTTTTCCCTTCTCAGAAGGGCTGGAGCGCTGCTGAGGACCAATAAAACCTCAGTTAGGTAGTTGTGAGGCCGGCACTTGTTAGCAGCATATGGGGAATAATGTGTCACATAAAACAGATCCTTTGTATCTATGGTTACCGTGTATCTATGGTTACGTGGATCTGTTCCTATGGCGACAGAGAAGTTCCCTTTCATATTGTTTGTTTGTCTTGTGATTATTATCAGAGGTGGTCAAACAAATTCTCGCACTTGAAGGGCACTTCCTGTCGTTCGTGGGATCAGCTGGATCAATGCTTGTGTTCCAGACGGTGGAGCAACAAACAAACATTTCAACATGTTTAATATAATTTAATTTAACATATAAGTAGTTTTATATCTTAACTCATGGCGTCTGCAACCTTTACAACTGAAGTATATGAATATATTAGTTTTATGTTGCACTGTGGCATTTAGATTATTTTATTTAAGTGAATGGCCAAACTAAAAGAGCAAACTACACCTTTTTTCTATTTTCAAGGAAAAAGTGGTTAATCTGTATCCAAATTCTCAAAAATAATGTGCACATTAGGACCTAAATGTCCTGAAACAAAAAGCCACGGTGTATTATTTAACTGAGCTAATCAAGTGATTCAGAGCCAGCTGTATGTTTGTGTATCATTTTTATCAACAGATGAGCAAAACATCTTTTATGCTTTTGCAGAAACGTGCTTTAAATGCGATGAAAAGGTTTATTTTCTGAGAAATTTGGAGAGAAAATCTGTATGACCTTGTCACAGATCTGCTGCAGAGTTTCCACACATAAACTGCAAAAATCTGGCTGGGGAAAACTGCTCAAAGTACCCATTCTTGTTTATTTTTAATTTAAAGAGGTTTATGTCATGTTTGGTCAAACTTACACAGAGTTGCTTGGATTAAAGTGAGGCTCCTGATACTTGCTGTTTAAATAAAAGCTGACTTGATGATTGATTATTTTTCACAGTTTTCCTACACGGGATGATAAAAAAAGAAGAAAAAAAAAGCAATCTCAAAACAGCATTTATTTTGTTGTATTTTGCTTAACCTTGCTGCAAAATATGAAGTGACTCATCTTCATACGCAACTCTTGCTAAAGAAATAATAAGAAAAACTCAACAAATGAGCTGATTTTTATGCTCATATTGGTGAACTTTAAGCAAGAATGAAACTAGCAAAACTTGCATGAAGATCTTATATGCTCATGGTATATGTTGAGGACAACCTTCAGCCACTACCGCATCAATTTTTAGCTCATTATCTTTCAAATTAATGTAGTTATAGCCTTTTTTGTGTTTGCTAAGCTCAATGAGCTACGGCAGCCATCTTGAATCCGTTTGACTCTAAATGTTAATCAGCTGTAGACGTGAATCCAGTGATTCATTTCTGAGAATTTAATTAAAAGTTTGCCAAGTGGCTCATGAGATATTTTGCTAACAGACAGGCAAGCTAACACATTCGCATGATTTTATGACAGCAGGCCATAATTAACCCACCCAACGACCCGCCCCATTCAGAATAAAACAAGTGTATTTCCGTTCTTTAAACTCGTCTGTATGTTTGTCCCAGTGGAAAGACGGAGTATCAGGCGACTCACGGAGGCCGGCTGAGGAGAGCTAGCACGTTTGAGAGGAGGCCGAGCAAGCGGTACCCTTCCCGCACACACCTGCTGGGCAAAGGTGAGCCTTATCAGCAACACATACACACACAACACGGCTGACTAACAGCACCTGCTTCGTCCTTCACACACCCTCATTGCGTTGCAACAAAGGTCACACACTGTTTTCTGCTGGACGGAAACTGAGGAGGGAAAAAAAAGGAAAAAAGGCTTCATCCTGTCAAACCACTGGCTCTTTTATGTTTCCTTTTAAAAAACGTCTCAGATCAAGTGGTAATGTGACAAGTTCAATAGTCTTAAAAACAGCTCTGGTCCCTTTTTAAAAAAAGAAAGTGCCCTAAACTCCAGGCTATTAGGTGTTAGCGTCACCTTCCTGCTTTGTCTGGAGCTCCTGCTGCACTCTTCACTCCTCCATAATTCTTACCTCCTGTGAGCTGCAGTGGTCTGACGAGTTCAAAAGAAACAGCCTCGCTTTAATTTAGCCCACGTACTGTATATATGATCAGCTGAATGTATTTACAGAGTTCAAACACCTTTCAGATTTTTTTTATTTAGAGTAACAATAGAGCCTCCATGCAACAAATCATGAGACATAAGTGAGCAAGACGAAATATAGAGTTGATAGATGATGCATTTAAACACTTCTCACTTCAAAAGCACCCCAAAAATACCAATTTCAACAAAAACTCTTAACCATTTACAGTTACCACAATTCATAATTTTCAGTTTATAACATGTTTGCAAAGATTTGGACTGACTTAACATGGAAACAAAAATAAAGTGACAAACTTGCAGCAACGCTTTCTCTACTAATTTTTGCTCTCTCTCTGTCAGCTGCTATTTCTCCAGCCAAGCCTCCACATATCAGGTAAAACACTCAAACTCACAAAGCAAATGAAAAACGTTCGCATATAAACTGCTTCTTTAAGGTGGCGTCTCGCTGTGCTGACATGTTGGTGACTCAAACTTGAGGGAAGGTTGTGAGAAAACCCATGAATTTTACATTTCGCCAAGTGTTTGCAACCAAGCAAACAGCAAATAATAAATATGTATATATGTGCATGTATGTATATTTGTATGTTTAAATACTGTGTGTGTATATATACATATTTAGACTTCCATGAAGCAGCTCTGTTGTCCATCATGTTCAGTTTCAGTCATTTCTACATTCTCCTCTGTCAGCGTGCTCTGGCTTTATTTAAAAGGGTTGAACACTGAATTGTTGAATTGTCAAAATTTAATGTTCACGCTGGATAGAGATGGCACCGGAGCCCCACTAATCGTCATTATTTACCCAATATGCTTTGCGACGTAATTAATATAGTGCTGTTTGTGTGACAATTATTTTAAACATTTTTAAAAACTAAACAGCCTCCAGTTTTTGTCAGTCTTGTTTTTATAATTGAAGTGCATATTGAAAATATGTCTTATGTTACACCTAGTCAGAGTTCCCAAAAGTATTGAGACAAATTAACATTCATAAATCAAACTTTCACCTTTTAATATTTGGTTACAAATCCTTTGCAGTCAGTTACAGCTTGAAGTCTGGAACACAGACGTCACCAGACGCTGGTTTACACCTGGTGATGCTCTGACAGGCTTCTACTGCAACTTTCTTTACTCCCTGCTTGTTCCTGGGGTGCCTTACAAAACTCTTTAGTTGCTTTTGCAGTATTCTTTGGATCAATGTCCATCTGCACAAGTTCTGAAGCATTTGGCTGAATATGAGCAGATATCAAACACTTCACATTTCATCCTGCTTCAAATCCATCGTGGTGATGTTTACAGCCAAAAAGATGAGATGTGTTGATGTCCCAGTATTTATGAACCTGACTGTAGTTTTGATAGTTGTGTCATTTTCACGCACAGAAAATAAGCTCAGTTTTTATCCACATGAACACCCACATGTCATCCAAAGATCTCGCCAGGTGCATAACCCTCCCACCTATCGTGTGCGCACATGTTCGCCAATCACCCTCTATCAGAGCATAACAATAATTAGGTCAAAATTACATCATATCGTAGCCTCTGCACAATATTGTGTCATTTTCTACCTGGCAACCCGGCTGTTCACCAACCAGTCACAGCCCAGAAAGATACTACCTTTTATTACACATTTATTACATGTCTTCTTTATCCACAACTTTAATCCTAGATAATCTCACCTGAAACACAAAGATTACTTTTTTTAACTTTCAAATAATGTTTGCCAGTTTGTTGTTATTGATCGTTGTCGTTGTTTTGCAGCTCTCATGCCAGTCCCAATCCCAGCCTGCATGCGGTGAGTGCGCACGCACACACACACACACACACACACGCATACACACACACACACACACAGGGCAGTACAGGCAGCATCCAGTATGGCTTTTGTCAGCAATTAATTCTGCTTTTCTTCCGCTTTAGTACCAACACAACATACCTATTGGTCATGAGCTGTGGCATCCTCCTCACAACCCCGCTCTCACAACCCCGCTGTACCTGCAGCCCTCCACTCACACGCCACCTCCCCGGTCCGTGG
>JARVJO010000305.1:12550233-12575017 GCA_031762555.1 Cynodonichthys magdalenae
AGGTAAGACCCCCCCCCCCCCCCCCCGACCATAGATGCAAACACAATCAAAGCTTCATTTTGTCTGTTTCCTGTGTCACTGTGCTTCACGTCGCTCATGCTCACCTCACTTGTGCCTTCGTCTGCCTCCATGACCTCACCTGTTGCGCCTCAGATCTTCTTCCCACGGGGCGTCAAGTCCTGTGTCCACTCTTCCTGTCGTCCCCGAGCGCTCCGGCGGCTCTCGCAAAGGATCCGTCAGTTTGGTGTTCAGGGATAAGGTCATGACTGCACTTTGACCCGCCCCCTCCTCTCTCTCTAACTTGGGATTTGGTTTCAGAACTCCAACACAAACTCTTACCCCAAAGAAAGAATCTGAACTTGCCTGCACTCCTATCATCATCGCCATCATCATCATCACCATCATCAGTTATGTGTTCGCCCATTCAGTGTATCAACATCTGCGTCCAAAATGCAATGGATTTTATCATAAAGACAGTCATGTTTTGTTTTTAATGTTTGAGGTTCATCTGGACAAAAGATGTTGTCGAGGAATAAAGGGACCAGTTTTTTGCTCTAAAAATGATACAAAATTTAGTTTAAGCCAAGAAATTATTTTTTCTTATCAACTTTGATAACAGTTACACAGCTCATGGAGGCTCAGGGTAGCTGCATTTTACTTCTTTGGAGGGGTCAAAGCTCAGCAAAAGGTCATGAAATGCATAAATTCAGTTTAACTATAGGTAAATATCTTTTAGCACAAATAAACATGAGTGAATGTATTGAAAAACTACAGCAGGATTGGGCACTTTATAACTTTTTAATGGTGAAAGTTTGACAAATATAGGCTAAAAATATATATTTTTGTCTGGTAACTCCTTAACTTAGTGGTTCCAGGATAAAATACATCTATGAATGTATCAGAGATACTTCAACAAGAATATTTAGGCAGAATCACAGTTTAATCTGTTAGTCACTATAAAGATACACCACACTGTACAGATATGATATATAACTTTTCAAAATAAAGTTGTATATCAGTAAATTATTTGACTTGATCTTAAATTAAAGCTAGATTTAAAGGGTTTGTGCCTTGCTTTGTGTGTGTTTTTATATAATCAAGGTAAAAACTCAAATCTGCTTTTATTATTACAGTCTTAATTTTATTTCCTCATGAATATTCTGACAACCTATTTGTTCATAATCCCTTAATTAAAGTGATTTAAGTGTTGAATAAAAGGTTGTTCTCATCAGGTGTGAGATATAAAATGTGCTGTTTTCGGGATTAAAAGCTGCTTTATTTATGCCGTGTAGCTCAGTGCAAGTTAGAGAAGTGAAACGAGTCGGTGTGCTTTCAGAGTGAGCTTTTTTTTTCTTTTGAATAAACATTATATTAATGTTACATCAGGTTGTGGATTTTTGTTAAATCGAGAAAATGTTTACAGGAAAAATGTGCTGTTATAGTTTTTGCCTTTTGACCTTTTTTTTTTATGTTTACTTGAATCACATTTTGCCTTTAGAAATGATGCCATGCTGCTTCTTTAAAAATAAACAATTTATGACAGCAAAACAAACTGCAAACATGTTTTATTTACCAATGCATATTGTGGGATAATGATACAATTTTTATTGAATTAACAAAAACTTTTTTATAAAAGCCCACTGTTATGACTGTAATAATTAGTTCAACATTTAATGAAATACTTTGCAATCATACTGTCTTATTTATCAAATATACTGTGGACTTTTATATACGTTTTTATTAAAACAATAGAATATATATTTTTTTATGGGGTGGTACAGTGGTTAGCGCTGTTACCTCACAGCAAGAAGGTCACGTGTGGCATTTACATTTTATTCAGGTACCTTGGTTTTCTTTCACAAGCCAAAAACAAGCATGTTAGGTTAATTAGTAACTCTAAATCAGGGCTATTCAACTGACAGTCTGTGGGCCACACCCGGCCAGCGGGTGACTTCAGGTTGGTCTGCCAGTGAGTTCATTTTAAAAAATATTTTGTACTTCATTTAATATAAAGTTTAAATTCATTTTAAATCCTTAATTATGATTCAATGCAGCAAAATGAATTTAAAAGGTAGAAGACAATAAGACTTGTTTTTGTTTGTTTTTACATAATGCTGTGTATCCCCTAGCACAATGGTGGGCACAGCTAACCAAAAAGCAGGGCTCATTAATCCACTAAACAAAAATCTTAGCTTGGCAAACACGAAAACAAATTTTAAAAGTTTGTGGAAGCTAATGATAAAATCACTATCCCTGAGTTTAGGACTAATGGGACTGACACAAACCTGTTTTATTAGTTTTCTATTGGTTTCATTTGAAGGTGGGTGGAATCTGTGGCAAATTGGCCAATCCAAAGCAAAGTTCTTGTGATTCTCCACTTTACCCCTTTCAGAATAGAAGCTTTGATCAAGTTTGTATTTTTATAAAGTTAGTCAAACAACAAATAGCAGATGTTTTCTCTACCATGTTTTATAGTAATTTTTATATTTATTTAAAATATT
This sequence comes from Cynodonichthys magdalenae, assembly GCA_031762555.1. Taxonomy (NCBI): domain Eukaryota; kingdom Metazoa; phylum Chordata; class Actinopteri; order Cyprinodontiformes; family Rivulidae; genus Cynodonichthys; species Cynodonichthys magdalenae. Next base: position 12,552,735 of record JARVJO010000305.1, read on the forward strand.
GTTAAATGTTATTTTTTTTGACGCACATAGTTTAACATTAAGCTGCTAAAGATGCTACACACAGTGCCTGACATAACCAGCACTGCTTATAAGAGAGGATAGTTTTTATTTAATTTGGGATAAATGCCATAAAAATAAAAGAAGTTTTACACTTGTGAATTTTTTTAGTGGACTTAAAATTAGCAGAACCTAATTTAGTGGAAGCTAATCAGTCTAATGGTTTCCAAAGTTAGCCAAAAACTAACACGCCAAATTAAAAGCTAGTTCTATGATTAGCAGATTAGCAGAACTGTGCCCACAACTGTCCTACTATCGAGCAACGCCCCATCTGGTCCCTGAAATATTGGCTTTGACTAACAGTGGCCCCCTGAGTAATTTGCTTGAATGGCCCTGCTCTATTTGTCCCTCGATAAGAGTGAATGGTTATTTGTCTCCCTGTGATGGACTTGCAACCTGTCCAAGGTGTCACCCGCCTCTCTTAACAGCTGGAGATAGTCACCAGCTCCCCCAACCTGGAAAGGAGGAGCAGGTAAAGAAAATGGATGGATGTATGATGATAGAATATAGTTGGGTATTTTTACAATTAATAATTAAAGATATTTTGTTGAGGTGTTGTTTTGATTGCATGTTTCATCTCCAGCTTCCCTTTGAGCAGTCCTGCTTCAGACCATCAGTTCAGCTCATCAGAGAACGAAAACTCATATTCTGGGAAGCCCCGCCACCATCACCGCCGTCACACACACAGCCAGGATACACTCTACCACACACACACCAAGAACAGTGAGTACTGTGGTCCAAAACATGCTGCTGCTCATTTCTATGGCCTTAGTGTTTATTGTGATAACCCACCTCTAACATAAACAAAGTCAGATGTGTTTAGAGCACACACAGGATACAGATCATTTACTTTTTTATGTTTGACCTTTTGTTTTTGACATGCAAGTGGAATAAAAACAAATGTTTTAGGGGAAGCCTTCATTGGTAACACATTTTCAGGCAGTATTTTTACCATTTTAAATGAAAATTACCAAAAACAGTAGTATTAGCAGTTGCAGGGAAACTTGTAACATTAAAAATGTATAATTTAATGTTGGAAAAAATGGTGGACTTACTTTTTTGGTCAAATTTGTCAGCCATATTTTATACTTGTAAGTCTGGGGCACCAAGTGTAAAATAAAATGTTTTCATTTTTTTAGCTCTCTTTCTGGGTAAATCGATCTTTAGCACCATTGTAATTGTTTCCTACTTCTTGTTCTTCCTGTAAATCTTTCTATGTTTTTTATTTACAAATGTGTGTCTGTCAGAACGTCGAGCTCCCCCCTGCCCTGCGGACGACCTGGACGTCTCTCAGTCCCTTCTCAAAGCTCTGGAGACAGATGATGACTCTCCTCCCTGGCCTTCGCTTCACATAAACATCGACAAAAAGGTCACAACCCATTTTTACGCCATGTTCTCTCGTCACACTGAGAGATTTCCCAGCACCCCCTCACTTTTCTCTTCGTTCGCCTGGCAGGGAGATGAAAAGCTGTTGTCGGAAAAGTCTCTTCACCCCCCTGCTTCTCCGGCAGTGCTCCCGGATCACCTCAAATGCAACATCCTCAAAGCCCAAATGGAGGCAGCTTTTAGGGTGAGCACCATATTTCAATATCTAAATGTCACGTTGTGGGCTTGGCAGTGTATACTCCATTTTTCCTTCTTGTCCTGCACAATAAAGAAGGAGACCCCAACAACGCCCAGAGGGAAGAGCTCAAACGAGATCCTGAATGGCAGGTTAGTAACTCTCTCTCTCAGTTTCCATATTTACACAGCTTCCTGCATGCCAGGACTCAGTTTCTTGTGCCTTTTTTGTTTTTAGATATCAAAGTTCGTCCCAAGACTCGGCAGCATCCAGTCTGACAGCAGAAAAGATGCCTCATCAGCAGCAGGACCATAACTTAACAGCAGAGGATCTGCAGGTCAAAGGCAACCCGAGCTCCAACCGCAGGAAACGCCTCGTACGACAGTTCAGCTTGTGAGTACAACTCTACTGATGAGCCAAGGTTTTGGGAACTTGGGGTGCAGCTCAACTAGCAATGATGGCACTGTTGTTATAATGGCATTCCATATCTTCACTGGCCCAGTTGTGGTTTGGTTTATGTGGCCCAAATATATCAATGCCACATCTGGCCTGATTGTGTTTTGGTTTATGAGGCCCAGATTAGTCAATTTCACGACTGGCCCAGTTGTGCTTTGGTTTATATGGCCTAGATATATTAATGCCACATCTGGCCTGGTTGTGGTTTGGTTTATGTGGCCCAGATCAGTCAATGCCACAACTTTGCTAGTCAATGGAAAGTAGTGGAAATTTAGCGCTTTTCTGCTCAAAATCATTGTTAGTTGTTGGTACTGCTCCTGCTTCAAAGAATTCTTTAGGTATATTTTTCAGACATTTCTTTTAAGGGACCCATAGATAAGGTGAAAATTTATCCTATTTTGACCGCATTTTACAGTGCATCAGGTCACTTTTTTTTTACTACATTTAGCTGTAATTAGTTATTTCTTGCTTAAAAGAAAAGTCATATATACCTACTGTGTGTGGGAGAGTAGTTCCCCTAAGCTATGAAACAAGCACCTCTATAGATTGCACATCATCACCCTGCAAGTCACGTAAGCAACTCACTTTTTCAAATTGTTACTCATCAGTAACCACGAGGATGAAGATAATCTGCCAGAAGCACTTGCAGCCATCTCCTCTCAGAGTGCAGGAAAGTCAGGATCTAGCAGTTCACTGGACAAACAGATACAACCGTCTATATACCCACAGGTAACATGAAGCTAACAAACCCAAACACACGTGCACCTTTATCATTTGTCATGTCACTGCTATCCACCTGTGGGGAAAAGTCTCATTCATTTTCCCTGCATTGTCTTTGAGTAAACAGAGGATTGTTTGTGTCTGTGCATACACCGATGTCTTTTCCAGGTGGATAATATGCCAACACTGGAGCTGTGTAGTCCATGCTGTCCCTCTCCTTCGCCTTCCCCTCACCTCTCCCCTTCTTACTACCGTAGCTCTATGCCTCACCTGGTCCCTTACCTCACTGCCCATAACAACAGGTAACACATCCACACCCTAAATAAATGTGCATCAAGAGACGCTCTGAGGTGACTGCATTTTGCTTTTCTTCATGGTTTGAGTTTACTCTAAAAGTTCATCAGTTGTAGACGCACATCCAAATATTTTCTAAGACACACACAGGCGATTACATGATCGCCCACCTTATTTATTTTAAATTGTGATTTTCTGTTTTAAATTTTAAATAATTAGGCAAGAGTAACTAACAACTGAGGTACATTAGTACATTAGTATCAGTAAAATTAAAAGGTTTTATCCTGTCGGTACCTTTTAGCCAAAATTTGGGAGATCATTTTCAAACATCAGTAATGTTAAGTCCCAATATATTTCACACAGCTGATCACCACATCTAAAATTGTTGAATCGTCTGCTGAGCTGGAGAAAAAAAATTCTCATCTTAGTGTCATAATGACACACAATCCCAAGACCTTCCCTTTCTGCTCCTTGCACAGTTTAATCTTTAAAAGCACATAAATGTTTGCTGATGTTTTACCTTCACTGTCAAACATATATGAAAAAATTAAGCCATCCTGTTCTTTTGGGGGAAAAAAATAGGTTTGCAAAAATGTCAGTCACAATAAATTAAATGAGGCACGGCATAAATACGTCATGATGACACAAAATTTGTGTGTTTCAGCAGTGGAGAGGAAATGAAGTTGGACAGAGAGAAGATCCTAAGAGCCCTGCTGATGACTGAACTCTGAGACCTGGACCATCAAACGCTGTGATGTAATACAGACGGAGCAAAACAGGCAGACGCCACTGGACCAACATTTGTGCAAAATATATTATTATTATTATATTATCAAGCCAACTGTTAATATTTGCTTAATTTAATTTAATTAAATGATCTAAAAATGGAATCAAGTGCTGATCACAGACACGTCGTTCTGATGCTGCCTGCATGTGTTCCTCTAACTTTCTGATTTTATTTTATTTTTTATCTTTTAGGTTTATGTGATTCTTTTTGTTTTTATGTTAATGAAGCACTGATCTTCACACTTCACTTTTAAAATCAGTTTCTTTGAAGTGTAAATAGAGATTGTAATTATTATGCTGACAAAAAGCACACTGTAAATGCTTACTTCTGTACTGTATATATGAAAAGTCCATTTTTACATGCTAAAACATATTCAGTATTTGTGCTTTAGAACAAAACTAAATGAACAGAATGTGTTTCACAGGAACTATTGACTCAGGTATGGGACATTTTTTTGTCTCAATCTGTCCACTAGACGGAGACAAATCAAAAGTGTTGACGCTGCGCTACAGGTTGTCATGAGGAAGACTGATCACTTGGCTTTATTTTCCATGCAATTTTCACCACAGGCAAATTGGATCTGAGAAAGCATGTTCTTGGAAATAAAGCAACTTTGCTGTTTATCACCTTTACCCCACTTCTTTTTATTTGCTGTTGGATGGATTTTGGTAAAAGGTCCCATCATTAGTCTGACAACTTTGATTCAGCCTCTGTTCTGACATGGGAATGTGGATCGGCCTCACCCCTGCATGTTCAGTTGGTGTGTTGCTCTCACCCTCCCTGTTAGGGAATGCAGCGATAAAAGAGCAAAACCCATTCATCTGCCGCTACACCTCTCAGGTGTAGTTAGGATGAGTCAGTCTGTTAATTGTGCTTGAGTTTGTTTTTTCATAGACCTGTTTAGTTACAAGTAATACATGCATACATACAATGAATGCAGCAAAGACCTGCTAACATCTGAATCACATTTAAATAAACTCATCTTTCTTATGCAATTTATATAAAAATAATGTATGAAAGGCAATACACTTGTTTTAACAGCACTTGACATTGTTGATACTGAAAAAAGCAACGTCACTGCTGAACGCATCAAAGCTTGTTCTCTCTTAAATTATTTTAAATATGCATTTTGCATCCTGAGAACCTGCATTCTAATGTTGAGGGTATAGAGATTTCTTTACTCCTAACTGCTCAAAAAGAATGTTTGTTTTTCTGTTTATGAGGTTTTACCAAACCATGGTGGGCACAGCTAGCTGAAATGCAAGCCTTGCTAATAATCCGCTAACAAAATATAGATTCGCTATCACTAAACTGCTAAATGTCAAAATTTGGTGGAAACTAATGCTAAACCGCTAAACAAGTAAATAATTAGTAGAAACTTGCACTAACCACTAATTGTTAACCACTACAACAACTGTTACTCTGTTTCACACTTTTTTGCCTCCTTCCAGCTGGAGATTAGTGGGATTGACACAAACCTGTTATGATAGTTTGTTAGTAAGCTGTTAGTGGACTAAAAGTTGGCAAAACCTAATTTAGCAGAAGCTAATTGGTCCACTAGCAGTTTTTAACGTTAGTGAAAGGCTAATCTGCTGAACAAAAAAATTAGCTTCACTATTAGTGGAACCATGCCCACCACTGCCTAAATAGTTAGGGGGCAGGGATTAAAAATGCACACTAAGCAAATGTTTGGGACTTAAAACCAAAAAACAGGACAGTAGTCGGTGCCTCCAATTTTCACCATTGCCCCCTCTGGCCCCCCTTGTTGGTGCCGCCCCTGGTTCCAGTGTGTCTGACAAAGATAATAAAAAGTGTAGTTTGAGCTTTGTTAAATGGATAGGTATGTTGTGCTGGTTTAAGCGGTGTGTTTTTGTGAGTGGGAGAATAAGCAAACGTGTTTTAAAAGGATCAAGCTGGGTGGGGTTCACAAGATTCAATTACACAATGCTAAACCTGTCCCGAGGGGCTCTGACATCTTTTTGTCTGCTCACCTTCTTTCTTCCTGTTCTCTCCAGTCTTCACTTTTTTCACTTGTTGGAAAACCTTCCTCTCACATAATATGTTCAGTATTTAAATGAGTGACAACGGCTTCTTTGCTGTTATGTGTATGTGGGAATCTCAGAGTCGCAAAGGACAGTGTGAGGGTGTTCCCTAAGTTTCGCCTTGAGCCACATTCTGTCAACAGACAACTCCACCAGGGTGTTTTGCTTTTCTACCTCAAATCCCTCCTGAGGTACCCGCTGTGCAATAAGCACAAATGAATTACTCAGCAGACAAATGGTGAAATCAAGCAGACGGAGACTGCAAATTTGACATGTGTTTATTTTGTATTTTCTGTTTATCCAGCTCCTTACAGGAGCAACTTTAAGAAACAAAGTGAGAGCCAATACATTGACTCTGCTAGAGTACAAATGGCAGTAAATTTTACAAAACATGTTAAACATCCTTCAGCTCCTTTAATTTTCAACATTTCTGGAAATTTACCAATGAGCAGTTTAAAAAGAACTGTAATCAATTTTCTGCTTTGTTCAATTGTATTTCATGGTGTCAACATAAGCAACACAAAGAAAGCACATGGGCATACTCTTAAAGCAATACTTTACTATCTTGATGTTGGGTTTGTTTATGATAAATTTATATTTAAGATATTACAAATAGCTCTTCTGAGTTTGGAGGAAAATAATTTAATTCTGCTTAGGTTGTCCAAGTGGGGCTAACCAACAGTTTTTAACTAGTCAGTTGTTAGCTAATCCAGGACTAGTAAACTAGCAGTTGTTTGCTTGCCAAAGTAGGACTAGCTTGAGCTAGCCAAGACAAAAGTGGAATGCTGCCATTTTAACAAAAACAAATCAATTTTCATCTACTGTCATTGACACAAATGGTCTTTTATAAACCTCCTCATCATTATCAATTCTGTTTTACATTGTTCTTTGTATACACCATAGAAGTTTATGGTTACCAGCATTGGCGTCAGTTATAATACTTCAAGTCCAATGGGGACCTTCACTCAGGCTATTTTTAGAACACTAGTCACATGACTGTCCTCTTGACACTAATGTGCTCTCATAGCATTTCCATTGATTTCAGTGGAGCTGCGTTGGTCTAGCTATGTTTAAACTTAAATAAAGTTGGGAAAACAGCATCAAACTCCACCGTGAGGACCACAAAACAGTGTGTTAGGTTTCTTATAACAGTGGCTCAAGATACAGCCATCGTCTCCACGTGGAAGGAGTATTTTTGAATACTTTTCCCCAAGCTAATATACTAGCTAACTGCCAGATTCAAGCGATTGGACGAGTTGAATTTGACTGGAAAAAAGTGCAACCAAGGACTTAACATCTGCTTCAAACATTTTATCAGAGGTAAAAGACCAACACTGAACCACTCAGGTTCTATCCCTACACGTTCTTTTGATAAACAGCTACAGTAAAGTTTATTGTTAATAATGTAGCCTACTGCTAGCTTTACTACTAGCATCCATGCTAGCCTCATACAGCCATCTATTGCAGGCAGTCACACATACGGTGAAAATATTATACTTACACACATTCTGAGCATCACCATTAGGTTTCTTTAAACAATACAGAAGTGGTAGCTCGAGTGTTAAAATACACAGACACATGATAAGATGCAGCAAGCTAAGCTATAAAACACTCAAAACACCAACCTTTTTAACTGTCCGATTTGTCTGATCTTTTGAGATAGCGTCAGATAATATAAAGGGTATGCGTGAAGTCACAAGTGAAGGTCCCCATTTTTTGACATACCTGTCATTTGTAAAGGGTTATTATATACTTTGAATTTTTTTACATAAATATTTTTAAAGGCAGCAAAACCACACTCTAATCTGTTAGCTTGTTGTTCAACCTTTCCACATAAACCCATCAAGATCTGCAGTTCTGAAGTCTCTTTAGTTATAAAATGTATCAAAATTAGCCAGGAACCTCCTCAAACTCCTGAGATTCATACAGTAAGATGAGAACCTTAAGTTCTCTGAAGTAATGCAAAATTTTTAAAATACACAGAACTGTAGCTAATCCTTATAGGTGAACAAAAATCGAAATTTCAGCCAACACTGGCTTAAAATAGAGACATCTATTCATAGAAGATAAGTAAAGGAGGAGAGAAGAGGCTGATAAATGAGATGTCACATTATTGTAAATACATGAAAAATTAAACTGACACTCACAATATAACAAATATTCAAATATACTGCTACTTTATTTTTGTTGTTTTACTGATTAGCAGTGCATTTGTAGTTGGTATAATGTAAACATATTAAAAAGTTTTTTACTATTAAACTTCATGCACTAAAACTTCCAATACAATCACTATGTACTGTATCAAATGTACATTAACATACAAAATATTCTGCATTTACAGATCAAGTATTAAAAACAGTCGGGCACAAAACTCACACGTCTCTCACACATTTACATACACGTTCACTCTTCACAGAAAAGCTTACAGAAAAGATTTAGCTCAGATGCTACTAGATCATCCTCTAGTTTGGCTGGCAAACATATTTTAATGATTACAATAATATAACAGGTTAAAAAAATCTTTGTAAAGCATTTAAAATAAAAACTGTGCAATATAAAAATGCTATGTTTTTGATAAAGGTTGTAATAAATTTGGTATAAAATACAATTATTTCTGTACCTAATAATATAAATAACACATCTAAAAGAATATATATTTCTTTTAAACTAACAAGACTGTTACATACCAAACATGTCACATGACATTTTGTGTATGTGCTACAGCAGGGTCAGATCCAGGTACTGCTCTCCTGGCTTGGTCATGAGGGGAGGGAGGGGCACGAGGGGAACTTCTCCTCCGGTGGACTGACCCATCAGACTGCTGTTTAGAAGGGAAAGGGACTCCGTGGGACTCTGAGAAGAAGGGGAAGATGGGAAGAACGGGTTGGAGAAAGGTAGAGAGAGACAAGACAAAAGCTGTTACCAGAGTGCAAATGGGACAAACCCATGAAAAGAGGCTCTTCCACCAGCACCAGATACCCATCACCTCCAGAGCATCCTGAAGGCTTCACCTGTTCCACCCACCTATTATTAGACACTACAACACCAACAACCAACTGTTGAGTGAACCTTTAGTTTAATTCATGTTTTTGCATTTTTAGCAAACGTCAAACTCATTTTCTGCAGTTTTGTTTATGAACAATTAATATTTAAAATGTTATAAAGTTTTCCTTATAACGTTTTTTTAAAAGTTATTTATTTCTGATCGGGTTGAACTAACAGCTAATCCGAGCAGGGCTATCAAAGAGTTGCAAGCTAACAGTTGTTAGCTAGCTGAAGCTTGGACAAGCTAAGACAAAAAATTAATGCTGCTGCTTTAACAACAACATATTTATTTTCAAATATGTTGTCGTAGTTGATGCAAATGGCCTTTTATAAAGCTTGTTATCATCGTGAATTTTGCATTATACTGTTCTTTTTATAGAAGTTTACCTGTAAACGTAAATAGCAGCATTAACGGCTAGCTGCAACACATCCTGTCATTATATGTGAAACTGACTATCATGTATAGGTTTTGGCATTTAATAGGAAATGTTTTAAATGAAGATTTTTTTTAAGGCAGCAAAACCCCACTCTGACAACCTGTTAGCTTGTTATTTTGGTCAAAATAAATAAACAAATGTGGAACCCATTTTCTGCAGTTAAATTAATTAAAAATTTAAAAACCATAAAATCGTGATAAGGTAAATATTACTAGTCAAAACCTTTGCTGCAGCTCTGTATTGTATTCACTCTGTTGCTACTCAAAGCCATTAGTCATTTTAGTTCAACAAAGTACATGGTACATTCTGTTAAAAGCTCTGTGCACAATTAATTTTTAAAGAAATATCAATTTTCATTGCATGGTTGTGAATATGTTCTTAATGAGGCAGTATGAATCACATCTGAGCTGCTAAAAGCCGCAATGAATTCACATTAAATTTTCTGCATATTAATAAAAATGTGTTTGCTTGTGTCCTGAACTAAACTGTCTCTCTTGGGCTGAGGAGGGGGTGATTTAAAACAGTTCAGATTAGAGACAGTTTTTTTTTTACTCCATTTCTTATGCTTTATTAAATGTTTCTATGAGCATGAAAGCAGTCTTTTCCTTTTCATGCAATTTACAGTATATACCAAAGTGTGCATTTCATTTGGGATTAATATTCTAGGACTTTTCCTAACAGTTTGTCAAGGAACATTAAAAAAATCTGCAACAAATGAGAATAAATAAATACATAATAGTACATAATCAATGGGATTTTGGTAACATGAAAAAATCCAGTCGTTTGGAGCTCAAACATAAACTGGTAGGAATTCATATGCCTCAAGTATATTTAAGCTGCAATATGTATATATTTTTTTATGTTTGTTTGAGGCATACTTTTCAGTCTGCATTTTTTATTTGTCTGATTCTCTTTAATGTGGCAGTCAGGGAGTGGTTAAACACAGGTGTGTGGTTACCATGGTGACCATAATGAGCAGCTTTTTTGATCTTCATTTTCCCTACACTTATTTAGCTGGTATTCAAAATGTAGATATTTTTTTTAGCTGAGACCATTACAAAAGTTACTGTCTGCTGAATTTTGGGCTGTTTTGAATAGGGCACCAAGTGTAAAAGATATATAATAAAACATTTCTATGTCATAATGTAAGAACAGTGAGCTAAATAACAATGTTATGGGAAATATTTTTAACCAGGACTTTGCCCTCAGAAAGTGAGCTAAAAAATTAAAATGTGTTAGTGACAGTTTTTAATATTTTATATACACTTGGCTTTGCTTTGATGCTTTGGCACCCATCAAAAAATGTATTAAGAAATTTTCTGGTTGTTTTTTTCTGTTTTATGAGGACGATGCAGAGGTTCTTGTTCCTGATTTGTTACGAATGCAATTCTGATTGTAATAGGTGCGGTTTAGTCAACAGTTAGTTGCTTCTCTTGATTATCATCTAAAACTCACTATAAGCTATATGATAAAAAAAATACCCCCAATCAAGGTTGTTAACTATATTATAGTATCAAAAGGGACATTTTTGTTTTTGTCTTATTCTGAAGGCAGCTGGAGGGAAGACGGAAGTTGTTGTTGAAAAGGTGGTGAAAAGAGAGGAAAAGAAACAATAAATGGTGACACTATTTGTTGTTATACTGGATTATTATTTAGTGTATCAACAGTGATTCAGAACAAAAAAAAAAACAAAGATTAAGAAAAACTCAAGCGGGTTCCTCCAACCACTCTCAGCCTAAACAATTATCTTCTGTTGGCTTCTGCGTGAAGTCAGTAAAGCAGAACACACCACCGCCGTGTTGAGCCCTGTAACCCCCACTGATGACTGAGTTTCTAAAACTTCATGTCTAAAAAAAATGAACTCCCACCACTCCCTAACTGAAGCCCTCAGCCAATCCTTACCTGCCACCTGCCTCAGACACCTTTAAATACACACCCATTCTTTGGGCTGCGTAAGCAACGTCCTGGCTGGGTCGTGAGTGTGCACGGGCCCATGAGCGTGCACGAGGGCATCCTCGGGAGCATACTGGGGAGGGGGAAGGGAGGGAGGGGTTGGGAGGTGTGACAGAGACACATTTAACCACAAATATGACCCCTGAGAGCAATATGGGCCAGAATAAATACATGAAAAAGAAAGAAAAAAATGAATCCCTGATGCTTCGTTTGTCTAATCTTTGATTTATCGCATTAAGTTTTTATCTCATCTCTGGGATTCTTATCTCACTTACAGGTATAAAATAATAAAACACCTGAGCTCTTCCAGTTCAAGTTGAAGCAAGCTGCAGTGTGTGTGCATATATATGTGTGTAAGACAAAACAGGGAGAGTAGACAGGATAAACTAGTTTGATAGCCTCAAGCAACTACAGTGGATACCTGACAACACACACCCATCATAGAAGGAGATTTGAATAAAACACTACAGAGAAGCATGTGAACACAAAAGGAACAAACAAATAGAAAAAGTTATTAAAGTGAACATGATGCGTTTGACGGGAGCTTGCTCCTACCTGGTATCCTTGCACCGCGTTGATGAGTTCTTTAACTCCACTGCCATTATAGGCCAGGCCTGGCATTCGCATCAACCCCGCTGGCGACGACAGAGACGACGGGGCAGGGAAGAAACCTACAGTGGTTGGCGAGCCAGGTGGACTGCAGGAATTATAAATATGTAAGTAAAAAAGGTAAACGGATGTCCTGAAAGTACTACAAAAGCTAGGTCGTTCTCAGCAAATACAGTAAGCATGAGATAAAACAGGCATAAAACTGGGAGTAGCTATGGGTGTTGCCTTTTAGTTTTTTTTCTACTGTGTCAATGAACCAACAAGGGAGAAACAGAGGTCATTTCATGTTTACCGAGCTCAGATAACACACTCTTTAGTTATTAACTACCCTTGTCCTTGTCTCTCCCCTTGGCAAGACACATTTCAACTAACGATTCGAGTTTTTTTCACAATGAACATCTTAAATATTTGTGATTTAATGGCCCAGCTGTTTTTAAGGAGTCCACATTAACTGCTTGCATGTCTACGTTTTAAACAAGGATCTTGTGTGGTTTGTTAGCACAATAAGTATGTTGGAGATGACAGTGCTAGTTGTTTTTTTTTTTACCAAAAAACTGTTCAAATCAATATTTTCACAACACATAAAACAAAGAAAGGACACATATAAAACTACATTATTGCCCACCTATTCTGATGGCCAGTGGTGGGCATAGTGCTGCCAACTTTAAGTTAGCAAACAGCTAACTAACAGGCTAACAATAACAAGTTTGTGTCAGTCCCACCAGTCTTCAGCTGGAGACAAATACGTGTGACGAAGACAGACATTTATCTTAGAGGTTAGCGATTAGCTGTTGGTGTTAGCTTCTGTTACTTCTTACTTGTTTAGCATTAGCTTTCACTATTTAAAAAAAAATGTTTAGCATTAGCGAAGCTATACTTTCAGTTAGTGTTTGTTGAGTTAGCAAAGCTAACATTTTGATTAGCTGTGCCCACCACTGAAATTGGAAAACAATAAAAATAAAAATATGAAGCCTAAAAGAAGGGAGGGCTGGGGCATGAATAATTTCCTTTCTCCAAAGGAGGGGCCCCTGACAGAAAACATTTGAGAAACACTGTTCTAAACAAACAGGAGGCTCACATAGTCAAACATGTAAACACCAGTTAAGTTTCGAGGTGTCTTACTCAGCAGCACACAGACCAAAAGTAAACACTGACAGCCTTGTTGGGCCCTAAGATAACCCAAAATCTATTTATATTAGTTACATAGTGGTTACTTTGTGCAATGAAGTGTGACAACAATGCAAATTTACTTTGCAAACACTCTTTAGCCAACAATTTCATACAACTGTCTTCACCAATACTGAACTTCCTTATTGAATTATTGTAAGATTATATGGAGGCTAAAAAATCTGAATATTTATTTTAAAAAAATACAATTTTGTCTGCAAGAGTTCACAGAAAAAACACGAATGTCCGTCATTAGAAGTGGTGTGTGTGTGTTTACCTGGGGTAATAGGCTGCGTAGTTCATGTATAGCTGTGCTGAAGCAGGGTAGAAGGCGTGTCCTGGAGGGAGAGCTCGAGGGGTCAACAGCACCTGTCCAAGGGGCGGGTAAAGAGCAGCAGCAGCCTCTGTGGGCAGGACAGGTGGAACGTGGGTGAAGGAGTAGGATGGTGGGGATAGACCTAAAAGAAAAAGGAGAGAACAAAGAAAAAAAAATCTACTTTTTAATATATTCACAGACAAAAAGTAGAAGAGCACAAAGTCTTGGTGTCAAATCTACTCATTGTTTGGATTCTTCCAAGAGGCGCTCATACAAACTCACAAACAATGACCACCACTGCCTTGAGCTAAGCATGATGCATGTCTGCATGTGTGCACACGGGAATAAGAAACTTTTTGTGACAAAGGCTTTTCCGTAGTTATCACCAAAACCTGTAGTGAAGCTTTTCAATGGCTCAAAAAAAGATGAATTATTAAAAGTGTTTCGGCAGCATTTACTGTGTTTCTAAGTTTAATGGCGATCTCGCTGGGTCTCTGTTAAAAGTACTGTAGCACAATGTTGGGGTTCTTTTGAAAGGTTACAAACAATTAAAATTTTACATGTTGTAGAAAACTTAATGCTGACTGAACTGATGAGCTAAAGGCTAGTCCAGCAGCATGAGAATGCAGGTTTTATAACCTTTAGATTACTGTAGAGGTAACCTCAGGGGGTAAAACAGGTCCACTTGTCTTTACCCTGGTCTCCGAAGGCCTCCCCCAAAAAGAGACAGTTTGTTTTTGTTCAAGCTGAGTTTAGGCCTAACGGTCATTTTAATCTTTAAAATAGGCATTTTATTTTCTTTACTTAATTAATAACAAAATAATATTAATCTTCTTATATTTGGATTTATATTTTTCTTTTAACTAAAAGTTATTACCATTTGATAAATCAAAGAATAAAAGTTACTTAATGAAAGAATAACCTTTCTTTTTTATTATACTTTGTTAAAAAAAAAAAGAAAAACACAAAAAAAACTTTATTCAATGTTTCTTTATTTGTTGTATGCAAATTATTGTGTATAAATAACTGTTGTTCAACAGTAATGTGATTATATGTTTTTTTTATTTCTTCTTTTATTAGCTGGATCGCTATGATATACAGTTATTGTGTTTTCATGAAATGCAAATGTTCATTTGTGCCTGAGTTTTAAACAAATATCTCAAGTTTTATTTTGTCTTGAATTCACTTCTCAGTTATATACTGAGCTAAAGTTTTCACTTGGTATTTGTCTTGCCAAATAACTGAAAAATAAAAACAGAACGATCTGACATCGTTTTGTCTGTGTAATGTGCAGACATTCACAATCTTTACCAGTATGCTGGCAGAGGCCGTGTCTTAGACTAAATTTCTGTTTCCCACCTGTGACTAATGTCAGTTGAGGGCAGTCCAAATACGGACCTTCTTGTCTTTTTTATTCCAACACATCGGACAAGTAGCGATGCACCTCAAGAGAGAAGCATCTCTGTTTCAGACGGAGAACGCTTATGTCGAGGAAATCTGAACTCATGTGCCAACGAGTCAGAATTTCCTCGAGATTTACAGTACAATCAGCCGTGAATCAAACTCCGAGCTCTAATGCTCAAGAAAGCATTTTTTGTTAAACTTCCGTGAGAAGTATTTTACTTTGAAAGAGAGGACCGGAACGGCATGCATTCCGTGTGATGGAAGCAGACGCTGACAGTCATAAATCTGGGGTTTTTGCTGGTCGAGAGAGAAAACCTGACGGATTTTCTTCTTACCTGATAAAGCCTCCTGCCTACCTGAATGGGACGGAGACGCCTCAAAAAGGTAGAAGCTTTATGATTAGTGTACCAAGCTGTCCAGTTGAAGCCACTGGAAGCAGGTTGCCCTATACTCTGGTCAAATTCTCAAATTGTTAAGCTCATTCTTTAGAACCAACTAACTCATTTTCACTTCTACCTCCTGAACTACCTGCCTACCCAGTTAAATTAAAGTACCTTCAAACACTCTGGTTTAATCTACATCTGAAACCTGAAGTTTGCTGTTTTCTGTTAAAGTTGTCAGATTAATAAGAAATTAAACAGATGCGTGAGACTGATATTGATCTAGATTTTTATAGAAATCTGATTACCTACAATGATTTGTACATAAAAGATTTGTTTATTTGTGTAAATAAATGATCTCGTTTATTATTAGATCAAATTGAAATCACTGGTCCAACATCTTAATTGTGTGGTTGTTGATATTACACCTAAAAGTTACTTATTCCTAAAAAGAAAGAATCTGTGATAATTTCCTCATAACTTTACGTTTTGAGAAGTTAAAGGAAGCAATTCATTATTTGTTTCACTACATTACCATCAGCTTCACGTTACATCATTTAAACAGAAATATTACGATATTAAGAAGTGCTACAGCTAACTGCTGCTGCATTCTTAAGAGGTTCTTTAAATAAATAAAACTTAACTTTTTGTTCTTGGTTTTTAATTTTTTGATTTAAGATGCTGCTGCGGCTTTTATTCAGGCTTACAAATAATTAGAGCAATTTTTGGAAATTATCTGACAGCAGTAAACAAATGCTTTTCATAAGATTCACTTGAACAGCTTTGATAATTTTAAGATTAAATTCAGACGGTAGTGATGCCCTTTGGTCTTAGCCTGACTCAGACGGTTCTAAGAATTAAACTTTGTTACTCCAAAATGAGGCTGTTTAAAAGGCCATCTAAAACAGGTAAGATATTGATTGTTCATGAGCTTCAAAAGCTTGGAACCAGAACATCTGGTATTGCTTTTGTGCAAACATCAGCAGTGTGAGTCAGACAATTATCAAACATCACTGAGAACAGACACGGAGAATGAAGCACATCTACACACACACACAAGCTCCGCCCACCCTATTCGCACAGCTCCTGATTGGACAAGGCACAGGAGTGGTGCACTGCTGAGGTGTTGTCTATTCAGACTAAAACCCACAATCCCAGACCGATCTGATAAGATCAGAAAGTTGTAAGCGGTGTTGCCAGATTGCTCACTCGTAAAAAATTGTCTGGCTTACACTTTCCAAACCCTTCCAGATCTTTGTGATTTACTTCAGCAGCGGTACGGAATGAGTAACAAGCATGCCACTGAACAACAAAACTATTCAATCAGATTGTGTGATCAATGAAAGAACAAACCATCAAATCTCGAGTGTTTTCAGGACATGCAAATAGGTGAAAAAAAAAATCACACTCAATTACAAAGAGGAACCACACTCCCATTCACAAACACACCCTCTCTTGCACACACAGAATTTTGAATCTGTCTCCTCATCCTCCCAAAGTTCTAGATTGGAGAGAAACCAGAAACCCTGCCCCCATCAGGTGGAGGGGCGGGGGGAGCCCACCTACCCTGCAGTCCCGAAGCACCCCCAGCTCCCAGCAGCACTTACGTCTGAACTTACATGGCGGCGGGCTGAGCCCTGTCCCACTCCTGCTCCGGTTGTGTGTATGTGTGTGCGTGTGTGAGAGCGAGCCTCCCATCAGCACCAGGCCCATCTCCTCGGCGCTGCAGGGGAACACCTCCACGTAGCGGCTGTTTGCCCCTCGCTGGCTTGTCATCACATGCTTGTGAAGCCGCTGTGAGGCCTGAAGTGCCCGCTCCGCTGCAGTCATCTGGATGAAGCAGTCACCAGATGGACGACCCTGTAAAAAGGAAAACAACAACAAAAATAAGACAAACATTATTTACCAGTTTTGTGTTAGAAAGTATGTGAGTTGAGGGAATGTCGGTGCAGTTAGTGCAAGTACCTGCTGGTTGAGCACCATGTGCACGCCGTGTGGCCTCACATCCTGTGTAAACTCGCCCAGGAAGGTGAGGATGTCCTCTATGCTCGCCGTGTACGGCAGCCCCCTCAATCTTAGGCAGTCCCTCAAACTACCAGGAGGGGGCAGGAGAGAGACTGAAGGCAGCACTGACACCAGGGGGGCAGGGGCCACGGGGATCAGAGGGGGCGATGAGTACCGGTTCAGTACCTGAAACACAAACACACAGTGTTTAATTAGACTCCGCCACAAAAGATAAGAAGATAGTCTAATTCACATTTTATTATAAGGTTTATTTTCAGCAGCTCCCTCTTCAGGGGGTCACCACAGCAAGTACGAAACCTGCAGCCCTGGGATTACAAGACTGTGGCTCTAAACCACCAAGCTACTGCGGCCCGAAAATTAATTGTTAAAAGCTTTAAAAAAAGTTGAACATTAGCAAAAAGCTAAATGTAGCAAAACACTTGCTAATCGCTAAATGAACCAAAATACATCAAAGATTGGCGTAAAGTTAAAAGTAACAAAAAAGGCTAGCTAAAAGTGGTAAAAACCTCGCTATAAACTAAAACTATCAAATAGCTGCCAAACAGCTAAAAATAGTTAAAAAAAAACTTTATAATAACTAAATGAATCGAAAAGCTCGCTAAAAGCCAGAAGTAGCAAAATGCTAGCTAAAAACAAAAAAATGCAAAATGCTAGTCAAAAGTAGCAAAATACTAAATTACATTAAAAATTGAAAGTATCTCAAAGCTGGCAAAAAGCTAAAAGTAGTGACAGCTGTCCAAAAGTTTAATGTTGACTAAATCCTAAAAGTAGCAAATGCTAGCTAAATACTTAAAGTAGAATAAGAAAACAAAATAGGGAAAGTATGCTAACACAGATCGCAAAGGGAAGGTTTTTAAAGAAATATTAGTGTATTTTTAAGGGGAAATATTTGAAAAAGATGTTGAGTGTTTTAAAGAATCATAAATGTTGCAAAAAATTAATTTATAGCACTTTTTGCCTTAAATAACATTTCATTAAAGGAATGGCTAAAATTTTACAAAGAATGCAGAAGTAATTAGATGCAAATTATTAACAGGAAAAAAAACAGGAAAACAATATGAATACTTCACACATTTATGTAATCATACACCTAAAATTTATAAAGTGTTTAAAAAAAACCTGTAGAGGATTATTGACACCACAAAAACATTTAAACTCAACCGGAGCTGGCCCGTAGCCAACAGGACACCAGGTTGTTTGCATTTCTGGAGAAGGCTGATAAAGCTCCACAATGTCATACGTACACAAACCAGGGGTTAAAGCCTCTATATAAGAGGGCTGTAAGCTCATCCATCCCGAGTGATAGGTAAATTAATCCATGACTGCATGTCACGAGTGCAGGACACAAAGGAGGAAGAGAAAATCTAGACAGAGAAACTGTGTACTAACACATGAAAGGGAGGCATCTTGTTCTGCAGGTCTCCACCTATAAAGCTGTGATAATTCCTCAGGATATTAGAGATACACCCTTACATTGTTCAGAGTTTCAGGTGAGAACCAACAAGCACTCTTTGTATGTAAAAGGGTAATAAAAGACAGAAAAAATTAAAATAGCAAGAAGATCTTCCCTGTCCTGTACCTGTTGCACCTCTGCCGCCGTACTTTTAAACAGCTCGATGTATCTTTTCCCCAGCATCTCTTTGTGTTTCCTCAGAGCACACTGAGCGTGCTCCTCGCATGAAAACAACACGAAGGCGTCTCCGGTGGGACGCCCGTCCGGGTAGCGGACAAACAGGATGCCATCCTTCCCTCCGCTGACAGGACACGTCTCCTTCAGCCCATCCCGTGGGGAGAAGAAGTCCAGCACCTGACCGAGTGTGGCGTCGAAAGGAAGACCTCGCATCCTCACGATGATCTGGTCCTCGCGCGACAGGAACATCGCTGCCTCGTTGGAGGTTCCTTTGTGGACCCACAAACAAAACTATTTAAACTGGACTCATGACAGGTTGTGTTGCAGATATAAATAGAATTAGAATTGTTTTTCTTGTGCTGCTCCCTGTGTAAATTTCACTTTAACATTTTCATGAATACATCTTTGCAATGTTATATTTGAACCTATTTTGATGAGGATACATTTGTTGTTTTTTTTAAACCTTCGTCATATGAATAAAATCTCAACAATGCCAATCGGTCTGCTTGTTGACTAGCTTGCTGCTTCTCCTACAGGGCCCCTTTAACATAAATAAAAATCAGTTCTGCTAACCCGCTAACAGCAGAGCTAACTTTTTGTTTTGTGTAAGCATTTTTTGCTAACTTTGGAAACCGTTAGCTTCTACATTTAGTTCTGCTAAGAAAAAAAAGAAACTAGCCACTCACAAATACAGCACTGCACACCTACATCATTATCATTTAAATGACAAGTGGGATAAAAAAAATAATGTAGCATCTTCAGTATTTTCCGATTCAACTGCTTGTGGTTTTAGCTTTGTTTGATGGATATAGAAATAATTTTTGAGCTTTTAGCCAAGTTTTTGATGTTTCTGTGGATACCACACATGTTTAACCTTGAGTTAGCAGTTAGCATTGGCTTCCACCTCATTTTTACTTCCTCTTCAGGGGTTTAGCGTAAGGGAAGCTGATGATTTTGATTTCAAATGGTGTGTCATTTGGTTGCATAGAGTTGTGTTGTTTTGATTTGTTTGTTTTGTTCTATTGTTCTTGCATGCTGTTAATTCTGTTGTGTAATAGGGGAGGTGGTCTGATAAGACTCTAGGGTCTTCTTACCTCTCCTGCACAGATGTTTTTAAAATTTGTTTTATGGTGTGTTTTTTTTTATATTGTGCAAATAAATAAAATAAATAAAATGCTAATTTTTCTTACGTAGCAGGTTGGCACTTAGCAAAGCTAGCTTTTGTATAGCTTTGTCAACCTGCTAGTTCTTTAATTTATAACTTTTCTTTAATCGCAAATATGTTTGAATGGAAATATTTTTTTAGTTAAATCAACCTGACATTTCATTATGTGACCGAGGCTCCAACTTAATGCTTGTTTTTGGATTCATAAAGGTTGTCAAATTAGGACATTTGCACAAGAACCACCAAAAGTATTGGGATATAAATTAAAAGTGTTAAATTGCCTCACCTCCTGCAATCTTCAGGAAGTCTTCACCCGTTGCTTTATAAACCTGCCATTAAAGCAGAAAGAAAAGGTGGTTATTTAAGAGTACTTGACCTTACAGACGGAGCTGTAAAATTAATATGTGAAGAGTTTTCCATCTAACTTTTAAATCAGCAAATACAAGCTGTGTCAAAACAGGTTACCTCAATATATCTGTTGCCCATGTGGTGTTTGTGCCTCTGCAGGGCCAAATCTCTGTGTTCTTCACTGACAAAACGAACAAGCGCTTCGCCATTCCTCCTTCCCTGAGCATTAAGACACAGTGCGGCCCCTCCTCTGTACAACACAACATACGATTGGTTAAAGACCTGTCAGGTTAACAGCAGCTCTCAGCATCAGTCGCACCACAGTGGGGGTGGAGTTAGACTTTAAAAGGGGTGACCAAGATGTTTTTTAGGGGGACAATACAAATAAAGAGAACTATTCTGGATTTAACTATTCAAGATGATCAACAATGCTAATTTCAAATGGATATAAATCAGCTATTTTTAAACACATTGAGCTAAAATTTTGTGTAGTGGGAGCTTTGATCACCAACATAATAGTACAGTCAAATCATAAATTTACAATGGCCGCCACCTGGCAGTATCCGTCAATGTTTTACAAAGAACTCTTGTAGTTGCTTTATTCTATTGCTATGTTACAGCCTAGCTTCTAGATGTTGCTTAATTTATATTAACTGGTTCTTAAACCCAGAACTATTGCACACAGTTGTTGATTTCTATTAATTCAAGGATTCAGAAAAGTTATTTTTTTTTCTTCATACACTCACTGACAGGTTCCCTCTAAAGCAGATAATGTAGGTTGACAGCTAATTATTATTATTATTATTATTATTTATTTATTCAGTTTTTGCTCTAACTGCCCATCATTAAAATGCCACATGCGATCCCCACCCCACTTGTCAATCAAATGGGGGTGGACAATCAGGTGCCGGCCAGCCCCCAGGTTCTCCCCCTGCACTAAAGTGGTTGTTGAATCAATCTAAAACTTGTGCGAGTATTCATACTTGGCAATGTTGAGGCCCCTGAAGAATCGAGCGATGTCCTGGTCAGAAGACTGCCATGGCAACCCTCTGGCTCTGATCACTGTGTTGTCACACACTTTCTCCATTTTACTGCTGCTCACACACACACAGACAGAAATAAGCACAACAATTGGGACTTTAAGGTAATTTCAAAGGCAAAATAAAAATAAACTCACCAAGTGCCACTTTCAAATCTCTCACTAACTCTCTCAGGGTTAGAAAGCGCGTGGCCTGTAACAAAAACCAGTGAAGAATTAAACATTAGCACATAATTTAAAACAAAAAACTAACAGTTTTAGTTACCCTTGTTACCCTCTAAAACATAAAAACACCTTTTAATTAAGCATCTGTTTTTTTCTAAACTTAATGGTTGGTTAAAAGATTATACTACATCTAATTTCAGGTTTATGTATTTGTTTACATAATTTTTTTTTTTTAGGTACATAAATTTCCTTTAGGGATACAATTTGTGATAATTGTCAGTGAATTTTCCACTTTGTTATCTTAAAAGAGGTGGTTCAGATCTCTTGAACCAGAGAGATTATGAGCAAAAAACATCTTACGTGTCGTAGATAGACTTTCAAACAACCGAAGTTTGAAGATAAGAAGTTTAATTCTGACCTGATTGATGAGCTTATGGCTAGTCCAAGTTGGGGACTGAGGCCAATTCATGGAAGATAATGAGAATGCACTTTTATAAACTTCTACACTGCCATCAGTTTTGCGTTATTCCAGCTGTAGCTTGTAGCTGTGAAACCAGAATGGAAGAACCACAAAAGGTAGCTACAAATACGTATTTCTCTCGCTCTTATATATATATATATATATATTAGGGGTGCAACGATACAGAAAATTCACGATTCGGTTCGGTTCGATACTTTTGTCT
>JARVJO010000305.1:12579041-12598719 GCA_031762555.1 Cynodonichthys magdalenae
GCCCTACGTCTTAAGCTACAAAGCTATGGCGCTAGACGCGTCAACGGAGCTTCTTTTTCTAGATACATTTAAGCATCAAAGTGCAGAGGTAATTTGCATATCGGAACAAGATCAATACATATTTTATTTCCCTTTAACTACTTGCATTTAAAATTTTTAATTAATATCAGGACTTTTGGAAAATGATGCTAAACTTTGAAGCTAACAGTGCTAACTCGGCTAACAGTAATGTTATTGCAAACCGCTGGTTTTATATCACGAGACATTTATGTTGTTTACTGAATAATTGTTACGAACACCGTTTTTGTAAGTGATAATTATAAACACATACGTTTCTTCACTAGTTTTGCTTTGCATCTTCGTTGAACATGAGTTTGTTTTCCTGTAAATCTAGTTTTCAGAGCTAACCAAACTAAGATAGCTCTATTTACTTTGGAGCAGGCTGAAAAACTGACTGCTGAAGTCATTAAATATATATATATTTTATGTACTATTGTTTGATGATACATTTGTATGTTTTTGTGATTCTGTCCACTTTAGCTAACTAACGTGGACGTGGTGCGGTTTCCTTGCGGGGTCCTGATCACGGAGGTGCGGGTTATTCCTCCAGGGATCAAAGCTCACAGCAACTTACCTGACAACAGAGGATTTGGGTGAGAACTGCAGCACAGATTCATAAACACTCACAGAATATGCTATCGGGTGGTTTAGATTTAATGTGGTCAAACCAGACAAACCTGCATTACTAAAACGCAGACTGGTATGATAATAATTTTTTGTCAGGTCTATTAAAAATGTATTTTATTGGCCTAATCTTAGTTCAATCCTGTGTGATGCTCTTGTTAAACATGTAAAATAAGTCGAATTAGTTTATTTTAATTTGTTAAAAGATTTACAAACATCTAAGGTTGATCAGAGTGCTTCATTGGCTGGTTACAAATAAATAAAAAACCCAAACAACAATAAAGAAAGAAAGTCATACAAAAAGTACTATAAAGCAGGCTATAAACTAACATAAATAAACAGGATTTCAAACTAAGCTTGAATTAAAGGCCGAGGTTGAAAAATATATTGAGTTTTCAGGTGGGATTTAAAAGACTATAAACCAGTGGTTCTCAGTCCTTGTCCCAGTTGATATGTCGGCACACTGAAGTTATCTGATATATCTATGTGGGATGTGGTTTCAGAAAATCCTGTTTGATAGAAAAAGGAAGGGATTTTTGAGTTTTGCTCAGGCTGTTGAGGTGTTTGAGACGTGACGTGATTAATACATGCTAATTAAATGATTGAGTCCTCAAGAATGTAAAAACAAACACCCAGAGGTCAGTGATGTGGGAAAAATTCATAGAGATTTTTATTTTTATTACCTTCTATATAAAGTAAATAAATCTTGTTTTTGCTAATTGTTCTGTCATAACATCTACATTTTCATTTGTAATCTTAAGTTTATGTTATTGTGTTTATAATTTTTTTTTTCAAAACTTTATAACGTTACCAAAATCCAATATAAGCAGTATGTTAGTCAGGTAATAACATATTCAAATACGTGCTTTAATGAAATCTGTATTTGCTTTATGCTGACAGTTTTCTCTTCATTTTTTAATGTTGACCTCAAACTAAAAAGCTAATGGGCAAGTACTTAATATGTCATAATTGTGTTTCCAGGGAAACGTCTCCTCATGCCTTCCAGTTGGAGCTGTTCTTCAATAATGTCACCAAGCCCAACAGCCCCACCTTCCACAGACTGGGCAGGTCAGAATCATTTTCACCCCTTCCCTGCTTTCATATTGTCACTTTAAACCGTTTAGCCTAAACACATTCTCAGTTTTCCCATAACTTCCTGGTCGGATCATCAAACTGCCCAACATGGAGAAGTCTGTCCCACCTGTAAAACCGGTCACAGGAGCATGTGGAACCTGTTTTCGTAGGCTTGTTGTGCACTCATCCTTATTCAGGTCTCTTTGTTCCTGTCCTGACTGAACTGGTCTATCCAGAAACCCAACCCAACCCTACCTGTACTGTAGCTGAAAGTGACACAAAAATGTAGAGATCTCATTTAGGCAAAGTGAAGAGTAATTTTTCAGTCGAGCCTTTTCATAACAACAGAGGTGTGCACAGTAGCGCTGGAGCCTCACGTTGTATTTAAAGCTGCCCTGTCAGTAAGGCTTTGTGAAATTTGTTAATGTGGCACACCCAGCTTATTATCTGTGCTGGGAAAGTTTTTTGTCCAACCTCAGGGATTAGTGTTAAAATAACATCAGATGTTATAAACAGCAATAACTGTAACATTTTCTTTTAAAGATTTTTTAAAAGTGGTGTGGTCAAAAACATAATCTCAATTAAACATAACAATTCATCTAATTTGTTAACTTTGAGGTACAAGACATATTTTTGTAACAATTTGTGATAAATCAGGATAATAAAACATCTTTGAGAATCGAAGTTGGTTTTAAAAAACTATAATGATTGTGATTAATTTGGTGAAATTAAAATGACATTAGTGGGAGAAAGTAAGTCTTAATATTTGTTTTTCTTCCTTGATGTCATCAGCACATTCTAGAATGATGGTGATGACGATGATGTATGGATGCATTGTTAGAATGGCTCAAGTAACATAGCTTAGTTTACACACATGAACTGGCCACCTAGGAGCCCAGATTTAATCTATTTAAAGTTCCTGTGACATGCATATCCTTCAAATACAAAAAGTCCAAAAAAAACATCTTTATATAAAAAAAATGATATAATACCCATGATTTTACCAATTTTGTCACATAACTGTCAGCCAGAGTGAAACAGGAACACTTTAAGAAAGAAAACTTCCTGTTTTTTGTTTATTGAAACAATATTTGAACTCTAAGTCTTCGTCCGTCTCAGTGACTCAATTAAATCTATAATCTAATAATCTAATATCACTTCCTGTTACTTCACCTGCGAATATCTCAACTGTTCATGTCAGCGGCGTGAAATTATTTTTGCAATATATTAATGTTATCTTTCCAAAAATTTGATATCACAGGCACTTTAAAATCTGTAGAATGTGCTAGAGAAACTGTCCTACTCTTACAGAGAACACAAGGGTTGGATGATTTAATGCAACTTTGGATGGAAATAAATGTGACAGTGTACAAGTTTGATAAAACGGTGATATTGTAAATGTGTTCCTTAATCAATGCTTAAATTTCTCCATAAATATTAGCTTATGTAACTTGTTGTTATTTGCCTGTCAGCGTATTTGCACTGTTGTTTCAGTCTTTTCTGTCTTTTTCTTTACCCTCAGTTTGGAATATGATGAAAACAAGTCCATCGTGTTCAGACCCTGTGGAAAGGTAACAGATTCCCAATAAACAGATTGTTGATGTTCTTTTTTGTTGTTTTGTAATAACTAACTGTGATTGTGTGTGCAGGTGAACACAGATGGGCTGGTGCTGCGCGGCTGGTACACCAGTCTGACCCTGGCAGTTTACGGGACAGCCGAGCGTCCTCATGGGCATGACCACGATTCACCTCCCCCTCCTCCACCTCCGCCCCCACAACAACCAAGCGGGCTCAAGAGGATTATCAAATCAGGTGCGGACTGTTGGGCTGAAATGAATCGGTGCAGTCGCTTTTAACATCTGCTTTACTGAACTGAAGTGACTTTTTTTTTCTTCTTTTTATAAGATTTATTTGTTTTGTGCCAATGAGCTGTCATTGTTTGTCTTTTTAAGAATGGGAAAAAGAAGGGCAGTACAACGGCAGCCCACCCAGGCCAGCACCCAGAGGGCCTCGTACTCCACCTGGACCTCCACCTCCTGATGACGATGAGGAGGAGCAGGTCCCCGTGACAGGTTAGATCTGTGGAAACATCACAAAGTCAGTGTGTGCTGATGTGTAACACCATCTTTAAAACAAGGGAAGAATTACAGCTTATTCCTTGTTTTCCTTACCATCCTTTATTATATTTTACTTTAAATATTTTACTTACATTTTCCCCGTTAACTTGAAAGGAAAAAGTGGGTAAAGATAATGGATGGATTTGTTACACTTTAATATGACATCCTGTTCATTTTTAGGAAACAAATTTCCCACTTATCTCACCACCTTGGTATTTAATGCATTATGTTTTATCTCCTTGATTATGTCCAAGTGTTAATTTGGATAATAAACAGTGTTTTTGCTTTGTGTGTGTGGTGGTAATTTTGCAGTAGGCGTGATCAAAGAGGAGCCGAGCCAAGGCCGTGATGAGTACCTGGAAGCTGTGTCGCCTGAAAGATCGCTGCCTACAGAGGAAGCGTTCTCTGAGGCTGAACAAGAAGAAGAAGGAGAGGAGGAAGAGGAGGAGCATGAGGAGGAGGAAGAAACGCGAACAGAATGCAGCACCCGGGAAGAGGAGGAGGAGGAGGAAGAAGAGGAAGATGAGGGTGAGGAGGAGGAGATGGAGGAAGGTAGGGGAGTTCTTATGTGAGAGTAGGATAACCTGTTATCCCAAATGGACACTCTGACCTGACCCTCTTGTTTTTTTTTTACTTAATTCTGCATAAAGTTGTCAGACTTTGTTGTGGGGGTCTGAGGCGGGGTCCATTTGGGACTGAGCAACAGCTGGAGTGTTTGCTCAGGCATGCTGCATCCATCTGCAAACACCGGATGGTGCACCAAACGCTTCCTGATAACTGTTGGTTAACCTTCATACGCAGTCGTGTGAAAGTCTTCCTGACTGATGCCTTTTCACGGCCTGAGTGTGTGCTGTGCTCACGTCCTGCATGACAAAACTAACCCTGCATGCTCGGAGTGGCGGCGCTGGGGTCAGCAGTAGCTTTGTGAGTGCACGCTTCTTTTGTAGGATGTTGGGACCAATTAGTTATTGTTGCTTTCCTCATTCTCACTCATTTTCTTACACATATTTATGGAACAAGTCAAGTGTGAGGATTTTTTTTATTATTGTTAGAGAGCTGAGAGCCTGTGTACTTTTTGGTCATTATGGATAAAGAAAAAAAAGTGTATGCGTTGTTCTTTAGTTTAAAAAAAAAATCAGGTTGTTTTTTTTTTTTTTGCTTTTAAGAATAAATAAAAAAAATAAGAAATACTTATTTTTTGTAGTTTTAATGGTTAAAGCAAAAACACGATTTATATTTTGTTAGTGCACCTTTTGGTTACTTTCTTTTCTCTATTTTATTTTGAAACAGTAAAACCAAAGAACAAACCATACACAGATTTTATTCTATTTTTATTTTATACTCCAAAATGAGGACACTCCGTCATTCTATTTTTCTCAAACTGTAAGTTGAACACTGTCGTTATCAGACCATTTAAGGTGTAAAAACTACTTTTTCTAGCTAGATTTTTAAAGGAAATAATTATCTAGCTCCATCTAAATTGGCATGAATGAACATGATTTACTTTATAACTAGCTAACCAGGCAGCCACAATAAATAAATGCCAACCAGTTTTATATTTCTGAAGAAAATTTTGTAATTGATCAACTGAATGTTTGATGCAGTTTTATATTTTACACTTTCTGTTCATTGCAGCAGGAAGTTTAAAACAGACAGTGAGAATAAAGCTTTTGAGAGTAAATCCAGTGAATTCCTGCATTTTATCAGACATACCATTTTGAACATCACATTTTTTATTCTACATTTTTTTAACAGGTGTCATGATAGTTTGTATATCACTGATTTTAGCTTTTAGCACATGATGCTTTTCTCCAAGAGGTCTGTGAGAAACTTAAAGCCGCAGCACGTTCCACAGGACAGCGTTGAGACAACAGTGTTTAACTTATGATTTGAGAAAAAAGAAAAGTCGAACCGTTTTTCCATTTTTGGATTACAAAATGAAACCATCCATTTTTCAATGTCTACTTTTAAAATGAAAAAATTGATAACCAAAAAGTACACAGATTGTTGAGAAGTTTTGTTAAACTTTTTGTAATTTTTCTTTCTGTCAGGTGACGATGGGTATGAGCAGATTTCCAGCGACGAGGACGACTTGGACAACGGGAGCTTCAAGCTGCCCACCTTCGACATTGACTACACTCCTGAGGATCTTGCTTCGGTCCCGCCTGTCCAGTACGATCTGTACGAACGAGAACTCAAACCCCTGGTTTACTTCACTTCTCCATACAAGACTCGTTTTGATATCCAGTTGGAGAAGACCACCGTGGAAGAGCCCAGAGATGCTGGCGGAACAGAAGGTTCGGCAGGCGGAGAGGAGGGTGAAGCTGTTTCTCAGCTAAAAGAGCTACTCACTGCAGTCGGTGAAGACAGAGATGCTCGATGGGTCACTGCTCTGGAGGAGGCACCTGGACTACTGAACAAAGGTTTAGCTTACTTAATCAAACAAGGACAGGCAAACGTGGAGGAACCTGTTAGAGTTTTAGTTCGATGGGCTCTCCAAGCTTTGAGTATGGAGGTTGCGCTCACTCAACCCATCGCCCTGAACCTCAGACAATTAAAAGCTGGCGCAAAGTTGGCGTCGTGCCTGGCTGAGTGTCCGCAGGGTCTCACAGAACTGCTGCATCAG
Organism: Cynodonichthys magdalenae; assembly: GCA_031762555.1. NCBI lineage: Eukaryota > Metazoa > Chordata > Actinopteri > Cyprinodontiformes > Rivulidae > Cynodonichthys > Cynodonichthys magdalenae. Next base: position 12,585,543 of record JARVJO010000305.1, read on the forward strand.
GGGGCCCTGAATGTGCTGCTGGGGCTGCTCCACGCTGACCATGTTTCCTCCACTTTGAAGCTGAGTATCCTCAGAGCTTTGGACGCTCTCATCAGTGCTCCTGCAGGATGTGAGGCTTTCCTGGGTGCGGGAAACTCAGAGAAAAGTGGCTACCAGGTTAGCAACACAGTGCCTAAGAAAGATAAATAAATTGTTGATAAATTTCGAAATTTCATTTTCAACAACAAAAAACAAAAACATTTTAGTTATTTTTTTTTTTTTAACACAACACTAATTCAGATTTTCTTCACAGCATTTGGTCCAAATGTTCCTGCGTGAAGAAACGGTCCGAGTTATAACAGCTGGAAACGCCATCTTACAAAAAAGCCACACGTTTGAAGTACTCACTAACCTCCATCATGCAGCCACAGCATGGAGTGAACCGCAGCAGGTGATGACACGCAATCAGTCCTGTTCCTAAACACACGCTTTCATTAAGAATCATTTGTTTTGGGAAGTATGTAATTTCTGAGTTTGAAGTCTTAAAACGAGTCAGGATTGAGCAATAAATTACTCTTAAAACACATCATTCAGAGTGATTTAAGGGCGCTTAATAGATTTTAATTTTCTCATTTAAATTTAGCTCAAAAAAGCAAAACGGATAATTTTTTTAAATTCACGTCATCTACAAAAGTTGAGTCGACTTTTTTGTTTTTAACCTGTAAAGTAAACGTGTTACACAGGATTGCTTTGTTTTCATTTTTATAAATGCTTTTGTTTGTGTATGTTTAGACGACAATCTATGTTTGTAGAAATGAGTAAGTTAAGTGAAAACTGTGATGCTTTTGTGAACATAAAACCTGGACCTAGAGGTACAAAATTTGACCCTTTTTAACAAATTCTTGAACTACTGTTTAAGGTAACAAGTAGGGCTGCATGATACTGGAAACAACATTTTGCAACCCTGCTTCACATTACAATGATTATAAATGGTGCAGCTCTAGCAACAAGTCAATCATAGAGCAACCGTCCAATCAGGAAGTAGACAGTTTAGTTGCTTTTAATTCTGGCGCTGGTCCTGAGAGAGGAGTAGTTTTTAAAGTTGGCGTGTTTATTCAATTCAGGTTATAATTATTATATATAATAAAATCCTTTTGTGTATTTGTCTATATTCACATTTAACCAGTGCAATATTTTGTACTTCAAGACTTTTGATTCAACTTTTGTTCTATTTTTTCCTCCCATTTATATTTGTGTGTAAATTTTTTACAACCAGGCCCTACACTGAGTCGACTGCACTTATAATTCTGTTGTTTTTTGTAAAGTGACAATGACAATAAATATCTTGTGTTTTCTTGGGTTAACTAAGGTTTGATGGGTGGGCGGGGCATTGAAGGCAGTGGAAGCACTCTGATTGGACGTTAGTCATTGAAACTACAACCTCTAGAATTTCTCAAAACCAACAAATTTAGAAGCTCATAATTCTAAACTGAGCATGTTTCTTTTTCAGGAGGAGATGGAGGAAACCGAGAGCACTATGGAGGAGGAACCGTCACAGAGCTCCTCTCCCGTCAGCGAGGCTGAGCTGGATAGGCTCGCAGAGGTTTTGGAGGAGCTTCATCACCTGCTGGAAACTGCTCCTCACTGCATGGTGCAACCTCCCGGGAAAGCCTTCCCCACCACGTCCAGAATAACTGGTCCACAGGAGAGGGATAATCCCTACCCGACACTGTACAGGTGCTCATTCTGAGATGACCTTAGACTTCAAGATGTTGGACTACAGACTACTGATCCAGTTTGTGCTTTTTTTTTTTTTTTATCCTCGGCCAGGTATATGCACACGTGCCATTTCTTAGAGAGCAGTTCAGTGGTGCTGTCAGCAGCTGCAGCAGCTGGACACGTCGGTGTCACCCAAGCTGTCAAAGAGCTCCTTCGCTTCCTGTCGCTCACCCAGTCCGGTCTACTCTTCCTTCTGGGCCAAGCTTCCCCCACCAACCTGCTGCTGCGTCTCCTGGCCTCCATGGCAGAGTCTGAGGGCGAGGACAGCACGTTAGCAGGAGGGGAAGGAGGACTTGTGGGGCCTGGCTACGGGGAAGAAGGTTTTTGCGTCTGGCTAATGCAGGCGCTGCACGCTCTGCAGGGTGTGTCCGAACTCATGAGCCACGTGGCGGCAGGAGGAGAAGGTGGTGCGGGACTCGAGGAAGGCGATAACCCAGAGGTTCTGGGTCTGCTGCATGCACTTTACCTGATGACCTTCACGCAGACCGGTCGTAGTGCTGTGGCCCACGTTCTGAGCCTGGAGAGCAACCTGTCCTGTCTGGTCACTCTCCTCCAGCATCACAGCAAGGATGCACAGGGGTACGGCTCTCTTCTTTCTGCTTGTTTATCTTTCTGTGCTTTCATTTCACTATAATTTTACCTTTGTCTTTTTTCTTTTAGAGAGGGAAAGTCTCGTAAAGCAGTGACGTATAACTATGCTTGTATGCTCGTCCTAATGGTGGTACAGACCTCTAACGAACTGCGGATGATGGAGCAATATGCTGCTCCGCTGCTCGCTGTAGCTAAAGCAGACGACACTAATGCCAAGCTGCAGGGTAAATATCTGCAGTGCTATATGCTGTATTAATGCCATGTTATAGGAAAAAAGTTTTCAGTGTTTGATTGTTTTTTTAGAGCTCAGTAAATGGCTGGAACCTCTGGAGAAACTTCGCTTTGAGATTAGCAGCATTCCTACCCTCATCAACTACGTTAAGCAGGTACAGATCTGTTAATGCACATCTGGCTCAAGCAGAAATCAGTGTTAGTTTAATGCCTGGCTCACATGACAAGATTTTAAAGTTGTCGTTTGAATTTTAAAACCTGAGAGAGCTCACATATGAGGATGAAAGATCATAGATATAACAGGTTTGGTCCTACAGTGTGTGGTGTACAGCCACATGGCAAACACAACAGATTTAACTCGCCAACATTCAGACATCAGATGAGAAATCTCCTGAGGTTATAGTAAATAAACATGTTGACTATTTTTAACAGAGAAAACAAACAAAACAAAAACACTTTCTGGTGCTCCATTGGAGTTGTTTTGGCTTCTGTATTTTGAATTCCCTTCCATGTTTCTGTCACCTCGCTTTCTGATTGGCTACACGTCACATTCAACAGGCCGTAACTTGTTTGTTCACATCACACATGCTGGGATATCGAGCCAAGACAATCCAACATGTTGAAAATCCTCGATTTGAGGTTGACGCAGTCCCAACGTCCTTCTGAGCAACTAGATGACGCTTAACTCACCACGCACAGCAGGAATATCTTTAGAGCCATCACTGTAGGGGACATACATCACCATAATCAGGGCATCCTTAAGATTGTCAGAAGGGCAAAATCTGGTCAAAAATTTGCATAATTATCTTGCTGTGTGAACCAGGCTTTAGTAAGCAGTAACCTTATTTTATCTTCATGTATTACCAGCAGCATTTACCCACATTGGAATCTAATGGAGATTAGTGCATTATATCCAAACCCCTTCAGTCTGCTGTTATGTGTAGAACTGAAGCTATATCAGTACCAGATGAAAACAGCCCTGTGTTGTCATTGTCTACAAGCACATCACCTGATGAGGTGACCCATAGCTTTTAAACCGGCGAAAGGAGGAAAGCAGTTAGTTCCTGTTTAACCCTTCTTGAACAATAAACATGTAAACACAGCCTTGAGTTCTTGGAGGTCAGAAACGATCCTGTCCTGGAACTCAAAGCCAACTAAAAATAGATTTCAGACTTTTTCAAGTTTCTCATTATTTGTGTCTTCAAACTCCTCTTAAAATAGTTCTCACCATTATACGACATGGTTTTTAATAAATTTCGGGTCAAAGCAAACCTTCAGAATGTTTTTGCTAAAAATACAAGATGTAAATGGATCCTGTGGGCTGCAGCTGTCGTTTCACTTTGAAGCACATCTTTTTCCTTTTGAGTGTGAGTTAGTACTGGGTTAACATCCAGACTCTGGTTCTGTCAATTATTGAATTTTAAAGAGTGTTTGCAAAGACGGGCGTTTTTTATTTAGTATTACTAATAATACCTTAAACTCTGATGGGTTTAATTGATATTACTGATTATTTTCACCTAAATTACCTAAAACCTTAGATATTTGTGAAAATCCAACAGACCCTGGACTGAACAGATTTTTTATTTAGCTCTTTGAAATTAGTCTGAAGGTTTTTAAGTTCTGCATGTTTATCAAAAAATACCTTGAATGACCTCAGTTTCCTGTTTTTCTAAAACCTTCATGACTCAGTTTGGCATCCTTTTATCAGAAATCCACATGGCCTTCTTTACTTCTGTTTGAGGATGTCCTTCTGCTTTTGACAACTATCAATGCTGTAATAATGTTTTTTAATTATTTCTTACATCTGTGGCTTACAGATTCAAATAATTGGTTTGCTGCATGTTGGAATGATTGTGAGGGGAAAAAAATTAATTTCAACAAACAACTTTTTTGTGTCAGAATATGGAGAATGTGTTAAACGCTGATGGAACAGGGATGGTCACAGCTCTGAGGGTCCTCTATCACATCGCCTGTCCGCCTCCTGCTGTTGAAGGTAAAAAGAAGAAAAAAGTCCTAAATTTAAATTTCAGAATTATAAAAAATGGGATCACATCCTTTAATGTGTTTTTTGGTGTCTGCAGGCCAGCAGAGAGATCTGAAGTGGAGCCTTGCAGGTGTGCAGCTGTTCTCCGGGGAGGGTCTGGATACGTGTGTGCGCGTCCTGCAGAAGCTGTGCAGCGTGTTGCTGCAGCCGTGGCGAACGCACGGCCACATGGGCCCGACGCCACAGCGCTGTATGATTCTCAGCATATGCATCAGCACCCTCAGGCTGCTGCGCACCATGCTGACGGAGCTGCTCTGCGGCGGCGCCTTCCAGTTCAGGGACACGCGAGTGGCGAATGTTCTGGTGACGCTCCACATGATCGTGTGCTCCATTCCTGCATCAGGACGTCTGGACGGGGAGGAGACCAGGGTGCAGGCGCTGATCGTGGATGTGCTGCTCACCTTCACACAGGGCGTCAGCGAACAGGTGTGTGACTGCTCACGTGTTTGTTATGATGCTAAAATCTGTTACCGTGAGTCATGACAGTGAGATGATGTTCGTGTCTGCTGCAGGTCACTCATACAGAAGAGACTTTAGCCAGCAACACGTGGTCCCTGATGCTGAAGGAAGTCTTGAGTTCACTGCTGAAAGCTCCTGAAGGTCTGTTCTCTGGCTTGACGCTGCTCTCAGAGCTGCTGCCTCTTCCTCTGCCGATGCAGAGCACTCAGGTAACTTGTCTCACCTGTTTTTCTTCTCCTTCTCATCTCATTAATCTAGCCTTAAGGTGCCCAGTTTTCTGACATTAAATCTGGGGACATTTCCAGCTCAGAGATAAAAATAATAAAAGTTTACTAAGATGAAATGAAGAGATGGGGTTACCACTATGTTTTTACATAATTATTTATATGTGAATCCCGTCCAAATACATTAAATAGATAAAAAAACATAATGAGCATTTACAATTAATAACATTTTTTGTTTGTTATTTTTAGATGATCATCCTAGTATAATATTATAAATAATAATATTTTTTAATTATTTAACTAGTTTCCACAGCTGCTGAAATGCCAAAAATGCTATATTTCACAAAAACTATTTTTATTTGGAGCTCATCTAACAGAAGAAATGCAAATTTAAGCAGATGATTATCTTTCCCTCCTCATCAGTTCATACAGCTCTTGTCTTGTTAATTTTCCAAACGTTGGGGGTGGAGTTAACTGTGTGCCTGTTAGCTGCTGCAGGCAGCCGGCAGGACAGAGAAGGAGAGACGAACGCAGGAGGAAAGGGAGAGAGAGGCAGGAGGAGAGAATTACCTGTTTGCTGTGGGTTTAACATGATATAACAATGGCACTTGACATAATTTGGAAAGTGTTTTGTTAATAAAACCTCTTTTGGTGACTTTTGGTTCCTTTTTTAGCATTTAGTGCGCTGTTTCTCTGACGGTCAGTTGATCAGTGCTATTTTTAGATTGTGTCCTGCGGGCGACTCAGAAAGTCCCGCGTTGGTGACCCCTGCTCTATAACATAAAGTCCATGTATAATGTTCATCCGATTAAGACTGTTTAACCATTTACATGTTGTTGCCTTTTTGCCGGCTGGCTGAAATATTTACAACAGGTATCTATAGGGTTACTTCAGCCCAGTTGGTATGTTGCCCACATAAAATACACAGAAACTCCCCTCCAGCTGTAGCCCAATAATCTGATGAACAGTTTTCACCACATCTGTCCAGTAGGGGGAAATCTTGGGACACACTCAAAAAACATGGAAGTGGCCCATTGATGAGTACCCACATTGCCTACATTTACTCTCAGTATTTTTTCAGGTAAACTCCCTCCATAAATCAGAGCTTGAAGTGGTTGCCATGGTTTTACAAATATTTAACCAGTCTTCTTCAGACAGTAATTCCTTTTTTTAAAAGGCAACGCGCTTGACTCCTCCTCCCTGGGTCTGCAATATTTACAATCAAAAGAGACATTTCTTCTCCTCGGCTCACGAATAAAATGTGTCCAGAGCCATAAAATGTGCTACAACTGTGATTATCAACTGGTGGTTCGTGGGCCCCTTTGAGTTTCTAGAATGGGGGCCTTTCTGGCCAGTGGGGGTGATGTTTTAAAACTAAAAATAATCAGTGAGTTTTAAAGTTTATCATTATTTTTACACTTTAGGGCAAAAAAAAAAAACTAAATTCATGTAAGCAATCTTATCTTCCCTTCAGCTTTCTGAAACCCCTGACTTTAAAAAACACTGATCTAATCTACATGTTTCGCCTTCTGTATGATTTATCACATATTTGCAAACAAATTGACAGGAAAACTGCTAAAGCTGGACTATTTTGTTCTGAGTATAAAAAACATAATTTAATCTCATGTTAGCTTTGGTCAAAGAGCCGCTGCAGAAGGACCAGAGACCCGCATGTTGTAGACCCCTGGTTTACAGGCAACATATTTTTCCTCATTCATAAAATGCTAAAATACAATCGGGGACAGCGATAGTCCCCAGATATGGGGGATGTCTGGTCACCCAGTCTTGCCTTCACAGACTCACTGATGTTCTCATCTTCATCTTCACAGGTGTTGTCGGTTCAAGATGTGGCTATAGCTTTAAACACCAGGAAGTTGTGGAGCATGCACATCCGGGCGCAGTGGAAAGTGCTCTCAGAAGTTCTGAGTTGTGTTTGCTCCACCAGCTGCCCTCCTCTCCTCACCATGCTGAGGAGGGTGTGCGTTCAGCTGGCCGACCTGTCTTCCATCACCTCAACTCTCGTCATGAAGGCTGTGTTGGAGCTGCTGCTGGAGGAGCTGCAGCCGTGAGTGTCTCACACACACACCACCGCTGTAGCGTTTATGGTTTTGCTGTAAACTTGACTTTAAATGGATGGTTTCTGTCTGCAGAGCGGAGGGGAAAAGTCTGTGCTTGGGCCAAGTTTTACGCCTGCTGTCTTTGATGGATGCTTTGACTTCACAAAGAGCTTGTAAGAGCGCAACGCTGCACCTCCTGTCTGGTTCTGTTTCTGGAGACGAACAGCTGGCAGAACTGTTCCCTTTGCTTTTGTCCCTGTTGGTTCCTCCAACCAATCACTCCTTACAACAACAGCAATGCAGTGTTTTGGTGGGATCTATTTTACAGTCACTGTGTGACCAGGTAGGATCAGCAGAGCTCAGCAAACAAAAATAAGTGTTCTTAAAAAACCAGAAGCTTTAAAATATTTTGTATCCATCAGGACATATCGCTGGTGGTGCCTCCGCCTGGTGAAAACTGCGTGTCAGAGGCTGAGCAGCTGGCCAACGCACTTCCAGGTCGAGAGATGCTGTCTTCAGTCTGCAACTCTTTGTTGGAAGTTTTAGGGAATAAAGAGGGCAGCATCCCCCTCCACCTCACCTGCATCAGGACTTTAACTTTCCTCACAGAGCACGACTATGGACTTTACTATCTCAAAATGTAAACACACTTGTTTGCCTTTTTTTTTCGTTAAGTTTATCCCTTTTCTAAACTTCCGGGTTAAAGTGACAGTTGGTTTTTGTTCCAGTGCTTTGAAAAAACATGGCTCGGAGCTGTGCTTGCTGCTGAAGAGGCTCGTGGTTTCTTTCAGCAAAGACTCAACAGATCTGCTGTCCTCTCTGCTCGACTTCCTCCGGCAGATAGTTCACACAGACACAATGGTGAGTACTTTTTTACATACTGAATGCAAAAATATGCATGCATAAATATAGATGGACATTATGTGCAATTTTAGATAAGAACGGTTGAATCAAGAAAAAGACACAGAGTTATTAAACAAATTTGTAGAATATAACCATGAACAGGTAAAAGACCATTTTAAAAAGAGAGTTTCTAAGCAGAACAGAGAGTTATTATGATTTAAGGTTATGTTTCAGATATTTCATGATTTGACAAAACACAATTGTTGCAAATGTTTTAATCAAGTAGCTGCCTATTTCTCCACAAACCACTTGATGACATAATCCTTGGTTTGATGTGATGCGTCACATATTTGCCTTTAAGACTCCACCTCAATTTCCTGCTTTAAATATGCAGTTCAGTTTTTATTTCTTCAAAATTTGACCAGATATTTTTTGCCTGCAGCAGCCAAAAAACATTGAGTTATGCATTATTTTTCACATCATTAGTTCGTCTCACCTCCTAAAAAATCTCTTTCATAAAGAGGAAAGACTAAATTTGATCTTTCACTTCTGTTGTTCTTGTAAAAAGATTTCTGTTTTTGCAGCTTCTCTCTTGTTTGTGACTCTTACATTCTTTGTTTCCAGTCTGTCGAGGAGGGTCAGGGGTCCGGTGAGGAGACTCCCGGCACCCCTCTTCGTTTGCTGTCGAGTTCAGAGATGAAAACTCTGCTGCGGTGGGAGGACTCCGAGTCACATCCACTATCTGCTTTAGAGAAGCTATTAAAGGTACACCTCTAAACATTTTTAAAGAATGGGGCTTGGTGCTGCCATAGCATTTACTTTACCTTGTGCGTGTTTAGAAATTCTGTAAAGAAGATGATTCATTGGAGACCATGTTGGAGAACGTGAGCGTTCTGAAGCAGACCCTGGAGGTGTCCACAGAGGCCCCTCCTGCAGTAGAAACTGAGCCCGTCCTGCCAGCCCCCGAAACACTGGCAGCTCAGTTTAATCACAGGTTGGTCATTATTATCATTGCTTTTATTGTTTTAACCTGTCCGGTTTTAAAACATTTACCCAGAATGCTTTGTGGCGTAAATAATATGGCGCCGTCAGTGCAACAATACATTTTATAAAATTTCTATTAAACAGCCTACAGTATTTTTACAATCTTTGTTTTACAGCTGTAGTAAATGTCAAATAATATCTAATGTTACAACTAGCAAGAGTTCTCTTTAAAATCATAAATTTCAGCCCTTAAAGCCAATAAGCTGAAGCTAAACTGGATCTGTGTGACCTTAAAATGAGATGAATTTAAAATAAAGCTTCTTTTCTCCACAGGACGGTCTTCATTCTGTCAGAAGCATTGGATGAGCAGCTCAAAGCACTCTGGTTTTCACCCTTCCAAACTGATGATATAGAAGCAGACCTCGACATGGTGAGTGCCTGTTTGTGAAAAAAACTGAAGCTGTGCAAATCGGATCTACTGTGATAGAAAGGATCTGAGTTTCAGACCTAAATCTCTTCTCTTTCTTTCTTGACTTTACAAGGAACCAAAAATGCGTTGCTGAATATGTTTAGTCTTTTTTATCTTTGCGTCAGGTGAAGGTGGATCTGATGGGACTGGCTCAGGAATGCTGTCCAGATTTGGACCTGAAGGCGGAGCTGGAGCGCTCCTTTATGTCCGAGCCATCGTCTCCTGGTCACACCAAGGCTTCTAAAGGTTTTCGACTTGGCAAACACAAACACGAGACGTTCATCACATCCAGGTACAGCTCAGGCCTCGCCTCACTTCATTTACTCATTTGAAATTCATTCCTTAAAGATCGCCTCGTCTTTCTCTCCTGCAGCGGTAAATCTGACTACGTGGAGCCTGCTAAAAGAGCCCACATCCTTCCCGCTCCCCGTGGTCGTGGGGGCCGAGGGGGGTTCGGACAGAACATGGCACGCCCCCATGATATTTTCCGCCTGCGAAAACAGAATACGTCCCGTCCTCCCAGCATGCACGTGGATGACTTTGTCGCTGCAGAGTTTAAAGACATCGGCAACCCTCTTGGAATCATGCCCCCGAAACGTCTCCCAAAAAGCATCCCCAAGCCCCCCACTAGAGGTCTGTTCACTGGTAACCGAGGCAGAGCTGCCTTTCACAGCCAGACTCGCTTCTTCACTCCACCACAACCTAAAGGTATCCTGCTGCCAGGTACGCTCACTGCTCTTTATTTATCCATTTTTGTTGTTATGCTTCCTTATTTGGCCAGCAGAGGGTGACAAACATTTCCTTTTGGATTCAGTAGGTAACTATGCTCGAAGAGACGGAGGCCGCGGATCTTCGTGGAGCGGCCAGGTTCCGGCCGTCACCCACAGAGGAACCTACAGCGAACCTCGCGGAGGTCAGAGCAACTTTGCACGAGGCCCCCTGCCCTCCCGTCAGCCTCCCGCAAGTATGTGGAGTGCACACGTTTCACACACATTCCTCCAGTTCGTGTTACAAACTAAACACACTAAACTAAAAGATGTAGTGTCTTTCGCTTCCACAGGCGCTTATCGACTGGCGATCCGTGATCGGATTCCGCGGGGCAGAGGAGGGACGGGGCTGTCGTGGCTCGGTGGGGGAGGAGGCGCCGGCGGGGTCGGAGGAGGAAGAGGATCTCAGGGGAGTAAATTCAGTGGAGGGGGAGGGAGCGGAGGCGGGAGGGGTAGACACGTGCGCTCCTTCACCAGGTAAATTAACCTGGCAATGACTGCTCACGATGGCCAATGGACCAATCAGGATGTGTGTTTGCTGTCTCCATGGAAACGTGGAAGAATAACGTCATCACAGTTACTTTGTTTATGCTTTTTTTGTTTTGTTATGAGCTGTATTCATGGAATAAAGGTGGTAGTAACTGAGTGTGTGTGTTTTTTTTTTTTTTTTTTTTTTTTTAAATGAGTATATCTAAAATGATTTGATTACATTTAATTTAATCTTTTTTTTTGTGAATGTTTGTTCACAAAAGCTACTTTATATTTTCGAAAAAAAATTACATATAAAACTCAAAACTATGCAATAAAAGAGCAGTATATAGAAGATGATGCCAGGTTTATTACAGAACTTTGGAGAATTTCAACAAACATTTAACAAAATTTTATGTAAGAAACAAAAACAAGCAGCAACACAGAGTCACAAAATTAACTTTTTTTTAATGGAAACCTGGTAGAAATTAAATCCAAATGGTGTTACAATGTTCTGATTAAAATAATTAACAGTAAACAGTCTGTTTTCACCCTGTAATGATAAACTAACTTTCTTGTAATCAAAAACCAAACTCATACATTTGTTTCCAAGCCCTTGTTTAAATCAGCAATTTGTTATAGACTCGATTCAGATGACCGTCACCTCTCGACTCTTCCTCTTGATGCGGTCCAGAGTCAGACTCCGAACATTGCTCTTGTGGATCCCGTCTCCCAGCTGAGGCGAAGTAGGCGGGCCTGCAGCTGGTGTGATCTGAGCTGAGTGCAGCGACAGACAGGAGGCAAGCGACGAAGCCTCCCTCTGTTGGAGCCAGGTCGATTCGGCGCGTGCCTCCCAGCTCGACGTCTGCCGGTCCCCCCGAGGATGATCCCCGGCCGTCTGCTCAGTGGGATGCGGACTCCGCGTGGGCTGCAGGTCTCTGAGGAGCTCCAGCAGCTCCCTCTTCTCCAGCTCAGCTTCTGCCAGCTCCTGCCGCCTCAGACGCTCTGCTCCTAACAGGGCTCGCATGTCGCACATCACCCGGGATAACTGACCCTGCGCAGATTGGAAACGTGAACAAACCCCTCAGATCGGGGTGGAGGCAGAGGGGTGGTAAGTGCCGCCTCAGGTGCCACCAGGCATTTAGCTAGAGACTGGTTTTACAACACCCTTTTTCAGCTGCTGATGCCTCAGGAGGCAACATCTAATGACCACTCTGATATTAATAGAATGGAGAAATGAGCTCTTTATGAAACATTGACAGGTACTGCCATGTGGACGCCATTTTAATTTATGGTTTGTACCATTATGTTGGTGATCACAGCTGCCACCACACCAAACGTCAGCTCAATATGTCTAAAAATAACTGAATTATAGCCATTTGAAATTTGCAGTGGCAGCCATCTTGAACAATAAAATCAAAAGTAGTTTTCTTTATTTGTGTGCCCCCCTAAAAAACACCCTGGCCACCCCTTGCAAAAATTGTAGCTCCACCCCTGCATCAGACATCTCCCTACATAATGGACAGGATTAAATTGATCAGTTTATAAAAGAATCACTTTAAAAACAAACTTTAAGACAAAACTATAATTACTTTTTACAAAGAAATGATCCTGTAGCTAAAACAAGGACATCACCTTGAGCTCCTCCACCTCGCTCTTCAGCTGCGACTCCTTCTGCACCATGTGTCTCCTCTGCGAGTCTAGTCGAGACTCCATCTCTCGTCTCACCTCCTCTACCTTACACAGCATCTCTGCCCTGCGGTATAAACACAGGCGATTGATGTAATAAGCAGAGATCCGAACTTTAAATTCAGGCTCGGGTTCATGTTATATTTTTGGGCGACCCGTCAGAACTCACCTCATCACCTCCACCTCTGCACGCAGCTCCGCCACACAGTTGTGCTGCGATTGGTCGATGGAGAGGAGCGTGTGGCCGCAGCCGTTGGGACACTCTCTGCTGCGGAAATTGCATTCTGACAGGTGAGCCTCCAAGCCCAGCCTCTCTACCTGCACAGGACAACCTGGGAGGAAAGAGTCACGACAGCCTAACATGATGCAACCAATTCATGCATTTATACTTGGCACAAAAAGTAAAAAATTAGTGTTTAGTAGATTATTTGTTGTAACAATGCTTCTTGGAAATAAATGTAATACCGTTGGAAAGGCTGTAATTTTTTTTTTTTAACTGTGCCACATTTTTTTTTTTCTGCTCTCGGAGGAGTAGGACGCTTTTTCCTTCTCTCCTGCCTTCCCTTATCTTCCTGGCTTTGCTGCTCGTAGCC
>JARVJO010000305.1:12598819-12620936 GCA_031762555.1 Cynodonichthys magdalenae
TTTCTTGAATGGGTGATCTTAACTTAGTTTCATTCTACATTTCATCCCTGATGTTGTGTTGAACGACAAATAAAAGCTGTTATCTGTTATTCGAAAGGAACATGCATTTGTGGGATGAGCAGTAGAGCTGAGGATGTGGGTTGCACACATGAAAGATTTGCCAAATATTGTCTACCAAACTAACAGTTTATTTTGTTGTTGCTGTTGACACTTGTTTTAAGCCCATGTGCTGCTAATCATAAGAACTTCAAGAAGCATTGTTACATCAAAGAAATAATCTACCAAATACAAATGTTCTTACTTTTTTTTACAGTCTGTTTTTGTTTTTTGCATCCAGTGAGCTTCTGTCCATTTTTTAACAAGTTGAAAACCTCACTACAGCTGAGAATATGTTCCCAATTTGGGCAAAATATAAAGTGACTACTTTTTTTTTTTTTTTTCAAAATTTGCTTTCTACTTTTGTGGGAATTGTTTTTATTTTTTTTCATAAAGAGCACACAAAATCAGACTTGCACAAACCTGTTTCAAAAACGACGTGCATCGAAACAGTAAAGTGTAATAAAACACGTGAGAAGTTAAATGGAATATGAAAAGTCAAACAATGAATCCAGAAATTGTAATGTTTGAAAAAAAAAATAAAGGATTCATATTTACAGCAAACTGTTTAATTTTGTTGGTAAATGAAAAGGGGATGCAAAAATGTCCACATTTGACATTCAGCCTTTGTTTTTTGTTTTTTTACCATTTCTATTAATAAATATGCAATTTTAATTATTTAACGTCTTTTAACTGGAATAAGGCACTCTTAGTACCTTTTTACTCAACATTTCATCTATCATGCCTCGTTTTTTATGAAGTGAGTGAATGTCTCACAGGCCACAGCAATCAGAAAGCCACACAGCGTGTCGTCACTGTACCTACCACAGCTGTAACATATGTACTCTCCACCTGACAAGTTAGAGTCACATGATGAGAAAGAAAAAGCAACATATTGCATCTTCATTCAGGCTTATAAATCACTCTTTAAAGATTCATGGATTTGTCTTCTTTGTAGGAGCTTTCATTCCCATAGCTTAACCTGTATGTGCACATGTTGCAAGGTAACCATGGCTACAGATGAGCCACCTGTTGTTCACCTGCAGGTGTTAGGTTACCTGTGTTTCAGCCACGAGGATGGCCATTTAATTTACGACAAATGTGATAAGAAGAAAAGAAACACTTGAGATAAGTGTTTTTTTTTATTGATCAGCATTATTTTTTGTTTATTTTACCTGTATTAGAGCAGGAGACGAAGGCAAACTCACACTCATCCTCGTGCGCATGGAGGCTCTCCATGGAGCAAACCACCTCACATCCCTGCTCTGCATTCACACAACGGATCTGCAGGCGGTTCAGGTCGTTACGCATGTACCTGATCGATAAAACGTACGGGGAAAACCCTGTCAGATTTGTGATGCACAGGAGGAAGAAGCTGTGGGGGGGACCAGAGGTGCAGACAGACCTGTAGAGGGGTTTGAGGGTGCTCACATCCAGGGGGAGTCTGTCTTCAGGACAGGAGTGGTGATGGAGCAGCCAGCTGCTGATGCAGGCGCTGCAGTAGGTGTGCTCACAGGGAGCCTGGAGGGGGCGCTCCAGCACGTCTCGGCACACACAGCAGAGGAGACCCTCATTCACGTACCCCACAAACCTCTCCAGATCATAGCCCATCCTGAAACTACCACAGATTATGCAAGTTATACAAGAGATTTAAGCTCAATCCTGCCACAGCAGAATCACTGACAACATACCTGAATGGTTAACTTCATCCAACTCTTCCTTCCTCTGTAGTTTTGGAGATTTCAACCTCACTTGCTCTTCAACAAGTACTTTCCTCTCTCATCTTCCCTGCTGCCATCCTTCCCTCGTCATCCTCCCTCTTCTCTCCATCCAGGTGAGGGTCTCGTCTCCTGCAAAGAGCCTCCCCTAATGTTAACGGTGTGTCTCCATGGAGAGGTTTCCCTTGACAACAGGCAGTCAGGAAACAGGCCAGGCAGCTGTCAGAAGGGACCAGATCAGACCAATGACAGAAAAGGGAAACACTTAGTCTAACAAACAAACAAACAAAAACTACTGTAGTTTGTCTCACTTTCAGCTCAGGAATTAAAGCTGTGTTGCGGCACAGCCTGTACAGATCATCACTGTTCGACTCTCCCTCTAATGACCAGGTGTGTCTGGGGTTTTTTCCCTCTGTGTTGGTCTCTTGATGATGGATTACCATGGATTACACACTCTCCCTCTCTCTCCCTGATTGGATTAAAGAGCAGACAGCATCAAATAGGACGAAACATACGAGGATGGGAATCAGAGATCACCCTTCTTTAAGGCTTTGAGTTAAGAACAGCAGTGGAAAAGTAAAAGCAGCAAGCAACACCCCTCTAAATGTAGTCAAACTATCTCTTTAAATATACAAAACACTGACACGATCCCAATACATAACACCAAAACATAATCTCTACCATCTCAACAGTTTTTGTCTTACATTAATATAATGTTACCTTTAAGTGTTTTGAGTAGTTACTGATCTTTGGGTAACTTAATTTGTAATAGTTACAAGTAAATTGTGCCAAAGTAAGTGTTGAAAAAACAACTAATCTTTCTATGAGTAGACTGGAGTATAGCGTTACAACAAAATAATCTGATTGGTTGGCAGGAATAACTGGGTGAGTTTGATTTGTATCTACGGGGTTGGCGGCTTGCTAGACTTTCAGTGAATTCTGTTGAAATCATAATACGTGTAAACCGGATTCAGGGTGTAAGCTGTAGTGATGTTAAAAACAAACATACCCTATTTCTTTTGACCACGCCTTCTGGTGGGATTTAACCAATCAGGTTCCTTTAAATCGTTCAGCGGGAGAAACCGAAACGAAAGGAGAAATTTGTTGGGTTTGATCGAGGTTCTGATTTTAAACGGTTTTGGGAAACGTTCAACTCGTCTTGGTTAGTAATGTATAACAAATTGTCCAACATGATAACACGTCCGGGTTTTGATTATTCTATTAGCGGCTTGTTTACATCATGTAGTTTGATAACCTGCTAGCTAATGACAAATTCTAAGTCCAGCTTCCGGTTTAGCAGCTCTGTTTGAACCATCTTTCTGTCAGGTCTAGTTAAAAAAACTGAAAAGCTTGGCTATTCAAACTTGGTTTGGATTATATTGCACTAAAAGCAGAGTTTTAAAAGCACAGTATGTGATTTGTGAGACCTTTAGTGAAGTTCTAAAAAGGCAATTTGGTTCTTGTTTGGCATCTGGAACAGGTCCACTTAAAAAAGTTACAGTGACTGTACTATCCTGGGTTTTAATTACTACTCTAAAAGTAGATTGTTTAAGATATAGTGTATGATTTGTGAAACATTTAACCAGTAGGATCTAGATTTTAAAAAAATACTGAAATTGCCATTCTTTAACTTTCACAAATAGTATAAAAGCTTAATGGATGTTAAACTTTGTTTTAAGACACACACAGGCTTTACAAAATATCTTTATGTGGTTCTTGAGTGTTTTCTGATAACATGAGTTCTGTCTTATTGTGACCAGTAAAATTAGGCTAATATTTTTTACTCATTCTTTTATGTCAGAGAAACTTCCCACCAGAAGAATGCGGCGCTCAGGAGCTCCCAGTCAGCTTTTTGGCAACGCAATGAAAAAAACTCGATTTGTACCACCTGGAGCATCTGCTTCATATTTTGTCCCTGAGCCGAAGCCTCTGACCCCCACATCTGTTTCATGCAACGCACTGGATAAGGCAAGTTTCTACCAACAGTAGACCTACAATTTGATTCATATCCTTTTAAATTAATAAACAAAACAATCCACATTATAACACCTCTTCTTATTTTCTTGTGTTGCAGATCCAGAGAACTCTTTCATCACCAGTTGTGAATAAGTCAACTGTGAATGTCGAGGCCAAACCCAGCCAGACTGCTCCAGCTGTTTCCAAGGCACTGGCTCGAGTTCTTGGAGCAACAGAGAGTAAAGAAAATGAAGCTGAGGCAAAATATCAAAACAATGAATCAGAAGATTGCACAGAGGACAAGAATGCAGCAGGTAAGATCATTTTTAATGTACAACAAAATAATGAAGCCTATTATCAACACAGCATTTTTGTCATGGATACTGTGCTGGTTCAAAAAAATTTAAAATGAAAACACTAATGTGAAAACATTTGGGTGGTTGTTTTCCTGGAGTCTAGAGCAGGGGTGTCAAACTGACTTTCGATGGCGGGGCCCCCAGATTGAGAACCATTGTTTTAGAGTGTTATGCAACATCTGTTTGTTTTTTTTTGTCATTTGTACCTACATACATATTCTACATATTTCATTGACATAATAACTACTTTACTTTTGGAAACCGTTTTGTTTGAATTTGTGTTTTATGTTGTTAATAAGTTCCAGCTAAGTTTTCCTGAAATATTTTAAGATGCATCAGTGTGAGTGTCTACAAAATATTCCAATGAAGTGAAGAGTAGTTTGAGCACAACAAACCGTTCACAATAAAAGTAACCTCAGGGCACCTTTTACGTTTAAATCATAAATCCAGTTTGAATCCAGATTCAAATACAATCAATTTAAGTTTGAAAGTTGCCTTTTGTGCCTTCCTACAAATATCCTGGTATTTTTATTGATGAAAACCTCATTTTAAGTCCCACATTAAACAACTTAAAATATGACATTTAAAATGATTTCTTTTTCAAAAATAAATAAATTTTTATTTTATTTTTTCTACTTAAAGTGATGAAACAAGTTGTTGCTGCCACCTGTTTAGCTCTTTTTGACTATGCTAGTTTTAATCTCCTCTTAAAATCTATAATCTCCCAAAGATGCGCAAAACGACTTTTTCGTTTACAGAAAACTGCCTCAGATTTGTTATAATGTGAATTCTCCAGTGGTTTGGAGAACGACTTCACTGTCAGTCATAAAATTGCATAAGCAAAGTTTGTTTGTGCTGATTCTGGTACTGAAAGAATTAAAATGTGAGTTTATATTTATTGCTGAGTCTGTTAAAAAACAGGGTTCACAAAGGCTGCTCAACTACATTATCGGTGATATCAGACCCATTTATACTGATGCATGAGTCCCAGCATAAATGTAACGTGTATTAGTCATATTTCAGAAACTTCTATGGGAATTTACAAAGCAACAAATTATAATGGCAGCATAAATATGTACAATACTCTGTGGGGAAATGTTTTACAATTTAATATCATCACAGGTTTTTATTTGAAGGTGTTTGGGATGGAGACCCAACATGGTCTTGACAGGAATAGTAAAATAGTGACATACAGGGTACAGAAATGCATGTTAATGACAGAGTACTGAAAGGATACTTGCGTGAATACATGATACAAGGTAATCGCAAAGTAATTAGTTGTATTTAAAGAGACCTTGTAGGGTACATAAGGGGACTTATAGCACATTTAGAAGGTATCTGTGGGGATATTTACAGTGTAATTACAAATGTATATTCAGGGTAATGACATGGTACTTATTGGGGTACTTGCAGGGTGCAGTTAATTGTCAGAAAAACTGTCAGCGATTATTATTTGCCTCTTTGTAATTCTTGGTATTATTGATGTGTTTTTGTATGTGACGTACTCTCACTATCAAGCATGTGTGTGAGCCTGTGGCATTTTGTGTTACAAAAGATCTGCTGCCGCTTCACATCGTGGAAAAGGTGGGTTTCTATTTCCTTTTTTTCTTTTTTAATCTGTTAAAATTAAGAAGTTAGTTTGACTGATTAGTAAGTATAACTTTAGAAAACAAAAAACATGCAAGAGCAAGCGTCATCGGAGGTTCACACCAAGAAAAGACCTAAAAATGCACTCTAAGAATCGATTGACCAGAAAGCTACTGGCTACATTACACAATTAATCGTGATTAATTATTTTCCCAATATTGTCCAACCCTAGGATTACAATGTAAAATGGTAACAAAAGGGGTACTTTCAGGGTAACTATAGTGTACTTATGGGAATACATACAGGGTACACAGAGGAGCAGAACTGTGGTTACTGCTCTGTTTATGAAGTGACTTGTTACCCTGTGCTGTGCCCCGGTACAGCTTTGAGTCTAGGAATACCCCTGATCTGTGTCATCCTGCTGAAGAAATGTTACAGCCTTATTTCAAACACTTGGGCTGGGAAACTGCTAAAAATACCATTTCCGTTCAATTTAGATTAAAGTATTACTCAAGTTTGTGTTATTATTAGTCAAAGTAACTATACTTATCTCAAAAAGTAAGGAAAATTATGTTTGGTAGAAAATATTTTCTTTGTTGTAACAATGTTTCCCTGCAATAAACATAATACACCTGGGGGTAAAAAAGTTGTTTGGCAAAAAATATTTGGCAAATTTTTCATGTGTGCAACCCACATACTCAGCTCAAATGCATGTTCCTTACAAGTCTCTGACCTAAGCTCACAAGACAAATGTGCACACCCTTAATGATAAATAGAAAAAGCTCACAAATTATACAATTTTTGCAGCCACACATTGCATCACAGAAATGGCACGTACGATTTATATCACAAAGTTTTATCATACGTCCTACATATCACGTTAGTTATTTGTATATACATGCATATTATATGAGATTAAAAATACTCTTCTAAAATGCAAGACAGATGCAGTGCCCCACTGTATGAAAGAAGTCCTTCAGAGATCTACGTTCAGTCCCAGCACAGGTTTTTGAGGTTCCACATGACTGCATTGTTTGTGCTTTGAAACTCTCCTTTTTATTAGGTGAGGAACCGGGTTAAGAACTGCTCAAAGGCACTCAGTCTGTACATAACTGATCAATCTTCATCAAGTGAATAAAAACAGGTTCAAAATGGTGTGTATGTTTAGATGATGAGAACTCAAAATAAGGAAGGTGTGAGCCACTCAGAGGTGTCAAATATCCTATTTTATAGGGTTTTAAAATTGAAAGAATTGTGAGCTTTTGTCTGTACACCATCCTTTACAAATGTGACACCATTTAAAATGGAAATTAGCAGCTTTCTATCGGTATGATTTATTGCCAAGTTTTGTTACCACAAAGAAATTATCTATCAGACACACAATTCCTTACTAAGTTTACACAGAATCACTGTAAAGGGTTTGAAGCAGGTTAAATTATTTTAAGTCAGCTTTGAAATTTTGAACCTGTTGTTAATGTTTCGCTCTTTTTTTATTTAGTACTTTCATTTAATTGCAGTTTGACCTGGATTGCCTGCAAGTACATTCCCGAATGTTTACTTGAAACAAGTCTCTCTTGAGAATGACACCTCGATTCGATTACCTTTAATAAATAAAGGTGACGTGTGCCTAATTTCCCCCGTCCTTGCTGTATGCTGCGCGCGACTAGAGTCCCGTCTCTGAGTCTAACAATAACAGCACGTGTAAAAACTCGGTTTAATGAGCCTCGCGCCGCTGAAAACGAGCCCCTCGGTAGATAAATCTGCGCAGATTTGAGATTTAAACGCGACTGCCTTCCAGTAGTATGGGAGTATCGCTGACTTCCGGACATGCGCAGTGCGCTCTGACCCCTCCCCCCGCTCATTTAGTTAAACCTGCACTGTTTCTTATCATCGGTGTCTTCAGGAAAATAAAACCCCTGATTCCTCTCCGTGTTGTCTCCCTGAATGCAGCATTTTAAAACAGTCCCCCCCCCTCTTCTCTCTGGAAAGCACAGCCCCTCAGCTGCTGTCCTTTTATTTAAGGCAGACACATTGTGGCTGTTGCTGTGCCTGGTTTGGGGTTTAGAGAGACCGAGCTGTAAGTAGGTCGGGCTGGACTTAAGCGGCTTAGCTACGTCAGCCTAAAGCTGAGAGGAATTCATCCAAAGCCGTCCGCGGTAGGCGGGGGCCTAAACGAGGCTGGCCTAGTTAAGCCTGATTCTTATTGTGTGCAGCACAGCCAGTTTTTCTGTTGTGCATCGTAGCTGTGAGAGAAACCAGAGTGTGAATCCATGCACTTGTTAGTTCATAGTGTATGACTGAGCTGGAGAAGAAGAAGAAGAGAGGGTAAATTAGAACTTTATTTGAGTGGGGCCTTTGTGTCTCATGGATTAAAAGAAGAGAGCAGAAGGGATAAAAAAGAGAAAAAAGGACAGCTGAGCAAAGTGAGGAGCCACTCCTGAGAGAGGGTTCAGAAGGGGTGACAGCTTAAGGCCTGATTGGGACAGAGAGGGTCTGCTGTGCTGTAAAGATGGCATCCAGCTCTGTGTTCCTGTCCAGCATGGTGGGCAAAGCTCGCTCCTCCAACTTCACCCTCTCTGAGAAGCTGGACCTGTTGAAGCTCGTCCGCCCTCACATCCGCATCCTGGAGGAGCACACCAACAAGCACGCCGTCATCGTGGACAAGAACAAGTGCTGGGACACGGTGGCCGAGCAGTACAACGCCTTAGGAGGGGACAGGCCCCACCGGACCGCTCAGGGCCTCAGGACCCTCTACAAGAGGCTGAAGGAGTCAGCCAAGCAGGAAGTGATGCAGAGGAGACACGCCCAGCCAGAGTACAGAGGGAGCATCTCGGAGCCTACCAGGAGGATTATGGAGATGATCCCTCACCTGTTCCACCACGTGCCCAACCACGACAAGGACCAGACACTGCGCAGGTACACTGTTCCTGAGAGGACTACACACACGCACACAAGCTCATTCATTAAATACTTACTTTTAGCATCAGCAATTAGAAAAAACACACACATCTTGCTTCTTAACTTTGTTTTTTAGATTGATAATATCAATTTATGCTTCAGTTTTATATGAATCACTGTTTGTTTTTTGTAAAATTCAACATTAATTTGGGAGAGTGTGCAGAAAACAATCTGAACCATGTGAGACCAGTCAGACGTGGTGGCAGATCTATGAATTTTATCAGCTTTTAATTAACAGAATCAGAAAAGAAATGACAGGAAAATGACTTGGAAAAACACGTGAATACAAATGCAGCAAGACGACAAACATCAAGTTATCTGTGAACAGTAATATTTGGTGTTATTTTAAAATTTTATATCAATAAATCCCATTATGTCTTAATCTTAAGATTGATTTCTTTAACGTGCATTATCAGTTCACATTAATCTATGTACAGAAATGCTTTTTAGGTTTCTTATTTATTTATTTATTTTTCCATATTTAGGTTGATTTATAACAAACACAGCTCTCCTATTGAGAACCCGGGAAGCAGCTCCTCTCTGGCTGGACTTCAGGATTACTCAGCAGGTGTTCCAAGTATCGCTCACGAGGTGGTCCAGCTGGACCCCAAAGACGATGTGAAACCACCACCAGATCTCCCCGTTGTTCCCGCCCACACAGACCCAGTGTTGGACGGGCTCCAGGAGGAGCAAGAGGAGGAGCAGGACCTGGGTAGTACCCATGACTACGAAGCCTCCTTGTCTCCCGCTCCTTCCTCCATTAACATCCCCCTCTCTGCCTCGCCGCTGCCTTTGCGCCACGACTTTTACCCAAACGACTTCTACTCCCATCACGATCCAGACAGGCTGCGTCCTCTGCATCTGCTCAAAGAGGAGCACGAGCTGGTGCTAGCCAATCACAGGAAGGTTTCCCTGTACTTGGAGGAGAAGAGGGAGGGTCTGAAGAGAAAGCAGGAGCTGGAGGAGGAACTTCTGAGAACAAAGATCAAAGTGGAGAAGCTAAAGGCTGCCCGGCTCAGACACGGGCTGCCGGTTCCTCTATAACAATAAAAAACACACAAACAATAGTCACTAGTGTTTAAAAAAAAGTGTCTGAGGATTTTAATTATATTTTAATGAAGATTCAGACTCATTAGATTAAGTTTTAAGAGCAGATTTCAAACATAGTGCCTCATACATGAATAAACTGTTTCATATTGATGGAGCATTTGCTACATTCATATTTAGACATGTTAGAACATGTTGACCAGATCGTATTAGTTTAAAAACACCCATTTGATATCTGAATTAAGATGTAATAAATGTTACAAGCTAAACACCAACCCTCTCAAAGTAAATGTAAAAAAACCTGTTTTTAAAAATTCTCTGATACACTAGGATTGTAGCCGATCTATCCTAAGCCTTAATGTGTTGCTAACATTGGTTAAAGGGGACATATCCTGCAAAAATCCACTTTTTTTATCTGTTAAATGCATTTTGTTGTGTACTTGGGAGTCTTTAGGAGTGCAGAAAAGTTTAGTTTCTCCCAGTGCTGCATAGATATATTTATCTTGTGTTTGGGTCATATTTTTCAACACATTAAGTTTTCTCTGTTTTCTACGTAGTTTTCTGAACTATTATGTCACAGAATTTGTGATGGAATTTCTAAACAAGGTCTGCATTTTAGTGGTCTTCATTCTCCTCTGGCTCCAACATTTATGATTGGATGGACAAGTCTTCCATTGTTCACATATTTTAACTTGTAAATTAAAAAATTCTGCGCCACTATATAGTCGTAAACTCCTATCAAAATAGAATAGACCACATTGCAGTTTCTCTATGTATACCTGACTGAATAATTCAAATGTGGAACAAGGATTTGAAAGCATATGTCCCCTTTAAGTTGAATAAAATGTGAGAGTCGGAAAATTTCTGTTTGCTAAATTGATAAGTTTGGTGAACTAAAAAGGGAAACATGTTTATTGATTAGAATTTTTTTTCTATTAATGCTGTTTAATGTGAGTTTGTCACAACTGTGTTGTAATGTTTTGTATACAAGTCCTGTTGGTGTGTTTTATTATTTATCTTCATGTTTATCTATTTATTATTAAAAGAATGGATTTTGATAAGAAATTAGTCCAGTTCTATTCATTGCTTCTTGTTAAAGGAGGGATGCTATGGATCAAATCATCTTCCAAGTTTGCTCTCTGCTCCAAATGTGTGGATTTATGTTTGCCTCTCTCACAATGAAGACTTGATGCAACAGTGCCCTCTGCTGGTGGTTTATATAACCTGCAGATTATTTTAGTGCGTTTTGATTTTTCACTTTATTCATTTTATCTAATGTCTTTGTCAGGAGAAAATAAAAGTCCTCAGCGGGTTCCTGGATCTCCTCAAACCCCTCAGCCCTCTGCCGGGTCAGAAGGAGTCTCTGGAGGCGCCGGTCAGGATGGAGTGCGTTACTTCAGTGTGGTGTGGTGTAAGGCCAGTAAGAAGAAACACAAGCGCTGGGAGGGGGATGCAGTGCTGGTCACAAGAGGACGCTCAGTTGTACTTAAAGACATGGAAGGGAAGGATATTGGAAAGGGTGAGAAATCCCCGATCTTTGGATTGTTAAAAAGCGTGTCAATATATTAAATAAATAGACTGATTGAATTACATTGATAAAAATGTACAACAAAGTTAAACACCTTTGTGTAACAGAAATGCTGAATCTGTACAACACAATTATTTTAACTCATGTTTCTATTCATATAAAATCTGTGTTTACACTAACAGGTTTGTGTTGCAGGCAGTGGCTACAAGGTGTCAGAGCTGGCCTCGCTGTCTGAAGGAGAAACTCTGATGATCGGAGGGAAAGAGGTGGAGGTGATGGGAATCATTTCTGCTGAGGACTTTGCCAAAGGTCGATGTTTCCAGGAGGTTCAAACAGATTCAGCAGAGCTGAACACGAAGCCCACTCCGCCTCCCTCACATCGCTGGGCTTCCAAACCTTTCTGCCCACCTATGATGGTGGGCGGAGCAGGGCGTCCAGACGCTAAAGCAGAAACAGAGCAAGACCACAGTCCTCGTCACAACCCACTAGCTCCAGGTTTGTAATCCCAACCAGGACGCTTTTTGAGATGATTCATTTTACTTCTGTATGTTTCTCAGCACATAACTCTTTCAACAACTTTTGTGCTGTTTCAGCAGTTTATATTTCAAAACATTCAGCTCATTTATGCCATGACTTTTGGTATTTCAGCAACTTATACTTTTTCAGCTGTTTAGCTTTATTGGCCACTTTTTTCTTAATGAAAATGAATGGAGCTGTTGTCAACATCCTTAAAACCCTTCAAAACGTTTATAAATCTTTACTGTACTTTATTTAACCCTGGTTTTGCTTCTTTGTGCTAAGCTTTTTTCAGCTTTCTTTTTTTTGTTGCTAATTTTATATTTTTTACCAATTTGAACTTTTTTATGCTTCTTTCTGCTTTTTTACACTAATTGAAACTGTTTCTTGCATTTTATTTGGCTTTTTAGCTGATTTAAGCCACTTTTCTCTATTTTCTACTAACTTCACCTTTTTGTGAGGATTTCAGCTTCTTACAGCTAAATATAGCAAACATGCTCTTTCAGCTTTTTTGTGCAAATGTCAGCCTTCGGCTTCTTTTTTTTTTTTTTGCTAATTTTAGCTTTTTTTTTCTACCAACTTCACCTTTTTGTGATAATTTCAACTTCTTACTGCTTAAGGGGGAGCAAACATGCTCCTTGTTTCTTTGTGCTACTTTCAGTATTTTTAGCTACTGTTCAGCTATTTTTAGCCCATTTCAGCTTTTTCAATTCAATTCAGTTTGTTTTTATTGCACCAAGTCACAACAAATGTTGTCTCAGTTCTCTGTACAAAAACAACAATCAATCTAAGGAAGCCAGCAGAGTGAATCACTTCATCACAGTCTCACATCCTGAGCAGCACATTGGCGACAGTGGAAAGGAAAAACTTTCTTTTTAACAGGAAGAAGCCTCCATGCTCAGGACGGGCTGCCATCTTCCTTGACCGGCTGGGTTTGGGGGGTCAAGAAAGCTTTTAAAGCTAATTTTTCATAAATTGCAACTTTTTTGTATTTAAATTTTCCTGCTAATGTGAGCTTTTTTCTTACTGTCCTTTCATCATCTCGTTCCTATTTTTAGCTACATTTCTGTTTTGTTCAGCTTTTTCAACACTTTTGCTTTTTTTTCTACTGATTTTTCACTTATTTTCTTGTTGTCCTACTTTCAGCAAAAGTCAGTGTTCAAATTAAACTCACATCAACAGATTTGCTTTTAAACATTTTCACAGGAAATGCAAAGTCTCTAATTACTTCCTAGAGTTGTTTTTTTCTTCTGTTAAACTCACATTTTTTTAGGTGCATTAGTGATGCCTCGCCCCTCCTCCAACCACCAGTGGCTTCATAATAAATCCGGGCTCCCTGTGGTTGATGTTGTGGTTGATCCACACCTGTCCACACACCTACGACCCCACCAAAGAGAAGGCATCCTCTTCCTCTACGAGTGTGTCATGGGCATGAGGTGAAGGCACTTTTCCTCTAGCATCTGATGTCAAACTCTGTGTAAAGATCATAAACTGTGTAAAATGTGCCACTGCCTTTAATTGGAGCTCTGAAATTAACACTGATGTGTTTGATCTTCAGAGCCGTGGGACGCTGCGGCGCTATCCTGGCTGATGAGATGGGTCTGGGAAAGACTCTCCAGAGCGTGGCGTTGTCCTGGACGTTGCTCAAACAGGGGCCTTACGGCGGGAAACCAGTGACAAAACGCATTCTCGTGGTTACACCTGGTAGCCTCGTACAGAACTGGAAAGCTGAGTTCACCAAGTGGCTGGGACGTGAGAGGATCAGCGTTTTTACCGTGGATCAGGTTTGGAGAAAAGACGACATTCATTTATCTCATACATTGATGCTCAAAGAGAAAATCATAAACTTAATAAAACCCATCTTGTCACAAAATATGACACAATGTAAAAATTTGTGATTCAATTTGTTTGTAAAGGGTTTAAATGGTAACGTTTTCATTTTTACTTGTGTCGAACTTGTTTTATGTGTTTGATCAGGATCACAGAATAGAGCAGTTTGTGTTGTCTCCTCTACACAACGTGCTCGTGATCAGCTATGAGATGCTGCTGCGCTGCCTGGAGCAGGTACGGTGTTCTCACCTCGTACAGAAGCTGAGAGTGTCCCAAACCAAACATGTTGTTATCTGACTTTCAGATACAGAAAGTGGAGTTTGGTCTCATAATTTGCGACGAGGGTCACCGATTGAAGAACAGCAGCATCAAAACTTCTTCTGCTCTCAGCAGCCTCAGCTGTAGCCGCAGAGTCATTCTTTCAGGTGCACACCTGTCTGTGGCTGAACAAAACACATTTTTCAGGTCTTTCTGAAGAAAACAACAACGATTAGTCTTGTTTCTTATTTTAAGGGACCCCAGTGCAAAATGACCTGCAGGAGTTCTACGCTATTATAGAGTTCGTTAACCCGGGGATCCTCGGCTCCTCGACTGCTTATAGGAAAGTGTACGAGGAACCAATTCTGCGCTCCAGGCAGCCGTCCTGCACAGAGGTAACGCTTTCCAGTCATTTCTTCTTCTTCCCTTCTATCACAGAAACAGTTTTGTGTCTCACATCTCCTTCAACTTAAAGGAGGAGAGAGTTTTGGGAGAAGAGAGAGCGGCTGAACTCTCCCGTCTCACCGGCATGTTCATCCTGAGGAGGACGCAGGAGATCATCAACCGCTACCTGCCTCCCCGTCTGGACTGGACCTTGTTCTGTGAGCTGTCTCCTCTGCAGCACCAGCTGTACAAGCACCTCCTCAGCCATCGCGTCTTCAGGGCCTGTCTTCAGGGCTATAGTCAAACCAACACGCACCTGGCCTGCATCACTGCGCTGAAGAAGCTCTGTAACCATCCTGGTTTGCTTCACATCACCGTCAAGGTGATGTTGACAGAGAAACTTTTATCTTTAAAGGGGACATGTCATGCAAAATCCACTTTTTTAGCCGTTAATACATTTTGTTGTGAAGTCTCTAGGGATTTAGACCAAAGCATTGCAGTTTCACTTCACAGACCCAACTGAATGATTTAAATGTGAAAATGAAGAATTTAAAAGCATCTTATGTCTCCTTGAATAGGCTTGGGCGGTATGACGGGATTGTGGTATACTTTGGTATTAAAATATGGTATTTAAAGTTTATGACGGTAAATTAATCACGTGAGGTGAATAATTTAAATTTCTACAAGGCTGCTATGAAAACGGAGACGTCATAGACTCTTTCAGAAGACGCCACATAATGCTACTGACGTGTTCTGACCACTTCAGACCATTCAGAAGACAAATGGAGGAAGAAGAGTGACAGAAACACCCGTCTGTCACACCTCTTAACCATCATGTGAGGTAGTGACAGAAGCATAACTCACCAACTCCTGAAAAGGTGGGCTGTTGTAGTGCTGACTGACCACCCCGCAAGCTCCCTGCTGAAGAGGAGGAAATAAATGCAAATGTTATTGCCACAAAGACTGGCTAAAAGGATGGAGCAGAGCAGATACAAGCGTGATACGAGTCAGAATATTTTGAAACTTGAAACCCTAAATGGACGTACTTAGATTCTGTGACTCCTGCTTCTCTCATCAGCAGACTGAGTGACAGCAACACCTCAGAGCAGAGGAGTTTTTTTCCATGCCTAAATCTGGCTCTAGAATATCCAGCTATATGCATGTAAATGCTCAAAAGCAGCCATTTCTTGTTAAGTATTAATTACTCAACACGCCACAGAGCATCTGTAGATAATACAGCAGCAGCAAAAAGATCAATACCGCCCAACCTTAATCTATAAGAATAGTATTATTATGCACAGAGCGAGTAGCTGTATAATGTAGTTTAGTGTTTCTGTGCATGTTTTTAGATTTGGCTGGATCTTGTTTACAGGAGAGAACAGACCGCGGATCTGTGGAGAGTTCTTTATACGAGGGCCTCACAGATCTCTTCCCAGAATCCTATTCTTCAGCAGGATTCAGCAGCGAGGACTCTGGAAAACTGATGGTTCTTTCAGACCTGCTGAGAGCCATCAGACACCTCAGCCCTACAGACAGGTGTGTGTTATTATCAGACGTAAATGTAGTTTTATCTGTTTTCTGAGAATCTAAGCTTGTGATCTGCACGCCTGCAGGGTTGTCCTAGTGTCAAACTACACTCAGACGCTGGACCTGCTTCAGGACCTGTGCGTACGCACGGGTTACACCTTCTGTCGGTTAGACGGCCACACCCCCACCAACCAGCGACAGCGTCTGGTCGACACTTTTAACAGCCCCTATTCTCAGAACTTTGTGTTCCTGCTGAGCTCCAAGGCAGGCGGGGTGGGACTTAATCTGATCGGCGCTTCCCACCTGGTGCTGTACGACATCGACTGGAACCCTGCCAACGACATTCAGGTGAGACTCTCTTACACTGTTAGGAAAAAAAAACATTTTTTTAAAACCCATTTATCTTGTCAACACACCTTCATAAGAACATGAGCATTTTATAGTTTACTGATAGAAATGTGAAGAATCTGGAGCATTCATTGTTTTCTTTCTGCTGCATTCTTGTGTAAACACCTTCATATCCACCAGATGGCGCTCTGTCTGTGTCATTAATTCATTCTGCTGTGACTGTGTCCAGGCCATGGCTCGAGTCTGGAGAGATGGACAGAAAAAGACGGTGCATATTTACCGTCTTCTCACTGCAGGTAAGTGTACAAAATTACTAGGGGTCTCCCAATACCAGTTTTTTAAAAACAGAGTATGAGTATTTCAGTTTGTGCACTCGCCACCACCGAGTACTTTCTGAGTTACAACTCAAGCACTACACGATGATTATACATTTCTTTTATTTAGAACCTGGTGTAAATCAGATACATATCTGATGTTTGAACGCTCTGGTTGCATTTGATCTGACTTTTACTTCAGTGAGGTACAGTAGGGGTGAGCAGATCGAGCCAATAATAAAGATACGAAGCTCGAGTCATGCAGTTTAAATCTTACTTTGAACTGCCAGAGGCAGGTTAAAATATAAACACTGAACTAAACAGGAGTGTCGGATCATTTTTTAATCGGCTCTGATTGCAACAACTTCAGAATCGACATGCTAACATGTAGCATCCACATTTACTCCTGTAAACAGTGAGCTGAATGTAACGTCATGTTTTCCCCTGCGGGTCACATCACACTGGAGTCTAATGTAGGTCGCATTTATAACGTGAACATCCACACAAAACAAAATAGTATCATTCTGGTTATCAGAGCATTTGGAAAGACTATGAGTACTTTTAAAAATGCTGATATCTGGTCTGATACTGATTCCGGTATCAGGACACAATTAAATATGACACAGTAATCAGTCAGAAAATTCAATACGTTGTCACAGATTTATAGTTTAATATGTGGATCTGAATCACTTCCACTCAGGTACTCTGGAGGAGCGGATATTTCAGAGGCAGGTGTCCAAACAGGGGCTGTCAGGGACCGTTGTTGACTTGGGGAAAAGAGCAGAGCACACAAGTTTCTCCACAAATGAACTCCAAGACCTCTTCAGCCTGACGGACACGCCGTGTTTGACTCACGACCTGCTGAACTGTGACTGCAGCGCCGACGGTTCCGTCAGCGGTAAGCTCGTGGAAACGTTCAAACTCTTATGCTGCATCCCAGTTGTCCTCAGACGTCAGAAACTCAGGCTTCCCAGTCATAAATATGAACTGGAACAACCCCTAATGTCGTAATTTCGAGTTGGGAAGTCGGTGCAACATGACCATACACAAGCAGCCCTGTGTTCTGTGTTGTTTACATTAAGTTAGTCGTACTTTTAATACTTTCTATTGATTATTGTAAATATGTTTTAAATCTTCTCCCTCAGAGGTGGCGGTGGAAGAGGCGGAGCACGTTTCCGACAGACCTTGCCAGCTCGGTCGTCAAGGTGACCGCAAGGAGGCGTCGCAGAAGCATCTGAGCATGTCGGAGCTCATGCGGTGGAGACACTTCTCTGGTGACACACACACCTTCTCAGACCCCTACCTCGATCACGCTCGAAGCCACATCACCTTCGCTTTCCAGACCACCATCTCTCACACAACTCCGTAAACACACTGGCTGTCTGTGGACTCACACACACACACACACACACACACACACAGAGGCTTTATTTGAAACAATAATGTGTTGTATAGTAAAATCTTAAAACCTGTCTTTAATTTCTTTTCCTTTTATTTATATTTATTGAACGTAATTAGCTGTAAAATAAATAAATAAATGAAATTCTCAAGTTAAATGAGTAAAACTGAATTTTGAGTAGTTCTTCGGTTGTGACAGAACATTTCTTCTTGAGAGCTGAATAAAAGGGGTGTGTGGGATTGTAGCAGTTTGTTTTTTATCTTATAAGATAGACAAAAACCAGTCCTGGGTTAACAGTAGAAGAATTTGTGGTTGGTGCATGCAGGCACTTTCCCACTGAAAGAAATTAGTTTATTATTTTTAAGTGTCATCCAGAGAACGAAGGCAGCGGAGGGTCTGAGTGCTCACAGCTTGAATTGTTGTTTCTTATTGTCACAGTTTAGTTACGCAACGACCCTTTGCACATTTAACTTTGGGTGAATCTGCGGGGCTGTACATGTGGGCCATGCTGCGATCTGTTCGCTCGTTTATTTTGAATAACGCTGTTCTGTTCGTGCCCTTCAACACAAAGCTGCTGCGTGGGAGTTACAGCATGTCGCTGCGTGGATCTGTGTATGATTTGTGCTCCAGTCTCCAGTCGAGCTTCAGCACAATATGGAGTCTTTATGCAAACAGTGTAATTATCATTTATCCCATGAGCACAACTGCGCTGGATTAAGCAACTTTGTTGTGTAATAAATGGGTCTCTGGGATGTCAAACATTTTTCTTTATGCGTTTGACAGATTTATCTGTGTGGTGGTGATGTGTAACATTTGCTGCTTCTTTGTGGCTACAGTGTGGTTTTAAACAGCTAACCTGTTAACCTGACCTTACCTGTTGCATTACATGTTAACTTAGTTTCTTTGAGTCAAATTCAGCTTCAACTCATCTGTTTTATGGCATAGTTTCAACTTTATGATTAGCTGGAAGCTTAATTTGAATAAATTAGGATTTGTGTTTTTATTTCACTGTTTGAAACATTGTTTATCTTTCTGTTTATTTCTTCATGTAAAGTAATGCAAGTCAACTGATGGCCCATGGGCCATATCCAGCCCACAAGCTTGTTCCATGCGTACCTAAAAATTGTTAAATTTTTATTTTATTACACAAACTTTGGCACATAAACCACTTTAGCCCGGCTCAGGAAAAAAAAATCATAAAATGAAGGTTATTTTATGTGACTATTACGTCACATAAAAGATTTCAAGATGTTATTATAACATCACGCAAGTGTTGAATACGAGGAACGTGATGTTTCATGTTTAACTTCTATTAAACACAAAACCTCATGCTGCTTGTATGATTGACGAGACTATGCACCGCTAACGAACAAAAACTGAGCTCTACGTGGTATTTCCTGCATAGAAACAGTTTTAACACGTCCAGGTATAAACATTGAAAAGCACTGTGTGTACAACTGACTAAATGAGATTAAAGGAAGAGTTTTACTCCCTCTTGAGTTCTGGTGAGTCTTGAATTCTGAACTCTCCCACTTTCTGACCGGGAATCCCTACTAGAGTTGCACTCCATTCGAAATAAATAACTTGTAAGTGGGATATTCCCACTTCCCAATACAACTGGGCCACAAGAAAAGAACATATGCTTATTTTAAGACAGTTCTCGGGGGCCACATAAAATGCTGTGGCAGGCCACATTTGGCCCGCGGACCATGAGTTTGACAGATGTGGATTAAGTAATCCTGAAAGGGAGATAAGTTTATATAAAATACTAATTGTGACCCTACCAGGAGTTCAACAAAAATGATTTAAGGAAATATCAGAGTAAATAGAATGTGAGCTTTTGACTTACATTATACAGATTTGTTGGAGAGCAGTGGTAACCTAGCAACAATCACCAAGCAACTTACTACAGCTCCCGGCCTGGTTTGGTTTTACCAGCGTGAGAAACTTTTGTTTCAGAGCGATCAGATTTTTTTATGCTGCTATGAGACACGTGTCTGACGGACGAGTGTCTGTTGTCAGAGCTGGATATTGATCAGCATCACATCTCTAATGGACACCGAGGTCATGTGCTGGTGGGGTTTGTGTCGGGGGTTAAGCTCTGTACGGCCAATCCTCATAAGCCGAGTTTTGGCTCGACGGATCAGAGAGCCGCTGCGTGCATTTAATGAATGACATTCCACAGCTGGACGGGAAGAAAGGCTCACAGCTCTTTTTATAGAGAGATTAGACGTTTGTTCTTTGTGATCCCAGGACCCCTGTGAAAGACTTAAAATCTGTAAGACATGATGGTCAACCAACTGGTTTTAGGCTTCTCTGTGGCCTTGATGCTGTTGTTAAACCTACAGTTGTGATCCAGCATTGTGGATCTATTTCATAGGCTGATGCACTCCAGATATGGTGGCAGAAAACTCGAAACACTTGAGTTTCTGCAGACTAATCCAGCTGTTAATCAGTGACACAGAATCCAGTTTTCCTCATCTGTTTCTAACGTCCCACTCTGCACACACACCGTCCTCTGCAATAAACACACACACTTGCTGGAATCTAAAACATGACATTGATTACTCGTCACTATTTTTGTTTGTTTTTTTCCTCCCCTGCTCATCTCTTCACAAGTGATAATAAAAGTAATATAAACCAGAAACTCATATTTTTAAGACTATGTTAAAATTTAATAACTTACCCAGTTGAGAAATGTAAATAATTTAAATGATTAGTTAGTTGAGCACAACCCTTATCACCTATTTTCAGTTAAATATCTGTAAAACTGACAGAGTTGTAGCCATGTTTGTAATGGCTACATTAAATCAGTTTGTCTCCAAAAGGTAATCCGTTGTAAAGGTACATCTAATAATTAATCTCAGTTTCCTTAAAATTTGATCATACTAAAAAAAAAAACGTAAATGTGCAAGAACACAAAAGCTGAAGACTTAAACTGCACGTGTTGCAGGCTCTGTCGGTGTGTGGTATGGGTGACCTCGGAGGGAGGACAAAGGCGTTCTCCTTGCAGGCAGGCAGTGAAATGAAAAAATAGTTTTGTTCATCAACTGCTTCAGCTCACATCTGAACTAAAAGAAGTGAAAAAGAAATGAAACAAGGTCCTTGAGGCCAAAACAAAACATTCTCCTTCCTGAGCTTCAACAACTTGTCAGTTTGCTTCAGAAATAAACCAGTCTGAGAAAAAGAGCCAAAGAAAAAAAAAGAAATCACATCAACAGAATAGAAATAAAAAGCCATTGTTCATGTCAGAGTTTAGACTGATCTTATGATGAGAAATGACACCAGCTGATTTAATTAAACCTTGCATATGATGTTATGATTTCTATTGTAAAATCTACTACATCAAACTTTAGCTCATCTGTTAATAAACAGAAACAATGGCTGTTTGTTTAAGTTAGCTTGGCTGTGGCAGCCATCTTAAATCGGCTTAAATCGGTGGTTTATGAGATATTTTGTTAACAGACGGACAAACAAGGACACAAAGAGAAAATGAGATATATTGATTTTATTCCATCATTTAAACTTGCATTACAATCTGTTTAAAATGTATATTTACTGTTGGGAGCATGAACAGAGAAGTGTGATCAGATGGTGGTCAGACTGGTGGTACAGGACAGCTTCCAGCTGTGTAAACATGTCTGTGGCCTTAATAAACAGTTTTTTCCCCACTAATAATCGAAATAATGAAAAAAAAAAAGAGGTCACCTCTCGCTCAGAGACCATCAACATCACCCTGTCAATCTGCAGTCAGAGCTCTCCTTTCTGCCCCGCCCCTCTCCTGTTCCATCTCTGGTTCAACTCCAGCACTTAACAGGGATTTGAATGTGGTCATCTGCCGGTCAGATCAGATCAGAGCTGTAACACACAGCAGCAGGTCACACAGATGAGCCCACAGCCTGATACACAAGTCTGAAAAACAAACAGCTGAGAAAGCAGAATAATCCCACCATATCTACAAAAACCCTCTCTGCGCTCAGCTGCTTGTTCTGCTGCACATTTGGCAAATGAAAATGTTTCTGAGAGCAGGGGGGGGGGGTCTCTTTGAAAGACCGTTTTCAAAAAATACGAAATGCAGCATATTATGATCATGAGGATCTCGTTTAAAAGTTAAAAGCATCTATCAGACACCCCAGACAGGAAACTGTCAGGACGTTACTGTCCAAAGATAAGAAATTGTTTGTTGTATCATATAATTACCAAGTATGGCAAGTATCATCCTGGTCGTGGAACAGCGGACCAGCTCTACACCCTCAGCAGGGTCCTGGAGGGTGCATGGGAGTTCGCCCAACCAG
>JARVJO010000305.1:12628745-12668268 GCA_031762555.1 Cynodonichthys magdalenae
ACTTAAAGCCAGGACATTGAGAAGATCTGGAGTCCAGTGAGACGGGCCTTCAGCTTGTTAATTGTTTCTGGATTAAACTGTTTGTTCAAACTGCAGTTGTTCAAAGAGCTATCTGCAGCAGGTAAGATATTGACTGATCATAACTTTAAAAAAAAAAACGACTTCAAAATATATTTCTTTTCATTTTACACCAGCATGCAGGCTCCTTCAATTTTAGAAAAGCTATGACTAAATCAAAATATTTGTTTTGTTGATTATTGCAGATGTTTGTTGTATTTTTAAATAATTCATATCTTAATATAAAAAGTGGAGAACAAAAGTAAAAAGTTTACTTTCAAACATTTAATTTATGAGCTTTGTCAAGTCATTTTTTACCATATTAGCAATTATAAAATATATTTCATGTTTGATTGAATATTCCCTCAGAAATACAAACAGAGAGGTGGGTTCCTGTGTGGACTTGAGTAAATCCAGACTGTCCGCCCCCTTTATAAAGACCTGAAGGAACCCCCATCAGAGGATTAGAGAAACGCCAGCTGGAAAAGTCGCTCCTGGATTTTACAAGCTGCAAATCATCGAGGTGAACTCTGGAACACTCGGAAAAAAGGAAGGATGTAGATATTTTTTTTATTTCACAATCTCTTTATTACATTTGTGCAAAGTGAACCAAAAGGTGTATAAACCGAGTTTCAAGAAGTAAGCAGCCGATTAGTTAGGGATGTTGTCCAGCGTGCGGCGGCACAGTCTCCGCCTGCAGACGGAGCTCCACCGGTGGAGCATCTGCGAGCCGGGCAGCCACCTCCTGCCGGACGGCCTGCTGGCCCGGGTCCCCGCCTGCATCGCCCGCTCCAAGTCGTGCACCAGCTCCGCCGGGGAGTCGGACGGCAGCTGCGGGAGCTGGTCGTCCTCGGACTCGGTCATCTCCTCCGACTCTGCCGGTGGGGAGCAGTCGGCGGAGCCCGGCAGCCCGTACAGGGTGGTGCTGCTGGGGGGCAGCGGGGTCGGGAAGACCGCGTTCGCAAGCATCTTCGCCGGGGCGGCGGACAGCATGGACAGCGATGATTGCGAGCTGTGTGGAGGTGAGACTTTTACTGCGGACCCTGCTGGTCCAAGTTTGGTTCTCTGCATTGACAACAATGATTTAAAAAAAGTAACTCTGGTTATAAGAAAATATAGAAAATGTCTCTGAAATACCATCTGCTAATAATAATATCACTTTCTTTTGATGTTTTAAGCCACAAGTTTTTTTTTTCCTGTCTAACTTCATGTGTTTGTCATGTCATACATTAAAAAGTGTTCACTATAATCACAGAAACATCAAAGTAGTTAAATTTAAAATAACTTGCTTTGAGACATTTAAAACTGTACAAGATTGGGCAAACACAACAAATGTCTTTCAATCAGTTTAGCAGAAACTTGGTGCTGTTGGAACTGACAATCATGATAGGAGCAGGTTAGCTGGCTGACAAATGTGGAAGGAAAGATAAAAAATCCAACCATTTTTCCAAGATTAGATGATACATTTTTAATTTTTAATTCAACAAACTTGCTTTTTCTGTTTCTTTTTTTAATTTCAGCTATTTTTTGTACAGCTTTAGGCTAGTTTAAGCTATTTAGCAAAAATGTTTCAATATTAAGCATTCACACTGTAGGAAATGCAAATTCTCTTCATCTAGTTGTTTTTTTATTATTATTTTAGCACTTTGGTTGCAACTTGTTTTTAAATGTGCTTTATAAATAAGTCCATGTTTTTCTTTCAAAACTCTTAATGTACAAAAACAAATACCCCATTTTAATTGCAGATGAAGTGTGTGAAAAGGAAATCGAAGTGGATGGAGAGACTGCGACGATCATCCTGCTGGACACATGGGATGCAGAGGTGAGAATGAATCACAGGATGCTGCACATCACTGTGGACGCTCTGCTGCGTCTCTCGGTTTGTAATTCGATTTGTTCTGTGCAGACGGACAACAACTGGGCCCTGGAGCGCTACGTGCAGACAGGTGATGCCTACTTGCTGCTGTACTCCATAACCGACCGGGCGTCGTTCCTGCGAGCTTCGGAGCTCAGGATCTCCCTGCGCCGGCTCCGCCCCGCCCACCACACCCCGATAATCCTGGTGGGCAACAAGTGTGACCTGGTGCGGCGCAGAGAGGTGTCAACAAACGGTGAGGAAGACCCCAGATCGGTTGTTCAAGTCAGGGGCTGGGCCATCAGAGCAAAATAAAATAGTATTACAATATTTTGAATTTTATCACAGTTTATTGCATCATTCTTTCAAACTCTTTTAATCAATATAATGATGTTTAATGCAGCACTATGCTGTGTTTTTAAATTATGTAAATTGTATTTAAACGTCATAAATATGACATTTGTTTTTCAATGAAATTCATGGATAGTATTGTCTCAAGGCTCTTTGGATCACTGAAATCAATCAGACACGTGATGATTAGTTTGTCAGGTGAGCTCAGTTAAAGGAAAATCTGCTGACGAACTTTCCACATTAAGCAGACAACCATCTTCAAGCAATACGGGGAAACAAAAAGGATCTCTGCTGCAGAAAAGCATGAAATAGTTGAACGCCTTGGACAAAGAATTTTCACGTAGACTTAAGCGTGATCATTTTACTGTTACCTGATTTGTGGCTGATTCACGATGGATTCATACTGATAGAGGCACAGCGAGGAAGGTTTCTGCCAGACAGATACATCTGATTAAGAGAGTAGTTGCTAAAATGTCGTTACAAAACAGCAAGCAGATATATGGAGTCCTGCAAACATCAAGGTGTAGAACCCGTCAGATGCTTTCAGTTATGCATAAACCTTCTATTCAGTACCTTCTACCAATGCTTACAAGCAGAAACGGCTGTAGTAATACATGAAGGCTAGAATCATCTTCATGCATCATCTCATGCTGGATCATTGGCCGCTACGGGCATAAAAGGAGGGAAACTCGTGGTGGAACCTCAACCCTTACTGAGAACGTTTGGAGTATCCTAATACTGTAACAGTTGATGACTTGAAAATTTGACTCTTTATGAACACCAGAGACAAATACAATTTGCATATTAATTTGGATTGCAGTACAGAAGTGCCTAGGATAAAGAAACTCCCAGCGAATTAGAGGCAGTTGCTAAAAAATAGCAATTAAAGTCAGCACTCAATGTTTGTTTACAAAAGAAGACGATGGTATCTGACTTTAAATGTCCTCCTTGTTTTCAGAGGCTCGTGCATGCGCCGCTGTGTTTGACTGCAAGTTCATAGAGACCTCGACTGCCATGCAGCACAACGTGTGGGAGGCCTTCTACGGCATCGTGCGACAGCTGCGCCTGCGCCGAGACTCCAGGGAGAACAACAAACGTCGCAGGGACGCACACCGCAGCACACGCCGCGAGAGCCTTCCCATGAAGGCGAAACGTTTCCTCGACAAGATGGTGGCAAAGAACAATCCCAACATGGCGTTCTGGCTCAAATCCAAGTCCTGCCACAATCTCTCCGTGCTGTGAACACACAGATCCACGACCGTAGATCTGAGCAGTTAAAGAAGTTATCGTCTGCAGGTGAGAGAGTCTGTGGACCGAGGCGGCGGAAGCTCTGCTTCCTGAAAAGCTACGAGTTGGGATGGTTGGTCCTCATGGTGTCCACCATCCATTCACCTTTCAGCTCCTGGTGTTTTTGACATAAGTTTGCAGCTACAGTCTAATATAGGCTGAGTGGACTGCAGTCATGTTGGACATGTTTGAACAGAAACTTTCCTAGAGCCTCTGATGGAAAACAAGACAAAAAAGTGATTTTATTTATTTTTTGTTTCTGTTTTTCTACCTGTGTTATTCTGTAGTTTTGCCAAATTTGTCAACTTCCATCCCAAAATATTTTCATTATTTAAGATAGTTTGACTTTTGTGACATATGATTTTAGGAGTTGTAAATAAAGCAGATTTATCACAGCACTGTGTTTCACTAGTTTCAGCTCTGCTCTGTGAAATAAAATGACATTTTGGTTGGGAGAAAGAAACTCTTGTCTGTACTCTCATTTTTTTAGAGAAATAAAAATGGGATGACTCACATTTGAACACAAAAGAGACTGGTAAAAAGATGAGTCAGGTAGTGATGGTGAAGCTGAACGTTCAGAAACAAAAAACGCTCCTTTGAGCCTGCAGTTTGACTGGTACGAAGGACTAATCAGAGTTCGGGTCTTAAATTCAGATCGGCCTGAAAATTGTGAGAAAACAAGTTGCCAAGGTAACACAGAGAGGAGCCTGTGTTTAGTGTACGCTGAGGCAGATGGTATTGGCTGTGTCATGTATGGACCATTCCTTTACGTAATGAAGCCACTTCATCTGCTGAAGCGTCAACGCCACAACTGTTGGTTTTGGTTCAAACGGAGTCACTTCCTGCAGTTTTACACAAAGGGACGGATCAGTGGTTAACGCCTCACAGCAAGAAGGTCCTGGGTTCGATCCCCGGTTCGGACCTGGGGTCTTTGAGTGGAGTTTGCATGTTCTCCTCGTGCTTGCGTGGGTTTTCTCCAGGTACTCCAGTTTCCCCCACCCCCAAAATCATGTACAATAGGTTGCCTTTAGGCCCAGGCCGCCCTTGAAAAAGAGATCTGCGATCTCAACGGGACTTGCCTGGTTAAACAACGGATAGATAAATAAATAAAAAATAAACGTTACGGCCGAGTCGCTCAGAATGGTGGCTGTTTTTCAGGCCGCGTGGAGTCTAATCGCAGCTGAGATCGGATCATAAGATTTAAAAGCAAAACAAAGACTTCCTCAATTTTTTTAGGAGACTTTATGCTTTGAAGAAGTGAGAAAGTTCAACAGCAGCTCGGTTCATCTGCACCTTGACCTGCTGCGTCGCTTCATTGGTTCAGCTCAAAGCTTTGTATTCTTATGAAGCAGAGTAATCTGTTTGTCCCACTGTTCACACATGGCTCCTTATCAGGTGTGCTACTAATGGAAAATTTGACAGGAAACGTGTGTGATTGTGGGGGGGGCAAAGTCCGAAAGGAAATCAAAAAGTTAAGCTCTGAATTACAAATTTA
Source organism: Cynodonichthys magdalenae (assembly GCA_031762555.1). NCBI lineage: Eukaryota > Metazoa > Chordata > Actinopteri > Cyprinodontiformes > Rivulidae > Cynodonichthys > Cynodonichthys magdalenae. The sequence goes on from JARVJO010000305.1 coordinate 12,633,791, forward strand.
AATAGAGATATTCTCCTATTTTAACAATAATTTGCCCAAACATTTTGAAATTTTAGATGTTTTGCAGTTGTGGGTGGCTGTGGACGAGTGGTTAGGGGAGTCGTTCTCCTGTAAGAAACTTGGAGATTTGATTTCTCCACTATTTGGTCACGTTAAAGTATCTCTGGGCGAGACACTGAACCCCCACTGGTGTGTCCCATCAGTGTATGAATGTGACTAAAGCACTGATTATTCTCCATGGGATGATTTGTCTGGGTTAGCTTTGTAGAGAGATAATAAAAAGCTGTGTGAATGGTTAAATGAGGGCATAGACTGTAGTGGAAAACGATTTGAGTATCCAGGTTGGATAGAAAGGCGCTGTATAAGTACAGTCCATTTACTGTTTTACCATTCCATTAATTGGTTGATACTCGTTTTCCCCCACAAGAATTAAAAGATTTAATATAAAAATCTGTGCCTATTATTTAGTGATAATGTTTTTTAGTGTTTTAAAGCACATGGTTGTTCTGCCCTTCCTGTCTCATATGGCAGCTTCTTCCCCACTGGCCCACTCAGCATTGAAGGGCAGAGTGATTAGACAATGATTACAGCCAATAAAACATATCTGGTTAACGTTTGACCAGAGCAGAATGAAGCTCAGATCACTCTAAAGGTTTGACGAGTGACTCGCTCGACCTCTCCTGTAAAGGTAAGTCCCTTTGCTCTGCCGTCTCACACTTTTAGGCTTTGAGTTTAAAGGGATTTTTTTTTATTATTAGGGGAGTTTTGAATAAAGACAAACAGGTCAGTTTGTGTTGTTTTTTTATAGATGGTGTGAAAACGTTTCAAGTGTTTTTAGATTATTGCAGGAATATTCTTTCTTTGACTTGACTTTGGTTGGGCCTAGAACAAGGCGTTGACAAATGACAACCTTCTAAACTTCTGGTGTTTATTACAACTTTAAACAATTATACATACTAAGAACTAATATTAGAGGCATAATTGCTTGAATTTAGTCAGAAAGAAGTTATTTAGTCATTGTGGTCAACAATAATAAGGGACTTTAAGCAGTTCTATAGTAGTTGTCTCAATCCCAGGTTTTTACAGTCTAAAAAATCTACAAAATTTCTTTTCCTTTATTAGATAAATGTTATTACAATTTAAAAGGTATTAACCCAGTGAAAGATATACAGTTCAGTTCATGGAGACAGATATATGAGAGCTGAAAATCATTCAGGAAATTGTGATTTTGACTTTAAAACTTTAATAAATAATTAGTTGTTTAAAAGTGTCCTGAGCAACAAAAGGTCATTAGCAACAACTCAATGTCACCTTCACTCAAAGAGTCGCTCAACTCTTTTGCCTGAGCACATTCCTGATGTTGTGATTGGTTAAATGAGTTTTATTCACATTTGAAATTAAGTTTCGATGCATTTTCTAGTCGTAAAGTGGTGTTAAGGGTTATCCAAACAGGACACTGTGCAGATTATTGAAGTGAGATTTTAATCTGTGTAAGGTGTGGCCTAAAGTCCATTTAGACACGGATACATGTGTAAGTCCAAAATGGATCTTTTCACACATTCTGAGACTCAAACACACCCAAAACAAGTGTTAAAATTAAATTTTAGACAGAGTCTGTCATAAAGTCACCAGGGTTACACGCTCTGCGGTGACCTTTAATATCCTGCAGGAACAGAAGGAGAAACAGCTGGGAGGAAGAGGAGGAAAAAAAAGTGCTGCCTTTCAGTTTCTCCTCTGCTCTCAGGTCGTTGATTCACCTGGTTGTGAAGGTGGAGCCACTTTAAAGCTCCCGTTCAGCCCAGGGGTGTGCTGAGGAGGAGATAGTGCTCGCATGTGTTGGGCTCAAGGACACAGTTTTCTTTGTTCGGCTGCTGGTCTTTGTGAATCAGTGACACAAAGACTGATAATGCACGGAGGAAACCCTAATGTTTCCAGTTCATAATGTTTAATTGTGTCAAACCCTCTGTTATATCACCTCTCTGCCTCTTCAACAGTTTTTTTTTGTAGCTCTTATCTCCCACATCTCCGCCTTCTCCACAGGCCGTGGCAATGACACCCATGGTGCATCTGTTGTTGCTCCCGATCCTGTTCAGCATTGTGAGTACATATCACCACCAACTGCTGCTGCAGCCAGCCCACCCCACCCCCCAAATACATATTCATTCTAAATACCCGTGAAGCTGTGAAAAGATCTGCAAACGTGTCTGTGTGTATTAATGTCTACATCTGACGCATCAGAGGAGTTCATCTTGTGAAAAAACTTGACTGAAATTGTGCTAAAGGTTAATAATGAAACATTTTAGAAAAAACCTTTGGGCATTTATTTATAAGATTAAAAAATACTACACTGCAAGAATTGTCCATCTAAACAAGTCTTATGGTCTTGTATCAAGCCAAAAAATATTTTTGATCTTATTTTGAGACTAATATACCAAACAAGAGCAGAATGTGTTTTTTTCTTATTTAAAGAAGTCTTACCAAGTGCAATTGTCCTATGCAATTATAACTTATATAATTTATATCTTATAACTTAAATAATCTGACAGTGGTATAAGATGATTGCACTTAATAATTTTAGTAAATATTTCCAGCCTAACAACATTAATAATCCAACACATTCAGCTCTTGCTTAGTATTCTCAAAATAAGATCAAAAATACTTTTTGGCTGATATAAGATTGAAAGACTTGGTTAGATGGACAATTCTTGCAGTGTTTGTAGACTTTGTTCTCTGGGAGGACAGTACTCTGTCATGCAGTTTTGGCTCAATAAATAACTGCCCTCAATGCTTGACTGAATTCATGTTGGCACACAGAGGTGAAGTGGAAAGTCAGTGGGAGTTGAGTTTAGTTTAGTTTAGTTCACCTGTACTGTTCTCGTGACATTTTAACCTGTCTGTCTGTGCTGCAACAGGTCGGTGGGACAAACTTGGATGAAAAGAAGGGTCCGTTTGAGGACATCCGGTTGAACGTGCCAGAGGCGACACCGGTACCCTATGCAGTTTATCAGGTATCACACAACTTTTACCAGCATTTTTTAAATTATTTTTGTAAATTTACAGCTCATTTAAGTACTGATAGTACAGGAAAACAATACTTGGTAAATTGCTGGTGAAGATTCTCAGTCATCTAGGTCATGATCAATCCAAAAATAAAAGTTAAAAACATATAATAATAAGGTAACGCTTTATAATAACTACACCTTATTTAGCTTTACTTAATCATTAATAAATGGTTCAACTTAAAAACATCAGGTGACATCACACATTAATGGTTTGAGAATGTTTGAATTGACTATGATTTCAGTCTGATTTTCACACTTGAATAGGAACCTGTGGCCCATCAGGGTTTTTTCTACATTAACAAATACATAAAAAATCATAAATAGTAAATGGACTGAACTTATATAGCGCTTTATCAAGTCCGTCCGGAGCGTTTTACACTTACAGTCACTCACACATTCACACACTGATGGTGGCAAACTACACTGTAGCCACAGCTGCCCTGGGGCACACTGACAGAGGCGGGGCTGCCATGCATCTTCTTAACAATAAATCTTATACTGTTGGAAAACCTGTTTGTTTTCCATTAAATGGTGCCACAGATCAAAGGATTTTTCCTTTGTGGGTACCGCTCATGAAACATTTGACAAATCTTCTCTGCCAAACATCTTATTTATTAATGATCCTTGTTTAGTGTTGTTTATTGGATTGAATGATTCTGGAAATTTAGCAATTTATTCGTTTAGCAAACAGGTGTTTCAGTAGCATGTGGAAGAACCATACACAGCCACGAGCCTTGCTCCTCCTCATACTTAACACAATACGTTTGAGCCTGGATATTAGCAGGAAGCACATACAAAATTAGACTTTATTTATTTGCACATGCAAGGGTTACAAGACCTTTACTCAGCATTTTAGATCACTCGTTCACATCACAGTTTTAACAACTTTTTCAGAACAAAGTCCTGCCTTCTGGAAATGACATCATGGCAAGAAGGGGAAGTGACCTCACTTAATGTAAAAACATTTAGTGTTTGGTTGTGTTGTTTTAGTGTGTGTAGTGGAAAAATCATTTCACAAAGAGATCAGGTAAAGACTTCAGTAATTTATTGTTCACAAACATTGCCGGCAAAAATGTAGAACAGCCAAAATCACAGAAAATTGAGTATTGCAAATCTTGCTCTGCTTGTCTGCTTAAAGTTTCAGCTGCTCTGTCGATAAAGAAAACAAGAGTCAAGAGCAAATTAAGTTGTTTGGCATCGGCAGAGAAGATACTCAGCTCTGCTGCTCAGCAGGATGATGAGACAAAAAGGTGTTTTTTGTGACTTTTTCTATCTTTACTCTAGTTTCAGGTGGAACATGCAGGTGTGGATGATTTCAGGCTGAGCGGAGAAGGCGGGGACAGCATTAAAATCTCAAAGGATGGGTGGCTTTATCTGGAGAAACCTCTGGACTGGTCTCGAGAGGACCACTACATCTTCAATGTAACGCAAGCTCCCCATCTTCAAGAACATACAGAAATCCTTCTCATGATTCGAGGTATGACTCATGTTTGTTTGTGCCTAACCGTGTCCAGGTGGAGGCGCTGTCAAACAGTGAAGTCGTGGATGGGCCCGTGGTCGTGACCATAAATGTTGTGGACGTGAACAACAACGCTCCGTACTTCAACCAGAGCAGCTACACGGCTATTGTTCGAGAAAGGAGCTCCTCAGGTGAATTTCTCAAAGTGCTCATGAATGATACAAGGGGGGGGGGGGTGTTTGTACAAATAAGAATCTGTCATGCAACCTTTATTGGAATCAACGGTTTGACTGTTAGCAAAATATCTCATGAACCAGAGGGTGGATGTGAATGAAACTCTCGAACAGTAATGATTGGATGTACATCTACAAATAAAGTTCAGCTGTTTTAAGATGGCTTCCACTGCTAACTGACCTTAGCCTTGACAATAATGGCTGTAACTCAGTCAGTTTTACAGATGTAGAGGGAAGATTTGGTGTGGTAGTAGCTGAGAGTCCTCCCCAAAACACATTCTGAGTGCTAATATAATACATGACATCTTTGTTTAAAACTTTGGCATGCAAAGCTGCAAATGATATGCATTCCTTCATGGATTAATGCTGGGTTAATTTTTATTTTTTGGAAAGTATTTCATTTTTAAATTTTATTCAGTCTTGACTTTTGTTGTTCAGCAAAGACCAAAAGAATAAATATTAGTTGGCATCCTCTGAAGCAGTGAGTGCTTCCTCTGCAAATAATTTCATTATTTCAGTGACTTCTTAAAGAGCCTGTGACATGCATATCCTTCAAATACAAAAAGACAAAAAAAATTATTTAAAAAATGGTATAATACACACAATTTTACCCATTTTGTCACATACCTGTCATATTTTCAATGCAATATTATTATATTATTATTATTATTATTACATTATTTGAACTCTGATTCTTCTTCATCTCTCTGACAGTGACTCAAAATAATCATCAGATTCTTCTCTACAGTTTGAGTTGTTAGTTATTGTAGCAACGCTCTGTTCCCATGCAGACATTCCCCTTTGAAATCACTTCCTGTTACTTCACATGCAAATATCTCAACAACTGTTCATCTCAGCGGCGTGCATTTGTTTTTGCAATAAGTTATGAATGTTATCACTCCAAAAGTGTATTCATATTGATTACAAAAATCTGATGTCACAGCCTCTGATCCAGACTCTCAGTCATAAAACTATATCACTGGTTCTGTTTTTGCTGCACCCCTCCTCAGGTGTGGCCTTTATCCAAGTGTCTGCATCAGACCGGGACGACCCAAACTCCCCCAACGCTCATCTGACCTACAGCCTCGTCAGCCAGATCCCCAACAATCACAACATCCTGCTGTTTCAGGTCGACCCAGACACCGGGGAGATTTCCACCACGAAAGAAGGTAAACAGCTCATCTTCGCTCAGATGAAGAGCGAGTCTGTTGGCGGCGGCTGTGGGAAAGCCTGTAATCCGTCCATCTCTGCCTGTAATCCATCAGAACAGCTTCAGTGTAAATCCAGATTACACAGATCATCTCGTGTGCTGAAGATTAACTCTGATTGGAGGCAGATTGCCTAAACGTGTCATGTGATGCAGCTTCTCACAGATTTTAGTACGTCAGGATACCAATGAGCTGAAAATCAGTGATGTTTATGAAAAACCTGTGTGTTTTAACAGGAGAGGAGATGCTGAAGGCCAGAGAGGGAATCCAGTACAACAGGGGAGAGGATCGCAGCATCGATGCTCTGAAAGTGAAGTTTGATGAGTACTGTCCAGCGCAAAGCATCCCGTATGAAGAAAACCCCTTCTTCACCTGTGTGAAGAGAGCAGGTTTGTTTCCAGAGCTGAAAACTGATTTAGGAGACAGTTTCTCTTCTATCACTCCAAATAAGAATAACAGAAAACACTGAATCAAACCTTTAAGCACATATTTTGATAAGCAATACAACCTTGTGTTGAATGTCAAAACTTGCTAACACTTCTTACAATCAAAAAGTATTTTACTTTTAATTTTGAGAATTTCCTGCACAAAAGTGTTCAACAAATATGATCTAGTTGTAAATTATTTTTTAGTTTCATTTCCAGGTTTTCATTAAAGTCACGTCAAGAGCTAATGTTGTAGCCCTTTAAAGGAAATGATGTTGTTGATGGTGGATTGTTTTTTTTTAATTTAAGACTCAATTTTCTTCCTAATGTTTGAATGGTGCTTCTTTTTTACAGTTTAAAATGGTGCAAAAACCTTCCAATACATTAAATAAGATACCCTTACTTAAATACAACTTTTAGGCATCTACCCAGCTCTGCCTGTGGTAGATGTGCATAAATTTTAACAAGGTTCCCTTGATGTTTATGGACTGAGCTAACTTCTTGTTTTTTTCCTACTATGACATTAGAGATGAGGAGGCGTAACGTGAACCCTCTGGAGGACCCAGACTACACCCTGATTGTCCGTGCTCAGGACTTAGGAGGGGCTTCAGACCACGCCCTGAGTGGAAACACAAGAGTGCACATTGTTGTGCAGCAGAACCTTTGGGTCAATCCTGGGCCCATAATTATTAAAGAGAACCTAAAGGGAGAATACCCCCGAGTTATTGCAAAGGTAACATGATTTAAACCACATATCTTACAAAGTTCATTCATACTCATAACATCTACTTACATACATTCATCCAGAGATTGATGCTCATGCTTTGAGCTTTTGTCTTCTGTCTGGCAACCAGGTCCAGTCTAACGACCCAGATGCTGTCTACTCATTAGTGCAGAAAGAGCGAGAGCTAAAGTTCCCCTTCCAGGTTACAGAGGATGGAGAAATACTTGTGACACAGGAGCTGGACAGAGAGGAGAAAGAAACGGTAAAACACACCTGACTATTTTAAACTAAACCTGACAGAACTCGTGCAAAATCAGCACGATCTCACACTGCTTTTTTTTTTTGTTTTGTTTTAGTACATCCTGGTTGTGTTTGCCAAAGACGTCTACGACAATGAGGTGGATCCACCCATGGCGATCATGGTCCAGGTGGAGGACATGAATGACAACAAACCAGAGTGTGTTCATGAAGAAAGTGTGTTTGAGGTGCAGGAGGACGAACCGACAGGTGAGAGATGAGTCTGGATGCGATGATCACAAAATCATTAAAAATACAAAAAAGGTAAAGTCTTCTTTTCATCACAACTTAGAAAGGAAATCATGTACAGCAGGGGTGTCAAACTTGTTTTCATCGAGGGCAACATGAGCATTACGGTGGCCCTCAAAGGGCCAGATGTAATTACCTTCAACCTTCTTGCAGTCTGCATAAAATGCTGTGGTGGGCCCCATTTGGTCCGCAAACCTTGAGTTGGACACATGTGATGTACAGTATTTTATCCTACATGTAGTTTAGGCTTTATAAAAAAATGCTAAGCTTTTATTAAATGGTATGATCGCATGCTCAAACACTTAAAGCTAAAATACCAATGACATTTAACCTTTTCACAAAAAAATGTGTTTATCTGTGCCTGTGGTTCTTCAACTTTTCAGCCTAGGTTTCATAAATTTTGTTTTGTTGTTTATTTAATAGATACAGAAACATAGATACAATCTGATGTCTGCATCACAGTGTATAACCATAGCTAATTAGCAACACCCGACACTAGAATGACCTTTAAAATGTGACAAATGACCTGTTCACCGTCAAAATCACAAAAAAAAGCTAACAGGAAGAAAAAGTAAATGAGAAAAGCTATAGTTAGATTTATTTTCTAATAATAATAATAACAAAAATAATGTCAGTTATATGAATGAAAAAAGTAAGCAATTATATCAGAAAATCTAGTTAAAAAGTGACTTTGAGGAATAGGAATGTTTTTTTAATGGACTAATAATGAAAGGTTATGAACAGCTATGAACCCCCCCCCCCCCCCCAGTTTGGGAACCACTGCTCTAAAAGACATCAGTCTTTTAAGTTTTTTTGAGTTGATGAGCTAATGGCTAGTCTGAAGTGTCTTGTCTTAAAACAACTCTAATCTCAATGTCATTATAGTCCCTAAGTATGTTGTTTAATAAACTTTTACAGATCTCTTTCAGATCACACACTTGTTTCAGCAGAAAAAAAGTATAAATGTTTAGCTAATGCTTGTTGTTCCAGGCAGTTTGATTGGACAGCTTTTGGCTCATGATGATGATAAAGAAGGAACACTGAACGCTCAGCTCACCTACACCATCGTGTCCCAAACACCAACCACTGGATCCAACACTTTCTTCATTGATGAATCTTCTGGGAACATGAAGGCGCTTCGCATCCTTCGCCGAAACGAGCACCAGGTCTACAACCTCATCATCCGAGTCAGCGATTCAGGTAACACACAGACACGCAACGTATAGAATTGCATCTGTACTGTCAAACTGCACGCCTCATTGGGGATTATGGTTCACAGTTTTCAGCACAGACTGTAAGGTGATCGTCAAGGTGATCGACGTCAACAACGAGCTGCCTCTGTTCGAGAAGAACGATGTAAGCAACAAAATGACAGTTCAGGTTTGATCCTGCTCTTTGATCGATCATCTAACTGTGCGTTTCACTTTGGGGGTGAAGTATGGCAACAGCACTCTGGCAGAGGACACTCCTGTGGGGCACACGCTGCTGACCATCAGAGCCACGGACGCCGATGACCCCGGCAGCGGCAGTTCGCTGATCCAGTTCCACATTTCTGCGGGCGACGAAAACGAAGTCTTTAGGATGGAAAGTGACGGCACAGGAGTTGGTCATGTGGTCTTAGCCAAGGTACAAAATACAAAAATCCTCTCAGATCAGAATTCATCTGACATTTCAGAGGTTTAACCTTTGAGTATTCAAAATTAATTTTTGTTTTAGGTTTCACTTACGACACAATGGATTCATCTTGAAATAATTCTACACAAATCAGTGATTTGATCTTGTCAAAAGCATGAAATTCTATTAAAATCTTTTAAGGATTTAAACAAAATCAACAAATGTAGAGATCATAGGTGTCAAAATCATTTTAACTGAGGGCCACGTGAGCGTTGTGTTGGCCCTCAAAGAGCCAATTGTGAAACTTCGACTAAACACACAAAACGTCACATTCCTCATCTCATTGCTACGACTGAGCACCGCTAACAAACCATAACTGAGCTCTATGTGGTATTTCCTGCATAGAAACAGAGTTTTAACATCCTCCTATAAACACTGAAAAGTACGACATGTCGGACTGACTAAATGAGAAATAAAAAATACAAATACCATTAAAAGTAGAAGTAGAGTTTTACTCACTGTTGAGTTATGGTGAGTAGCTGCCATCTTGAATTCCAATCTTTCCCACTTTCTGACAGGGAACTCCCACTGGATGGGTGTTCCAGTTTAAATGTACGACTTGTAAGTGGAAAATTCCCACTTCGCTGTACAACTGGGCCACAGTAAAAGTTGCAGACAAAAATGCAGCGAAATGGAAATTTTACACGACTACGTTTGAAACCTGCGCAGCTCTAGTGATGGGATGCTGTTATTTGCATGTATTATGAGAGATGTAGTTTATGGTCAATGCTGGCATTAAAGCAGCTTATTTTAAAACATTATTACATCTCTAAAGCCTCCACCGGCCACATAAAATGCCATGGTGGGCCATATTTGGTCTGTGGGCCTCAAGTTTGACACATGTTACACCTTCTTTAAATAATTGAGTTTGTGTTTTGTTGAATGTGTGCCTGTAATAACAAAATGACTCATGTAAGCATATTTACTATAGAAAAATCAGTTTACATTGAGTCGTCTGGACTGTTTAGATCATAAAAACAAACTTGTCTCTCTGATCCTGCCACTCCTTCTAAAATGCTTATCTCTCCCGGAACAGCCTCTGGACTTTGAGTCCTCTCCCACCTACAATCTCCAGATCGACGCTCGCAACCCCGAGCCTCTGATGAGCGGCCTGGAGTACGGCAGCGAGTCCACCATCTTCCTGATCGTGTACGTCACTAACGTGGACGAGGCCCCCGAGTTCAGTCTGGACCGCCAGGACGTGACCGTGCCAGAGAACTTCACGAAAGGATCGGTGCTGCTCACGGTGGAGGCGAAAGACCCAGAAGGAAAAGAGATTGGGTAAAAACTGCTCGGGTGTTCGGGTCAGAAGTGGGTAGGGTCTGATTGAGCTGCATGATTGTCATTACGTATTCTTTTGTGTTCAGGTTTAAGCTGGACAGCGACTCTCAGGGCTGGCTGGAGATCGATTCTGCCTCAGGAGAGATCAGGACCAAGGACAAGCTGGACAGAGAGAAGCAGGAGACTTTTGAGGTCACCATCACTGCCTTTGAGAAGGGTAAGGAAAGAAAAACTGTATCTTCATAAGCACCTGTCAGAGTGCATTATTTACGTTCTGTTTCACAATGAAGAGAACCCGGAGAAATCTTCTGAGCAAGTGGTCCACGTGCGCCTGCTGGACGTCAATGACAACGTCCCCAAACTGACGGAGACGCAGGCTTTCATCTGCATGCAGGAAATTAAACCTGTGCTCATCAAGGCTGAAGACAAGGACAGCGCCCCCTTCTCTCAGCCGTTCACGTTTGCCCTCGCCAAGAAGTCTCCCAACTGGGAGCTGCACACAGTCGACGGTAAGTGTTCGTGAATAGAAGTCAAAAACATGAGGATGATCTGAGTATTCAGATTTGTGAGTTTTCCTTCTTTTATGTCATGTAGGCACATCAGCTAAAGTGCATCTGAAGAAACAGCCGATCAAAGAAGCCAACTTCACTCTTAGCATCAACATAAAAGACAACGCAGGTGTAGGAGTTACGCAGGCGCTCGAGGGTGAGTCAGCTGAAGGATCTATATCCACCCAGACAAACCTGGTTATTATAACTGTCTGCTGCTTTGAATACTCTTAACACTGCAGTTTAAAAGCTTCTGATCGCTAAATGACTGTGACAAAGACTTGTGACCCCAAATTTTCCTGGTTGAATCCCATCAGCACGAATAACCTCAACACATATTGTACATATTTCTCATTTTTGACTGCTGTTTATATCTTTTGCAATAATTACAATGTAAATATGCTAGTAGGAATATTTTAACTTTTTAAATTCTGGAGATCAAATTAAAACCTTTGAAAAAGTATTTTGTTACCAAAAGCGAGGTTTAGATCCCAACTTTAAGAACCACTGCAGTTCAGCTAAAATGGCAAACATGTCCCTCAGGAGAAATACTTAAACTCCTCAACCTGGGGATCATAACTGTAAAAATTAAATCCTGGATGCAAGCAGCCAAAATGTAGGTTGGCCCAATAGCCTTATTGGTAAAGTGAGGAGCTCAGAGTAGAGTCGCTGCTCCTCTGCATCGAAAAGAGTTAGTTGAGGTGGTTCAGGCGGCTGATTGAGACGCCTCCCTTTAGAGGTTTTGTGGGCCCATCCTAATGGGATGAGGCACCAGGGTCAGACCCAGAACCTGCTGAAGGAATTATATATCCTCCCTGGATTATACCCCCCCCCCCCCCGAGGAGCCAGAGAGTGTTTCTGGGGAGAGATTGAGGTCTGGATTTCCCTCACGGACCTCTATTCCCTCTGCAACACAATCCCAGGAGTAAAGAGAAACCGGGTTCTCTCTCCTTTCTTATCAGCCTACAGCCCCTCTGACAAATATACAGCATGATACATACTGCTGCAACATTTAAAAAGAATTTCTTTCAACTTGTACAGTTTTTTATACGTACAAAAAACTTTTTTCTTGACATGTAAACTGTAACATTCAGTTGAGTATCGATACTGGGTATTGGGGCATTTTGAGTACAAGTACTTGTAAAAATGCTGGTATCAGAACTCCGCTAACTGTAATTATTGTAAAAGATACAAAAGTACAATATGTGTGTTTATATATTTGTGTTATCAATAACCTTTTTACTGTTTGATCTGTTTTGATGTGATTCAATCAAGAAAACTTTGGGTCACAAGTCTTTGTCAAAGTTATTTAAAGATCCGAGGTGAAAATGTTTGTGAATTGTGTTAAAGTATTCATAGTTTCAATATTGGTATCAATATTTAAAGGAGTACAAATACTTGTACAAAATGCTGGTATAGGTATTGGTACACGTATTATTTCTGTAAACGTTAGTCGTTCAAAGAGCTATCTACAACAGGTAGGATGTTATTTCTTCACACCTGTCTAATCCTGCATGTTTTCTCTCTGCACACCAGTGAGAGTGTGTAACTGCACAACGTTGGGCTACTGCTACATTCCACCGCACGGACGGGATTTCAAAATTGGAATCGGACCCACTGTTGGGATCCTAGCAGGCATTATAGGATTCTGTAGTAAGTCTGACAAACACCGTGGTAAAGGTCTCATCTGATTGTCTCTGTGTAACTAACTTATTTTGTTTGTATTTGTGTTTGTTATAGTCATCGTCTTCATCATAGTGGTCAAGCGCTCCAGTAAAAAGAGCAAGAAGAAAGGCCTAACTGATGAACAGGAGACGAACGCCATGATGTAGAGACGGATGTGTTATTTGACGGAGTTTTATTTATATTTTGAAAAAAAAAACATAAAATTAGCTTTGAGTTTTGACAAACTGTACAAAGAACCTTAAACATGCCTTTCCATTTTTTGTTCTAAGATTTTTGCAAAGTCTTCATCATCTGAGCGTTTTTATGATGCTATTTTTGACAACAGGGAACTCAAGCTTATTTACGGTAGAAATAAATTATATATAAATATAAATTGTTTTAAATAAAAATCTCATTCTTCACTTTGTAGATGCTAAACGCTAGCTGGTCCTCACAAGTATATGCTTGGACTTTTATTTCAACTTATTTTCTTGCTTAATTAATTTCTGCTGTGCATATAGATTGAACTTGGTGTTCACACAGCTCGTCAGTATAGTAAAAAGATTTTCTCAGAGCGGCTGCTTCATTAACAGTTTCATCATTTCCTCTGGCTTAAAGTCTCCTGCTGATGTGAAGCTCTGTGCTGATGAACAAGAATTCCAGTGTTTTTGTAAAAGAGCTCCCAATAAACACAAAACCTGGGAAACACTTTTTTTTCCACCTGATTGTTGTTTTTTTCACCATCAGAGCAGCTGCTTCCGTAGTTTAGTCGTTGCGTTTCATTCCACCCCTCCTTCTCCCGTCTGTCAGTGAAGCGTTGGAGGCCGGCTTGGAGGCCACAGCGCCGTGTGACGCTCTGACTCATCTCTCTGACAGTGGGAGATGGGCCACAGATTGGTGCTGCTGCTGCTGAAAGGATGATGGCGTGATTGTGAGCTTTTGTGGCTGCACAAAGAAGAGGCTCCAACACAGAAAACACATGTGAGAGTAGATGGTAAGGCCAACATGTGCTGCCATGAACATGCATCCAGTCCATGTGCCACATGTGGATGAGTCAGGGAGCAGCCTGTCGCAGCTTCCAAACAGAGCCTCATGACTGCTCAACGTGGAGCCACTTCACTGTTTGTGTCTGTGTGTGTATCCCAGCAACACCTGCCACAACACACACACACACACACACACAGATGTGCAGAGAGAAAAGTTGAAGGACAGATGAGAGGTGGAGAAAAGACAAGGAGAGTAAACCATGTGATATATGACCCCCTCATAATGCCATAAAAGTACACACACAGGATTGTAGGTCTATCCTTATTAGGACCGTTCATTGACTTCCATTCATTTCTATATCCTAACTCTGACCTTAGTCCTAAACCTCCCCCAACCAAAACTGAAGTTCCACCATATTGGGACTGGCCTTTGGTCCCCATTAGGGCTATTGGTCTTGACAAGGTAGGTATGTGTTTATCAGAAGCAGTCCTAAAAAGGTCACACAAGAGAAACATTTTGTCCCCATACAATTTTTTTCTTAAATCAACACTAATTTTGTTTTAAATTTGTGGCAGCTTGTCAAACAAGTCTATCCTGCTCCCAGAAGCATCTTACTTGTTTGAATCTGAAACAAAATGTAAAACATTTAAGAAACTGCAAATTCTGCAAAAATGAAGTGTGAGCTGAAACCATAGAAAAAACAATTAGTATTGTAGGTAAATATCAGCAAAACTGTAGCTAAAAGCTACATTTATCAGAATTTGCTAAAGACTAAAACCCCACTGCAAAAAATATCTAGAAATAGTTGTTAAATCTTATATCTAACCAGAAAAAAGTTTTAATTTATCTTGTTTTGAGACTGATATGTGCTGGATTATTAATTTTGATTACCCTGAATATGTTTCTTGATTCAACAAGTCTTACTGCACTGGCAGATTATTTCACTTAATTTGAGAAAATTCAGACTTTAAACTAGTATTTTTAACCTTTTTTTAGATGGCTAATTTTTGAAGCTATATTAAATAAAAGTTTAAATTAGCTAAACCTTTGTAAAAAAAATAAAATAAAAAAGTCAAAGTTGGCTGATGAAATTAGCTGAAATCAAATCCATAGCTAAACAAAACAACTAAGAGCTAAAAGAATGTAAAAGACAAAAATAGTTCAAGTATGCTAAAGTATTTTCGTTTAGGATAGTTTGACTTGATCAGTGACAAAAAAAAAAAAACATACTCACTGTAATTAAACAGATGTCCCACTGCAATACTTTATATGAGGCTGTTTTTTCTTTAATAATGGAAAAAGTAGAATTTATGAAGTTTTAAAAATGATGACCTCAGCAATCTCACACTTTCACAGTTTGTGTAATTTAATAAGCTTTTAAACAATAAAGCTGTTATTTTTTTGGCCAAATTTATTAATGACTTGCTGGTGCAGCTTTATCAGATTTTCTTTGCTCCTTCAACATTTACAGTTAAACACAAAAAAAGCATTAGTGGTGGATTGCTTTTGCTAAAACTTATATTTGCACCAATAAACAGGTTTTGGTTTTTAACAAAACAAAACAAAAAAAATGATTCATGATGTGTTTTATGCCAGCAATAGACTAAAACCTTATGACAATATTTTTTCATATGAGTTATGCACATAAGCTAAATATCTTGTTAATTTGACAGAACTTTGACTTTTTGTCTGGTGCAGCACCGCCCCCTTGTGGCAATAAACAGTCAGTCTATCAACTTCATCTAAAATATAACCTTTAAAAAAAAAATAAAAGATGTAAAATCTCCCATCAGAGCTTCTTATATTTGACCTGCTGACATATTAGTGACGACAGCCATGGTTCCGTGGCGTCACACTTGTATCCTGATGACGTTCACCACACTAAACGAAATTGCGCTACAGTCTGTGTTCAGCTCTTTATTCCATGTACAAAACCTAACCCCCATAACTTGCACTGTATACGTACAACAAAGATGTGTAACATACACATAACGTGAAAATAAATATTCCTTCTTTTAAACATAGCCACGGCTCTGGAATTTATAAGTGACCGCAGAGCATGGAGGAAAATAAAAGTCAGGTTTACCTCCGGTGTGCTTGATAAAACAAACAAGAAACAAACCACACAGATAATAATGACCTGTCAAAAAAAACTAATGAGGCTCTCAACTCCCAAAAGTGTTTAGAAAAAAAGCTCCAGTTCAGAGAGGATGTTTGTTGAAGGTTTTATGAAGAGAGACTCAAAGTGCTATTACATCATACAAGGAAACTTCATTAGTACTTCTACTAACTTAATATGAAGTTAATATTCCTCTGCGCAGAATTGGAAATGTATGGAGCGCCAAAAAGTCAAAAAATGTCACTAACACATATTTAGTTCACTTTGATTATAAAATCCTTCTTAAATAATTTTGTTTGTCATTTTAATGTTAAAACTGAAATTATTTAATATTGTGTACATATTAAATCCTAAATTTAAATGTGGCAACATTTAACTCTTAAATTTAGGTTTACACATTTTGAATTATAATTTAATATTTACACATAACATTTAGTAAAAATTAGAAAAATATAAGAGCAGTGAGCTGAAGAACAAATATGTTCGAGAACATTTTTACATACAGAAAGTGAGCTAAAAATTTAAAATGCATTAGTGACACTTTTTAGTATTTTTACACGTGGACCAATAGAAATGAAACTGATCACATCTCCTCTGGCTTGTAACCGTTTTAAAATGAGACAATGTTTTATTTTGGTGACCTGTTCATTTTTAAGGTCCTGTCACACTATTACGTTTTAGACAACTTATGAAAAAACTTTTTATGATTAAATAACTCAAATAGGTTATACATTTAATCTAATTGTTAGCATTGCAGTATGTATATGACCAAAAGAGGCTTCAAGTTGATTTTTAAAAATTCCATCTTTAGCGTAGACAAAGTCAGACAAAATTTTCATAAGTTGTCTGTATACGTTGTGACAGAGCCTTGAGGCTGGTGTGTTTTGTGTAACAGAATTTTACTTGCAGACTCCCTACGATCAGCCTGCGATTCCTCAGGTTTATCTTAAAACTCACTGAATCCAAACTATCCACATCAGAAGACTAAAAA
This sequence comes from Cynodonichthys magdalenae, assembly GCA_031762555.1. Lineage (NCBI taxonomy): Eukaryota > Metazoa > Chordata > Actinopteri > Cyprinodontiformes > Rivulidae > Cynodonichthys > Cynodonichthys magdalenae. The sequence continues at coordinate 12,650,713 of JARVJO010000305.1, forward strand.
AACCAGCGACCGATGTGGACGATCAGGTGTTTATGAAGCAGAGTCAGCTGCTCAACAAACGACAATAAAATCAGCTCAGAAAAAAAAAAAAAAAAAACTAATGAAAGATTCCAGGTGGGAAAAAGAATCCCTTAAAAGTAATCTAGAAAAAGTGTCTGGGATATAAATGGAAAAGGTGCTGCTGTAACAACCTGGGTAAAGTTTACAAGGATCACTTGATAAATCACCTCCTTCAATGGTTTTGAAGATTTCTGCTATTTTGAACCCTGTTTTAGCAGAAGGTGCTGCAACTGTTTTGGCACAAATGTCAGTATTTGTCTGTGATGTGAATGAAAACAGTTGCTGAACAAGACTTGACAGCATAAACAATATTTTGTCAGGAATTCTGAACACACTTTGAACTCCGATCATAAAAATCAGACGTTCTGTGCCACAGCATATGTAAATATATATATATATATATATATATATATACACACACGAGGATTTTTTACATAAATAGTGTTATAACAGCTGTTGGTGTCGATATGACATCAGCTCAGAACTCTCCTTCCTGCCTCTGCGCTCCGATCACGTGAGGATTGAACTGGGTGACGATGATGGTGATGTCGTCGCGGTACATGCGGGCCAGCTCCTCGGGCAGCGAGAGCATTTTGGACAGCCTCTCATGGTCCACCGTGCCGAACTCGCTGTTCCCCACGGCGTGCCTCATCAGGTGGGTCGCTGCGTTCTGGTCCTCGAAGGCTGAGGACATTCGGGTCTTCCGCTCCTCGAGCAGCCCCTGCATTTGTCCCAAAGTGACTTTATAGCCTCCGACTTTGAGCGGCTGGCGCTGATGAACTCCCGTTAAATGTTCTCCGACTATACGGATCACTTCCTGTCTGTGGAGGGTCTCCCAGAGGCCATCGGAGCCGATCACCTGTCAAACAGAGGGAAGTTATGGTTATAAAAGGTCTACATTTGTATGAAATTAGTGGCATCATTATAGATGAGGATTTTATTCTTTTATGCTTTTTAAGCTAAAAAACTAAGGGTTGCATTACTCATGAATAAATACGGTAGGTTGTTCAAAAGAACCTTTAAATACCCAGAATTCAACCTAAAAAAGGACTAAACATAATGTTCTTTAAATTAACATATTTAACATTCTTTTCTAATCCAGAAAAAGTCTGCACAAGTGTTCTCGCTGCAGAGGTGTGGCCTTATGGCAGGATTTTTTTCATATGTTCAAGATGTTTTTAGTGGGCGTGTAGAGAACACCTAATAACAGACTTTGGTTGTAAAAACTAAAAAGGACATAGTGTTCATTTTAAGTTATATCTCTGTGAAGATGTTTATGCTTTTTACAACACTTGAGTGGTAATTTGCAATTTAAAGTGTTTTTTTGTTGTTGTTTTGCTGCTGAATGTATCTCAGTATACTCACTGTCCCTCATCTGGACATGTCCAAACCGTCTCAGTCTCTAATTTCATGTCCCTGTTGTTCAACCTGTGCTGCACCTCTGATGACCTCATTCCTAATTATAAAAAAGCTGGGTTCAAAATGTTCACTTATAACTAAAAATGTACAAAATGTTCAACTGACTGAAGAAAATATTATCTTTAAAGCTTCTGAGACGGTTGTGATGAATCTGAAACTGTAGATGAATGTTCAAACACTGCAGACGTTCACCAAGATTAACCTCTTTAATAATAAACACAAACCCACTGAATACATTACTGTTTTTCTCTACCTGAAACCAAAAGGACATTTCCTTTAAAAGGAGATGTGTCCTGCTTTAAAATCCTTCTTTTTCACATTTAAATTTTTCAGTTGGGGTCTATGTGAAGAGGAACTGCAATGCTTTGGTCTAAATTCCTCCTTATTGTAACTCCACAAGCCCCTATTTCATCCCGTTTCTGAGGTGTGTCTCAGATCAACTCATTTTTGAGGCTGTCTCTTTAAATCCAAACGAGGCGCTTCACACCCCGTGTCCCTCTCCAGCTTCCGTAAACCTGTTTACGACTATATAGCAGCTTCACCACAGCCACCCCAAGTACACAACAAAATGCATGCAACGAATAAAAAAGTGGATTTTGTGTGATATGTCCCCTTTAACTGCAGTATCCTTATTCATCTGTTTATTGTGTGAATGTTTATAAAGCATTCACACTACTGAGATCATGATTTCTTTCGTACGTTTTTGGGTGCACACCTCATTCCACAATTTTTGTCCTTTGTCAACAATTTATAGATAAAAACTTTCAGCTCCTTCAGGACATTTTGGCTATGACTTATGGTATTTTAGCAATTTATACTTTTGAAGATATTTAAATTTTTTTGCCTTTTTTTATTGAAAATGAATAAAGCTGTCGTCAACATCCTTAAAACCCTTCAAAATGTTCAGAAATCTTAACTTTTTCATATTTTGTTCTGGTTTGGCTTTTTTAACTTCTTTGTGCTAATTTCAGCTTCCTTCGGCTTCTATTTTGCTGAAGTTAGCTTTTTCTGCTTTTTTAGCTACTATTCTGACCCAGTCAGATATTCTTTTGCTACTTTAAACTTTTCTTTTGTTCCTTTCACTTTTTTTCTTTCTTCTTCAGCTTTTTCTTTTTTACTTTTTATCTACATATTTCTGCATTTTTTAGCTATTCTCTGTCCCTCAAAGCTTTTGCTTTTACAGTTTGGAATCTTCAGCAAACATTTGGCTAATTTTGGATTCACTAAAAAAGTGTTAAAATTCAGCAAGCAATGGTTCAGTGTTTAAAAATATTTAGTCTTTTTTTTTAGCAGATTTCAATTAAATTACTCAGCAACAAGCATTCTCACTGCATTTTAACAGGAAATATCTTTTTTTCTAGTGATTGTTTACTTTTGAGTATAAAAGAAAAACTTGAAACATTTTTGTCCACTAGGGAAACATAAATCATTTCCTTATCGCTTTAGGGACACAAATACTTTTTTAATGTCTAAACCACAGCGCAGCCCTGTGTGACTTAAACAAGCAAACATAAATCTTGTAAGAAAGAAAAGCTTCTCCTCTCACCAGGAAGCGATCCTGCGGCCGCAGTTTGTGGTGCGTGATCTCGGGCTCAGCGGTCAGGTAGGGGGGCGTGTGGTAGTTGGGAGGGATGAACTTGGTGTGCTCGTTTTCATGGAGCTGATCAGGTCCGGACTCCAACACTCGCTTCTGCAGCTCAATGCTCCACTTGAACTTCACGTCCCCAAACGCACGAAACGGCATGAGCAGGCCGAGCAATCTGTCCTGATGGAGACGATAAAGACGAGATGAAGTTTTAATAAACGTTTTCAGAGTGAGCGCAGCAAGTGGGTTAGCTAACACCACTACCTGACGTATGACGGTCTTCCTCTCAGATGCAGGGTGCTCGCTTCGTATCCGAGCAACCTCGTCCTCGTTCTGGGCGCTGTGGTCGTTAGATAAGGTGAGAGCGCTGAACGAACCGTCCTCCTCCTGCACCCCCAACACGGCCCGAGCGTCTCCTGCATTAGCAATAAAGCTTCGGAAACAGAACAAAAAGACAAAGAAATGAAGGGAAAAAAAATAAATATGCATTTTTAGCTTCTTCTACAGGTTTGTCTGAAAGCACAGTTTTGGATATATTCTCCCGTACAGGTCTGGTCCGTCGATGTGAGCCACGCAGGCTGTTGCTCCAGAAAAGGCCACCCTCAAAACCCAGTAATGCAGAAAGGCGCTCGGGTCTCCAACCTGCAGGGAAATAAAGAACTCTGTAATCATCAAAAACTGAGTCTCACAAGGTTCAGTTTTTATGGAGAGGCAGTGACACCCGAGCCTCTCTTTGAACCACAAAAATCTAAATTTGGAGGCTCTCGTTTTAACGTTGCCAGTCTGGTTTTCAGTGTCTCTTAATGAGAGAAACATCAGTCAGGTTTAGCATTTAGAAGATGACTTGTAGTTCGATTCAGACTTAAAAATTTAGAGACAAGATGATGAGGCTATTAGCAAAAATGAAGATGGCATTTCAGATTTCTCAAAACCTTTAAGACAGCTATTTTTAAAAATTATGATACACAGGCTTGGACTGTATTGATTTTTTTTATACCAACATATTATCTTTAGATAATAATGCAGTATGTGGTATTACAGGGTGAAAAGGGACATGGGGGTGGGGGGGTGTATGGTCTCCGGCATGTTGAGTTACGTGTCTCTCCATCACTACCATCTCTTTTCATTTTTTTCGTCCTGTAGATTGTTTTTGGCGCTTGTCAAATAACTGTGGGCCTTCGTCAAAAAGGTCAGGGGGTTATATTTTTTCGGCTCGATACAGAATGAGGGTGATTGCGATTTGAGCAGTTTTTTGCATGAGACTACCGTGTTTCCTCCTGCCTGCTGAGGCAACATGCATCAGGGGCAGAGTCGTCTTTGATACTACCATACTATATAGTTTCAGCTGTGTATGTTTAGAAATGGCTGAATTACAGCCCTTTGTAAAATATGTATTAGTGGTTAGCTTAATTTGAGATTAGCATCAGCGATCAGGATGTGATCATTCCTAGATACTCCACAACGAATAGAATCTCAATAAGTCTTAAACTGGCTGAATTATAGCCAATTAAAGTTAGCTTTGGTGACCAGCTTGAATTTTTAATTAGCGTTTAGAATTTGGTAAAGATTGTTTTTAGTTACTTTTACACTAATCTTCAGCTTTGAATGTCTAAAAATGGCTGAATGATAAGGTGTGACTAGCATTTAGCTTGTTTTTTTGGACCATTCTTAACTACGATCACACAAAATCTCAGCTGAACATTTCTTTAAACAGCTAAATTAAAGCCATTTGAAATTAGCTTTGGCAGCCATTTTGAATTTTTAAACCCAGATTGCTTCTCTTCATTTGTATGTGCCTCCCTAACATACACCCAGGCCACCCCCTGCAAAAAAGCCTAGCTCCGCCCCTGACATGCATCAATATGACGGTCATGTTCAGAAAGAAAAAAGTGGCATATTTTATTTATGAGAGCTCTGGTTCTATTTGGCCTATCAACACAATTTAAAAACTGGTGTATAAAGACTGAGAAAAGGCATATCTTTCTGGCTAGAGTGAATTAAACAAGTCATGTGACTAGGCTCCAGGGGGTTAATATTTTATATAATGTGCTTGTATTTTAATACTGAGGTATACCACAAGACCGTCCAAGTCTAATGATACAAGGTTAGGGCCAAATGAGTTCATTCTGGGCAGCCGATAAAGCACCCAGGAGCAATCTGGGAAGCAACATGTCTTGTTTACAAGGTGCTCTAGCCTGAATTAGAGGAGTATGATAGCCCGAACAGACATTTCTCACCTGAGCTTCCAGAGAAATGTCGTTGTCCAGCCTCTTGAAGGCGTTCATTAAGGCCTCTCGTGTGTCTGGAACCTCTCCCGGGCTGGAGAGAGCGAGTGACGTGAGAGAAAAAGATAGGAAGCAATAGAGTCAACAACAAACACTAACAACAGATGGGCTCGTGTTGATGAGGGTGTGCTGCTACAAGGTACAAAATAAAAAAAACAGAAAGTCCTGTTTATAATATTTACTGGGACCCAGATGAGAAAAAAAGGACAGATTTGTGCAAACATTTCTGTGAAAGACAAGTACTGTGGTTGCATTGTCGAGTGCGCCTCACCTGGTCAGGTCTATTAACTCCTGCCAGTACGTTCTCAGGCTGTTGAAGTAGAGTCTCTGAGCCTCCCGGCTGAAGTAATCATTGGGGTGTTTGTGCCACTGCAGGATGGGACTGAGGGCTCTGCCGCTTTCCACTGCAGCCTCCAGCTCACACAGGGTGTCGTGGGAGAGCAGCGAAACTGCTATGTAGTAAAACAACCTCTCACTCAGCGCCTGGAAAAAAAGTCAAATATAAAATTTTCTGCATAAGGCAAGACACAGAAGCTTAAACAAATGATTCTTAACCAAATATATAACCTGACTCACATAAGGAAAAACATACTTTGGTTTTAGATGTTGCCTGTAGTTTACTTTGTGGGACTAGTTTAAATCAGGCTGAAATGTATTAAATAGTCAGAGAAGTGAAGTGTGTTTGAAACAGTAAAAATTTAAGATTTGTTAATGTCCAACAAGCAAGTTGAGATGGAACTTTCTGAATTATTTAGTATTTAAAGTAGTTTTTCTTAAAGGAAAACAAATCACTCTCTACTCTGCCGAAGATTTAAACAAAGGTCTTGTAGTAATAATAATAATAATAATAATAATGCATTTTATTTATTAGAATTTTGAACCATTCGAAGCTTTTGGAGGGATTTATGAAGCAGACCAAAGAGGAGAGAGAGCGACCTGTTATAGCCAGGACTCAGGAGTGTGTGTTGAGGATGAATCTCAGCTACTACCACACCAGAGTTTAGCTCAATTACTGTAAAACTGACAATGAAACAGTTTATAACCATTTTTGTTTTTGCTGCATTCAAATAACTGTGGCAGCCATTGTGACTATAAAACTTACTCAGTTGTAGATTAATTTAATTATATTTTTTGAGGGTTTAGTTAAAATCTCTCCAGTGGATCAAGAGATATTTTGCCAACAGACGGACAAACACACACAGACAGGTAGTTACATGATCAGTTGCCTTCCCAGCATCACGCAATTACTAAAACTGAATTATCAAACTGGCTATTGGATAAAAGATCAAATCTTTTATCATCTTTAAACAGAAAACAGAATGTTTTGTTTTACACTGGATACCCTTCTTGGCGCAAACTGGGCTCAAACTTACAGCCTCAGGATTACGAGACCACCGAGCTACCGCAGCCCCTTCAAACAAACAAACAAAATACAATAAATACATAAAGGTTCACCTGAGCGCAGGCACAGCCAGCGTGTCCATCAAACACACCCAGCAGCATCCCTCGTGTCTGCAGGCATGTGGCGGCGCTCCGACGATCTTCTATCGGAGCGTTGGCCGGAAGCTGATTGCTTTCGAAGCCCATCACTGATGATACATTTTTCCCATCAAACTCTGGTACCTGGAAGCAAAAGGAGAAAAGTAAATGTTTAAATGAAAGTATAAATGTGACCAACCATACCAAACTGTCACAAAGTGGAGAAATAAGAATAATTATCTTATTATCTATGGGTTGTTTAAATGTAATATCTTTTTTAAGCCCTTTTTTGAGCAGAAGCTACAAAAAACATAATTTTGAGAAAAAAACTAACATTTTTTGTCATTTTTCCTGTGAGCTAGCAAAGCTTTTTGTTTCTTTCCAGCTGCTAAATCTTAATATCCAAATATTGTTTGAGGTTTTCTCTTTAAAATGATGTCAAAAATTAGAATTAGAATAAACCTAAAAATAGGATTCAGACCAAATATCAGTGAGTTATGTTGATTAGGAAGAAAAATCAAGGCAGATCTCTGGAACCACTCATTAATGATTCAGGTATCAAAAAGTAGCCTTTAAAGCAGGAATCTGAAAATGTGCTTTTGACCAAACTTAACTTGGTTAGGGGAGTCGTGCTGGAACTGCAAGGTTGCCAGTTTGATCCCCTGTTCCAGCTGTCTCAGTCATTGTTTCCTTGGACAAGACACTTAACCCACCTTGCCTACTGATGGTGGTCAGAGGGTCCGGTGGCACCAGTGTATGGCAGCCCCGCCTCTCTCAGTGTACCCCAGAGCAGCTGTGGCTACAATGTAGCTTACCACCATCAGTGTGTGAATGTGTGTGTGAATGGGTGAATGTCTGTAAGTGTAAAGGGCTTTGAGGTCCGGAGGGACTTGATAAAGTGCTATATAAGTTCAGACCATTTAACTTAATCTTTAATTCGATGAGATGGGTCACAAATATTCAGACAGTGAGAAACGTTTCCTGGACAGGACCCCACAAACCTTAAAGCTGAACTCGTTGGCCTTCAGAATGGAGTTGACCTGCGGTGGGGTGAGGATGTAGCTGTGGAGCCCTGAGGATGTATGGTAGCATCTTCCTGACCTCAGTCTCTGTCCGTCTCGCGATGGAGCGATGACACCAAACTGGGAATGGTGGTGTTGGCATGGTAACAGACAGGACGCAAAGACCTTGGCACGAGGCAAAGCCCTGAGCAGCTGAGATGTAACAGGCATCACTGACCGTGCGCTGAAGGCACACTTAAATACCACACCACCAATGTGCACACACCTGAAGAAGAAGCACATTTAGACCAATCAGGGATTGGCAACAAGAGGAAGATGCATCCATCCATGTTGAACAAAGTGTTCTCTGTATGACCCATTAAACAAACACTGTGCAAACAGAGATGATCTGATAGGATTTTGTTGTTGGAATAAATAAACCTTTTCTACGAAACACAGTAAGAACCAACAAAAACAGATCCAAGCCAACACAAATACCCATAATGGATAACATTCAAACATCATATTAAAATGTACTGAACAAGTATACTTAGCACAAAAAAGTAAGGATATGAGTGTTTAGTAGATTATTTCTTTGTTGTAACAATGCTTCTTTGCAATAAATCCTATATTGTTGGAAAGTCTGCTAATTTCCCATTTAAATTAGGCCAAATTTGTAAGGAACATAAATTTGTGGGATGAGCAGTAGTAATTTGCCAAATCTTTTCTGCCAAACAGTTTATCCAGCTGTTGCTATTGACACTTGTTTTGAGCTTCTGGTACCCCAACTGCTGCCAATCAGGTGCCTGCGATAAGATTTATTGTCAAGAAGCATTGTTACAACAAAGAAATAATCTACCAAACACAAATTTCCTTACTTTTGGGCTGTTTAAATATTAATCTCTGCAATTAGCATTTCTTTTAGGCTCTGAGCAATTTATATGAAATCTACTAAACAGAAAAAGTTGCTGATTAACTAATTTTATGTTTCTCAAAAACTGTCAAGCCTTGCTTTTGACCGAACCCATTTCCTTGAAGTGAAATTCAAGTTTCAAGTTTTTACAGGTCCACTCTACATCATCTACAAACCGTCCACAACACAGCAGCTTGTCTTCTAATGGTACAAAGAAGCAACAACTCTCAACCTCTGTCTTGGTATCTCTTCATTAGCTTCCTGTCTGTTTTCATTTGATTTGAAATTTTTTATTAGTAACTTGATTTTGTTGTATGATTGGAATTGAGTATAAAGCACTTTTGGCCAATCTCAGTTGTTTTAAAGGTGCTATAAAACTGACACTGACAATGGTGCTTTAGAATGCTTCTGGAAATCAAAATACTTTAGACAAAAGGTCAGTTTTCAAATTAATATTAGGAAAGGAAGGAGATCAGGGATGAGATGTGTACACAGCCAAAGAGGATGTTCCTGGTAAAATTGCACAGATTCATTTGTTTATTTTGTATGGGCATTCCGCTCAAACATCCTGCTAAGTGTGCTTTAGATGCAGGAATGTCAACCTTATGATCTATTTTTGCAACTGTCTGCAGATGGAATTATGTGTCATAGTCTTCTAGGTATGGGTGTGGAACCTCATGTAGATGCACAACAATAAAGCTGTGTATTTATTTATTTATTTATGGTAAATAATAATAAAAAAAAAGATTCAAAGATTCAGCAGCTCTGCACTCCTTTACAAGTATCATCCAGCAGTGTTGCACACAGTGTTAAATATAGCTCAGGTAGTAACTCAGTCCTGACATTTGGGACTCCAGAAATGTTATGACATTGCTCATGGCCAACTGAACTTGAACCTGACCGTGGCCCTTAGAAGTCGCTCCAATTTCACCATTTAATCTGCAGACTCTGAAAAATCATAAAGCAGCTTCAATGTAAGCGTCTGACAGCTTTAAATCCAGGCCAATTTGATAGCATTTCTGTCCTACAATCTGAACATAGAAGATTTAGTTAAAAATACTCTCAAAAAACCAACTTATGAATTACACAGAAAACGACAGATCAGTCTGAACTCTGAAGGAAAGTTGCTGTTTGTTGACATTTTGTTTAGCTCATCTGAGCTAATTTGCAGAGCAGATCCACAACCTTGCCAGCTAAACTCAGAGCGATGTCAGTGCTTTTACAGGGTCCCGTATAAAGCGAAGGGACAGCGAGAAATTCAAACCGAGGCAGTCATTAAAATAAAAAAGAAAATTTTAAGCTAACTGTAAATGTAAGCTAGCTTTGTGCAGGTTACACCCACTAACTACGGTCGAGCTTATAAAACACTTGGACCTGGTGTATTTAATCCTGACATAAGTAAATGCAAACCTGGGTGCGTCAAAAGCGAGAAAGCGGAGAAAAGTCGGGACTTACCTCAACCTTAGAATGTGAAGAAGTTATTCGCGTTCATGGCATCGTTGGCTTGGTGCCGATCATCGCTCCTCCTGAGTGCAGTATCTACAAACCGAACGCTGATTGGCCGAGCCCTTGGAAGCGCTCTGACGTCACACTGGGGTCGCTGCGTACGAGTATGGCAGGCCATTTTCATATAAAATCAGATTCGTCTGACCAATGAGGTATAAACTTACATAATAAAGGCCTTTGTGGGTATAAATACATCATTGCGTCTAGATCATTATCAAAGTGAGGGCGCCATGGGTGCGCTAAGAAAACTGGAGGGAAAATAAGAAAAAAAATGCAACTAAAAAAATGCATAAAATAAAATAAAGAAATAAAAATAATAAAAAAATAATAAAGTAAAATAAAAATAATCCATTAAATGTTTTAAATGTATATAGACCTAAATCTTTTTTTCAATCATTATTTTAAAATGTAATTTATAACATATTGAAATGTTATTTAGGAGAGCTTAACAGAGGTTTGATTATCATCAACAGTTTGTTTAAAATTAGTTTTTTCACTATAAAAGTGTTTAAACATGTTAGTAAATAAAATTATGAAGTTAAACAAATGTAACAATTATTGAATAGTGAACAAATGTGAGGGGAAAAAAACATTCTAAAAGTTGATGTTTCTTTACATAGGTTTGTTTGTAGATTTGCAAAAGGGGTTCCCCAACCAGAAGCTACTGCCGTTTGGAGGCCATGGCATGGAAAAGTTCCTATACTGAATGGTTATTTAAGATATCTGTATTTACATTCTGACTAGTCAGAAGAACAATTTAAGATATCTTAAAAGAAGCTTTGACTAGACAAACTTTAATTCAAGATATCTTAAATAAAGGGTCAGACATATCTCAAACGTAATTTTGGCAGGCCATTTTTATCAGCTTTACCACACTTACAGATTCCACATATCTGAAACTGGTTTATGACTATTCGTCATATTAATTATTATTATTAAGATATTTTTAATTATTTTTGTCTAGGCAAAATACCTATTTGAGATAGTTAAGCATAAATGACGTCAGATTAACCATTAATTTGTATGGAGATTTCAATTGAAAATCTCTTAAAAGGAATTTTGACTTGTCAAAGATACAGTTGTAGTCATTATTTGCTTTCAAGATAACTGCAATTTAATTTGCACTAATTAAATCTTATATCTGAAATAAATTTAAGATATTTTTTAATGATGTCATTGAAGATATCTTTAATTGGAATTATGACATGTCAGAACAAAAAGCGAGCTATTTTAATACATCATGACATTACATTTTGAGTGCAACACAGACATTTTATTCAGGTCTTCAAAAAGAACGATGTTCTGCTCCAGTTTATAGCCTAATAAATGTGTAGTGGTTATTGTTATCCAGGAGGTGGCGCTGTTTGTTTGTCTCTGACCGTTTTCACTGGATGAAGCTGTGGTGGTTGTTCAAGAAGCAGACAGCTGATGATCAGAGTCCAGCACTTCTGCATCGTTTAAAGGAACTTAATGGTGATGTTTAGAATTTGTGTAAGTATAATATCATCACCATGGGGGACTGACTAGATCGCTGTATGAGACTAGCATGAATGCTACGAGTAAAGCTAGCAGTTGGCTACAGTAAAAAAACAATACTCAACAGAAAATGCAGGGATAAGATCCGAGTGGTCCAGTGTTGGTCTTTTACCTCAGATAAAGCATAGAGCAAAAGTTAAGTTGCATTTTTATTCAGTCAAATTACATCTTATCTTGGGAAAAAGAGACAAAAAGTACTTATTTTATGTGGAGATGATGCTTTATCCTGAGTCGTTACAAGTACTGTAGCACAATATTTTGTGGTCCTCCCAGTGGAGTTGGATGCTGTTTTCCTGAGTTAATTTAAGTTTAAACACAGCTAAACCGTTCAATGGAGATGTTACGAGAGTTTGCACGTGCATCAGTGTCGAGCAGAAATAGTTAGTGACTAGTGTTCTAAAAATAGCCTGAGTCCCCATTAATGAGCTGCAGGACCTGAACAAAACACTGACATCCTTCACTTACAGGTCTGTAGTAGGCTTAATCTTCATCTAAATGAATCTGTTTCCGTTTAAGCAGTTTACGGATAATTTCTGTTTCATTGATTAAAGTGATGAAATGTTAACATCACAAGAAGATTCAAATTTGCTTGTGTTTACTCACTGATTCGCTACTTGTTCATAAATTTGCTTGACTCACCTTCAATTACAATTAAAAAAAATACATATATCTGAATATTTGACTGCCTGATTAAATCTTAATATTAAGGACTCCTCATGATGATTATCAATAATAAATGGTAGTAAATTATATTATTGACTGGATCATAATAAATTATTATTGATAAGAAGTGATTAGGAACAAGGACAGAAGGGAGGATTCGGAGTTCCTTTTTGTTACTTCCTGATCAGCTGTCAAACTTTTTTCTTTGGAAATGAAGCTTGGACAAACTGTAGCTCTTCGGATAAAACAGACATCAGATTTTTGCAAACAGATTCATGTTTATCAGTTTTTACAAAGTGAACAAAACTTCAGCTTCCAGAACAACAGACTGAGACAGATTGAACATCGTTTATCACAAAGAGTTCTGAAGGATCAGAGTTTTACTGTTCAGTTCAGAACAGAAAGAACTAACTCCAAAACCATTAGATAGGTTAGAATTTCAGGAGATATTGTTTTGTTAAATCGTGAAGAAACTCACTTGTAACTGCTGTTCAGAGTTCTGTGTTCAGCAGCAACACAATGTTTGAACGTTTAGATAAAACGTGTTTCTTCACACAACAGATTGAGTTTTAGTTTTTACAGTTTCAGATCTCTGCTTTCTGACTGGGTGGCAATTTATAAAGAATAAAAGCTGGGTTTGGATTTCTGCGGTCCAGTAAAGGCTGAACTTTCTAACAGTGAGGTCCTCTGGAACAAGAACCTCCCGTCAGCTGGATCAATCATCCAACCAGGCTGGATTCTGGGTGGTTTGGGTCAGAACATCAGTTTCTACATCAAGGGGACAAAATACACAAAAGAATGAACATATTCTGTCACAAAAACATACTTTTATTTATAATATTTAAAAATGTATTTACAATATTTACAGTTTGTAAACAGTAAATGTTTGAGATGAAGTATATAAATTACTAATTAAGGATTATTTCAGACAAATTGAAGAGCTGATAATGGATATGAAGTTTTTAATAAAAAAACAAACCATTTGATGAGTTATAAAAACTCTTTAAAATGAAAACAGCAGAAGTTAAAACTGTTTGAAATTTAATATAAAACTTGACCAGACAGAAGTTATTTACATTATTTATTACTGCTTCAATTTTATCTTTTTTGTCATTAAAATAAAAAGTAAAGGATAATTCCAAGAAAAAATAATGAATTTAACAAAGGTTTTACAGTTTAAAACAAACTATTTTTCTTAACAGAAAATGTACTGAAGTCAGAAAGCTCTGAACTCTGTTGGTTTTATAACCAGATGTTCTCAGTCCTTCAGGGTCCTGAGGTTGTTTCTCTGAGATATTTAACAATACAGGTGTTTTTTTCTTTCTAATAAAGAATAAAACTAAACTAGGACTATATACAGACAAACAACATGGCAACCAGGTGAATGTCTGTTTCTCTGGTTCTGGAGTCCAAGTTGGTCTGAGTTTGGTGATGATCAGCAGCTGCTGTGAAGGAAATTTAGTATCTTTATTTACATCGAATCATAAAATAAAGCCTGTTTTATTGGGTCACATTCACTACAAATGTTGCTGCTGAGGAGACAGAGAGGGACACAGAGAATCAGACACACCCAAAACTGGAAAATGTTTGGCTTTAAACTCCATCTACAGAGGGCAAAATACAACAACTGAATGTTTTGTATTTCTTTGGACTGGAATTGAAAATCCCAACTAACCCCAGGACAGGAGGTGAGGATGATCCTACAGATGATCTTGACTGTTCATCAGCTCTGTCTGCTAACACAACCTGACAGCTGCATCCTGTGAAAACTGTCAGAGACAAACAAACAGTGTCGCCTTCTGGACAACAACTGCATTGAACTCATTTAATAAACTTTATTTTCCTGCAGTAAAGTGTCAGATTGTTGATGAGATTTCCCAGCAGGGTAGACAGACTCCACTTTAGAGACAAGGAGAGAAGTTTAGTAATCCAGGAAAGACTCAGAGTAGAGCCACTGCTCCTCCACATCCAGAGGTGCTCAGACATCTGTCTCCTGGACACTTCCCTAAGAAAGGTCTGGAAGTGTCCAACTGGGAGGAGACCCTAGGGTGGACCCAGGACATGCTGGAGAACCTATTGGCTGACATGGGAAGACCTTGGAAATAGATCCTCCCTGATTGAGCTGCTGCCCCATGACCTGGCTGATGGATGGATGGATGGATGGACGGATGGATGGATGGATGCATAGATGGATATATGAATGGATGGTTAGGTGGAGGGATGGTTGGTTGGATGGATGGTTGGATGGATGATGGATGGATGGATGGATGGATGGATGGTTGGTTGGATGGATGGATAAGTGGAGGGATGGATGGATGGATAGATTGATGGAAGGATGATGGATGGATGGATGGATAGATGAATGGATGGTTGGTTGGATGGATGATGGATGGATGGATGAACAGATTGAACTTATACTCTAATTTAGTGGAAACACTAAAGGATAAATAAATAAAAAACGTTACTTTTTTTTCAGCAGCTTCAAAGTTTTCACCCATTCTAGAATCTGTCTTCAGACATAATATTTTTAGTTTAGGTTCTACTTGTTTATTGATTAATATTGTTTGTTTATTCTTATCTATAAGCAGCACAGAGTGTCACAAACATAACACAATCTGAATTTAATACACAACCTTTAGTTTTTCTCTAAATAACATGATTCTCTTTGTTAAACTTTCATCCTGGGTCCAGGGCGATGAGGCCAACAACTCAATCAGATTGTTCAACACAAATCTCTACTTCTTCTTAATGTTTGGAAGCTTTTGTGACGCATCTTGTTATGAGGAGCGATCCACTGTTGTAGGAGTGACATCTATTTATAGTGACACCACATGTGCTTGTGTGTCTCCACCTCAGACCCATGTGGTCTCATCATTGACTCTAAAATCTGAGGTAAGTCCTGTCCACACTTTGGCACAGACATTAAAATTCAGGCATTTTTTTGTTTGCTGGACCATCTAAAAGTGGGTTTGACTAAGTGCAGTTTTAATGAACAGAGTTTTCCTCTTGTCTGCTGCAGGGTTCTGCTCTGACCCGTTTCACGTGTGGTCTTTTCCCACATTCTCACTGATAAAGGTTTTATCACACATTCCCTTCAACAGTGGCAGAACTTTGACCGATAAGAAGTACGTGTAGATTTGTTCTCCTTCTTGCTTCAATAAGAAAAGGTTTTGTTTCTGTGGATTTGAAGAATTGAAAGAACAAGGTTGAGAGGAGCCACACTGTGAGGTAAGTTTAACTTTCCACATTTTGTTATGTGTTAAACTTCAAAGTGTTTTATTGAGATTTTAAGGGACAGACCACAAAGTAAGGTGTAATTGTGAGAGGTGGGAGGATAACGTGGTTTTCACTTTTTTCTTTTACAAATAAAATTCTGAGAGGTGTAGTGTGTGTTTGTCTTCAGCCACCCTGAGAAAAGTCTTTGTAGAACCAACTTTCACTGCAATAATGCTGCAAATCTTTTGGCTTCTACTAGCTTTGCACATTTGAACACTGAAGTTTTTGTGAAGTCTTCAAATTGAATGGAGAGCATTTGTGAGCACCAATTTATATTTTATGTGATGTTTCATAAAGACAAAAGATTAAATTAAAAAAGACACATCATTCATTTTTTTGTCATACTCTCCACTAACGTTTTAAATTATTATTTCTTAGAGATGAATTTGATCACAATCCAGCAAATCAATAAAAATCTCTCTTTTTTTTTTTTACTTTAAGATAAGAAAAAAATACAGAAAAACGTTGATTCATGCTGCTCTTTCCACACCAATATCAAAGCTTACTGAAAAATTTCAAACTTAATCTTTCAGGTTTGAATGTTGGCCAGCTGTCATGAGAAGAATGTGACAAAAACAGAAACTATAAAACTATTTTACATTTTAAATATTGGGTCCAGATAAAATGTTAACGGGGGCCAAGATTTGGCCTGTGAGCCTTGAGTTACTCTAACAGGTTCTCTTCCAGGATTAACTCAGTCCATCTTCCCACGCTGTTGTTTCCCTCCTGGTCAGATGCTCCACCATGAACCGGGCCTGGGTTGCGTTCAAGGCTCACCCGTACATCAGTAACATCCTGGGATACACGACGCTCTTCGCCTCAGCCGACCTCATTCAGCAGAGGGTTCTGGGTAAGAAACCTGCAGCAGACGGCTCATCTAGCATCGACTGGCACCAGACGGCCCGGGTGGCGACCGTGGGTTTCTGTTTCCACGCCAACTTTAATTATCATTGGCTCAGATGGCTGGAGAGGATGCTGCCAGGAGGGGGGGTGAAGGTGGTGGCGAGGAAAGTGGTGCTGGATCAGCTGGTTGGAGCTCCTCTGACCATCAGTGCTTTTTATATTGGTGAGCATGACTCAAAACATATTGTTTTCACTTTCTGAAGTTAGACTTTGGTTTATTTATTTTAGGTCACATCAAACTAATAGAAGAATAGAATACTTGAGTTGTAATTTAACTCTCAAATGCTTTAAATAAACATTGCAGTTTGGTCATGGACAGTTGGCACAGATGCATCTTTTAGGTTAGTTCTGTCATAATTCCTGTGTTAGAGTCACCCCGGCCCGATTACATAACTGTCCGTAGGTTGGATCCAAGAAAGCAGAGAGATAAATAATAAAAAAAACAATTTCATTTTATTTTTGAAACAAAACAAAAGGCTGTCATTAAGACAGGCAAGCAGGAGTTTCAATGAGGCATGGGGGAACCAGACGTGGTATAAAACACACTATGCTCAACTGAGGAAAAATAGTTGTTGGTAGGACAGCAACTAAACTAATGGAAACATAATTAACAGATCTGAACACAAAAATCAAACACAGAAAATACAAAAATAAAACCATGAAGGGAATGAACCTAATAACACAAAGGACTACCAACAAAATAACCAAAAGTCAGCCATGAAGTTAGACTGTTAGGATTGTGTTCTAGATTTTTTGCTTCTTAAAAACCTTATTTATTGTTTTTGTCCGTTCGTGTTTTTTTATATATAAAAAACAAAATAATTCATTCTCATCTGTTTTGATGGCCTCTTTTTGGATGGATGGATAGATAGATAGATAGATAGATAGATAGATAGATAGATAGATAGATAGATAGATAGATAGATAGAT
>JARVJO010000305.1:12668368-12678943 GCA_031762555.1 Cynodonichthys magdalenae
CTGTGTTCGGCTACTCCACCTAGGCTGCACTGATTCACTGAGGAACTTGCTGTTTCAGCAACATTTAATTTAAAAACCGTACTTTTAAGGTTAAACAAATGTTCAAAATTAATTCCACTAAATTACAAGTTAAGAAGTGCATGGAAATAACTCTTTTTTGTATCGAAAAAATATCGAACCGTGAGACAAAAGTATCGAACCAAACCGAACCGAATCGTGAATTTTCTGTATCGTTGCACCCCTAGTAGGTAGGTACATAAATAGAAAGATAGATGCCAGAAGGCAGTACCAAATATTGCACTAATAAAATATAAATATTGTCTTTGCTTTAACAATTAAAATGAAAAAAGTAGCCTTTTCTGTTTTTGCAAATGTTTAAAAAGAACAAAACATCTGATTATTTTTTTTTTCTGATTTTATTTTGAAAATCCAAAGAATGAACTAAACAGGGTTTACACACATTCCAGAAACTGGTTAGGTGCTTTCTTAAGCCACTGAACATACAAAAAGATAAGCACAACCTCTCTCTTCACATTTCAAACAAGTTTTTAGCTGGATACAGACTTGGTGAATCTTTAAATGCATACAAAATAAACAAAATAAAAGAATATTTTCAGATGGTTATGATCTGACCTTTGTGAATTGTTGGCTTTTTAATACATCAAGTAATTCTATCTGATGGGAATACAGGTGTTTCTTCATATGAAATTCACATTTTTCACAAGCCAGTCAAAACCAAGAAAATATCACAATTATAACAATTCTTTTTTTAATATCAATTAAAAATACTGCATTTGTGAACAGAAAAACAAAAGTCATTTTTGTAAAAGAGAGCATATTTTCCTCTTGTGGAGATATTTTTAATATTAAAAATATTTGTAATTTTGTTAAAAAAAACTCAGTGCAAGATGGGCTTCATATCGAAACACTTTATTCAATAAAAAATTACAATATTTTCAGAAATGAACATGTTTACCCCAAAAAGCAATGAAAGCACTGTACATTTTATGAAACAGAACATGTAAAAAACAAACTGCCTCTAAACAAGATTTAGAAACAGCAGATGTTTATATCAGAAATCTCTGATCCACCAGTGTTTTGTTGACGAGGTTTCTCCTTCCAAGACTGTTACGGAGGAAACCAAATATCTGCAAAACACAAAACAATTTCAATAATTCCTGCTTTAGAGCAAAGACGACATCACTCTGCACAGACGTTATAAACTGACCGTTTGTTGTAGGTATGTGAGCACAGCCGCAAGAACAAAGTTCTGAGATCCCAGGTCAACAACACAGAAGAACAGAGTGTCAAAAATCAGCAGCATGGTCTCATTTCCATAAAACAGCACATTACTGAAGGAGTGGGCCTCATCTGCAGAGAAATGCATCTTATACACAAATACATACACGTACCTGCAAATATGGTCAGTAAAAACAAACAAAATAATCTTTGTTACCATTGTAAAACAAGCTTTTATCACTGGCTTCCAGGAACTCCATTCCCAAGATCCTCTCAAGCATCAGCTTATCCCTCACTGTGTAGTCCATTTCAGAAAGGCCCTGGAGTAAACCAAGCAACAACAAACAAACATCAATTAAATCAAATCTACTGAACAAACAGACATGCAGTCTCAGGCCTGTTGCACAGAAGTTCGATAAAGGATTAAACTGGGATTAAGCTCAGGTTGGGAATCACTGGATTAAGTTACACGAATTGGCAGTGAAAAAACTTTGATTCTAAATTATTTTACGTGTCAGACATTATGCCCCGCCCCCCTACAACCCGCCGCCCCGCCCACACTTACTCACACATCCTCTCACTTCTGGTCAAGTTCAGTCTGTAGTCCCTACTGTTCATTTCCTACTGTGGGGTCCTCTGATCATTTTAAGGCAAAGTATTCAGCTGTTCATTTTGAGATAACTTGGAAACATATTTTGTGGCGCAACAAGTTTATACTTTTGAAATTATTGAAGTATTCGATGGGTCTGCTATAATTTGTCACCCTCTTCCTCTCTGCTTAATGACAGCAGCTGTGTTTCGTCTCTTCATGTGATCCATAATTAACTGTTGCTCTGTTGGAGAGAAATGAGACACATGCTTCTTGTTGCAGACACGTAATCAGGAACTCTGGGATCAACAAAGAGCATCTTAAAAGCAAACCGTGAACTCACATTAATTTAAGATGATTTACACCTGGCTTGTATGAGCTGAGTTGAAGGATTGTTCAAAAGCGGCCTTCAGTCGATATCCTGAATGTATAAATCTGACTTTTGTGCAACGGGCCCCTGGTCAGCTGAGGGGTGAGTTTGTTTGTGCTTACATGATCAATAAAAGACCCCAGGAAGTGGTTCATGGTGTTGTAGGCTCTGAACTGCAGCTCTGACAAGTTGGCTGTGGACGCATCCATCAGTCGTGAAGGTCTGTTCCTCTGGAGAACAGGAACCATTAAAAAAGGAGTTTGAGAATCTTTGGAATATTAAGTTTTGAAGCAGAGGAACAAACATGACAGAGGTGAGCACAAACCCTGCTGAGTGAACCCTGTATCCTGTCGAACTGCGACCTCAGATTTCTGTTGATTGACACCTGAAAAGTCTGAATATCTGAGTTGGGAACGAGACCCCGCTGACCACACAGAGACTCCTTATAAATAAAAAAGCAAGGGATTTAAAAAAAATGTGTAATATTAATAATATACCACATATCTAAAAATACCAGCTAAAAAAACAACAAGTTGTTTGTGTGCGTACACGTTCTCTCTTCAGATTGTTGTTCATTTCCTCCATGTTTGTGTCGGCGTGCCCGTGCACCGAACGTCCATGGATGTAGTACCCAAAACAGGTGTGGGACAACAGCAGCACAGAGATCTAAAAAAAAAAAAACAACAACACACAAACCATCTTTAAATAAAATAATACAGATGGTAAAATGTTAAAAAGATAATGTGATTGGGTCCCTACATTGCTGACAGAGCAAAGATCCACAAACTGACGAATCTTGTCCTCTACGAAGTGCTCATAAAAGACTGTGAAGAAAATCACCTGGGGGGAAATATGGGTGTCATTAGAAGAGTTTCTCAGTTAGATTCCTCTAAATTCTTAAGCATGGTTTACCTGCAGAAGTCCAATGCAGAGCCAAAGCATGGTTGCAACACCGTACCGCAGAACCAGGCTGTAAGGAGGGGTGTACGCCTGCGGGGGGTGCTCTAAAGTCGACAAGGGGTCTCTTAGAGCCAGGTTTGAGACACCCAGCACCTTAACGCACACACACACTAATATGTTAGGAATGTGAGATGTTTATAATCCTTTAAATAAAAACAGAGAGGACATGTTTTATTGGATGTACTTCTAAAAAGAAGAGCACTGTTATGATCTGGAAAGTTGGGCAGATCTTGCGGATGGTTTGAAGCTCGTTCCACTCGTTGGCCACAAAGTAGGTCCTCCAGATGCTGACTGGAGACGAGTCTTGTTGTGTATCTGTGGCACCTGAAACAGCAGAAAATATGCTAAACTGGAAACAAACCGGTCCCATAAACATCTCCCAAAACAACGATTATATCTGTACCTTGCACAGATCTGTTTGGTTTACTCCGAGGCCTCTCCCAGTCGATTAAAAAAATATCAACCGACACCTGCAGGTAAAGCTTGTGCAGAAACTGAACAGCCTGGATTCAAACACGCAGAATAAGAGTTTTTTTAATTCAAGATAGATCCATACCATCTAAACTCAAAATCAATATGACAGTTTAACAGTGGACCTTACCTTGAAAGCAAAGGCACAACCGATGTAGGTGACAAACTTCTCCTCCTGAGTCGGCGTCGGCAACAAAACTGATACAAGCTTTTGGGCCTAAATCAATTCAGAAAGCAGGCATAAACAATCTGAGCTCAATCTGTACAAATGAAAAGTCGGTCAGGAAATAAAAAGGGAGGGAAAAAACTTGCCTTCAGAGTCTAAAGAATGCAAAGATGGAAAGAAAAAATGGGTTAAGAGAGAAAGAAAACTAGCAAACAAGGCAGGAAGGAAAAAAACTTGCATTAAAAAGGACAAACTTTGATCTGATCCAGTGTTTTCATCTGTGAGACATACCTTGTAAAAGATGAGCCAGTAAAGTCCAGTTCCCACAGTGACAGCAAAGAAAGCATTGGCCATATCACCAGCAAAGAACAAAAGAAACTTCCCAATCGTCTGAAAAGATCCAAACAAATGTTCACCACTGATTCAAAGCTTTACACAAACAAAGGTCAGCGGTTTAAATGGTGATACAGTACCGCCATGTCAATGAGAGGAGAGGCAATTCTTCTCTTATAGCTGAATGTCCTCAGCAGGGTGCAGAGCACAGCCAGTCCCCCCAAGACACCGAGAGCCGTCTGCGTACACAAAACCACAGCTGATCGCTCTGTGCTGCATCATGAGTCACACACAACTTCTGCTCAGTCTGTCAACATTTCGGACACAACTCTACTCACATCTGTCATCGTACGAGCATCAGTCTGATCCATCTCATACTCCACTGCAAAGGTTACCTGGAAACAGATAAATGTGAAGTATTAATCTACCAAACATGTTTTGTTTTTTAGATAAATAAGTAGATTGTGATGGTGGAGATTGTATTGGTAGTACTTAAAGGGAACTCAGACTAGACATTATTTCATATACATTTTTGTCAACTATAAAAACAAGACTGTAACAATACTGCATGCTGTTTAGTTTTTATAGATTTTAAAAATATATATTGTCATACAAACGATGCTATATTGGTGTGAGCTCTACTCAGCTTGAAGCTTAATTTTTAATGTCTGATGTTCAGCTTTTAATAAAATCAGAGCGTGTTGACAGAGAGGAGAATGTAGAAGTGACTCAGCCTGAAACTGAAAATGATGATGGACAACAGAGCTGCTTCATGGAAGAACCTCAGCTTTAGCCTTTTAGCTTTCATGTTAACTCCCGAGCTAATACATATACAGTTAGTACATATTTGTTAGTAATTAGCAATGCCATATATTACCATATATATGTACTAATGGAAAGCTAAAAGGCTAAAGCTGAGGTTCTGTTGTCCTCCATTATCTTTTTTAGTCATTTCTGCGTTCTCCTCTCTGTCAATACATTCTGGTTTTATTTAAAAGAGCTGAACGTCAGACATTGTCCAAAATTAATGTTCAAGCTGGATAGATCTCGCATTGGAGTGCCGATAAGTGCTTTTTCCCAGAATGCTTTGCTGCATAAATAATACGACACAGTCTGTGTGACAATATATATTTTTTGATTTTATAAAATCTAAACTTACAGTATCTTTACAGTGTTGTTTTTAAAGCTGAAGTAAATGTTCATCAATTAATATTACAACTACTTGGAGCTCCCTTAAAGGTTAAGTTTAGAGTCATTATGCTTTAATCCAGAGGCCTACAGAACAATAAATGTGTGTAAAAGTACTCACAGACACAGTTTGAGTGTCGATATCTATGATGGGAATATCTGTGTAGCTCACGGACACAAGAGGAGGATATATTTGGCCCACTTGGGTTCGTGGAACAAGCTGGAACCTACAAAGTACACATTTCAATACAGGCATTTCTACTTTCCAAAACAGTTAGAAAAAGTTTTCACATTATTTTACATCCTGATGGTGAGCACGGTGGTTATTTGACCTTAATTTGATTGTGGTGGCAACACGAATAACTTTAGGTGAAGAACTTAAACTCTTCTCCCGTCCACTCAGCGTGTCGACCAGAAACATTCTTCGAGACAGGTACCAGTTCTTCATAGCCCCTACAGAAAAAAACCCTCATCACAATAATCCTCACACGATTGTTATTTACTTTAAAAATAAAGTAAAATCTCACCCTGATTGATATATTGGCCATTGTATTGCTGGTTTTGAACCAGCGTTGGCAGAGGAAGAAGGTTTTTGTTTTGTCCTCCACCGACATCCATGAAAACATCATAGAACTGTGGTTCAGGATGGGCAACCAACAGGGCTGCTACGGAAAGATCACACTGCGCACACACACACAAACACACACACACACACAAACAACGTTTAAGATGCAGTAATGGTTTGCTTTAAATTTCCTAACTAAATGATACAAGAAACAGTTACACTTTGTTGGTATGCAGTTCCAAAGCTGAAGGCCGCTGCTTGTCTGGTCGCTGATTCTGGACAAAACTACAAAAAAGACAGTGTGAAGTATTTACAAACTGTTTTATTTATGTGAATCACATAGAATAACAGCTTGAGTCAGGATTACACATTTCAAAAGAATAAGATCTAATGCATGAATAAACTGGTTGAAAATAATAATAAAAAATTGAACACCTAACTCTAACACTAAGTATAGTAGTTCATCAGAAAAGGTCTGATCTAAAGGCTCTGTCACAATAGACAACTTATACCAACGTATGAACATTTTAAAGACATCTTTATTAAAGATGGAATTGAAAAAAATCAACTGGAAGCTTTTTTTTTGGTGTGTACATAATGTAATTCGAACAAACTGATCAAATATATAACTTTTATTAGCAATTTAGACATAAAAAATGTTTCATAAGTTGTCTAGTGTGGTAGGGGCTTAAGACACAGATCTTATTTCCCTAAAGCCAGAAAATAAACTGAGTGTCTGATTTCATTCCAGGTGCTGTATCTTGAAACCTTACCTGCAGATTACTTCCTCCTGCTTGCTCCCATCTAAGAAACTCTCCTCTGACGTTATAGACAGCCACAAGCAGATGAAGGTCTGTATTCTGACATAAAGACACAAAAAAGAGGTCTATCAAGAAAACATTTCTGCCTCACAGCTTAGTTGGGAGAATCTGGGATGAACAGGAAATCATTTAAAGGGGTATTATGTATTTTCCAGGCACGTAGCTCAAGTCTATACCACAATCAAGTATTGTTACCTTTAGTTGTTATGAATAAGCTTTATGTATAAAACATCTATTTGACTTTGCATCAGTCTATCTAAACGCCTTGAAATTGGCCTCTGTCTCTTTAAGAACCTCCTACTGTTTCAGACACTCCCCCTTCAACACGTCTTCACAATGCTTTGGAGGAGGGGTGCTCTGTGGAGCAGGAGCTCAGCTCCAGACTGAGCTCCAGGGAGGAGCTAGGTGGAAACAAGGCGGAGCTTTGTACCAGAAAATGTTTAGGCAGCTCCACATGGCTACCAGAAGAGATTTGAGGATTTCTCAACTATGCATGAGTGAGTCAAAGCAACACTCTGGGTATGTTTTTGATGATATAACATGATATAAATCTAAAAAAAATATGTTTTGCATAATACTACTCCCTTTAAATGTGGTTAACATATTCTTCTAGCCTTCTTTTTGCAACTTTTCTTTTATACAGATGACATAGTTGTTCATTTACTTTTTTAGTTCCCCTGAAACTGAAGGTGACAGGAACGGGATCTGTTTGAAGTACTCGACTTGCCAGCCCCGGTTCGTTCCCGTAGTAAAGCCAGGGGAGATTAGCTTTCCTGCAAGCAGACAAAAAAAGATCACAAACCAAACCAAAATAAGCCTCCCTGGAATCCCCAAATACACAAGAATGAAAAAGTTTAGATATGGTTACCAATAAGCAATGCCTTGAACTGAGCTCAGTGTGGGTTTTGAGCTGAAGATAGTGTTAAAGAGACCACAAGCATCATTGGACACACTACTGATGGAGTGCATGTTCATCACACACATGTTCCCGAGGGCCTGACACGCTGTCAGGTTTGAGAAGATCTGAAAGAAGATTTACACAAAAAACCTAATTACACAACTGAGTAAAATTCTACCATCAACCCTGATAAAAACTGGAGCACAGTCATCATTATGTGTCTTAAAATCTCTATATTAAAACACCATAATTTTAATTAAAAACATTGTTTCTGTCTTAATTATTCAACAAAACAGTTTTGCTACAATCTGAAGATGAATGAAAGACATTTCTGAGGATCATAATTACTATACTAATATTTAAAAAAACTCTCAGGATTACAAGGCATGCTGCTGAAGACGAGTAGAGGTTCTCCTCAAACCAGGCAGACTGGATGCTGAACTTCTGCAAAAGAAAAACAGGAGATGATAAATCAGAACAGAAAAACTAAATCTGCATGAATGTGCTTAGTGAAAAACAAGAAGCCTTGCCAGCTGAGCGTAGTTGACACTGGGGTTCACATTGGTTGAAAGGCTGCCTGAAGGGAAACATAATCCTCCTGCCTAAAAAACAAACATGTATGTACATATGACAGGTCTTTGTTTTTCAGGACTTTATTATAGCGAGATGTTTGAACTCACCAGGACATTAGGAGAAGTACACATACAGGAGGTATTTATGAAGGTGGCCTGACATCTCTCACACCTTAAAAAAAATTACATCATAAACACTTAAAGCAGTTTTTCTCTCATTTATTCTGAAAAAATACATTAGTGACTACAAGGCAAGAGTCAGAGCAAACAGGAAAGAATCACAAACACAATATGTCATAAAAGGAAAAAAAAACTGAAACAATAAAAGGTCAGGCTGTGGTTACAGACTCATTGAGAGTCAAACGATTAAATATATTAAGCCAAAACATAATAGACAATTTAAAATGAGGTAAAGATGTTTGTTTTGACACAAATGAGTGTGGAACACATTGCATACAGCATCTGAATTTTTCACGTGATAACACAGTTAAACTCCACCATCTTGTGGTACAAAGTTTGATTACATGTTGTATCATGAGGATATAGTCACAGCTGGCAGTGTGTTTAAACTTTCCCAACTTATTATAAATGCCTTTTTGAGAGTGCCTGAGACATTTATTTTGGAGGAGTTTTTAAACCTGTATAACCGTAGTGGTGGAGCTCACCTGCATAACAATAATTCATTCTTCATGTTAGACTAATGCCTTCAAGATCGGAATTATAAGAATTCTGCCCGAAAACAGTTTTCTCTCTCAGGAAATTATTGTCTTGATTATATACGTCCAAACTGATCAGTTCTTCAATGTAAATCAGTGACAGAACATACTTGTCTCCACTGATGTTTGGTACAGACAGAGCAGGACTGTCGCTGTTGCACGCCTCACATGTAGCCTCACCCAAAAGGTTTCCATTAACATCCCTTTCCACTGGAAAAAAAAACAACAACAAACATGTTCTGTCTTTCTTGACTTTCATTACCTCACTTGCAAAATTGTAAACATTTAAAACCGACAAATACAAATTGTTTATTAAATATATTGTAGCAAAGCCTTAGCTTCTCCTGTTATTGATGTCTCACCCAGGATATTGCCTGAGGAGCACTGACACTTTCCTTCTTCATTAAGGCTGCCCGGACAGCGAATACACCCAAACCCATCCTTTGTGACCGCCTGTAAAGAAAGACAGCAAAAAAACATTATTCAAACTTTAACAAAGTGTACATTGTGGTAGGCGTGTATGATTGACTGTAAATTGAGTTTAAACAAAATGGAGATAATTTACACTTACAGGTTTGTTTGTGGGACACTGCTCACAAGCAATGAACCCTTTATCTGAGCTTAGATTCGTTGTTTTGTACCCAGGTTGGCAAATGCAGCTTAATCCTGTTAAAGAAACAACAAAAAAAGCTGCTGTTACTAAATAACCTAAATAAATATGTTTAAACTTGAGTTTCTGTTATCTGTGTGTACAAAAAAAAAACATTGCTTAAGCGGTTTAACAAACAATGGGTAAAAACTCGAATGAAAGTAAGTATTTAAAAATGAATCATTGTTCTGAATGCAAAACTTGAAAGCCTTTAAGAAAACCTATAGAGGTGTTGTACAAAACCACCTAAAAATGACAGCAAAGCTGCCTCGTTGTAAACAAAATAAAATATAATTGAATACGTCTGTCTTTATGAAATATTGTTTTACTGTACTGAACATACAGTTTATTGTCTAACAGAGCGGCAGTAATTTCAGCCACATTTCAAAGGCATGCCTTTGCTCTAACTCACCTAATAATGTAAAATTTTATGCGGTCTTAACTTAAGTCATTCATTTTGTTCAACGGTGGATTTTGTGACTTTTTATACCCAGATTAGCAGCAAGCTAACTGTTAGCTACTCGTAGTTTAGTACTCGGAGGTTTGCGAGGCGGCTCATATTGCTCCAATTATTTTTACAAGTAAAAATAGAAAGACTGTTTAGTATCTGACTGCAGTCGTTTGTAGCTGTGGTGTTAAAGAAGAACCCGACCTGTTGTACTCTGGCGCTGATTTTTACCGCACTTCGCACACGACAAACTCGAGATGTCGAAGAATTCCTCCTTGCCACAGTCTGAGGGGGCCTTAAAGGAGATGAGAAACTGCTGACAGTGAACGTGACCGATGTATATCAAAAACAAAAACGTTAAAAGCGCTCCGCGACCATTTACAACAAACTGCAGCGTCCCCGTCGCCATGGTAAACATTGGTCCTCCTCTTTACCCACAAGTCTTCACCGTGCGGGATGACGTCACAGCATGCAACGTACAGATTATGATGGGAAGTAGGCTCGTACCATAGCTATTATATAAACACTAGATACCCTACGGCGGGCTGAATCGCATCGCGCGGCGCCGCCATATTGGATGGGGGTTTCCT
>JARVJO010000305.1:12680601-12700509 GCA_031762555.1 Cynodonichthys magdalenae
ACTACACCACTCGAGCAGATCTACTCAGCGGCTGATTTGGTAAGACCGATCGGAGCTGCAGAGATCCTAACCCCACAGGACGGAGGAGTGGAACGAGGACAGTCACAGACCTGAGTGAGCATCGGGTAAACTGAGGGTCTGTCCTCCACAGATGTATTCAATATATTTGCACATTTGTGATAAGGCCAGAAGCTTAAACAAGACTTTTTATGGATATTTTTGAGAAATGGCTTTCTTCTTGCCACTCCTCCATAAAGGCCAGATTTGTGCAGTGTATGACTGATTGTTGTCCTTTAGACAGACTCTCCCACCTCAACTGTAGATCTCTGCAGTTCATCCAGAGTGACCATGAGCCTCTTGGCTGCATCTCTGATCAGTCTTCTACTTGTTCCGGATGAAAGTTTAGAGGGACGGCCTGGTCTTGTTAGATTTTCAGTGGTCTGATACTCCTTCCATTTCAATATAATCACTTGCACAGTGCTCCATAAGATGTTTAAAGCTTGGGAAATCTTTTTGTATCCAAATCCAGCTTTAAACTTCTCCACAATAGTATCTTGGACCTGCCTTGTGTGTTTTTTTGGTCTTCATGATGCTGTCTGCACTTTAAACAGAACCCTGAGACGATCACAGAGCAGGTGCATTTATACAAAGACTCGAATAAACACAGGTGGATTCTATTTATCATCATCAGTCATTCAGGACAACACTGGATCATTCAGAGATCCTCACTAAACTTCTGGAGTGAGTTTGCTGCACTGAAAGTAAAGGGGCAAATAATATTGCACGCCCCACTTTTCAGTTTTTTGTTTGTTAAAAAAGTTTCAAAGATCCAATAAATTTCGTTCCTCTTCAGGATGGTGTCCCACTTGTTGATTCTTCACAAAAAAAATAAAAATTTCATGTCTTTATGTTTGAAGCCTGAAATGTGGCAAAAGGTTGAAAAGTTCAAGGGTACAGAACACTTTTGCAAGGTACTGTAAATATACTATGTCTGATCCATCACAAGCACAAATCAGATGTAATATGAAGACTGTGGCTGAAATATATGCAGCTGAAACAGGTAGTCTAGTGGATCCTAAATTTTTCAACTTTAACATTTTAATATAACATCATAGTCATTATTAAGATCAAGATTTCTTACATGTTTCTACTTGTTATTGAACTCAAAAAGCCTACACAAAATTTTAAAACATGAGATCTCGCAATATTGCGCAAGATTGCGCATTATACTGTTTAGGTGAAAAAGGTTGATTTTGTTTACAGATATATACAAAATAACGACACCGTTTATTTTCTAAACATAGACATTAAATAAAACCACATCATAAAAAGCGGTGAGCCATATGCATTTCTCCACCGACTGCCATGCTTTTAGTTTGATTATTTTATTGAGAATAAATGTTTTACCACCGCCCTGTTTTCTGTTGTACATCAAAACTCTATCGTGAATCTACTCATAATAGAGAAATAAAAACAAACAAATTTAAATAACTGAAAAGTAAAAGTACAAACTCCGTGCGGTACAATGCGTTAGTTTGTTAGTGATCCGCCATTAAAGTAACATCATCATCTTGTAGTTCCCCCTCCCGTCCAGCAGGTGTCAGTAATAAACTTTACCAGCAGGGCTATAAAAGTAGGGAGTTTCCCACCCTGGGTAGCAAAGTTATCTTTTACGATGCATGAAGCTGAAAGAAGACGCAGGGAGGGACGAGAGCATATTTCTCTGCTTATGCCCACAAAAAAAAAGACAGGATTTTAACAAGAACACTGGTAAAAGGATTTTAGACAAACCTGAACAAATTTTGTATGACAGTGTGTGATTTATGTTGTAGGAAAGTGTTGTTTTCCTGCCTTGGCTTTGACTGCGTGTGGCATATCCTCTGACATTATTTCACCTGTAAAAAACATCTTATATGTGTTCTTGTTTGTTTTTATTTCCATTCTGTCAGAGTTTTCACCCAGCCTACCTGAGAACATGACTACAGTCCTGCGACTGCAAGGTCTGGATGAGAAAGCAGGGATCGATGATATACGCTCTTTCTTCAAGACTCTGCACATTCCGGATGGGGGAGTCTACATCTTGGGAGGAAGTCTCTGTGAGGCCTTTATTGCGTTCAACACAAAAAGAGAAGCACAGCTTGCCATGCGTCGAAGTGGAGAGGCCATTAAAGGTTCTAAAGTGTTCCTGGACATCAGCAGCATGGCACAGCTGGAGCGCAGGCTGGAGTCGCTGATGAAAACAAAAACTTCTCGGCACACAGCGATCAAACCTCAGCCACGAGCTGGGGATTTGACCTCAAGCCATCATGAGGAGAATGCTGCATATTTTTCACCTTCTGCTTCATTTCCAAGTGATCCAGATACAGCAAATGTGTCACATTTAAATGATCATCAGCCTTTGGCCAACACTTCAAATGACCACTCTCTGAATTCCAACATGGCATTTCTTCTTGGAATTTGTACGGCTCTTCAAGGTCTCCAGTCAACACAACCTACATTGCCTGTAATCGATTTTAACACAAAAAAACTTAGGGGTGTTTTCCCTGAAGAGGCGGCGACACCAGAGCAAACCGTGAGCTCAAAGCCGGGCTATGCCAGGCTATTTGGTCTGCCAACTTCAACGACAAAAAAAGACATTTGCCATTTTTTTAAAGGGTTATCCGTACAGGAAGCTATAGTAAATGTGAAGTTAGGACCCTGTCGGGGCGGCCTTGTAAAGTTTACAACAGAGCAGGATGCGTTTGATGCGCTCAGCTTCAACAAACAGTTACTCGGCTCCATCCGTGTTGAAGTGCGTGGAGCCGATGAGAAAATGTGGCTCGGTGCGCTGGAAGAATGTGAAAATGCTTCACATGTTCGGGTAACACAGAAACCCGAGCAACACCTTAAGGAAAATACGAACAACAGGGGCTCATTGCTGCAGCTCAAGAGGAAAACTGGCAAACAATTTCCACTGAAACCGTCGAAAAGGCCAAAATTTGATGCTCCTTCAAAAATGTCTTTACAGCAGCCGGAGTACATCATCATGGTCAGCAATCTACCTGTTAATATGACAAAAACTGAAATAAAACAATTATTTAGATGTCCCAACATTTTACACAAAAATGTGCTCCATCTGCTTGATAAAACTGGCAGAAGGACAGATACAGCCTTCCTCGTGTTTAACTGCGTAGAGGACTTTGACTACTCAATCAATCTCTCTGGCTGCCGCGTGGGCTCTGATGCCATTTCGGTCTCATCAGTCACCAGGAAGACCATGACAGAAATGCTCTTTAAAGACCACCCGAAGAATCCTAGGTCTTTTCCGACGGATCCGAGAACATACAGGGGGAGGAGACAAGATTTGACTGCGCTGGAAGCTTTGCCGAAAAAAGACCTTGACCAAGGCGTTCGGATGGGCCTGTTTGTCAGAAACATGCCTTCAGATGTGCAGAAAAGTCAAATAAAAAACCTTTTCGGACCGTTTAAGGTGAATGCGGAGGACATAATTTTACTGCATGACCGTGATGGCAGTGGGACCGGTGAAGCTGTGATTAAGTTCCAATCAGAAAAGCTAGCTGCTCAGGCTCAGCTGATCCACGGTACAGAGTTCCTGGGAACCCATGTGCTTCTTACCTGCATAACCATGAAGCAAATGGAGGACATTTTAGCAAGTGTTTGACTGTCAGACACAGATCCCTTGGATGTTTTTTAAGAAAAATATTTGCCTTTTTTTTGATGAAATTTTCAAAAATACATATGAAGTGTTTTTGTGTTTCATGTATTCTGCACATTTTGGAAAAATAACTTTAAATACACCCACGGAGGAAAAACCACTGTGACTTTTTTATTCTAGAGGAAAATAAAACCCAACAAAAGGAAACAATTTTGGAGATGTGTTCAGAGATATTCTGTCTCACTGTGTTCGTAAGGAAAAAGAATATGTCCTTTTGTAGGAGCATTCTTGTGTGTAATGAAGAGCAAGTTTTATACAAAACAAATACACAAATATTGCATTTTAAATAGTTTTTTCACAATTTTTATTGTATCTGTGAGGGGGGAAAGAATGCAATACAATGAAAAGATCAACTAAAACATGCCAAGATTCCTTTTATGCCATTCCAGTGTTCTTTGTAAATTGATATATAAAAAGAAAAAAGTACAGAAAAAGAACCAAGCATACAAAAACCACTCTGGAGAGCTTGACAGGAAGATCGAGGCTCTATCTTCTAATTTCAATTGTAATACCGGGACGGACCATCGGGATACCTGGATGGACCTGCAAACACGTGAAGTTGTGACCAACATGGAAGAAGGATCCCACATTCATATTTTTTATGTTTTAAGGCAGTTTTTCTGTAAATCGTTTTGTAAACAAGTTATGCTTTTGCATTTGCTTCATCTTTAGTTCACAGTTTCATCAAGATGGTGTTTAAATTTGATTTTTATTTATATTTTGTCTGTGCAAAGCAGTTTACGTAACCGCTGTGCCAAATAAAGTTGATCCAATCATATGACTTGGATTTATAAATTAAATTTATGTTTAATAAAGAGTTCTTGTACCTGATACATTACTGGAGTATCTGTCATCACTGCTCATGGATGATGAGTTAAGGTTTGAACCCTGAGGAGAGAAAAAAAAAAGATATTTGCAAATAAAAAAAATAGTACATTGCTCATAACCCAACACAACATTGAGTAGACCAGATTTTATAAGGGCCATATTTTTTTTAATAATGGTAAATTTATTTGTATAGCACCTTTCAAAACGGTTATAAAGTGTTTTACATCCCATAATAAAAACAAAACAAATACATCGCCAGTATTAAAAGCAAGAATTTGTTCTAATAGTGCGCAGTTTAAATGAGCTCCATACCCCTGATATAGTCCGCAGTCTGTATTCCATCAACGTATCCGTTAATTTTTGTGTCACCTTTAGCACCAACTGTGCATCCTTCTCATTCTCTATCTGGAAAGTGTCCTAAACATAAAAAATAAAACTTAACACCTTGATGGCATATAAACATCTAAGATCAGCAGATATTCTTGTTTTGAAAATTAGCTCAGTGCGTTACACTCACTAGGTATGTGAGCAGAGTATTAGGAAGGCTGCTGCTTGCTGAAGGTGCTCCCACCCCTTCTCCTCTCTCAGGTGGTCTGTCGTTGAAGCTCTCCCTCATCTGGTTGTCTTGGTACTCATTGGAATACATCTTATTGGGATCCTCATCTTGCTGTCCACTCCTTCCAAAGCCAGCATTTCCACCACCAGGACCAAAACCATTCCCACCTCCGGGAGGGATATGACCCATATCACCTGAGAAAGAACCTCGATCCATACTGGGGCCAGGAAAACTGTCTCTTGGCATGTAGTCCTCGAAGCCAGGCTCTTTGTATGCTTCATAGTCAGAGTACGGAGCGCCATGGTGGGAGAAGTCGTCTGCATACCCAGGGTCATGGAACACTGAACCTGTGATATAATCATACACAAATATAAATACGCTGGGTAAGTGTCTTTTTGGCGATTCGTTTTTCATGTTAAAAAATAAAAACGGATGATTACTCTATGTTCATTTTATATACTTATGTCCATAACAGATGAACCACCTCAATTGGCTCCTCTCGACGTGGAGGAGCAGCGGCTCTACTGAGTCTTTCTTGGATAATTGAGCTTAAAATGACAGGCCGATTTTCCCGTTTTTTGCAGATTAATAATAATTAAAAGATAACCATCCATTTTTTTTATTTTTCAATATCTATCTTTAAGACCACGCTGTTTTGAGATGATCTTTCATGCAGCAGACTTCAAATGAGGAGAGCTCACCGAAAGGCGGACCCATTTGTCCAATCTCTTGATGTGAGGGTGGAGGCCCTAATTTAGGAATAGCAGAACCTGCAGGTTTAGATTAAAACATTAGAGAGAAAACAGTTATAAAAATGAGATAAAACCATTTCCACACTTTCAAAACCAATGACAATACAACCCAAATGCACAATTAGAAGGAAGGAGGAAAAAAAAAAAACCCTAAACCATTGATCTCATCGTTTTACAACGTTGCTCTGAATCAGCAACGACTTGTAGAATGAAAAAGCAAACATGAACGTCTTTCTTGCAGTACCAAGAAGATTAGATGGAGCTTTTTAAAGTTTGATCAAATTAGGTACAGCTGCATTTGCCAGAAGTGAATAGCCCAAATTAAAAACAGGGGCTTGCCACAGTTAAAGAAAAACACACAAAAAACATTACTTCAAGGAAGGCATGTAACGTGTCATCTTACATATAAAAGTTTTAAACAAAAACAAATTGCACCATCTGTAATTTTAATTAAATTATAACCATTACAAACGTCCTTTAGCAGAGGGGGTGCTGCATTTCTTACTGATATAAAAACTTCATGTTTTCAACAATACTAAAAGTACTGACAGTCACTGGTTAAAATATTTGTTAATATTTAGTGTAAGACAGCAGAATAACTTACGGAATTTTTGGAAATTAGGGACATCAATGGGCTCCCGTAGGATCACCTAAAAAACAAACAAAAACATAATTAAGTTGCATTTATTAGTTAATCTAATACAAAAATATCAATGTGATAGTTTTAAAAACAGGAACTTTTATCCGAGTTCACACAAATATGTTCCCACAATGCTGTTGATCGTCTTTGCAGGGTCAGATGTTGCCAGAATTCCTGCTCTCAGCCTGCTAGCATTGTGGGGAACAAAAGTATGACATGTAACCCAACAGGACCAGTGTCCAGTTTGGCGTTTCACACTGACGTCAGATTGGCTCAGTCTCCAACACCGGCTGCAAGAAGCAACAACAAAGCCCATCCCTCATTGCATCTTTATACCTTTCATGGAGAGCAGTGGGGCAGAATTAAGATGCAACAATGCCCAATGTGCAAAACGAGTTTTTGATGCATGAACAAAACCATTCAAGCACGCACACACCCCTTTAAAATGCTAAAGGGCACCTTTTACTGGTGCTAGATATTGAACTGAGAAAAAAAGGTTGATGACATTAAAGCTTAAAACATGTTTAATTTGAACGAGAGGCATAGAAACAAGACTGGAGTTGCTTTAGTGGTCCATCACTTACTCTTATTTGCCCCCTGCCCTCCATCTTTTCCACCTCTGCAGCAGCGACTCTCAGTGGACCTTTAAGTGAAGGATCTTTCACAACCTCTTCCTCTTCAAACGTAATCTTGTCAGGGTGATATTTTTTCTGTGTGAAAAGCAGAAAATTATATATTTATTTACATTTTATGCCAATATTGCCCAACTCTAGTACCTACCATGTATTTGAAGCAGTGTTTCCAGCCCTTCACGTGATCAGTTATGTCGTGCTGCACACAGGACAGGGAACAGAGCTTGCAGATGTAGTGGGGCTGCACAGTTTTGCTGGGACTGCGGTACTCCCACACAAACTGGAGGCCTGCAGACATGACATGTTTATTTATTACTGTATATGTTGATACGAAGGGAGGAACAGTTGAATACGTTTGATGGAAAGGGTTCATCTCCTTACCAATAATCCCTGTGATCCCCTTCAACAGTTTGCTCAGAGAGGGCACGGTTTGAAGAACATTCCCTTTTGTGAACACTGAGAGAAAAAAACAACAACAATCAGGACCAAAGAAATTCTTCAGAACGGTCTAAGACTAATGTTCATGTCCAGCAAACTTGATCAACTTGTCACTCTTCTTTGAATCTCTTGGGAAAAAAAACTGCCACCGTAGGAGCGTGTTTTTTTTTTTTTATACAACCGATGATCTCGTGAACTGAACACAGGTAGACAAATTCCAAACTCCTCATTTCTTTTTGTAATCTGGGAGAGGAACGAGAACAACGGTTCTCAGCAATCCCTCCCATTTTGGTCCAGAATGGTCTGCAGGACACATCCCATTATAATACACTGCCTCCTGCGACAGAGGAATCACCTCTGTGCTGCAGTGATGACGCACTCCGGGCATAAATTAACAAATACTCTGTCAATTTCATTGTGACCAACAAAGTTGGTGGGTGAAGTGTTTAAAAGTTTAGACAACTCCCCTGTATAAAGGCAGCTTTAAATGCTGCAACATCTTAGGAGAATGGGTTGTACTGGTTCCAAGTGTTCAGACTTATTTATTTTAGTCACTTGTGACAACACACTGTAAAATGTTTTTGCAAACCTATTATTATTAGTGATCTCTAGAGACCAAAACTTGTGAGGTGGCACCACAACGGGCCCCTTGGTCTCTGAGGGACCACAGCGAGGTGAACATGTCACCCCTGGTGCCACGAGGCAGGAAAGCTAAAGTCTCAAGCTTCAACTTTCAGCACTGGATGTGGCACCGTGTGAAAAAAACAGACACTTACCTATGTCAGCAGAGTACTGTAGATGATTTTTCTGTCAGCAGAGGGGATAAACCCACGAGGAGGAGAAGAGACACAGAAATTAGTGACAGGATGACACTCAGCAGAGGACTGAACTCTTCGTCCATGTCCAACACACCATACATGCCACGGAGCCATCACGCCTTCATTCTCCATGACCCGCCCCCGCATCAAGCAGAGACAAACACGGGAATGAACAGACATGGGCTCGGAACTGTGTCGTCCAGTGATGACTCTAAAGTCTCATCAAATGAGGACAGCAACACTGTTACTGATTTGAAAGGAAAAATAGAGTTATTACACTTGTATTACATGAGCGCTATTGAAATTCAACCTATGTACTTGTCTATTATGGCCACACAAATCAGCACTGAGGTCACCACCTGTGTGTGCTTTTGGCCAGGCTGATGTGTTTTGGTGCTTTAAATTCAAATTTTAAAAAATAGAAACAAAAGCAGTTGCACATATATGTTCACATACAACCCCTTGCACAAGGATAAATATGAACGGTACAACTTTTCCTATCAATGTGGTTCACCTAAATTGATATTATTACTATGTTTTTAAGAAGAGATGATTTATTTTCTTTTTTTTTACATTTCATCTCAGTCAAAAAGAAACAAAAAAAATCATTAGAGACAAAAGTCTCAGAGCTTGTTTTGTGCGTCGACAGAAATTGCTTATTCTTCTGTGCACACATGCTTTTGTATTTCCCCCAGATTCTGGCAACATTAGGAAATGCACCGGGGTGGGGTGGGGGGACCAGTCACTACCAACAGTTCTCAATGTTGGTTTGGTGTATGGAGCCCCAAGGGCCCCTATAGGAGACAGAAGGATCTTTCACAAATCGGCCCAGACCTGGACTTATGATGCCTTCTGGCCACCTCTGTGCGACTTCTGAATATATCAAGGCGGCGAGAAAGGTTGGAGCCAGACCACCCATGATGCACCTCTGTCTTACCAAGAGAGGTAGTGACAGAGGCAAAACGGACGATATGTGAAAAAGAAAGCTGGTGCCGCAGCTCAATAATGTGATGAAGTGATGAAATCTGGTCTGTGCAACAAGCTGGTCATGGGATTAAACAACAAACAGGCTTATTACTGAGGGATTATTAATGATGAGGTACATTAACTTTATATGTAGTTCAAACAATTAGTTATTCTGAATTAGTAATTCTGAAAATGTTGGTTGTGTGAAGCGTTACAAGATGTATAAAAGAAATGATGTACCTTAAACTTTTTCCTTGAAGGACCAGTTAGTGGAGGTGGACCTGGACGCTTTTCTCCAAAACCCTGAGTCGCCATAATGTCCGCGTTCTGAGTACTATGAAATTACAGAAACAAGTAATTCAGTATCCAAGTTATTTCTTGTACATAAACAGATGCAGATACGTTTTGTTTTCCAATTTGAATACTAAGAGGTAAATTAAATATCAAGAGATGCTTACAGGTTTGGTTTTATTTTTTGAAAAAGTAACAAAGACGCAACTTGATTTTTATTGTTTTATTCAAATGGTTGTGAAGATATTTCTGATGAACATAAAGTCTTTCAGACCACATATTGTGTTTAAGGGCGGGTGTTGTGCAAAATCCACTTTACCGAGCTTTAAATCAAGTTATAATGTAATTCCCTATCAAAAACATATTCACAGTGTTTCTTTGACTTATTCACACATTATTTAAAAAATCCTTGAATCTCTTAAGGTAGTCATGTGTCGCTGCCTAAATGCTTGCTGTACAAAGCACCGCCTATTTGTACAAAGCTCCTCCTTGGAGCTCAGTCTGCAGCACAGTTCCCACCTCACTAAAGACCTCTCCCCTGAAGCATTGTTGTGAAGATGTGCTGAAGTGGGAGTGTTGTAAACGGTAGGATGTTCTTAAAAAGACAGAGGCAAGGTTCAAAGAATTTACATAGGCTATGATGAAAATACAAATTTATTTTTGACATATACAGCATTTTTTATACCATCTGAAAGTAACATACCATAATTTCTTTTGTTTGTATGGTTGTGATATAGAATTGAACTATGTGCTTGGAAAATACACACCACCACATAAAGATAAACATAAATGTGATTTTTTTTGACCCCACCAAAAGGTTATAGTGAGCAACACTGTTTTTGTTTGACCACATGCATCTGTCTATTATTGAAGATACATAAATAACTTGATGAATTTTAATGAAACACTTAATAACAATCTGATGAACTGTAATTTCCCCTTGGGATCAATAAAGTATAATCAATCAATCAATCAATCAATCAATCAATCAATGTACTTAAACAACTATATAACATTTAGAACACAATTCAACATCACCGCCACAGCGAGCTGACCTTTTATACACAAACATGGCTACAACTCAGTTGTTACAAATATTGAACTAGTCATGATTAACGCAAACTGAGTGACATCGCGATATCTTACGAGATCGCGCATTACGTTATATAAAGTTTGAAAAAAACTGTACAACTACGTAATTTCTCGGCATAATATAACATTACTCCAATACTCTAGCATTACAGGCGGTGAGCGATATGATTTTTTTCAAACCCAAAGGACTGCTAGGCATTTAATTAATCAAGGATTAGCTTTGTGTCCTTAACATGCAGGCCCTGGCCTAGTACAGACGTTGCATATTTGCAGAGAATTACAACAACCAATGCCACTAAATGCAATTTAAGCAATTTAAAAAGCTATATATAGCAGGCGTTTATATTAGTTAAACAACAAAGGATAATCCGACATACCTGGATATTTTATTGCAAACACCAGGTTTTCTTGAGACGTGGATCGGTTCAGGTTGTTTTGTGAGTTTGGAACGAGCCAACCACTGAACTCGAGAAACAGAAGAAAATATGAGGTTAAGGTTTTCGCCTTTTTAAAATTATATTAATTTCGATTCTATAGTAGTTTTATATTTACAATATGCAGTAAAGTCAAATTAATGAATACAATAAACGTAAAAAGGATTACAATTTTTTTCTAGTTTTAAAACTTACCGAAACAGCTAATTTTCATAAGGCACATGTGTAGACGACTGTGTGGTGCGTTTATTTCTCATACCAAGACGTACCGTAACGCTTTCCGAGAGTGAAATGTTTTACGCGTTTACATTTTATAAAACGCTTAGTTCCGAATAATTTTTATTCCTCTTCATTTATTTACAATAAAAGTATCAAGAGCTATAAAAAACTACGATTCACCGTAAATGCAGAGACTCGTGTCTTCTGTTTGACGCTAGCTCCGCAGTCGTACAGCTGTAGCTTTGTAAACACACACACTAGTCAAAGGACCCAGAGTGAGCAACCTAGACGAGATTGAAAAAATATATATTCGTATGAATTGAAAGTCTTTCATTAGGTGTAAATGTTTTCAGCTTCACATACCAGTTGAATGCTTATTGTTGTAATATCCGACAGTTGAAGCCAAATCCTTTTTGGTAAGTTTAAGGAAACCTAGCAGACATGCATGTAGCAGCAGTTAGCTACATGTTAGCGATTAGCATATGGGTGCAAACGTGCAGCTCCTCGGATGCACTTCTCAGGTTTTTTATTATTCCCCTTCAGAGCAGATCTTGAACAATGTGTACATCACTGGAAATCAATCCACGTATTAATAATTTTCTTTTTGTCTAGGAGATAAATATACTGTAAAAAAGATGAAGACCAAGAAGAAGAAGAGGCAGGATGATTTCCAAAAGGTCAAATTAAAAGTGGGAAAGAAAAAACCCAAAGCGGATAACGCCACCAACACCAACTTTCGGACAAGGGGAATACATCTATCTGAACAATTGAAGAGAGACACGAGTGGCCCCACGACTCACAGACAACTGGGTATCAATGTAGGTACAACAAACTCAAACTTCAGATTCATTTTAATATAACATTTTAGCTAATCATTTCCCCTTCTCAGGAACTCCTGTCTCAGCTGCATCATTACAATGCCAACATGAAACACAGTGCCTTGTTGGGTTTGAAAGAGTTGCTGTCTGTTAATCCATTTCTGTTGGAGCAGAATCTTTCACGTTTGCTCTCTGAAGTGGCAGCTGTTCTAACAGACAAGGATAGAATTGTTCGTGTGGCAGCTACATGCGTACTCAGGTGAGAGACGCAACATATGGACACAAATTTTTGTCTGTTGTAGTGTTTCAACCTCAAGCAACATGCTGTCTAAATCTGCCTGCAGGTTTGTTGCACAGTCTGTGCCTGCAGAAAAAGTGGCTCCATTTTTCCCTCTCCTCAGCGCTCACTTGTCTTGTGCCATGACCCACATTGAGCCAGGCATCCAGGAAGATGCCATGAACGTTTTAGATGTTTTCCTGGAGCACTACCCATCTCTGCTCGCTGCCCGATCTACGGTGCTCCTTACGAACTTCCTGGAGCTGATCTCTCATAGACAGAACACAGGAGGAGCCAAAAAGTCTCTGGATGCAAAGGGCCGAACCTGGGCACTGTCGGTGAACCCTGAAAGGACTGTGACGAGCCAGCAGTGGCGGCTCTCTGTTCTTCTAAGGTATAGAGACTACCTGTTCACAAGGTCAGTAAGTTTAAAAAAAACTGCAATTAGGATGTCTAACTGTTTTTTTTCTCCACTTGTGTTTCAGGCTTGGCCACTTTCTGCAGGCAGTAGTTGAGGAAAGACCAATGGGAGAAGGTGATTTGTCCGTACAAACTGAAGGAATGTTTGGTTCAAGAGGCCATGGCTGTGTTACACCTCTGCTTCTCAACTGGGAAGATTTAATCAGCAAGAAAGTTGAAGCTAAAGTATATGAAAACTCTGGAGCAAAACCATCGCCCCACTCCACTTTTAGACTCAGGTAACATTAGGCACGCTTTAAAAGCTCACTCTATTTGAAAAAGCAACTTGAATCTCTGAAAAGTAAGCAAATGTTGTGCGTATTTTCCTGAACAGACCTAAGGTGGACTCAGGCGCTACAATAAGTGAGGGTCTGGACTCGGCTGAGACCATTCAGAGGTTCGCTGCTACAGTCGTGCCTCTGCTGCTGGAGGTTTGGGTTGAAGCTTGCGCCAACGACTGTCCTTGGAACAGCACGGAGGGTTCTCACCTGCTCACTCCAGAAGCCATGTCTGTCATGTTCCAGGTCTTGACTATTCTGCAGCTGCTGAGGAAACTGCCCACCCAGCAGGAGAACCAGGATGCACTGGTGAGAGGCAGCATGAACAACACAACATGTTTCTTTTAGTTTTTTGTGTTGAAGAAATAACTTATTTTTAATGGAAAAATGACAGATAGCCTTGTTTTTGTTTAGGATGCTTGGTTACGTAAGGAATACA
The DNA here is from genome assembly GCA_031762555.1 of Cynodonichthys magdalenae. Taxonomy (NCBI): domain Eukaryota; kingdom Metazoa; phylum Chordata; class Actinopteri; order Cyprinodontiformes; family Rivulidae; genus Cynodonichthys; species Cynodonichthys magdalenae. The sequence goes on from JARVJO010000305.1 coordinate 12,694,254, forward strand.
TGGGAGATTTTAAGCAACACTTCATAAAAAACTTTCCTTACGGAATGAGGGACACACCAAAACACAAGAAGAAAGTTGATCTCAAAAGGTAGGAACATCAGTTGTTTTCTTTTCTTTTTTTATCATTGCCAAATGTTTTTTTATTGTTAATTATATGAATAAGTTGTGTGTCTGCAACCTGCTTTTTGTCTATTTCTGAAGTACTTTTAGTGCACCTTTCCAATCCAAGTTCATTACTCTTGAGCATCACAATGCCTCTGCCTGGCTCAGCAGTTACATTATTACATGATTTTCAAATGGCATTTTATTAAAAATAACATTTTCTTAATATCTAAAAGAAGGTGATTACTTTTATTTTAGTTTTAGTTTTACAACTGAAAGGAAAAGAGACTAGAGCAAACAACCTTTTATGGTCGTTCCTTGGGAAACACCCCCCACCCCCTTCAGCATTTTGATGGTTGCTGAAAAGTATTTTTCAAGTTTTTATTTACAAAATGTTTATGTTCATGTTTTTGCTTGTACCAGATGTGTTTAAATCTGGGTGATGTTTAACTTGCTCCTGGTTGCAACACAAGCCCAGATCAAAAACATTCAACTCTTCTGCTCAGTTGAATTGCTGCTTTGATTAATCTGCCACCGTTTTCTCCCAAAAAATGTGTTTTTATTAAATTTATTATTTATTTTATTAAATTTATTTTAATCAGTCCTGAGGAATAGACATTTTATTTCACAAGGTTTGTTTAGGTTGTGCTTCATGTTAGTGATAAAACAGAGTTCTATCATTTGTCTTTAGATCTGTTTTGGCTTCTGTACTTTATCTTGACCTTCGTCTTTATTTGCTGCTCTCACTCCACTAGAAGCCGAGGAAACAATTGTCTGAAATCACTTCCTGTCTGCCTCTTGCCTTCTCTCATTTCATTGCAGTTATTTTAACATATTGAAATGCAGCTTAAAGGAGCCTGTAGTTGTAAAATGTCAGAGACGTTTCACTAAAGTCTTGAAAGTTTCTTTCTAAACCTTGATTATGAACTAAAATGCTGTTTTTGGTCAAAAATCATCTTAAAGCTCAGACTTATTGTGACGCTGTAATTTTTAATTTGAGCTTGTTTCTTTTTTTAAATCAGAAATTGAAAGAAACAAAAATTATACACTGATCTTACTTTAAAGTGATGAAAATATTTTTATTTTGTACTGTTTGCTACTGGTAATCCCTTTATATTCCAATCACTTAGCAAAGAAAATGTGATTCCTTTCATAAAAATTACTTTTTTGCCAAAGTTTATAAATGAACTAATCTACCCTCCCCTGTATGCTCATGTTTTTTATTGTTTTCACTGTATGCAATAATATAAGTAATTAGGTTTAAATAGACACATTTTAATGACAAGTACTGATCTCTTCTTCTCCTCAGGAGTAAACAGACTGCAGCTGTTCCTGCTCTGACCGTGGAGCCTCTGGCTTTAAACATCACACTTTGTCAGGCCATGGTGTCCCTCAGCCAGAAGCAGGTTCCCAGCCAAGAGGCGGACGGCGTCTGGCTGTCTCCTCTGAGGTGTTTTGTCCGGGACACTCTGGGCAGCGGCGTGAAGCTGAGCTACAAGCAGCTGCTCATGCTGCTCGGCACCGTGCGGAAGATGGTTCTGACACAAAGGAGCAGAAGTAAGCAGCGTGCACATGATTTAATCAAGCTCTGTCAGAAACACAGCTTTGAACCGCTGCAAAATACTAGCAACAAATATACACGGACTCCTGGTTTTCATTAGTATCTGTTTGATGCATTTTTGTTCTTTTTGTAACCAGTTTTATTTCAAACCCACTCTGTCAGCGTCGGCTTTGGTATTTTCAGACCACATTCAGTTCATTTAAGTGATTTTGTTTTGTTAAGATAATTATCAAACCCCAACATAACAATGCACATCATCACAGTAACCACACACATCTTCAAATAAACAACAATTTCCTCTAAAGCAGACGTTTGGAGGAAATAATGGTTCTCTCCCTTTCTATTGGTCAGCTTAAAATGAGCACACTTTCTGTATCAGGTCTGCTAAAATGTAAAACTGGACAAGTGTATTCAAATGTCCTAACTTAAAAATTGTTCAAAATCTTGTTTTCCTTCATCAGCTCTGTTTTAATGTCTGTGTTTGTGTTTGTGCAGCAGTGACCGAGGAGCTGTTGTCTGCTGTCTACGTCTACTATAAACAGAGGAACCTTCCCCTGCAGACACGATCGCTGCTGCTTTCCTTCTACAGCAAACTCTACCTGCAGGAGCAGGAACACGCTCACATCGCCAGGTAACCTCAGAGGTTGTTGTTGTTTTCTTCAACATTAGATCTGGCCTGACATGATCAGCAGTGTTTTAAGGGTTGCCAAAACTCCCAGTGCATAAGCATTGTAGGAATTTAATTACTATTAGTGTGTTATGTTTTCATTCTGTCAGGATTTTTGTCTGGCTACACCACCTTTTTTTACTTTTATATATTTTAAGGTATGTTGCACAAGAGCCTTTTTACAAAAAGTATTATATTCCTTGAGGGTATTTGGGAGCCTGGAAATGTCGTCCAGCTGCACAACAACTTGGTTGTTAGCACTGATGTCTCAGCCAGAAGGTCCTGGGATTGATCCCTGGTCCAGACCTGAGGTCTTTCTTTGTGGAGTTTGTCAGTTTGAATGTAATTAAAGAACATGTAGTTAACAATTCACTATGCAGCCCTTTGATTGCTTTAAATATCTCAGTTTAGCCCTCTAGAACACCATGGTCTGTATAGTCTGACTTTATGGTAAATTTAGGGGGTTAAAAATCATTATTAGTGGGGTCTGCAGTAGCTCAGTGGTCAGTGCTGTTGTAATCCCGAGGCTGCAGGTTTGAGCCCAGGCTGCATCAGATAAGGCTTCTGCTGTAAAACATTTGGCAAATCTTTCATTTGTGTTTGTTCTCTGTGGTGACCCTGCAGAAGGTTGCAGCCGAAAAAAAACGACTACTTTAAAATCATTGTTGGATTAAAAGCAGCTTCACTTTAACCAAAGAGATATTTTGTCTTTATTCTCATTTGTAACAATATATATTTTTAACAAAAAGATTTTCAGCCTTGAGGGAGGCACAGAGTCTGACTTCTGTTTTGACTCATCTTGTAAGATGTTGGGTTCAGTTCTGTCACACCTGTTCTGTTTAAGGACAAACATTTCTAGATTCTGTCATAGAGTTCCTCACTCTACCCAGCCTGTTAACACCGTCCGACTTGCTTTGATTTCTTTTTACACAAAAGCAGTAAAACTGAGAAGAAAAGTCAGAATTAAGGGACACATTGTAGTTTCCCTAACCTCTATGATTTCTTGTCTCTCTCTAGTGGTCATGGTTGTTTAAATTAAATAAAATGCAACAATTTTCATCCTGAATTTCTATCTTTGAATACACACAAACTGTTTTGCATATTGTCTTTCTGTCTGAAGGAGCAAGGTGTTGTGTCGTTGGTTGGCGTCTCTTCCTGTGCAGCTGTCCCAGCTGGGCCACCGTAACCCAACGCTCTCTGCTCAGCTCATCGTTTCCATCCAAGCTGCAGCTTCTCGAGGCAACAAAGATCTTCTCAACAGCCTGCAGACATACGGCTGCAGGCTCTATGGTGAGCAAACGACTTGTTTGAAACATCTGTGTATATTTTTCTAACAGTCACACTTTAGCCGCCTAAAAGACACTAATTGACAAATCAGATAAATGACTCTGCCTTATGCTTTAGGGGAATCTTCAAGCACATTTCTGGAGTTGTCACATCATAATAAGCTGCAGGTTTATCGGATGTTTTCAGTAGTGTGCAAACTGAATATAATTCTGTTTAAGGTTTGGTAGAAAGTAAAAAAACTTTTAATTTAAAGAGTGCAGCTCTGTGTTTTAAAGTTTGAGTTATTTGTAAAAACGATTCTGCAACATCTCCTCATCCTCCACATGTTGTTCCTTTTATAATCAGACGCAGCTTTGCACCTGCCTAAACTTGGTGTTCTCCCAGCTTCTTGAGTGTGTTCCTACACATCTATTTACCTTTTAATTATGGCTTCACCTCCAGCTGCTTGGTTTTTCCCCAAATTATTCAGTGTTCTGCGCAGCTCATATTTCTAACTGTGGCCTAACTTTGTGCCTTTAAACGTTTGAGACCTTTTATTTTTAAATATTTTACTTCATTTAATTTATATTGTATTTCACTTTACTGGCATGAACGGTAATTTTAGAGTTAAATGTGAAGCCGTGAGCATAAAAGATAAACCTTGATGAGCTGATGAAACAAATAAAAAAAGTGGGCCAAAATTTCCAGATCATGTTAAAGTTTGACATCAAACATTTGATTCCTTCAAGTTATTATTTTTTAAGGTTCTAAAAGCTACTGAATATTGGTTCACATTTTCACATTAGCTTTGTATTTTTGATTCAAGTTTATCCTAAATAAGCCATATGCTGTGTTAGTATATGTCCTCAGGAGGCAGTGTAGCTCCATGTCAGCTATTTTAGACCACTTATAAAACTGAGCTCCAGTCAGTGTGTGTGTGCACGGCTCAGAGGATGGTCAGATAGTCAGGCTGGTGTGTGACACAGAGGGCCAAGGGGAGGGGTGGATGGGGGTCTGATGGAGGCTGCCGCAGAGCCAGCAATTCACCATCACAAGACTTCTTTTGTCTGAAGTCTTTTGACATCAGCATGTGCGTCAGAGACAGACAGAACACCACAGACACACACACACATTATCTGCACCCTTACAGTAGTAGCTATGCCTTTCTTATTTGGTCCAAACATTAACTGGTTATCCAAGAATCCCTTTTCCTCATGTGAAAAACCCTCAGCCCGCGGTGGAACCACAATGTACGTTTGTGTTTGCAGATCCGCAGGAAGGAGTTGTGGTTCTGCTACCAGCCGAGTCCCAGCAACAAATGGTTCAGCTGCTTTACTTCTTCCCCAAAATGTCGCAGCCTCTGCTGGCCAACCTGAGCGGCTGCTGCACCACTGGACGCATCTCCTCCAGCCTCGCCGCCTCCCTGATCCGTATCGTCCACTTTAGGTGAGCTTGTAACCCTGCCGCAGGCAAGACGTCTGGATTTCTGAGTAAAAGACGTTTCGCAAAAGTTCAGAGTCTCAACTTTTGCGTTGAAGACACCATAAGATGGCAGTATTGTGCTTTCGTAGAAAAAAAATCATTGATGTTTTACCTCATTTCTAACCTGCTTGTTCAAAAGCAAACTCATTGGTTATTTGATATTTATCTTATTGATGACAATAGAAGCTTTTTTTTTACAGTTTACCTTTATCTGAGGTCATATTTTTGATTTCTTTTTAAAAAAAATGTACTGAGTTCATATGAGTTGTGCATAATAGATTTGATACAAAGAGTTCTTTGGGAGTTTGGAATGCAGCATCGTCATGGAGCATCGAGAGGACTGTCTGCATGTGCCTCCCAGGCCTCACAAAACACACTGTGATTCACACACAGTTTCTGCTGTTATAGATGCACCCCCACCCCCGAGGACAAGGAATCACTTTTATAACTGTATTTACGTGCGTTTTTATTTTTAATATGCTCCTGTGAAACATGGAATGGTCAAATACTAGAAAGATGCCATAATGAAGGAAAGAAAGAAGCTGAGCAAGATGTTTGATTTTTAGAGTTTTTTCCAAAGTTGGTCTACAACACGTTTGCTAATTTTGTTCAACAGGTCTTCTCTGAGTGGCTGGTCTGTTGGAAACCAGGAAGCGGTTCTGCAGGACGTGGACTACATCAGCTTCCTGTTCTCCACCCTCATAGGCTTCTCGTCTGAAAACCTAACCAGCCTGCAGGAAGACGAGAGCCCCATTCCTCCTTCTTCGCTTGCACCCATCTGCCTGTACCTCACCCCATTGGAGCAGTTCACACACCACTGGGATGTTGTTGAGGTGCCCTCTGTTTTTTTTTTTGTTTTTTTTACAGCCAATTTTATCAAAACCACAAACGATAAACAGATGAGTTTAGAGCAGATTGAGACAAACGAAGGAAAATAAGACATTGTTCTGAAACGTGCAGAGTTGATATTCTGGACACAACTGTGGTCTTTCAGTGTCCCCCCCACCACCGGTCCCTCATAGAGCTCAGAGGGGGGAGCTTTATCGTGGCACTCCTGCTGAGAGGGGAACCTTTATCGTGTTGTGCAGGTTGGAGATGCGTGGTTATCGGGCATGGTGGATATGCAGAAATGCTAATGAGAGCCCGTGGCATGATGGGAGAGTTGACATTTCTGCACA
>JARVJO010000305.1:12709653-12732281 GCA_031762555.1 Cynodonichthys magdalenae
TCCCCACGAGGCTGCTTTTTTTGAGGAAATTTTCCCCACGTAGTAGGAAAAACCCGTCCACACACACACACACACACGTCTCAATAAAACAGCATCTCAGACTGCGTTCAAAGGCTTAAAACCTGGCAAGTCCTCACACTAACGCTCACCAAGCGTAAACAAAGTAAACAGTTTATTCAAGGCCCTTAATAGGCCCGTATGTACACGATATAATTGTGTGGCTGTACAGAAACAGAGGGCCTCCTGCGGTGGACTGGCAGCCACTTAGAGAAATGCAGCGAAGTTTAGGAAGAGAAGAAAACCGAAGAGAAGCTGCTGGGAGCTATTAAAGCAGCCCCGCTGAACTTTTAGCCTCTTGTTAAAGGAATATGAAAGTTTTAGATTATAGGCCTTTCTGTACCCTGCCTCCTTGTCTCACCCCTCTCCCACGCTCTCCCCCTCCCACTGCTCTCATGTGAATAATAGGAGGTGGGGTGAGGGGGTGGACACATGTGGGCACCACATGGGACTACCAGTTTTAATAATAATAAAAAAAAAAAAACACATCTTCGGTCTCCGATCTCTCTCCTCCAGGTACAAACCTGTGCCATGCCTGCTGGATGATGCGTGCAGCCTCATTCCTCCTCCGCTGCTCTCTGTCTTGTTGCTCCCGTGTGATTGTGTGATTGCCGGCCTGAACTCTTCTTAAGGGCTGCTTGCGCTCTAACGATGAATTGCTTCGTAATGAGGCAGTTTGGTCTTTGACAAAGGCCTTCTCTGAAGTCTGCTCCTTGCGGTTTCTGTGTTTTTGTAGAGAGGCGTGTGTGCGACTCTTGCCAGAGGCACTCGGGCGACTGTCTCTCTTTTTCAGGGGGATGGAATCCCTGGCACTGGTTTCACTTTGCTCCAGAGTTGAGACAGGTGGGGAAGGAGCCGATGTGTTTGAGGAGGATCGGTCCCTGACTTTGGGCCAGGTGGGAGGTGTGGGTTTTAGACTGGCTGGCTCCCTGCAGATGGTGGGCGACAGAAGTTCGTCCAGCCTGGTGGTCTGGGAAGCATCAGTGTCACAGCTCAAAGCTTCAGCTCGTTCAGCTGTGCTTCTTCTTCTGGACATCCTGCTCTTATGAGCTGGCAGGGTGGAGGAAAAAAAAAATTTAATATTTGACTTATTCAATAAAAACATGTCATGAAAACAACTTTTAAAAGCTTATTAGAAGTACCTGTGGCATGCACATCCTTCAAATATTAAACTAAACATTTTTATTTAAGGAACTTTCTTTAGAAATTGGTTCAGGCAACGTGAAACAGGAAGTGACATCAAAGGGGAACTCTTTAAGAAAGTGAACTCCATGGTCTTTGTTTATTGAAACAATATTAATGGAACTCTGACTCTTCTTCCTCTCTATCTGATAGTGACTGAAAATAATCTAAAGAAACATCAGATTCTTCTCTACAGTCTGTGTTGTTAGTTACTGTATTAAGGCTCTGTTCAGCTGCAGATATTCCCCTTTTACATCACTTCCTGTTACTTCACATTGAAATAACTCAACAGTTCATCTCAGCGGTGTGAAATTTACTTTGCAATATTTTATCAATGCTATCTTTCCAAACATACATTCATATTTATTTATACAAAAATTTGATGTCACAAACACTTTAACATCTTGCCAACTATTAAATGTTAACTTGTGTCAAATTAACTTTAGTTTAGTTGTACCTGTACGTCTCTCCTCTTTGGTCTTTGTGCGTTCACCTTTGGATGATTTCTTTGTCTCTAATGAATCATTTATGTTCATTAAGGCAAGCCTTTCCTGCTCTGCTCTGACTAGAGCAACCCTTGGTTTGTCTGCAGCGTTCGCCGAAACTCGATGTACAGCTTCTCGTCTTCGCTGTTCTTCTTCTCTCTTTCTGAACACAACAGAGGAGAGAATAAAACCTTAGTAGCTGACATTCTGAATTACCTTTTATTATGAGCTAAACTGACATCATTTGTTTAAAGTTTGAGCAAGTTTTACTGTGTTTTTGTGTGGCTGTGCTCACAGGAAGCACAAGCATCTGGTTAAACAGAAGGTTGATGGTTTGATCCCTGACTTCCTTTTAAGGGAAGAAACTGACTCTTGCTTTTCTTCTGTTTGGATAAAAAGGGCTTGAAGTTTAGAAGAGCTTGGACTGTCCAACAAGGATAAAAAAGTGATGAACAAATAATCAGTTTACATTTTTCTTCATATTTTAGGCAATTCAAATATACATAAAGCTAATATTCACCCCCAAAAAAGTTTTGTCACATCAAGCTAATTCGCACAATGATTTAGTGAGAGATCAATTACTGAAATTCAACTAAATTAGTTGGTTTTGTGGCAAAACAGACTTAAAAAAACATTTTTTAAAGGTCGTTATAAAGGTTAAAGTCATCCGTCTTTATCAGTTCAACCACTAAAATCCAGGTTTTACCACAATATATATGTATAAGAGTGTACTTGTATTTGAAAATGTGAAAAGATAAAATCCTTATTCTTTGGTTAAATATTACTGCCTTTCCTACCTACGGTGCCTCTGCAAATTTACTTTTGAAAACTGTGAATAAAAAAACGAAGGTGAGATCGGTGGACAAATGACAAAAAGACAAGCAAACTGGAGGACAAAGACAGAAGGAAGATGCATGTGTGTACACATGACAGAAATCAAGACAGATAGGAAAAGAGTGTGATGGTTTCCACACAGATTGGAGGAGGAGAAAGACAAAGACTGATCAGGAAGAAAAGAAGGAGAACTTTGTGTGTGAGAGGGTGTATTTCACGACGGTTCAGTGGTTAGCACCGACTGGGTTTGATCCCCGGTTCGGACCTGGGGTCTTTCTGTGTGGAGTTTGCATGTTTTTCTTGTGCTTGCATGGATTTTCTCCGAGTACTCCGGTTTCCCCCACACACCAAGTATAATAGGTTGCCTTAAGGCCTAATCTTCCCTTGCAAAAGAGATAAAGGGGAAATAAAAAAGTTTCTCACTTGGCTGCTGCATCTTTGCGCAGCTGCTCGTGTCTCATAAGCAACTGCTTTCGCTCCCTGAAGGCCTTGCGGACCGTGTAGCCCTTATAGACAGCCTGGATGGACGCAGCAGCGATGTCCTGGATGGCTGCTATTGACAGGGCGCCGTGTTCCAGCATGAACTGGGTCACCTCACTGTGGCCCCCCAGCAGAGCGTAGTCCAGAGGGGTGTACCTGCACATCACAAACAGTCGTTGTTTTAATTTTATTTATTATCTACACGTTGCCTCTGCTGTTGTTTATGATGGCCTCGGTCCTCCTCACCTCTCCTCCGTGTGCTCCATCTGATTGGGAAAGGCGTTGTAGCCCAGCAGCAGCTTCACGGCATCCAGGTACCCGTTGTTACACGACCAGTGGAGAGCAGTCCGCCCCTGTTAGCCCACAACAAGAAGACCACTTCAACTCTTGTTTTCGTTGTTAACAGATGAGCATTTATGCTACTGCCAGGAAATCCTCACTTCCTTGTCCTGTATATTTGGATCAGCGTTGTTTTCTAAGAGAACCGCCATGCATGTGATGTAACCGCCGTACGCAGCACACTGCAGCGGAGTCCGTCCTGCATGATCCTGCAAGAAAGGCTGATTTTATACAACTGCTGATGACAGGTAATAATGTGCAAATGTTTTCATTCAAACCTAATATTTTTCTACTTTTCTTCCAAGCACAATTTTAATCGATAGTTCATCTGATTTTTAAACGTCTTTCAAAGTTTTTCACTAATTTTCAGTTCAGTTCAGACCTAGTATCTGATCAGGACAGCACATTGTGCTTGAAATGAATAAAGTAAACAAATGAAGGGCAAAAATATAAGGTTGTAGTTCTAAAATAAACTCTGCAAAGCGGATAAACACAAACAGGATTCAGTTACTTTCATTTACTGTATTTTTTTTCTGCGACACATAAAAGCAAAAATATACACTACTATTTTTTTTGTAAATGTAACTAAAAAAATGGGAACAAATTGTGACAAGCTGTTGCTAACAGAGTCGAGGAGATTTAAGGAGAGTAAAAGGGCTTAACAAATTACAAAACATGAAAAAACAGCCAAAGTCAAAAACAAACAAAAAAAACAAAAACAAAAGAAAATCTTTAAAGATGCTCCAAAAGCCAAAAGAGCTGTAGATTCAGACTGCTTTAAAGATGATAAAGTCTGGCTCCTAGGAAGCAAAATATAAAAAAAGGACTCAAGACTTTTGCACACTATAGTAGATGGGTAGTGCTTATGCCCACTGTCAGTTGTGCTACTAATTATTTTAGACACGTATTCAGCTTATTTAATTCCAATGATTGTGGACAAAGAACAATATTGGCTTAGTGAAGTCAGGATGAAGCACTTTATGTTGTAACTTTGACTCCTCCATCATTTAATTAGCTTTTTTTTTTTATATAAATTTTGTTCGTAATAAAAATGAGAAGTAGATTAAAGCGGTTGAGGTGAAAAGGAGCCTTTTGTTCCTGTTTTATAGATTCTTGATGCAATCTGGAATTGAACCCACAGTCTCAGGATTACAAGGCTGCAGCTCTGACCACTGAGCTACCACAACTCTGATGAAAAAAACAACAACAGAAAAACACGTAGTTTAGCTTAATAAAGTAAATTACCACTCAGATTTACAATGAAGCAAAGCTGCTTTTGCTCTGCATGATGGCTCCACAGCTGAAGCAAAACTCCGATCTGATCCTTTCATTTCAACACCTACCTGAACGTTGGGACTGATCCCGTTCTCCATCAGGATCTGGCAGACCTCTGCATTCCCCCCCAGAGCGGCCCAGTGCAAAGCAGTGTGGCCGTCCACATCTACCAGGCCCACTCGTGCGCCACCTTTACACAATATGTTTGAGAAGATATGAGGAAACAACAGCACACACTGTTGATGTTTAATTACTGCTGGCACATTTCCAGCAATTACTAACCCCGCCCACCTTTGATGAGTGTAAGTATGACATCTTTGTATCCCATCTCACACGCACGGAACAGCGGCGTGTGCTTCATGACATCCAGAGAGTCGACTATTGCTCCTTTCTCCAGCAGCAGCTTCACTGTGCTCACATGGCCTGACAGGGAGGCTGCATGGAGCGCTGTTTAAACACACACACACACACACCAAGATCCTGAGTCTAACAGGATAATACACACCCTCGGGACATTCTCTACTCATCCCCTTAACTGCAGCTCCTCTGTGGCTAAAGCCCGGTCAGCAGAGGGTTAAACAGACAGAGAGATTTAATGAGGAGTGATGCAGTGAAGTCCTCTTCACTCCGGTCCCCAGACAGCACCGAGCAGAGCTGAACGCAGGGAAGAGGACGGTGGGCACCAGTCAGCTCCACTGCCCCGTCACACTGACTCATTAGCATCTCATGTTGTTCATGTATAAACAATGTGCAGCTGGTTGAGCGGAGGCCATATTGGGATGGAGATTATGTTTAAAACCAGATTTGGGGAAGGGGGGAGGTGATAGTGTGGCATTTGAGTGTGAGCACAAATGAGCGTATGTGTGTCTAAAGACAGACCTGCTCAGTATCACCCTCTTTATTTTTTTAGTCTCACTGGTTCCCGTGTGTTTGTGTGGGAATCCCCCCTTTGACATCAGTGTCCCCGCTTAAAACAGGTCAAATTAAAGGGCTATCATTCCTGGAAGGAATGCAGTGGTGTAAGATATAATATGTGACCCATCACATCGAACCGAGGATTAAGTCACAAAGTGGTAAGTGGAGCAATACACAATAGGCATTAGTAAAAACGTTTGCAACAATGGCCGTCTTCTCTTGTGACGTCACGCACATCATTATCTGATGTTTTCTCAAATGATTGGACAGTCAGCGTGGAATATATGGAGATTTAATGGTAACATCATAATAAAAAAGAATGTTTTTAGAGTGACTTTTGACACATCCGACCTCAGGAATCACAGGAAAGTTTAGTTGAAAGGTTGGCTGGAGGATCGAGGCTTTCAACAGACTTGGAAAGCAGAGGGTAGGGACTTTGATAAAATGTTCAAACTTATTTAGGTCTAAGCATTAAAGGAGTGACTAAAGATCACAAAAACCTGAGCCACACACTGCCAGGGGCGGACAGAAGGAATTGTTAAAAAAGTTGATGTTTTTACTGCGTCTTCTAGCTTAGATTGTTGCATCTAGTGTGTGTGTCTGTGTGTCTTTTTAATCACTTGAGTCACTGCTTCTGCATTGTTTAAAGACACTTCACGGTGATATTTCAAAATTTAATTGTGGACACACACACATAGGTGCCGCCAGTTTGAATCAACTTGGAAGAGTTTCGATTCACTTCGCTCTCACCGGTGCCGCCGTACTTGTCGGCCATGTTGATGTCGATGCGAGGCACGAGGGCGAGCATGGTGCAGATGACATCATCGCTGCCCTTCCCAGCGGCCCACATGAAGGCTGTTCGCCCTTCCAGATCGGGTTCATCTTTCACAGATGGATGAGACAGAAACACACCGACAGTTTCCTTCGCACACAGACAAAGACAAAGGCAGTTTATTCACAGAGTTCACTCAACTCGTTATGAGACACGAGTCAGCAAAACGACACTTTTTTTTTTCTTTTATTACTCTAAATGTGACGCGTAAGAAGAGGCTTACCACCAACACAGGAAAAATCCTGTCTTTGACTAAAGCACGACAAAACGACTCACAGCGTTGTTTTTCTGAGCTCCGTAATGCAGTGGGGTTGCTCCTTGGCTGTCTGAAGGAATTGTGCCTGACGTGTTTCTCTCCAACAGCAGGTGGACAATTTTGGCATGGCCTGAAAATGAGTTAGGAGTAGGAGGGCAGAAAGGGCGAGAATGGTTGAGTCAAGAATAAAATAAAACCAACATATTCTCAAACTGTGCAACAGAACATTTCTTTTTTCATTTATAAAATTACTAATACAAGGCTGCATGTGCTCTGGTTTAAGTTGCAGTTTGAAATGTGAACAATTTTAAAACAAATGTGAGTTTAATCTTGGGGTTCACATTGTCTTGAAGCTATCTGGTCAGCTAGTAAAGTTTGATGTTTCTATTACACGTTAGATAAAACAACAAAAAATGTTGTTCTATTCTTAACGAGTTAAACAGTAATGTACAAATAGCACAAAAAGTAAGGAAAGCCTTTTAATTTCCCTTTTAACTGATGCCACATGTGTAAGGAACATGCATTTAAGGGATGAGCAGTAGAACGGAGTATGTGAGCTGTACACAGGAAAAAAATGCCAAATCTCTGACAAAACAGCTTTTTCTGCTGCTGCTATTGACTCTTGTTTTGAGTTGCTGGTACCCCCAGGTGCTGCCAATCAGGTGCCCGGTTTAGGATTTATTGCCAACAAGCCTTGTTACAACAAAGAATAATCTATTATACACAAATTTTATTATTTTCACATAAACCAGTATTGTCTTCTGTTTCTGTTCTCTGCTGAATGAAGTCATTGTGCTTTTCAACACAGCCAAGGCCGCAAATCAGCTGCTGAAAGGAAGTCAGTGCTGAAATCCCTTTTTGCTCTCCCATTTTGGATATCTCAAATTGTTTACACAACAATTTTAGCTGTATGTATGTAAGTCTGAACTGCTTGGACTAAATGCAGCCAGTGGAAAATAAGAATTCAACCAGAGATTTCAAAGGTCCAACATTCCTTGAACGGCAAATCCCCAGATAAACAGGGTAGACTCCAACAGGTAATGCCAAAGTTTTATGCAATATCTGTGTCTCAATTCAGGGGTTGGAGGCCACGCCCTTAAAAGTCCAGGTAGGCTGCATAAAACAGCTGTTAAATGAGACGATGTAGTCTTTGGATAATGTATATTTGTGTGACCACGCACTACCCTGTTACCATAGGGTTACGTTTCATATCACATCACCTATAAATGCCTAAAACTTTCAGTGTGTTTGGAACGTATATTAACAGATCTTTTCACAAGAGATATAACTTTACAAAATTCAACATATTGTTAAACACGTTACACATAAAGACACAGAAGAATAATTTGGGTTTTGTGAAACTTTATTTTAATGTAGCTCCAGTTGCTATTTAGGTTTTAATATATTGCACTCTGTTTAATTTTACAGTTTCAGAATTCATGTTCAGTACTATCTAATGGTCTACTCAAAATGTGTATTATACTTGTACATAAGTCTGTACAATTTGTGTAAGTAAAATTAATGGGAAAAAAAGTTTCAGTATTGACTACTTGTAAGTAGGTGTTATTTAACATCACATAGCAAATTAATTCTTTGTTTCGTGATGATTACCCAAACTCTGCCATTTTATTTTTCCTGTAAAGTTTAATGAAGGGGCAATAAATTCTGAGATATCATCAGCTGTAACGGATAGCATGTTGTAGGTATTTCAACAACAGTGTGTTTAACTTCCCTACAGACTTGGATCAGACGTCAACACTCAATCTGATAGTGGGAGCTGATGGACTGTAGACAGGCACGGGAACTGATAAAGGGCCCAAATCTTAGATTTGAGAAAGCTCTCATTGCCCTGACAAGGAGTAAGTACACTGGTTGGAGTCCTAACTTGTCACAACCAGCTCAAAATGGTGATGGGACTCTAGGACAATGGTCTGTATTGAATTAAAGACCTCTTTGCACTTCCTGGCTCTGAGCAGTCAAAGGAAAAGAATTCTTGGGGACCCCTTTATAGAACCCCGAGTGTTTGTAACCTTGTGTCCTTCATCTGAGGAACGTGAAGGTTTGATTAATGCTCAGTGTCCTTTCATGGAGAGCAATGGGTCCACATACGAGGCCCCCACTGATATAGGTTCTTTATCCATCCCCACTCACCATAAACCATCAACCATCAACCATCAACGGCCATAAAGGTCACTCAGATGCATCCTTTGGTTTAGGGGTTTTGAGGGCCGCAGGAGAAGAAAATGCACACTCCGAAGGATGCAGCCCCTGAATTGAGACACACCCTGAGAGTTTCTTTAAAATCTGCCTCGTTGTTCATAAGGTATTTTGCTAAGACAACAACGACATAACCACACACTCCATGGATTTAAACTGTCTGCACAGATTTTTATTGACAAACAGACCATCAATACCATGCTGTTAGAAAGTTAAAAAATAACTTAAAAAAAAGAGTTAAAGAAGATGCTGGTGTTTGGAGCTGAACACTGATCGGACTCACAGTATTTTGAGTTTTGCAGGTTTTATTTCTGATGTATGTGCTCACTTACCCAGCAGAGCCGCCCAGTGCAGTGGCGTTCTGAAGAGGTTATCGTAAGCTGTCACATTACAGCCCTCGTAAGACGTTAGCACCCTCACTACCGCCTCGTTACCATCGGCAACAGCAAAGTGCAGGGGTGTGCGACCCTCATAGTCCTGCCAGTTTAACAAGGACTCAGTGGGCGCTGCTTCCTTTACACACACACACACACAATATAAAAAGACCGTGCAGACTGATAGGTGAGGAGGGCCAGATGATGACAAACGAAGCCAAGCGTGTGAATCTGTGTGTGCTTTTCAACATGTACCAGTATGCAGCGGACGGTCTGCGTGGCACTCGCCTCCTGACTGTGTGCAGCCCAGTGCAGAGGAATCTTACCCTCGCTGTCTGGGATGCCGATGTTGGAATCATGCTTGATCAGAAGGCGGACGTGCTCCGGCCGGTTAAAAAACGCAGACCAGTGAAGAGCGGTTTGCTGCAGAGAGAAATAAGATGAAACTAGGACAACAAAAAAGAAAAACTGAATGAATGAATGGATGGATGGAGATGTAAACACAAGAGTGGGGAGGGGCTGTTGTAAAAATAAAAAAAAAGGTTTTGACTTACAATCAAAATGAAAAAAGTTACTACACTAGTGTGGTTGGGAATGATGAGAGACTACAAAGCTCATATTGAAGATCCAGGAACAGGCAAAGATTCTAACCCAAGATAGTGACTCTGTGACGGATCGTGTGCTATTCTGAGATTCGCTGAAACTAATGTCATCTGACAAGATGATGCATATTGGGTTATTACAAAACTAAATACTGATGTCAGATACAAATCGGCTCCTTCAGACAGAGGAGACTGTGTTTATCAGGAGAGCACAGAACAAAGACACTGATTGTTGCATCATTTGCTCTTGTGTGCGCGCACTTCTCTGAATTTGTGTTGAAGTTCTTGGTGCTTGAAGTGAACTATCTTTAGCTACATTTCTGCAGGTCAGACGTCCCGACTGGAGCCCAAATTACAAGCAGTTGGAAAACTTTGGGTGCGTGACTCGTGCTTGGGAAACCTTGTTCTTGTCTTGTATGTCGACCTCTCCAGGCCCGACGTGTTTGAGCAGCAGGGCGAGGGCTTTGGGCGACGGGTGTCGTGTGGCCAGGTGGAGCGGGGTCATCCCCTCCTGGTCTTTCTGCAGGCAGTCGGCGCGCCTGGACAGGAGCAACTTCAGGAAGCGCACGTTCCCCTGCGAACACACACACACTAAGCGGGGACAAACTGTGCTGACGAGAATTTTTTAGAAAATCACTTCAGCATTAGTCACGAACCAGCAGCAGTGTCACGCACAAACATACACACACACACACACAGGCGCACACTTGGGCTCTCTGCGGCGTCTGCTTCAATCCGCAGGTCATCCATCTTCGTCGCCTTCCTCCTGCCTTGCTGCTCAGTGCCGGTGATGAGCTGTTAAACAGTAAACAGTGGCTGTCTCTGACTGTCATCCCCTCCACATCATTATCACCCTCACTTCTGGCCTCTTTGACCACCCCCCTCCCCACCCCCGACAAATCCCCTCCACCCCTCGGGGTGATGCGTTGTACGAAAAGGAGCGACGACTTTGGCCACACAGGCATGTCTGCGTACACGTATGTTTTTTTGTATATTTGCCCAATCTGAAACCACAAAGCCACAGCCTGACAGATCTATCTTGTGTGTGAGCATGCATCTCCACCGTGTGTGTGTGCGTGTGTGTAATCCTGTCCTCTCCATTCTCGGTCCAATTAGATCAGTAATCCCTGGCCTCTCTTGCTGTCTCAGCCACTTATTGATCAGATGTCAAAGAGACAGGGCTTCCCATCACCAGCACCCCCCCCCCCCAACACACACACACGTACGCACACACACACTCATCTGAGACGAACCCAGTAACTTTACTTCTCTTCTCAATAACACGCAGATTCTGTACCAGTGAACTACCATGAAAGAATAAAGCATAAAGTTACTGAAATGTAAATGTTCAGTATACAAGGAAAAAAAATCCCAGAATGCAACTTTTTTTTTTGTTGAAATGCCCTGAAACACAACATACATCTTAAATATAAATATATAATAAATAAACAGAGTCTGTAAATACATCACAGTTGTGTTTAACGATCATAAAACCAGATGGATTTTACCTCAGATGAACCTCTGAACCACTAGGGGGCACAAGCCTCCCACTGGAGCTTACGCCTAATTTTTCTGCCAGGATCACACAATTATGCTTTTTGTCACATGGTTGTAAGAGATGCTGACATTTGAAGCAGTGATTGTTTGTGTTCCAGTGTTTAAATCTTTTTTTTTGTATACCTTCTGAGCAGCTAGGTGCAGAGCGGCTCTCTGGCTGCTGTCTGTTTTGTTGACCGAGGCTCCAGCCTTCAGCAGAATCTTGGCACAGCACAGGCGGTCCGCCAGAACGCAGTACATTAAAGGGGTGCGTCCGAACTGGTCTCCGTGGTCCTTCAGCAAGGGATCTGCTACACAAACCAATGGAACGAATTCAAATAAAAGTTAATAAATGTGGGAGTTTAGTTCTGCAAAACACCAGAGTTTTATTAACTGAGTTTCCAGACTTCCCAGCAAAATTCATTTGACAATAATCGGCGTAATCAACGTCATCGTTGATGTAAATTCATCGACATCAATATTTTTAGTCAACACATGCATTTTATGAACTTATCTATGAGTTTATTAAAAGTTTCAACAGGTCAGAGCTTCAGTTTCACTTTCAAACTATCAGAATAATAAACAGTCTGCAGCTTCAACAGTGTCTAATGAGCCAGGTCATCAAAAACCATCCTGGTATGAAATATTGAAATACTTCTAGGTAGCTGACAATAAAAAGATGGTTTGTTCGTCCTGAAAGGTTCTCTTGGCTTAAAGCAACAGCAGATAAATAAGAGCGCTGCACAGACAGAAGGGCTGAAAGGAGCCAGCAGAGAGAAAAACAAGAAAAACACAATTTTTTTGCTTGAGCTGCTAAATTCACATTATTAGATTGGATTGGTTGTCTGCTACAAAAATCCGTGAATAAATGTCTGAGGAACCTTTTAGACCAGAATCTGAGCTTATATTAGTTAATGCTAGAGTGCCAATGTTGTGTTGACTTTTGTTCCCCCATTGAGATCTGACTGTCCACCAACTGTGTTTCCTATGTTGTTTTAAGCACAGATATATAAAAAATCCTGATCTTTTAAGCCCTTTTAACCCACTGTACCAGGAAACACACGACATGATGGTTGCACAATTTAATTGATAGGAGGTTTCTTAGGTGGGGGAGCAGATCTGTCAGGGTAACACAACTCAACACAACACCTGTGTGTTAGTGTGTGTTGAAACAATGTTTCCTGGCAACAAATATTTTCTCATTGGAAAGTCTGTTAATTTACCTTTTAAAGGGTGCCACATTTGTAAGGAACGTGCATTTGTGGGATAAGCTGAGTATGTTGGTTGCGCACATGAAAAATTTGCCAAATCTTTTCTGCCAAACAGCTTTTTTAGCTGTTGACACTTGTTTTGATCAGGTGCCTGCTATAAGATTTATTACCAAAAAGCATTGTTACAACAAAGAAATAGTCTAAAAAACACATTACAGTATATTTACAACATATTTAGGTGTTTTACTTTGAAATACATTATTAATACAAGGCTTGTTTTATGTATCGCCATGCTGTGGTTAGAACTTTAATTTTCAAGTTTTTGTTTATATTTTACTTTGTGGTGGATTGTAAAGATTGTAATCTTAGAGGATATTTGTAAATCAAATAATAGAAAAACTATTGGAGAGAATAATCCAAACAGTAATAGTCGATAGAGGCAGGCCTAATGCTGACCTGTGATGAGTCTGACGAGTGTGCTCCTGTCTCCGTTGACAGCTGCAGCGTGAACCTGGGAGTCCAGAGGAACCGACCCTGAGCCGGACATTGCTGATGCCTGGAACCCCGCCCCCCCAAACAAAAATGAATGAGTGGAAGCAGTTTTCTGTTCATATAGTTTGTTCTGAGCATACCTCACACCTGGATCGAGACAGGTTTGGTCATCGTACTCAAAAATGCGCCACATAAATCCAACATCTATAAGAATGGACTAAATTAAATGGAATAAAACACCCAAAAGGTCTGTAAAACCAGGGAAAGTAGTTATTAAACTCTTAATTCAACACAATTATTTTTCGCCACCATTAGCGATTTAGCTGACCTGAAGCTGAAGGGGTTAATTTACACTTTCTACTGTGGTCTAAATTAATAGATAACAAGCGCAGGGGAGCTTATAATAAAACATTTTACACCAGGTTCTTTTTCCAGGCTAATATTAAACACCGGCGGCTCTGTTTGCAATCAATCACACAATAAAACACACACTTTCCAATAACATAATAAAGAAGCTGATGTGTGCTAACAGTAGGCAGAGAGTGTGCGTGTGTGTGTGTGTGTGTACGCTGGGTGTCTTCTCCCGCTGAGGGGGTTAAATCTCTTCCTGGCCCCATTTAACCAGAGCCCAGTGAAAGCTGGGTAATCTGCAGACAGGAAGCAGCTGGGGAAGGATGGTGGTGTTGGGGAGGAGACCCTGTGTGAGCATGTAAGAGGGGGGTCTCTCTCTCTTCATGTCTTATTCATGTCTCATTAATACTGCAGCACACGCCGCATGGCGTTTGTGTGCGTGCGTGCATGTGGGGCGCTGGGCTCGACGAGCCCTGCGGGGCAAAAACACACAAATCAATTATTGCCCCTAAACACATAAACGCCGGAGGCAAAAATTCAAGAAACAATATGGGCTTTTTCCTGAGACGTTTTCATCAGTACTCTTGGACTTAGAGCTCGTTTAACAAATAGAAATACTCATGAAAGTGGGTTTATTTCCAGCTTTTTGTTTTGGAAAACTTTGAAACTCTTGATGAGTTTAGAGAAGCCTTTCAAGAACAAGGAGGAACACTTTGGTGTCCCCCCCCATCACTCTCCCCCTTTGGTCACCTCATAAAAGTATGCTCCTATCGACACTGCGTGCAGCATGGCAATTACCCATCATGCTTGCTGCTTTCTCACGCTTTGCCAAGCGGTGGCAGAAACTTAAAACAGCAAAGTTACTACGTTTCCTGCAAGGAAGAAGAGGCTGGGAGAAAACGGTGGAAGATGCGGTGCTTTATAGGTGTGTGTGATTTTGTCCGTGTGCGCTTGGCACATGGGCCATGTCATGGGAAGTGATTTTTTTTGTTTGTTTTTTCTGTGAGGAAGGAAAGTTTTTACAGGCGCTTTACCAAAATTACCCACAAAGTTCTCTAAACATCTCTAATTAACACAAATTACTAAGTCAGTGGTGCAAATGAGCACACACGCAGTCTGCAAATATCAAACATGTGCAGGAAGAACACATGATTTTAAAGAAGTTCATTTATTTCTAATGATAAAAGCATGGTTCAAATTAAAGGCCTGGCATTCTCTGAAGCAATGCATATCACCCACCACACTTTATGCCAGAGTTTTAGACTAAGACCAACTTATAATAAAATGGGATGAAGTTCCAGTTTTGGTCAAACTATGAAAATGATTTTATGTGTAATATCATGCAGTATTGCAAGATTTCTACCACATCAAATTTTAGCTGATTATTTGTAAAAGTCATTTTTGTGTTGGCTAAGGTTGATCAACTGTGGTGACCATCTTAAAAAGGGTTGACTCCTAACGGTAATCACTTATAGAAGAACATCCAGTGAATACGTACTGAAAGTTTTATTAAAATCTATCCAGTGGTTCATGAGATATTGTGCTAACAGACAAGCAGGGCTAAATGCAAGTTAATGGCAAAGTTTTAAAACCAGGTATCACATGATCCATTGGCACTAAGGGTATGAGTTAGGATGACTGTCATCTAACCTTAGCTCATTATCTGTAAGATTCATAGTTCTGTGTAGGTCAATTGGTTTGATTCTCAAAGTTAATCCATTGGAAATTTATATTCAATAATTACTTTCTGAAAGTTTGATTAAAATTCTTCCAGTCGTTCATCAGATATTTTGCTAACACAACAAACACACACCATTTCCCCTTATTCATATTGGGCGGTAAACAAAACTGAAACAAATTTGACCTCTTTGTAGAGAAATTATTTGGAACTTTTCTTTACTTTGTTTTCATTTATTTTGTTCCTTTCCTACGTTTTTCAAGTCAGACTGAAAGCCCCCAGCTGCTACGACAATAAAACAAATTGATTGTGAATAATCTTAAATGCAAGGAAAAAGGGGGGAGAAATTCCAAATTAGCTGAACAGAGGCGTGAGAGGCCTGGGTCGATATCTGAATCTGTGTGTGGGACATTCATGACTGCGGTGCACGGGCAGTTATGGTTTCATGAGTGTTTTGGAAACACCCACAGCGCGTCCAAATTTGGCTAAAAAGGCTTCTGCGATGAAGTGTCTGAAATCAAACAAAGGAAGGTGTAAAAACAACACAAGTCCCCGTTGAGAGGTTTGGAGTGGTCTCATTTAGCTATTCATATGTGTTCCTCGGGGAGCTCTCCACTTGTTAATATGAAGACAATAACTCAGAGTAAACCATTGATCAGCAGCCGAGGTCCAGACCAAGTGATTGTGCATCTGTATGAGGATCGATTCATGCTGATGCTGACATTATTTAGTCTTTATTCATATTCCGCCTCATATAACCGCAAATGTTTTAACAAAGGGATCAAGACGCTCTTATGAAACCTTTCAGCGACGCTACAGGTGAGCGGCGCTCATACGCCGTGGCCTCCTGGAAGACAAACTGAAACTAGCACTTCAATAGGCACTATTGAGACAAACAGGTAAAGAAGGCGGGGAGTCCAAAGTGTGTCAGTGTGCATGTGCTCGTGCACTGCGCGCTCGCCTGAATGGATTTCGAGCTGTCCGTCACCATGAAGGTGTCTGCTTTTGACAGCGGACGGAGCTGCGGCATGCTGGGTAAGCTGAGGGGAACTGCGTCTGAATCTGTGGCCTTTTCAGTTGTGGAGGTGTCAAACACACTCGCACACAGAAGATCATGCTTTTTATATAGTTTATACTTTTACACTTTATGACTTAGAGCAGAGTATGTTTAGGTTCTTAGTCAACATGGGGGGTTATTATAGGTGCTTTTACCACCTACATGCTCCTCTGTGCGTCTAAACATGTCTCAGATAAAAGACGGAAACTGCAGGAATCAAACCCTGGGTTTTGACTGACAGGTAAAGCAGGAGGAGGAAGGATAATATCAGTCCTCGGGGATGCTCAATCTGCAAAGCCCTATTTCCGGGGGACTCTCCAGTTCCCCGAAGACCAATGATCTGGCTCCCTCAACCTGGTGGTGGTGGGGGGGCGGTGGCTGAGCCCTGGGGCCTGGCGGGGCCAATCAGCAGGAGGGACGAGGGCTGAGTGACATATAGATCTGCTAATTTACATCATTACCACAATGCATCCTGACAAATGAGCCCCCAGGGCCTGAGCCAATCACCTGGGAAAGTAATGCAATTAGGCGGGACCAGGGCTGTCAATCTCGCAGCCACGGGGGTCAGTTAGTGGCGCCTGTGGCTAAAACACCCCTACCTGCTGCCTGGCTTTTAACGCACACAGAACATTAGCAGGATGTGCACAGATTATTACGCAGCTGTAAAAAAAGTATTAGTGTGTGTGTTTGGCTTTTTATCAATGGGTGAGCCAGAGAGGGGAGGCGGTGTGCGACTTCTCAAGTGATGCAAAATGGCTCATGTCCTCCGAGACAAAACACCTGAGCAGGAGTGTGCATATCTGCATCCACTGGGGTGTGTTTGTGTCTGTTTATATTAGCCCGTATGTTTCAGTCCACTGGGGAACAGTGTCGTTAAGCACAGAGTAGGAGCTCTGCGCAAACACGAGGGGAAGAGGCCATTACTGAGGGCTTAAATTTGGCAAAACCGGTTGGCCTTATTATTGACCAAGTAGGGGTTTCTGAAGTACATAATACAGCACATAGAGGGAGTGTCTTGGCTGTGTGGGCGGAGTTTTGCAAAACTATGATTGGTCAAATTGACCTTTTGGGGAAGTGAAAAGATGAAGTATTGGTAATAGTAAAATTATTGTGAACATATAAATACAATTTATTGATTTCAAATTTCATGTAGCTAACACCTTCCTGTCTTGAGTTGACTAACATTTATTTTAATAATATTCAAAATTAGCAATCTTATTATACAGTAGGTGCTTTCTGGCCGTTTGAACCAAACCAAATAGTTACATGTCCCCGCGAGCTGCCCAGCGTTCATCCAACCGAATCGTTGTGGCGTCTTCAAGCCCCACTGAAAAAAATCTGATCAACCACGTCTTTAACAACCTCCTTCCACAAATGTCAAACAGACCAATCATCTCTTTTCCAAACTCCGCCCACACACCAAGAATCTCTCACTTACTGACTGCAGAGACCCCCTTCTCATCAAGGCAGAGTGACGATGTTTATCTCCATGTCGATGCTTTTGTCTGTGCAGAAACAAACACCATCTTTACTGAAGATACATCTACAGTTGATCAACTTCTGGATTCAGTTTGATTCAAGATGGCTGCCACGGCAAAGTGATCCTAGGCGACACAAAGATGACTATAACTGAGGGTTTTTTTCTGATATTGAGATAAAGTTTAGTGTGGCAGTAGCTGAGATTGTTACCCAACTTATACTTTGAGCTCTAACTGATTACACTAGATCTGTGTTTAAATCTGTCAATTACTACTGGATCGGTTGGCAAAGTATCTCCAGTGAAAGCTGACCTGGACAGATTTGAATGAAACTTTCAGAACGTAATTTGTGAATGTCACAGCAAACTGAACTTAGTCCAAACAAAAATGTCTTTACCTTAGTTAATTTTACAGTTTTTGAGTTTGGTGTGGTAGTAGCTGACAGTCATTCACAAAATATACTCCAAGCGCCAACACATTCAGCAAGATCACACACCATCTCACAATATTCCAAGATATTGGCTGTGTCCAAATTCAGGGGCTGCATACTTTAAAGGGTCTGGCCTACACAGTCTACATGGGCCGGGTCCTTTGTTGACCACAAAGACCAGAAGAAAGAAGCTGTTAATTTGGGTAGTCTAGCCTTCAGATTTATTCCCACCCTTATCCCGACATATGTCCTGTCACCTAGCAACCGGGACGGTGCTAAACATAAGCAATGAAGACTGACAACCGATCGAAATTAGCCAAAAATTAATATTTTAATATTATAAATGAACAAAATTAGCTTAAAGGCAATACATGAGAAACAAATTTACGATGATTTCTGACAAGAACAATAAATAAAACATGTCTATGCAAATTACAAAAGCCTAACAACACAACCGCTTTAAACTTTCAATTTTTAGAGCCGCCAAATTTTTATTTAAACTAAAGCTGTATTCCTGTCCGCTGCGTCGTCCATGATTCCATTAAAAAAAAATCTGCCGGTTGGCCTGCAAAGCATCTTGGGATAGGGTGGGTTGAGAAAGATACACCGGATCTGTCCCTCAATTCGGGGGAAAAGAAGAATGCATTTATGGGCTGCAATTGAAGGAGATTTTAAGTTTGGATGGACTTTGACACACCGCTGTGACGTAATCTGCCTTCAAATTAGGCCTTCAAAGGAGGCAGACCCTGAATTTGGACACAGCCTTCATATAATTCATAATGTTATGTTCAAGGTTTAACCAAAATGGTTTTAACTGTTATTTCTCAACCTAAGATGATCTCAGTCTAAAACTCTGGCATGAAATGCGACGGGTAAATTGTATTCCTTCAGGTGATATACACTGTATAAAACATATTATACTGGAACTTTCATTAATGCTCGTAGTTTGTGTGACAAATGTCGTGACTGACAGACTTTTAGCCTCCCTACGGCCCCCAAAAAAAAAGAGGAGAAAAGGATGACGCTATAGAGACGTAAGTCCTGCAACAATGAGCAGAAAGAGTCGCTCTCACCTTTCCTGTTCTGTTCAGCTTCAACTCCAGACACTCCTAAAGTCAGAGGAGCTGTGTGTTTTGTGTCATCACATTATATCACTAATGAGCCGCCTCCAGGAAGAAGCAAACGGGGAAGGCAGGGAGGGAGGGAGGGGGAGACATGGCAAAGCAGACAGAAAAATGGAAATGGAGAACGAGTAAAACGAGGAGACAGAAACGAGGAGGGGGGTAGGGGTGGGGGGAGACGGATAGACCAGCTTGGAGGCGTTTTCCCTCTTCTTTGCTCTCCATCCCCGATTTCTGTCCCCACCTCTAAGTCTAATTGGACTAAAACTGTGATCTAATTAAATGGCCAATTAAAGTGCAGAGAGCAATGTGCCCACTGGCGAATCAGAGCACAGGGACACAATCAACGAGAAAAACAAACAAAAATCAATAGGAGCAATGCAAAATGGGGGAAAAAAGATGGAGAAAACAGAAAAGAAATGGGGAGAAGGGCAGAATAAAACAGATGATGGTGAAGCGAAGGTGGGATTAGGATAACAAATTTATATGAACAAAACTGAATACTAAATATGCAAGCAAAATTATAGTTTTAAAAACTATGGTGAAAAAAACTTGATTATTTTGACTCGAGTGATGATGGAAGTCATTATGTAAGATATCATTCTTCTTAAACCGTACTGAGAAATTAAAAACATTAATTTGATTAATTAATTTAGTTTTAGTACGGACTGAAGACAAAAGTCATCTACAAAAAAACTAAACAAGTCATTTAAATCCTGTACATTTTAATACAAAGTTTTTATGTCCTTAGTTTAAAAAATTTATATTTATATATTTCTGAGTTTATTTTACATGTCAACTTTAATTGTCTTAAATGAGATTTTTAAGAAATGTTAGTTTAATTTATAATTTGATTTATTGTAGTCAGATTCAGATTAAAGCCTAATCAGATTTATTTATTCTAAAATCAAATTTAGCAAAGTCTCATTTAGTAAATGAGTGACTATAAAAAGTCAATTTTTAAGAACCAAAAAGGGAAAAATTGTTAAATATGCACTTACATTTTTGCTTTTGTTTCAGAATCAGAAAAAAAACTTATTATTCAACTGATTTGTGCTTCCTTTGATTTGTAAAAGCAGTTTTTATTTCTAAAGTATTAGATGATCAAACACAATTAATTCAATATTACATAAGTACATTTTTTTAGCTCCTGACCCATAAATGATGTCAAAGACTTGTGTCCATCTATTGCCAAATTACATAGACAAACAATGATAATAACCTCATTAAACATGGGTCAACATACACAAGTATCAATTTCTGACTAAAGCTTTTATTCTTGTAACAATTATGGTGAAACTTGTTATACAGCATCGTTCTTAAATGCAAGTTGATGTCTGGAGATCATCTAAGGACTTTCACCTGAGAGTTTAGAGTAGTTACATAAAAACAACTTTTTTTTATTATTTGTTAAGGTAAATTAAAACTGAAACTGTTTTCAGAAATACACTGTAAAAATGGTTTTTGAAATGTGTTAAATGTTAGCCTTTTTAATTGATAGAAATATATAATACTACTATATTTTACCTTCCTAAGTAAATCTTCTACTAACAAAAAAGGGTGTTTAGCTTAAATATAACAATTTGTCTTAAAAGGATTTAAGATATTAACAGCTAAATGTAGGTCTTCTTTAAGATTAAAGTAAAACCTGTACTACAAAAAATAGTGAGAATAACTTGTTACGCTAATTTTTTTTTGGTTAAAGTTACAAAAAATTGTTTTTTTTAGTGTACTCATAATTGCATGTGATGTTTTTGTTTCACCCATAAACACTCTAGAGACACTTCAACAAATGATTTCAAATGTTTCTACTTTATATTAATATATATTCCAGCAGCAGCACTGATAACCTTGTTAGGAAGGTGTTCTTGATGTGGTTACAGTAAATACTCAGGTTGGGAGAAATCTTCCTCCCTCCATCTGCGAGATTCTCACACACTGTGAACCCCCTATGGACAGCTTCAACACATAAAATATTAATGCTGGGATTCAATTCAACATTCCATTTTAATCTTCTTAACAATTAGGGATTTGCAGCACACACACGATTAGCTTTGTTACACACGGTCTCGTTGGTCTTGACTCCTGAGGGATAATTAGGAACTAGAGATATTAAAGTGACCAACAGATATGAGTACAGAGTGACACTTCTGGGATTTCTGATGTGAATGTAAACATCACTTGTAGCTGCTTTATGAGTATTAAACCCTTACCATATCTGCATTGAGCGGGGGGACACTTCAGCAGATTTTTCACAGTTCAGCGCATCCTCAGTGGGTGTGAAAGCATGTCCAGATCCCCAGCCTGATCTGACCCTGGTCCTGCCAGGACAAAGAAAGACTCTCACTGTCATACTGAGACTAACCCACCTGTTCACACAAACAATTGCCAGCAAAATACAAACATACCAGGATGATTACAGACCAAGGGACAAGAGTGACAGATTTATTGATTTTGATCCTTCATTTAATCTGATGTGAGGTTTTAAAGGTGGTCCATGCAAACTATGAAATCAAACATAAGGAAGGGTTAACCCGAACATCAAATGGTGCCGTTTGAAAGAATTCCCTCCAACAGTTCTTCAGATGTGCTGATATGTAATTCTGAAATGCAGGTATGCAATCATTGTAAACAAAGCACTTTTAGCTACATTCTCTACTATCTAAGATCTACATACCATTACATTCAAATTCTTCTCATTCCCAAATGGCTCTTCCTTAGACGTCTGCATTGTTGACCTATTTTCATTTTGACTGTTTCCATAGGTAAAGTAACAACTTAGTAGTTGGCATCCTGTAACAAATTTTTTCCTAATTTTTTTTTACTTAAAGTCACATTAACCAATAACCACCAATATGAGGGGAAAAAGGTGCAAATTTGTTTCTTACTTTGTGGGTTTTTTCAAACCGGTCTTTATGACATTGCAATGACTACCTTTAGGTTTGATTATGTGGTTAAACAGCTTTTTTCTTTAGGTTTGGAAAGATTGAGGAAAAAGCATCAGGAATCTTGAGTTAGGCATTTGACTTCTTAAGACTAACTTCATGTGTTTTGTGGAACGTTTTTGGTTTTGCTTAAAAATACTAAATCAATAATCAGCCTTTTACGGTGGCAAGAAAAGCTTAACTACATGCAACTCCTCTCTGAACTTAAAGAAAACAGTTACTCATAGTTTCAATCAAATAACTATAGCATTATTTTATTTATTTTTTTAAAAACTTATCTGGTAGGTTTCGCTCGTTTAGATTTATATTTACCCTCGAAATCCTTTTTATTCTCTTCAGGCGAAAATTTCAGAAAGTTTTCCTCCCAAACGTCCCGTTGGACCACAGTTGTAAACACTACAATTCCCGTTACGGCGCTGAAGCAAACACAAACCGCCATGATATGAGTCCCATACGCTGTATTGGCCTCTTCTACCGAGGC
>JARVJO010000305.1:12732312-12746528 GCA_031762555.1 Cynodonichthys magdalenae
GCCCCAACCAGGAAGTGTATCTCAGGTTTCCGTGGTCACCGTGAGATTGGTTCGCCGTTTGTTTCCTGCTGCAGAAAGAGAAGAGCGGCGTCGAGACTGACAGGGAAGACAGAACATCACCTCCTTCAATATTTAATGCATAAAATGAAACTGTTATTAGCACCTTCCTCTCTCGATATCCGCTTGGTCACTGTTGTACTACTGGTAAGCATCTTCATTTTAAACCTTAGACTGTAGGCTGCAATTACATCGAGCTAATCATGGTAGCTGATAATAGCTGTGTTAGGTAACCGATGAAGGTCTAACTGGCATTAGACCTGCCTTAAAAAACAAGCAAAGGTGATTTTAGGCCTTGGAAATTTGCCTTAACGTGGATCTACTAATAACTTTTTGTGGGCGATTGTAAATATCCCGTTAGCATTAAGCTAACCTGATCTTAACTGTCTAATCCTAATTGTAAAGTAGCTGCTAATTGCCAGTATTTGTTCTCTTAAGCCTTTTGTTTGCCCCCTGTATTTATTCGGGCGTAACATTTGTTCTTTCACTTCCGCACAAAGTTATATTTGTACTCTTCGTGTGTCTCTGAATTTTGCTCGCCGGTTGGTGAATTCCTCTGTTGTGGCTCATTCCTATTGGTTGACAACCCGGAACTAGACAGAGCGCAGTTTGGCCAAAAATAAAACTTCTCTCTTAGGATGCATAGCAATATTTTACTCTATTTTTTTACCGATTTAGTCACTGAATTTATTTATTAATTAATTTATTTGTTAAATTTTAAAAAAATTGAGTCTACATCTATGTCACCCTTTATGCTCTAAGGTCAAAGGTAATGATTGTTTTGTCAACTTTTGTTGTAAAGGAATGAACATTCTAAATGAATTACATTAATTACAACAGTAGTTATTTTTAGTCATTTTATGTTTTCGTGAATTACTTTAAGTTAAACTTTTTGCTTTGGACTTTTTTTTGAGCAAAAGCAATGTCATGCTATAACTTTTAAGTCCATCCATTATTTTTTACCTGCTTCTTACTTTCAGGGTCATTGGTGCCCATATCCAGCAGTCCCTGTGCAAAGGGCGGGGTACACCCTGAACAGGTCGCAAGTCCATCACTGTTAACTTTAGGTCTTTAACAAAAAATCTTTTTAAAAATACAATAAATGCATTAGTCATTGTTAGACAGTTAGGGTTATTGCCTCATGGAGAAAACAGCAACTGATAAAACACTCTTCTAGTGCCACGCTTTAAAAGTATGTGGTTCTCTTTATATCCTGTCTAAAGAGGATATTGAGTCATCAAAAAATGGTGACAGATAAATAGATACCGGAGGAGTAGTTTTAACACTTTGTGATGCAAAACTTTTGAGTGAAATGGCTTCTTTACATCCTTGTTGTGTAGAAAAATGTTAATGCACTTGTAAAATCAAGATACAGGTTGTTAAATAAGAGCAAAACATTTGATAGTGCAGCTGTATTTGTTGTCTCATGTCATTTAAGTTAAAAATGGACCTTGTCTTGAATTTTCAGCTTTGTTTGTAATTGGCATGCCTCTCTATCAGTGATGTTTTCTCTCCAGTTCACGCTCCAGTAATTGTCATTATGGCCTTGAATAATTTTTTACACTGGGTTTTTTTTCACACTGTGCTGCAATCAGAGCAACCATTTTTACATCATTATTATATAACTTTTTTTTTTCAAAAGTCCAGTTAAATTTAGCAGCTTTACAATAATGTATGCAAGTTAAAGTTTACCACATGGGAGACGAACCTAAATTAACTTTATATAAGATATCATAAATTAATTTTACCAGCATTTTTAGTTGGTAAAATAAGTTCAGCAACTTTAATGTGATCTTCTGACCTTTGTACTGTGATATTTGTAGTATTGTAGTTTTAATAATGCTAAATTGTATGTTTGGCCCAGACAAAAATGCAGTTTCAACTTTTTTAGTCCCCCACTATCTTTCGTATGTCTCAACTCATTTTGCCACTTAATAAACAATGCCTGAAAGTGTTTGACAAAAACGAGAAGGATCATCATTTGAATAATGAAGTATGTGATCAAGAGAACTTGTGACATTTACTTAATTACAGTCTTTGACAATGGAATAATGTCTTCACAAAGTGAAAACAAAAATGAAGCTTTTGGATTCCATTGTTTTTTTTAGTTGTTGAAGGAGCCTGCATACCTCTAAACCTGCTCCTCTGGTTTTGAGACGTCAAGCAATACCTTACAGAAATAATGTGATATTTATGTTATTCTTTGTTCTATCTGTTGTTTTGTCTGTTATTGTTACAGTTTAAATGTGTACCATGAGGTAGTTACTGAAAAGTTTTAAGTTTATAAAAATACTTGTGCTGTTGTCATGACTCGGATTTTGCATCTTTTTTTTTTTCTTCCATGGGAATGCAAAACCACTGGTCACATTGGTCTTTTCAGCTCAATCACTCTCCACGGTGTTGTTTTTCCACTCTGTGTGTTCAGGATATTTTAGACTGACAAGATTAAGTTGGTGTGGTGGCACGAATAGTATGACGTTTGGTTTAATTTTTGTTTCTAAGCCTTGTGTTGAGCTGACATCTGTATGTTTGTTGTAGCTGCTAATCTTTTTGGTTGGTGTGTGTGTGTGTGTGTGTGTGTGTCTGCAGGTGATGGGCCTCTCTACTCCAGGACAAGCAGAAATCATCAGTCTGGACTCTGGCAACATTGATGATGTCTTAAGTATGAGATCATAATTTATTCTTTGGAAGTAACCCAAGATGATTAGCACTATTTTCTTATCTATACGTTATCGTAACCGGGTAGTTCAGGAATTAAAATGTTGAATCAGTTTATTTTCCTCTCATCTTATCAGGATGTCAAAAACTCAATTACAATTTCAATCTGCTTTAAACTTTTTTGTGAATAATTTGGAAACACTTCCCGACTTATATATTTTATATTTAACCACCATGACTGAACTGTTGGATTAACTATTACAAATAAACTTGGAATTCAGTTCAACAAAAATTCTGAATTTATCAATTTTTTTACTTACAAAATATTCATTCATAAGTACTTGTTTATTATCATGTACAAATGATCATATAAAAATATTAAAGTGATTTCCTGATTGTGTGTTTCCAGATAATGCTGGTGTGGCATTAGTGAATTTTTATGCTGACTGGTAGGTGTGCTTTTCTTAAAACTGTTTTTCTTTTGATTTCATATTTTCTTGAACATCAAATTGTGTCAAATATTATTTGATCATCTCAGCTACAGAAAATGCTAACTCATGAGACATGTATATTTACTGCCCCATTGACATCTAAATAGTTAACAAATAGATACAACTTGTTGCAGACCAAAAATACTTATGTATTCAAAACTACAGATTCTGTCTCAGTTCAATTAGTAAAATTTGTCTTTTTATTATTTGATATCTGTGCATCTCCTGAGTAATTTCAAGTTGTGAAATTTGTACAGGTGTAGATTCAGTCAAATGCTCCATCCGATTTTTGAGGAGGCCTCAAACATTGTGAGAGAGCAGTTCCCAGATACCAAACAGGTGGTGTTTGCTCGTGTCGACTGTGACCAACATGGTGAGTCTGACTTTTTTTTTAGTATCTGGTGTTTTAACTAACATTAATGAGTCGTTTCTTTTACAAAGCATATCTTACATATAGCATACATATCTTGAATCAAGGACAAAAAGTCTTTAGCGATGTTGGGGCGGTTGCTCTGAAAAGTTGTTTGTCCAGGCCAGGGTTGTTCAACATAGAATTTTTTCAACAAAAATAGATTTATTTTAGTTTTTAAAAGAGTTATATTTTTTGAGTACAGGGTAAAACACTGCAAAAATGTTTTATTTATTTATTTTTTGTCCTTATAGTGGGGTTGATCTTGACCACAAGCTTTTGTTGGACATTTTTCCTGCCTCAGACTTGACATTTAAAAAGTCCAAACTTTTGGTAGGGGTTTTCCAAAGGCACCTGCCACCAAAGATTTGAGTCTGAGTGCATTTGTGTTAGCAAAATATCTCAAAAACTAAGTAGACAAATTACAAAGCTTACATAAAGTAATCTTTGGACGTACAGCTACAACAGATTAACGTTTGGAGTCAGCTTTGGTCAAGATGGCCGTAAAAGCAAAGTCATTTATCAAAACATAACTGGCTAGAACTTGGTCAGTTTTGCAAATATTGAGCTTCAATTCGGTGTGGTTGTAACTGAGACTCTTTCTCCAATCATACTCTGAGTGTTAGCATATTTCACAAGATCTCTGTATTGCATGAGATTGTGTGAAACCTTATTTACGTTTGATCAAAAAGGCTGTAAAGGTCATTGCTCAGCATAAGAATTGCTTCTTCTTCTGGCTGTTCCCCCTTCAGGGGTCGCCACAGCGAGTCATCCTCCGTCTCATTCTGTCCTCACTCCAACTACCTCCATATCATCTCCATATACCTGCTCTTTGTCTTTATCCTGGCAGCTGCATCTCTAATCCTTCTACCAACATACCCACTGTCCTTCCTTTAGACATGTCCAAACCAACTCAGTCTTTAACTTTATCTCCCAGTGGTTTAACATGTGCTCCACCTCTGATGATTTCATTACTAATCGTATCCATCCTCGTCACTCCCAGGGAGAACCTCAACATCTTCAGCTGACACTTCCAGTTCTGTCTCCTGACTTTTTCACCGTCTCCAGACCCTACAGCATCGCTGGTCTCACTTTTCTCTTGTAAACTTGTCCTTTGACCTTAGCTGCCACCCTTTTGTCACAAATCAGTCCTGAAACTTTTCTCCATCCTGCCAGGAATTTAGCAACTCCACTAACTAAAAAATTATCTTTCTAATTTTTTTTTTAATATTTTTTTTTCTAACAGACATGTCTTCAGAGACATCCTTTGCCTTATAACCTTTAAATTGTTGCTGCTGTGCAGTATAATGTTTGGTGCTGTTGTGAAGCTTAGGCATACTCCTTTTTA
Source organism: Cynodonichthys magdalenae (assembly GCA_031762555.1). Lineage (NCBI taxonomy): Eukaryota > Metazoa > Chordata > Actinopteri > Cyprinodontiformes > Rivulidae > Cynodonichthys > Cynodonichthys magdalenae. Next base: position 12,737,276 of record JARVJO010000305.1, read on the forward strand.
AAACACAGGACTGTAATTCCTGATGACATCACTCCACACCAATGAAAACCGAGTTTTCAAACTAGCACTATCATTGCTAGCCAAGTGGTAAATCGTCAATTTTCCTGCAAACTACCTAAAATTTTATTGCATTTGAGAAGGAGAATTTGAAAATAATGTGAACTCAATATTGAAAACGTCTTTATTGTGACTCATTTTGGAATTGTGACAACTCTTTCCTATTCAGAAATAAAGAAGTGGCTTGGATTACAGTGACCAAACTGGTGTAGTTTAAACTGCTGTTAATATATTTTAGCGCTGGCTTAGCCTTTTTTTAACCCCTAATCAAACAAAACATGCCAAAACAAACCAAAAAAAATTACGCCCTTTTTAAGTTAATGCTCCCCTTTTGTGGAATCCAACAGACCAAACACAGACGGCTCAGCACCTTGTCAGTGTGCGTTTACACAGTAAGCTGGCATCACAGTCTGCTGAGTGACAACAGCATCGTTGACGAGAGCTTCACGTTCTGCGTCGCCTGCTCTCCTTCACACATCTTAGTCAAGTGGATGTGTGTCATTCTGTATGATGTGTGTCATTGCACGAAGAGCAATTAAAAGCAACATGGCAATAAATTTACAGTCACATTTTAGAAATGTGCAATAGAGAGAGGTATTTACTTGCTTGATTCAAACACTAAATAGTTATTTTAAGTTGATGTTTGTGTTCATACTGTTATAAATCTACTATCCAAATTATTATTGTCATTATTTTGTAGCTGCAAAAGGCAAACCCAATTTGTACACTTTTCTGTTTTAAAATTCAAGCAAACCTCGAGATGAGACGTTCACACCTGTTTGATAGTGAGAAGGCCTACAGGAAGTAGTATTTCTTTACTTAAAAATGTTTAACAGTGGAGCTGTCAGAAGCTAAGACGCCAGCCATGATTAGAGGGACGAGTTTAAGCTGAAAAACATGCCGACAGTTGAATCAGTGAATGAGCCGACCTTAGCTTCAGAATGTAGTAAAGATGCGTGTCAAGAAATGTTTATTTTTATGCTAGAAGTTGCTGTCTTCTATATACAAAAAAAAAAAGACGAAAAAGTGCACGTCTACACACGTACTGCATTTGATGCACATGTGCACACAAAGACGTCTGACACACCAAAAGCGTGCACACGTAAACCGCCAGCCACAGCCTTTTGAGATAAAGCAAATTAAAGAGAATTATTGATGACCTGCAAACTGTTTGAAGACTAATGACAAAACTGCTGCTTCCTATGAAGGCTGGAGGCTTAGAGACACCCCGCAGGGAGATTGACACCTGCCACACACATACACACACACACTGATCTACTGTGTGCAGTGAGAATATTTACTCTTGGTGGGGGGCTGCTTTCATGTGGGAGATCAGAGCTCGGAGCTGACTGAGGGCAGATTGTTTTCAGACTCAGGTTTAACGGCTCCTCATACCCATGTGTTTTTGCTCGCCGCCTTCTTGCTCTTCATCAATTGATTCAGCTCTCTTTGCTTAACTCCTCCTCTGCCTCTGCGTGTAGCCGACATAGCCCAGCGCTACCGTATCACCAAGTATCCGACGTTGAAGTTGTTCCGCAATGGGATGATGATGAAGAGGGAGTACAGGGGTCAGAGGTCGGTGACGGCCATCGCGGACTTTATCCGCCAGCAGCAAGTCGACCCAGTGAAAGAGCTACACTCCATGGAGGAGGTTAATACTTTAGATGTAAGTGGTGAATACACACATTCTGTCTAATAACACAGGTGTACCTCAAAGAATAAATAAAACCTTTGTTTTACATTAACAGAGGAGCAAGAGAAACATCATTGGATACTTTGAAACAAAGGACTCTGATAATTATCACACGTATGAAAAAGTTGCAAACATCCTCCGAGATGACTGCACCTTCTCCGCTGCGTTTGGGTGAGGCACATCCTCGAATTTAGACCCTCACAGAGTTGATATGGAAGCGTTAGTCTTTTATTTACAGTTTATGTTTTTGACCTTTACTCTCGCAGTGCTGTATCAGTGTCTGAGCGCTTTAGTGGAGACAATGTAATCTACAAACCTGTGGGCGAGAGCGTTTCCGACATGGTCTACCTCGGCTCGCTCACCAACTTCGACCTGACGTACACTTGGGCTCAGGACAAGTGTGTGCCTCTAGTTAGAGAGATCACCTTTGAAAACGGAGAGGTTTGTTGGATTTTTTTTCCATTATTACTGCGCCGTACTATAAATACTTGTGTTTTTTAATTAGGATCAAACTATAGATGCATGTTTGGATGTTCTTACATCGTTTACACCAGTTATGGGCAACCTAACTGATGGTGGACAAAAGGTCACATAGAGATGCACACTTACCCAAATATAATAAAACTGACATTTTATAAGTTTTTGTGTGTTGTGTGTACGTACATGTGCAGTAATTTAACATATTTCATGCTTAAATGCATGTAAAGCATTTGAAGCCAGCAAAATATAAACACCTGGCAAGCTAAAGTTCAACAACATAAGATGCCTTGAGTACAGACTCCTGTATGGTTCTGGTAAAAAGTCACTGTTTATGTATTTGTGACTTCAGTAAACGTCTCATATTTAGCTTTGTGCAACATGTTGTAGTGGCGACTTATATTAAAATCCTTCATTACAGCATCTCTAAGCAGACTAAACACAGGTTTGCCTTGAAATTCTGTAAACAGATATTTTACCTCCCATTTCACTTAAAACACGAGATTTTATCTATCCAGTTTTCATTCCTTCGTTCTTAGCCATTGCTAAACGCCTCTTCCTCACTGGTAGAGGTGACGTGTAGGAGGTGGCGTCTGTTATTACAACCAATTCAGTGCCATCAAGACACTTTTGTACATTTTTGTAATTTTCAAAAATTAATAAAAAAAGATGCTTTGAATTAATTTTTTTAAGTAAAAAAAAAAACTTTGTTTCTTTGGGGTGAGGCCTCATTGGCGGGCCGGATGTGGCCCGTGGGGCATCAGTTGCCCATCCCTGCCTTACACTATCACTCAACCTGGAGGTCATGAAAGTTTGATCAAATCAAATTTATTTCTGCAGCAGATTTATAAACACAGTCCACAGTTTAGGAGCTTCAACTGAAAAGACCCAATCACCTCTGTGGACCCACCTGATTGGTTTGTGGTTTGTCAGTTTGCGGTTTGTCTTTCAGCTTATGTTCTATAAAGAAAAAAAGTCCTCACCTTTTCTTTTTTTGACGTTTCCCGTTTGATTTCCAGGAGCTGACCGAGGAAGGACTACCTTTCCTCATCTTGTTCCATCTCAAAGAAGACACAGAAAGTTTAGAACAGTTCCAGCAGGAAGTCACTCGGCAGCTCATCAGTGAGAAAGGTGAGCGCATGTCAGGAATGTCAACTTTAGGCATTAGCGTGTTTGCATATGCAGTTTGTTACATCAGTGTGTCCTCCTCAGGGTCTATAAACTTCCTCCATGCGGACTGCGATAAGTTCCGCCATCCTCTGCTCCACATCCAGAAAACCCCAGCTGACTGTCCTGTCATTGCTATAGATTCATTCAGACACATGTATGTGTACCCCAATTTCAAAGACATAACGTAAGTACTCTAGTCTTTTCTCACAATATTAACATAAATGTATCCTTTGCCACATGATTGCACTGAAAATACAATCTCAAAGCAAAACAATCCAAGATCACTTCTGTTTCTAACAAGGACACGTTCAGCATTTCTTTAATTTTATTATTTAAAGAATTATTGGCCAATAATGATAAACCAGGATATAGATCACTCACCTGTACATGTAATTATTCTTAACGAGATCTGCTCTTCACAAATTAAAGTCACTTTTGTCACACACACACCATAATCCGCTGTGCGTTGAACACCAGAGAAATGTCACACCTCCTCAAATCTCTTCTTTATGAATGAGCCAGGACACTGGAGCTAATGTGACATGATTTGGCACGTGCAATAAGTGCTAAACTAATCCAGTCTAATCTAATTTAATCTTATTTATTCTGCGCCCACCACCACTACCCCTCCCAACAATCAGGGTCTTGATCAGATACACAGAAGCCCGGGGGGACTGACTAGCCCTCCACAACCTTATTACATCACATCACCACTGCATGTGGCACATAGCTTGTAATTACATTAGCACAGGGTATGTTGTAAATAAATACATGTTTACATACATGTGTGTCTGTGTTCTGTTCGGACACACTCTTCGACATGTGACATGGCTACAACACATCATGTGTCATTAAAGAGAACAGTTCATAGACGGTATTGATTTTGATTTATGCTTCATAAAGGTAAATCTGCAGGAAATAATATCCTCTGCTGCCACTTGAAGTTTGGTCTCATGGTGCTGATTAACACTGACCTGCGTTGTATTTCAAGCAGCTCATTATTGGACGGACTGTGTAGGAATGCCTGAAACAATGGTGTTATTTTATTTTATTATTTGCATAAAACAACAGGGCCTTCTGTACACACACACCCCATACACACCCTACAGCATGCACGTAAAACAAGTTGAAGCCTTTCTAAGCTCTAACTAAAGCAGGACCTTTAGGTGGATGTGTAACAAACTAGCAGCACCATCACACAGCTTTTTGATACGTCTGTACAGATCGCTCATAACACATTTACACCTAAATAGACCAGGTAATATTCGTAAAAATATTTTTGAAAACAAATTTAATCCATCCGTCATTCTTAAAATTGTTTTAAGTTTAACTAAAAGTATTCATGCTGTCTTTAAATGACCCTCTGTGTTGTAGTGTTTTTCTGCTGCTTTAATTAAACACTCCCAGCAGTAGAACCTCAAACTCAGCTCAGCGTATTGTTCTTATTTGCTAACTTGAAAACAGCTGGCAAACTGAGGGTTGAGCGTTGGAGTATTGGTTGTTCCATTTTATTGTTGTTGTTATTGAACGCTTGTATGGCAGATATAAGAAAGACTACATTTACTTAAGCACTCATTTATTTAATAGGGGCCACGGGATGTAGGTGTTTGTCCTGCAATGGGTGGGTTGCCAGTAGGGTTGGGCAATACTGGCAAGAATTAATCAGTTAATTGTGGCATTTAGCCAATAATGATTAATACCCGTTCCAGCTGTCTCAGTCGTTGTGTCCTTGGGCAAGACACTTCACCCGCCTTGCCTACTGATGGTGGTCAGAGGGTCTGGTGCATGGCAGCCCCGCCTCTGTCAGTGCGCCCCAGGGCAGCTGTGGCTACAGGGTAGTTTGCCATCATCAGTGTGAGAATGGGTGAATGACTGTAGTGTAAAGCGCTTTGGGGGTCCGGAGGGACTTGATAAATCGCTATATAAGTTCAGGCCTTTTACCATTTTAATATGTCAATTTAATAGAAGACAATTACACTTGCATGTTTTTGACTCTAAAGCTGTTATCCAGTGTTGTAAAATGATACTGACAAATGAACAGTCAAACTAACTTCTTCATTTTGTCAGGTTAAAATAGTAAACTGTGAATTGAAACCCACCTTTTCCACAATATGCATTGGCAGCAGATCTTTAGTAAAACTATATGCCACGGGCTCACAAAAATACATCATCACATGGCACTAATTGCAAAGTGTCAAATATTAATTGTTGACAGTTTTTCTGACGATTAATTGCACACGATACAATTTTGCCCGAACCTTGTTGCCATTTGATCCCTTTCTCCATCCATCTCAGTCGTTGTGTCTCTGGGCAAGACACAGCAGCCTTGCCTGCTGGTGGTGGTCAGAGGACCCAGTGGCGCCAGGGTATGGTAGCCTTACCTACCAGGTGGAATGCTTAAAGTGTGAAGCACATTGGACTCCTTAAACTTGATAAAAATCTAAACAAGTTCAGGCCATTTTATCAGGGTGTTTAATAAAACTCACCACCACAGACACATATTATTTAAAATGAAGTTGCTTCAGCTTTTATCTCATTTTGGGTTCACCCACTTTAAAAGAAGCCATCCCGTTTGTCCAAACCAGTGTGTAAACTCAAATGTTTTTTTATTTGTTCCAGCATTCCTGGTAAGTTAAGACAGTTTGTTTTGGATCTTCATTCCGGTAAGCTTCACAGAGAGTTCCACCACGGTCCTGACCCCACAGACAGCACGCCCGGACAGGTCAGTCAGCAGCTTCAGCTCGATCTGCAGACTTCCACTGACAGTTTAGTTTTTACAGTTAGTGTTGAATAAACGTTTGTCCGCAGGATGAGGCGGAAGGAGAAGTGGCAAGCAGTCCTCCAGACAGCTCATTCCAGAAGCTGGCACCGAGCGAGACCCGCTACACCATCCTCAGAAGGGACCGCGACGAGCTGTGACCCCAAAAGGCCTTGCAGCGATCCTGCGACTCAATGCCACGCCCCGGGGTCAGGGAGGGGGGGGTTAGGGTTGGGACAGGCCAGCGGGACAGAACAGTTAACACCCGACACCCTTACTGGAGAAATCGAGTTAGACACAAGAAAGCGAATGGAGAGGATTAAAACAAAACAACAACAAAAAGAGAACATGAAGCAAAGGAGTGTGCAGTCCACATCGGAATAACCTATATTTTCATAACTCTTTACATACAATTTTTATTTTGAATTAAAAGAAGAGGGAGGGATAAAGAAGACGATGTGTGTGGGGGCAGGGGACATCAAAAGTTTACTTTTATTTTCTTGGAAGTTGTAAATATGTTTGTGCTACGTTGGAATCACAATGTTGGTCTAAATTAAATGCAGAGTTCTTCTTTATTTTATTCCCTTTTCCCCCCCTCACCCTGTTTTTTTTTTTTTTTAGTCCAAAGGTGAAAACAAAACCGTGTCCTCACTCCAGTCATACGGTTTATTTGTTGGTAGTTCCAGTTCAACCCGTCTGATGCTTTAGTCCCGTTGACCTAATAGCTGCTTTTAAACTAGTTAAATTCATTTTTATAGTTCTAACAGACCTGCTTCAAGTAGCTTCACACTTTCTCATCACACTGAAGGAATAGAAAAACATTTCTAACTGAGGCTTGAGACAAAATAAAGAGACTGAGCTGCTCCGGCCTTTTGAGATGCAACCCTTCTCTCCCTGTGGTACAGTCCGGTTCCCAGCTTTGGATTACAACACCCCTTTGTGCTTATTAAAATAACTCTAGGATCTTTTATATATTTCTTTTTTAAACAATACTGTAAAACATATGGGTGTACTTAGTCTTTTTTTTTTGCCACCAATTCACAGAAAATGTGTACAAATGCATGTTGGAAAGGGTTTTACCTTTTTCTAAATTCTGTAGAGCGGGTCAAAAACACCCAGACTGAACACTGCGACTGACTGATGGCTCATCCTGGAGGCCTCGTTAAAATGTCATCTGGGATAAACCTGATCTTATATATCAGAATGAGAATTTGCATTCTTTATTTTTACCCCATTAATTTGATATAAACCTGAAATTAAAAAAAAAAACATACTCTCTCGGTGTCTGAAGGAGCTTAAAGTTAGTTGCTGGGCACTGAATTGCCAAAAACCCTTTTAAGTTATGTTACCAAGAATCAAAAGGAAAAATGCTAAATGTTTCTCCATGATGTTCTCTGACATTATCTTGAATTTTTGTAACTGTTGTTTCTTTTTGTTGTTGCCTGTGCGTCATCATGCTGGGGTAGAAAAAAAATGCAGTTTTCCAAGTGTTTAAAAGACAACATGGGGGGGAAAACCCATGCAGTGAACGGTGGAAATTAAGTCTGCCACTTTATACGAGTTCTTTAAAAAAGCAACTGGTTTTGTCTCTTTATATATGTCTGAGGTTTTGGTACAAGTCTTGATTTTTCTGAGAACCCCGGGAGTGGAGGTTTAGACAACAGGTATGGGTACTCTTTGTATTGTGTGTCCTGTCCTTCTGTAGAGGCTAACAAATACCTGCATAGTGACATATCAGCCCATAATACAGAACAACAGCAGGGGAGGGTGATGTCATTTCTAAATCAGTCATCTCAGAGGTAAAGAAGAGCAAAAGAAAGACAATTAAAACATTTTACAGATGTCGTCTGACTGTGTGAAAGTCATTGAAAAGAAACATTTTATTTGGCAGCAGTCCTCGAAACGAGGTAACTTTACACACTCCAGTCTAAAGCAGACCAGGCATTGGCACTTAGAAGGGCAGCTGTGTTGCATAAATATAATTTCTTTTTAAATGAATCAAACCAGTCTTCATTTACAATAATCCATTTACATTCACTTCTACATACAGGAATAGACATAAAATCATTTGAAAACAAGAAAACCAAACAAAAAAAATCTGAAACCGTAACGCAAATAATGTGCTTTTATATGATTTGATGACATGTTTTGGTCTTATGAGTTTATTTTAAGACAATATGCATTATTAACCACGCTGCTGCCTGTGTATAAAACCATTTTGTCCCCACAGACTCATCATTTTCACCCAAACATACTTAACTCCTCATTAAGGTTGTCTTTACATAGTGTTACAAAGTGCTTGGTAACAGTGATGCTCAGAAGTGTAGTGGTCAGTCTGCAGTGAGGCCTCAGTGAACTCTCAGGTTACTTGTCAGTGTTCGGCTCTGGCTCGTCCTCCGGTGAGGCCGTCACCTGCTTCATCTGTTGGTCCAAATGGGATCTGCGGTGTTTCTGGACCAGGTTACCGCCCGCGAAGCCCAGGGCGCCCCCTCCCAGGGCGGCAGCCACCCCTGCAGCTTTGAACCCAGCCAGTAGCCCGAGCGGCCCTCCTAACACACCGCCCAGCAGCGCCCCGGCAACCGGCAGCACCGCCAACTTGTAGCCCACCGCCTAAAGAGACGGGAAGAAGAGATACGCTCCGGTTTAATCTGGCACACACCTTTAGGACTAAAACACGTCCTGAGATAGAATCCTTTCATGATCACGCGCCGACTCCCACTGAAGGTGGAAGTGACAGAAATAAGGCCTGCATGTGTGAATGTAAACAAATGCTTCCGCGGAGGCATCAAAGCATTTTCATTATCTTCATTTAGGAGAAATCAGAGAGATGTGGACTGTCTTATTACAGCTGTTATCATCAGAGTGGAAGGCGCTCTTTGCTGATGGCAATTAATGATTGATTCTCTGACCATCCTCACACACACGCACACTCACTAGATTAACACTTCACCATTAAATTAATCTAGTTCAAAAGCTACCATTGCTTGTCCACACCCCTGTGGCAGTTGAGGGAATTTTAATTTCATCTGAGCCAAGTTAAAAGGACTCTGGCTATAGAGGTGGTGGAGGGTGGAGGAAATGAAGGGGGGGGGGGGGGG
>JARVJO010000305.1:12770770-12785127 GCA_031762555.1 Cynodonichthys magdalenae
GCTCATTCAGCTGAAATAACATTAGCTGCATCTTGTTTTATATTGAATTGAACCTCATTAGCCTGTATGGCTCATGTTCTTAACAACCTTAACCTGTCTCATTCACCACAGATCAATACACAGCCTAACCTAATAAGCCTCCTGCACACCATGCATGTACGCTTACATGCCTAATACATGCAATAAATAAATAAACTGTGCATGGATACTTGAAATAAATGCACACAGAGAGGCCTTGCAACTTTCAAGTTTAAGACACTAATAAAAACAAAAAAACGTGTTCGACGATTAGCTGCTTATTTGGCCTTTTGAGCAGCCAAATTCAATTAGGCACACACACACAAACACACACACACACACACGCAAACACACACACACAATCACACACTGCTGCCCATAGCAACTCCAGTGGCACTCGAATCAGACTTAATGTGACACTAACTCATTCTGCAGAGAACAGGGTGTCCACCTCCCACCCCCAACACTCACACACACACACATACACACACGTTCACGCACATACTTACATACAAGTACACACACAAGCTGTGCTGCAGGGAGGTTGCCTCTAAGACCAGTCTCACTTTGAGGTATCCATTATTGGAAGCTTATTTATTGTTTGTTTATGTGACCCTTTTGTTTGGGGTGTTTGCGGCTGCAGAGTTACTCCAGCCCTCCTTCCAATGTGCCTTTCACTTTTTTTTTTGGCTTCCCCGTCTTTATTCCCTGCTCTCCCCTCCGCTCCTTCTTTCTCTCTGGGCATGAGCTCCTGGGGACAGATCGATGATTTCCTTTCTGCACAGGCCACTCTGAAGCGGTCGATCGCCTGGTGGCTCTGGTGGCTCGGCCGTGGCCTGTGTGCTTTGCCGAGGTGGCAGAGCGTCACTGAGAACGCCGGCAGACGCCATTCCAGAGCCGTGGCCCCATGTTGGGCTGGTCGATCGGGAACAGAGTTAAGTGCTCACCCAGAGAGACTGCGAGGGAGAGAGAGAGTAGGGGAGGGCTTAGATAGAAAAAAAAAACGGTGGAGGAAGAGGAGGTGACGGGGGCAGGGTGAGGTAAGAAAGCTGGAGCTAGGGGGAGGGGATTTTATGATTGCACATTAATGCGCTCTGGAGTGCAGAACGAGACGTTAATGCATAATTGCGGCTTATCTTCTGCAATGTTGGATTCCATTTCTTTGTTTTTACCAACAACCCGATCGCTGCATCATATGTTGTGTCCAGGGAAAAAGCTTCCATTTTGTCACCCACGAACACTGATTAGAGGACCAGGTGTGCGGCTGGAGCAGCAGGTGCTTCTGGGTATCAGATTCTAGTTATAGGCAGGGATGTGTGAGAAGACGCATGAATGTGTGTGTCTGAGTGTGAGGGTGGTGGATGTATCCTGCTGATGCTTTGAACAAGTGCAGCATTTTAAAAATAAAATCTGTATGTTTACTATAATACGCCTCGTCTGATTGTTTCGATCACAGAAAAACAGACGGATGTTTTTGTGCAAGTTGGTGCCTCTGTTTTTTTTTTTTTTACCTGCGAGCAGGACGAGGGCAGACAGGCAGGAGAAAGCAGTGGCATCCAGGTTTAAACTCTGGAGGTGAGTGGAGAAGTCCCGAATGGAGTCTAGCCACTCTCCAAAACCCCGAAGGCACTGGAACCGGTGCAGCACCAAGCCGTTACAGAACACTAGTTTGTCCTCGGACAGGATAGACCTGAGAAACACAGAAAGCAACAGAGATGGGGTCTTGTTAACACTTTATTCCAAAGTGAATTAGGGATATTTCCCCTAATGCATTGCAAATATAGCTTGAGATACTGGGAGAAGGAAGTAATTACAATTTAAAAAGACAAAAAAAGAAAACCTGGAACTATGAGAACACATCAAACACAAGCATGCGGCCGATTAAGCTTGTGTTTTCCAAAATTACAGCAATTAAAACATTCCTGTGTTTCCTTGTGGTAGGGTTGGGTGAAGGGTTAGGGCACAGGGCCGCTCTGGTTGTGTGTATTTTTTGCAGATAGGTAAACTGTTGCAGCTTTAATGTTCCCAGGCAGTGGAAACACAAAGCTTTAATGAGGAAATGAAAAGCTCCTCAGATGTATTTAACCATCACTTACTCACGACACGCAACATCCCACTTTCATACCATGCAGCTAAGAGGGCTGAAGTGAGGGGGGGGGGGGCAATAAATAGCACAGGGGAGTTCGGTTATAAAGAGGAAAGCAAAAGGTTTAGCTGTGCTAGATGGGAGGATGCGGGACAATAAAAGGAGGGAAAAAGAAACAGATAATTGTGCGAATTTAAACCGAATGGGAAAAAAAAATGGGGAAAAGACCTGGAAGCCACTAATTACAGCCAGCGCAAACTTTGGTTTAGCAACTTTAAGAGTAAAAAAACACCAAAACATTTGTGTCTGATTATTTTTACTGCAGCTTTTATCCCACAAACATTTGGTCCAACACATGCGGGAAGACAGTGCACACAATCCCCCCATTCAAACAAGCATAATGAAAGATATTTGCTTAATTGCATAAGCTTAATTAATTGCCTCGTGAAACAACATATGGTTAGCATAACGAGTTCTGATGATGAATGTTTTTCGCTAAACATTTGTTTTTGTATTATTGTGCAGCTCATGAGTATTTGTACACGAGTCAAGCTGCAGTTTATGTATGATTTAAAATGAAAGGCAGGTGTTGAGAAGCTGCCGTCAGATCTGACAAAGAAAGGACAATAAGTTTGTTTCTTCACACCATTTACTGTCAGTGAAACTTCTGAACAGGAACTTTCAATCAGGAATCTACTGTAGATAAAATACCTTTCAAAAATGCCTTTTACACTTCTGCTGCAACACTGCTAGTTTCATAGATATGTAGCTATGACAAATAAACTCTTTGATTTTGATTGTGCACGAGCCAGAGCTGCAAGTTTTTAATACAAGAATACTTTAATTTTAGCATGAACTGATGCACTGATGTGATTTTAGAAGCTCTTTGTGTAAAAATGAGGACTAATTAACAACTTCACTTCAGGAATAAACATAGAAACAGAAAAACTGATTTTTGCAGAGTTAAGTTCGTACAAAACTGAAAATAATCAGTTTTCACTATATCACTATTTGGCCCACGTTTGGTCGTAGCACATGATGAAAGCTGCACAGACAGGCTGGCAGACAAGCATGCAGGCAGATGCACACATACACAGCTGGATGTCTGCCACACATTCCTCTCACCCCTGACTACGCCGTCGCCACGGTAATCAGACGATAACCACAGAAACGGTTTGGTGACGGGGCTGCTTACAGAAATGCCGGCCCAGACGAGCGTAGCAAATTTGTTCAACGCACACTGAACACACACACATACAGAGACGCACACGCGCTTGTGAAGGGGGTCGGCAAAGCATCCTGGTTCAACGCAGGGTCAATAAGCGATGCGATGAGAAGGAAGATGCAGAAAGTAGAAGACAGAGCTGTGTTTGTCTCTTGTTTCCTCCCTTTCGTGGGAGTTTGGCTGATGGCAACAGGAGCTGTGTGTGTGTGTGTGTGCCCCTATGAGTCCACCCTTGAGCGTGAGTCAGAGTCCCCCTCCTGCTGGGACTGTGATGCCACCACCCATCCTCTACCCACCCTGCACCTGGACTTTTGCACCGAGAGGAGGAGAAAAAGTTCTGCACCATCAGTGAGTGTGAGTAAGCCCGCTTGTGTGTCTCACTGCATTGGTCCTCTGCCCTAGACGATAGCTCACACAAAAGGACGAGCTTGTAGCTTGACCACCCCCCTCCTCCCTCCTGCTGCCCCTCCTTCTCTCCAACTCATAAATTTAACCAGCTGCATGCCGAAGAAGAACAAAGTGGTAGCCCAGGGTAATTCCGGGGCAGGGACGGGCCACAATGGCACGAGTGAGATGCCCACGTCCTCAAACAAACGCAGATCGCTTCTCTTCGTATTTCCAGTCAGCTGAACCGAGCGTACTTCCTCCCATAACAACCCGTGTTCTTCAGTCTCTCAGCTGACTGGACTTTAGATGGAATCAATCCTGTCAGCTCACAAAGTTTGCACAGTTTTTTAGCCTGCAGAACACACACAAAGCCCTCTGTGCGTCAGATATCAGACGAGTGGAGCGGAACTCTGTGGGTGGAGCTGCTGTCATAGCTAAAAACTCCATTCATAATTTGGTTCATATGGCGATTACTCAGCTGCACTCCTCCCACTCTGGAGATACACCAACACAGCAGCGCACAGCTTTGCCAGCCCATTTACACACTGTAATTTAACACTCAAGGATACAGGATGCCTGTTGTTCCCACTAATGACGTGGGATGCCAAAGAGAAGAGAAAAAAATAAATAAATGACGAGGGGAGAAAGCATAAAATGTAATTATCTGTATAAACTTTACCTGTGAGCCAATCGCAGGACAAACAGCTCCAAGAAGGCCGAGTCTATGAGCAAGTTCTGATCGTCATGCTGAAGTTCGGAGAAGCCGGGCAGCCGGTCGGCCCAGCACTTTGTGGTCTCCATCGAGATGGTGAGGAGCCTGTAGAAGAGCTGGATGTGCTCTGCGTCTGAGGAGGAGGAGGGGGGGTCGGCAGCACTGAACTGTTGGAACATAGAGAGAGAACTTGTACAAACCACGTCTCTCAACAAACACGTGAAATGATCTAATAAATCAGGGACAGGTAATTGGCGGCCCGCGGGCCACATTCGGCTCACGGGTGACTTCCCTTTGGCCCACACGTTGCACAAAGCTAAATATGAGAAGTTTACTGAGGTCACGAGTACATGAAAACAGCAGCTTTTTATCAGAACCACACAGGAGTCTGCACTCAAGGCGTCTTATTCTGTTGCACTTCAGCTCACTAAAATAGGTCTTTACTTTTTGTTTGCTTCAAACATTTTGTATTTATATTTATTACACAAGAGTACAACTGTTATACATGCATTTGAGTGTGAAATATGTTAAGTTATTGCACTATATGTTGGTTTAATTAAAATATGTACACACAAACATTTATAAAATATCAGTTTTATTACATTTGGATAAGTGTGCAGCACTATGGGTTTCTCTGGTAGTGTCAGCAAAAAAATGTGGTCCCTTCCATCATTTAAGTTACCCATCCCTGAGATAAATTAAGAGTTAGTGTGTGTGTGTGTGTGTGTGGGTTACCTGGCTGTAGTCAAGCTCTCTTGGTGTGCAGTGGGAATAAGCCCTGAGGAGCGCAGAGAGAAGACTGAGAGGTGGAGAGGGGGGAGACGCCTCTGTCTGCAGGGGGCTCTTTGGTTTGGAGGGCAGGCGGCCTCTGCGACCCTTCAAGCTATCTGTACGCACCACTGGAAGAGTGAGACAGAAGACGAGAAGAAAGTGTGAATTATGAGTAGACATGTCATGCTTTTAAATCCTTCTTTATCACATTTAAATCACTCAGTTGGGGTCTATATAAAGTGGAACTGCAATGCTTTGCTCTGAATTCCTCCTTATTGTAACTTCAAAAGCCCCTTTTTCTCTTCTTTGGTGTGTTTCAGATCAACAAAGGCTGTCTCTTTAAATCCAAACAAGGAGCCCCTCTCCAGCATCCAGAGCGGTCCAGTCTAGTACAAATTAATTAAAAGATGACAACAAGGGAAAACTTGTTCATCCAGCCTTACATGTTGGAGTCATAGTCTGACCCAGAGCCAGAGATTGAAGACGACCAAACTGTAGTTGGTAAGTCCAGATCACTGGGAGACTAAAATCAACTTGTCTGCACTCCAAGTACAAAACCTTTTTTAGCTTTTAATGGTTATAAAAAAGGGATTTTGCAAGATATGTCCCCTTTAATGCTGCACGCTTCCTTATCATTTTATTGTCAACTTCATCAACTTGATGTTACATCTCCACAGGAGCTCTCCAACACAGGAAGCTACAAGCCAGCAGATGGCAGTGGAGCCGCTCTGAACCCCGCTTATGTATGTCTGTGTGTGTGTGTACATGGCTGTGTGGGTTTATTTGCATATATATGCCATGTGGATGTGGGTGGGGGGTATTACAGGACGTGTGAGACAGGTGAGAAACCTCAGAGAAATGAGGCCAGAATGACTGTCACTCCGATTCTCCGCCTGAGCAAAACTCTGTTGCCGTAAGGAGAGACGGAGTGAATTCTGTGATTCTGATGGTCAGCTTCGACTCTCTGTTTGTTAGAAAGCTTTAAAGTCGACGCTCAAGACTTGAGGACTGAGAGGAGGACTTGTCACTGCGTGGATCTATGTTTTGTGATTGTTGCCTTCTAAGCACTGACAGGAGAAACAACAACTTCTAAACTGGATGATGACGTGTTCCCAGCTGGTGTCAGGTGTGATTTTTCTTACCTTCCTTCACCATGCCCACACTCAGGCACTTCTGAAAGCGGCAGTACTGGCAGCGGTTGCGTCTCCTCTTGTCCACAGGACAATTCTTGCTGGCCAGGCACACGTACTTGGCATTTTTCTGCACGGTGCGCTGCAGAAACAAAACACACACACACACCCCCGATGATCATCAGCCTCCAAACACAATCAGCACCTAATATTTGATTTGTTTAATTCAATTTTTTCCCTCCCCCTATCAAAGAGCGGAAGCATGAAGCTCGCAGGTCAGATTTTAATTACGTGCTGAAAGGCGACGGTGACATCAGTGTAATTAGATAAAATTAATCCCCCCACCCCACCCTCTTCGACAACAAGCCTTGCCTGCAGGAGGGACAATTTTATTAGAGCCATGCGCTGACAATGGGCAGTGGGGGGAAAGGACCGCATGCTGATGCGGGGGTCCTGTGAGACGAAGAAGGTTAGACAAGTGTCGGAGAGGAGAGGGGGCGGAGAGAAGGCCGTACGAGCTGCCTGATCAGACGATCTGTGAAGCTGGCGGGGTCAAGTCGGCTCGTGGCACCTTCAGGGGTCTCTCTGGATCTGCGGGGGGCGGGGTTTCTACTCAATTATCACTGACCTTATTAAAATAAAATCAGGGGAGTAAAAAAGAAGACAATCTGCGTGCATGCATCAGGAAGTATCACAATGAAGGAGTGGCACCCGGTTGTAGAGGAACCTCTTATTGACTGTTTTATGGATTTAGCCATTACAAACGCTGTGTGACCACGTCTACAGCTGCTATTTAAAGCCCTCAGTTATTTGTTGGTTTAGCTCCAAACAAACCACACACCTATCAGTCTTTGTGTCACTGTCAGTGAAGCCTTCTGGGCCAGACTTTGACAGGATCATTAAATCTCATTAAGTCTCTTTTGAAGAATTTTTGCCCAAGGTGCAACAATGTTACAACAACACAGGTACACTGACAATAAAAACCCACGGTGCAATCTCAACATCCTGGGTGTCGCAGCTTGTGTGAAATCAAATAAATCCCACTGGGAACCTTTCCGCACCACACCTCATCTTAGATTATCTGTGACCACATCTGTACACAGATCACATTTATGTACACAAACCCTACGTCTCGCTACAATAAAGTAAACCGGCAAAGAGAAAACAACAACAACTGTGAGTCTAGTAATCTACTCAGGCAGCAACACAAACAAACTGTGTAAATTAAACTAACAGAACTGGAAGTTCCCCTCTTTTTATTATTGTTATAATTATTATTATTTTCTTTAACGCCTCTAAAACACATAAATCCAATTAGGAACCCCTCACGCCACACATGCCCTTGCCCCCCGGGAGACTAATAAGACACCAATTATTCCATATGCTCCGGCGTGAGTGCGGAACTGAAGCGTAATGGGCGCCAGTGCTGAGAGGCGTTGCCATGGTACCGCAGATCACTGCGAACGTCTCCTTCCTCTCGTGTCTTCAATGGCCAGAGACCCACACAAGCAAGGATAAGTTAGTTATGGACATTAATGTGGATTACAGCCGACGGAGGCCCAGTTTTAACGTGTCAACAATTAATTATCCATCTTTAAAAGAAGTGTGCTGCGAGCTCAGCACAAAGCCTGAGTCATGAGAACTCCGTTACAAAAGTTTTGTTTTTTAAAAAACAGCTGTCAGTCCATTTTTCCTTTTTTATATTGGTCTTTAAGAGTTTGTTTTTGTAAAGCGGTGTATAAATCCTGGGTGAATATTTGATAGTAAAGATCTTCCTTTTAGTAAAACCACAGAACTTGTTTTATTGGACAGCTGCTTTCAAGAAAGAGTCCAAGTTTTTAATGATCAGTTAAGGCTTTGATAAATTAACCTCTTGTATGAGCACTGGCCATTTCTCCTTTACTTTCTTTATCCACTGCTATGAATGTATATGTGTGTGTGTGGTTGTTGTTTTTGTGACTTTACTTCCTGTACAGAGCGTGCACATCTTAGCAAAATATGCAACATAACAGAACAAACACTGGGTGACTTTGAAATCATTACCCTGCCTGTAATATAAACATATCGGGGATGGGCAACTGGCGGCCTGTGGGCCACATGCAGCCAGTGGGCGACTTTCATCCGGCCCAGCATTGAGACATCTAATGAGTCGCAACAACATAAACAGTGACTTTTTACCAGAACCACAACCACGCAGGTGTCTGAACTAAAGGCGCCTCATGTCGTTGCACTTCAGCTCACTAAAGTGAGTGTTTAGTTTTTGTTTGCTTCAAACGTTTTATATTCATATATAAGAGTACAACTGTTACACATGCATTTGAGCATGAATTATGTTAAGTTACTGCACTGTATGTTGGTTTAATAAACATATATAAACATGTTTAAAATGGCAGTTTTATTACGAGTGGGTAAGTGTGCAGGCACAGTGTTATGTGGCTCTCTAGTAGTGTCAACAAAAAATTGTGGCCCCTTCCTTCATATGTGTGCCCAAAAATGTGACTACATTGTATATGTTAGTATACGTTTTTGTGACTTAATGTCAAGTTTATCCCAAATTCTTCTAAAACCCTACATTTATTTCAGCATGGCACCAATAAATTGTGACCCTAACAACTCTGGGGGAAAAACACAGCAGATCATTAATTCAGCAGAAAATAATCTATTTAAATGTTTCATGTTTAGATTCAGAGTTAAGGTGTGAGTTTTGTGCAGTAAATTCACAAACGAGACTGAGGCACACATGCTGGGAGTGTTGTGGGGGACTCCATGGAGGCATGCAGTGGCAGATTCTTGACTTGTAACAAGTTTGGTTTAAATTAAAGCCCGTTAGGTTTTTGTTGTTGTCCCCCTTCCACTCAAATCTCATCCACTTTACTGTGAATGCATATTACTGCTGAATTTTAAAACATGTATATAAAAGCTTGTATTTTAGTCGTCTTCACCACTTCACTGACACTTCACCATGAGTAACATACTTTACAAGCAGTGGAAAAAAAGAACTGTGCACTGAGCTGACTGTGTATTTTTCTAAAAAAAAAAATAAAAAATCTCAGCAAAAGTGGCTCAACATTTCCATTAATGCTATTTTTGTTTCTAACATAATGTACAATTTTTATTATTGAAAATTAAAATTCTGACTTAAATCCATTAATGAAAATCGGTGAATAGTAGACATTATTCAACCAGAAATAAACAAAAAAAAAACTGAAAAATTGCTTGTTTTGCAGATAGAATTAATTCAGAGGGAAATGTGCTTCAAATTGTATTAATGAAATAAAAATAATTTACAGCAAGCCAGTACAACGGTTTAATGTGTACTAGTTATTCAGCTGTGATTAAATATAATCAGGAAAGTATTTTCAATAGAACCAGCCAGATAATGGAGGTAATGCGCCTGAGAATGTATGAAGAAGAGCAGGTGGGGGAAAGGGTTTCTCTATGTGACGTTGCATCCTGGATTCACGTTGGAACAGAGAAAATTCTGCACATGTATGTTTTTTTTTCTATAAGTGTGGTTGCGTGCATGTGTGTGCATGGTTGCATCTGCATGTAAAGGAAACCTGGCGAGGTCTGACAGGCTTTGTGGCTGCTGAGTGCTGCAGCGAGCAGCACACAGAGCCCTGCAGCCTGCTGCCACCAGACGCTGTTTTCATTAATTACTAAATAAAAACAAATTGTGAAACTAATTGGAAAGAAGGATAATTTGTTTCCACCTACCAGAGGCATTATTCAATTACCTCTGTGTTTGCCCCCCCCGAACCCCCTCCACCCCTCTTGTCTTGCGGTCACTTAATTTTCTCTCTCTCTCTTGTCTCGGGCAACCAATAGAAATCTTAACAAGCGTAACTGTAAAAATGTATAAATCAACAACTCCGCGGTGAAACGACTCCATCTGCTTTTAGCGGGGCTTCGCTGGAATTTCACGAGTCACACCACAAAGCTCGGCAACAACACTTCTTGTCAGAGACGCACGTTTGAACAAAATCTGCACGAGGAAAACAGAGAAATAAAGTGTGACTAAAACTTCCTTTTGGTTATGCTGAACAGTGCGTCGCACTTGTTTGCTCTTGTGCGGCTAAAAAAAAAACTCTAATATTGAATCATATGAGCATATGAGCTGCCAAACTTGAAACTGACTCATAATGGTCATGGTATTGTGTCAGTAAAAATTGTGGTCAATTTTGTGGCAACTGATGCATTACAACCAAACTGAAAGGAAACTTTGATTTAAAGCAGGCGTCCTTTTCCATTGCACATTCATCGAACTTTATTACTGAGCGGCTCAGCAGCAAAGGAGAATATGAGATTTTTATAACCACACCAACAGTGCAAACACTTTGCCCACTTGGTTAGTGGGGGAGATGACCCCTGTGGGTGTGTTTTGCTTTCAATATGACATTAGAGATGATGTAAAGGTACAGAGTGGGAACGTGGCAAATGCAACAAGACAGTTTCAAATGATGTCGTTTGAAGTGAAATTCTGTGGGGATGTTTTGAACAATAAATAGCTTACCTGTTGAAGATAAATTAGTATAGCAAAAGACTGAATAAACTCACTTGATTCGATCTTGGAACAATTCAGTTCTCAAAGGTTTTAAAGTGCTATTTTATCGACTTTAACTTTTTCGTATTACATGGTTATTCTAACAGAAATATCCTGATATTCTCCATAACTGCTAGCTGCTGCCACTATTTATGCTAACAAATGACCATAAACATTTGTGTAAATAATGAGAAAGTGGCAAAGATGTAAATATTTTTCAAATAGACTAGATTTTCAAAATGACAGTAATCCACTTTCCACTTTGGCCTTGATTTTTTAGCTCATCCATCCAAACAAAATTAAACTAAGTTTCCCTGGCTAACTGAGGTTATTCAAAGGTGTATCTACAACAGCTAAAATATTAATTGTTCATAACTGTGTCACAGAAACCCCTCTTTAGAAATCATATATCTCGCTTTAAGTTTGTTAACATGAGAGTGTCGTCTGCAAAGCGTGAAACAAGTGCTGATACTGTAACAGGTCTAAGGTAAAATTTAACTTTCGTTTTAAAATCAAAGATTATTTCCAAAATACTGAAAGTTGCAGTTAGTTTTTTACCTTGAAGAAGCCCTTGCAGCCCTCACAGGTGCGTACGCCGTAGTGCTGGCAGGCCGCATTGTCCCCACACACCGCACAGGTTCCTTCTCCTTGGGGGCCGCGAGGGGGCGGTGAAGGCAAACTGTCTCCCAGGAGAGGACCGCAAGGCCCGAGAGCCAGGGAGCGAAAGGCAAGGCTGCTGCCCGCGGCCCCACGATGCAGCTGATACATGGGCTGCTCCAGAGGTGGACCGTGAGGGTGGGACACAGATGGCGAAGAAGAGGAGGATGAAGAAGTACGAACCATCCCTCCTCCCAAGCTCTCGTAGCCGCTAACGCTTCCGCCGCTGTGGGGTGGGGAGTGCTGGTAAAAGTGCTGAAAGCGCGGGGATTTGAGAGCGCCCGTTTCCAGGCCCGAGCCCAGGGAGTGAGGGTGCGATGGATGGGCCAAAGAGTGCTCATCCCACAGGAAAGAGGTGCCATGCTGGGGTGGCAGGGACGGGGTGGTGGGAGGGGAAGAGGGGGACTGCTTAAAGTACATGGTGGAGGAGGAAATGGTGTCCAGCGGCGGGGTGGTTGGGTAACTTTCCTCCTCTTTTTTGATGGCGGGCCTGTGCGAGGGCATCTGGAAGAGGCAGGAGGACTTGGGCTCGTAGCTCCCATCCACGAAGACGTTAAAGCTGGGGAGGGAGGTGGTGGCAGCGGCATCGGAAATCTCGCCCCCGCCCAGGTCTAGCTTGGTGTAGTCCGGGGTCATGAGGTCAGAGCTGTAGCTGTCGCTCTGGTAACTGAAGGACTGGCCAGAGTAAGCTGAGCCTAGAGGGGCGGGCCCATACTGAGCCTGCACACAGGGCATGTCTGCGGGGACATACAGCACACAGACACGTTAGAGCTGACTGAGACTTTCCATTCAAGAAGCAGTTTTTAGAGCGTTAGTCAACATATTTGTGGCCTAAAATAATCATTAAGCAGAAAATCTATATAATTTTTGCTACAATTGTTAAAAATATAGGTAAACTAAACTTCAATACAAATCATCAAAAAGGAAATCTAAAAGGACAAGGCACATGCATGCAGACCAAACACACAAATAATGACTGAAGATTTCTGCACAGCTCTATTGGAACAGGCAGTTTTTCCCCATCTCTCACTGAGCCAAAAAAATTACACAAGTCTTTTCAAAATGCACCTTTCATTTTACTTTTATAAGCTTTAAAAAAGTCCATTCATTTTACTTGCATTTGGCATTAGAAACCAACTGCAAACTTCAAACATGGTTGATTTGTGTTAGTTTGTTGAGGAGGAGCTGTATAGTTTTATTGTTTTGTTTGTATTTTATTTGTGTGAGGTGAGTTAGTCAGATGGCAAAGCAGATGAGATAACATTAAAAAATAATGGAACCCCATGGTGGTGTTGGATACTAATCTTCCTACACACACACTACACACACAGAAGGAGAGAGAAAAAAATAGATATTTCCTCTAAACTGACTCAGACTCCAGTTGGCATGTCTTGAGTTTACCCGTTTTGATTAATTCTGCTACCGTCACAGCAACAGGACACCGTGTTTTTCTTTTTCCTATCAAACTTTTTAACACACAACACCTGCGTCGACGCATGCGCGCACCAGCTGTGCTGGAAGTGCGCGCGCACGGTCTAATTAGTCACAAGCTAGCTCAGCAGTCAGGGAGGAGAAGGCTTTTGGAGCCGTTCGCTCGTCGGGCGTGAGCAGGAAACTATCAACACCGACGCCCAGCAGCCACTGACACACTCTGCAACGACCAACTTCTGCTTCCACTCAAATATGGGACATATCGGTCCCGCATCTGTTGTTTAGGCTCCCTCACTTACCTCCATCCAAGCGCACTCACTCATTCACTCACTCGCCCTCGGCCAAGAAATTAAAACTTCAGTCCAACTTAAACAAAACAAAACAAAAGTAATAAAATAAAATAAAGTACTGTAACTTGATAAGAATGCTTGTCTCCCTTAACAAACGGTTTTGACATAAAAAAAAATTGCCTTCACTTTGAAAACAGCCTGGATATTAAAGTTTGCCTCACTAATGGCAGAAACGTCACTCATTGCGCATGCGCACACTTCTAAGGCCTCTGATATAACTAAATTAAAGATGTGAAAAATGCTTTTAAAACAGCTGCTTTATGCTCTAAAATTAATAGTTATTAGGTTTTTTTTGGTATTTATGTTTATCCAACTGATTCCTGCCTTACCTGTTTATTTTTGTATTTATGTCTATAAAATTTTGTCTTCTAGTTGTGTTTAAAAATCCTTACATTCAAAAAAACAGCAGAATGGCTATATAAAACCAAAAATGACTAAAATCGTTAAATAAAATAAACACTAATTTTCTTTTCAACATTTTAGGTGTATCAGTAGCCAAGAGGTAGACAAAATTTCTAAAAAAAATTAAATTAGCCAATATTTTTTCCTCAAGTTAAAAGAACGTATCTTCCATTTTATAATTAATTACATCTGCTATAAGCCAAGCAAAAAAAAATGTTTTTATTAAATCGAGGATATGAGTCAACTTGTCTACTTCACGTCATCGTTTTTTTTTTTTTTTTTCTTCTTCTTCTTTTTCTGCAAGTGACCAGCTCTTCAACCCACGTGGAAAAAACACACATGGAGCATTATGGGTGTCATGGGGCCTTTCTTTTCTGTGTTAAATGTTTTTTACGTGTCCAAAAAAAGAAGCAAAAGAAAAAAAAAACAAGTGGGGGGAGATGAGAGAGCAGTGGTGAACTTTGTGGTATTGCATCAGTATAAGCCAAACCCCATGATAAGTCCAGGTTGTGTGTGTGTGTGTGTGTGTGTGTGTATGTTTTGAAGACTCTCTGCACCTGTCATGTACAAACACACCCTCGCAGCAGTTCATTAACTTGTCAGGAGGGTATAAGTTTAAATGGGGTGTTTAAGCTGACTTTCGCC
>JARVJO010000305.1:12806260-12822956 GCA_031762555.1 Cynodonichthys magdalenae
CGCGTCAAGCTCCTCAAGAGCAATTTGGACACGCGTCTGACCTCAAAGTGTACAAGCGTCCAACTTCAAGCGTCAGATGTGATTTTGAAGCTCAAATCGCGTTCAATGTGAACGCAGCAAAAGAAGCTAACCGGAAATTCCGTTAGCTGTACTCTACTGAGAGGAGTGAAATACGGAGCTGAACGAGACGGTTGTAAATGATGCTGCAGGTTTTGTTTAGACAAATTTAATTTAATTTGGAAGCCTTATCAACACGAACTGGCTTCATTCACTTCCTCCACTGCTAAACTACAATCGATGTTGTCGTTCAAAACTCCTCCTTCTGTTTGGTGATTGGCCCAGGTAAAAATTCAATTGAATAAATCCAGTGAAGGGAAACTAGAATTGAGTGGAACTGCATAGGAAGGCAAGGGCCAGGTTAAGTCAATACCGCCTCCTTCCCATCCTCTCCCCTTCACTTCTCCCTTTTTCAATTTATGTGACACACAGTCAGAAGGAACAGTAAATAAAATAAAATAAAATAAAGAAATACAGAATAAAAGTATCGAAAAAATAAATAATGAAATAAAAAAGTAAACAAATTAATCAAAAATAAGATTGGAAATAAAAAGTAAAATGAAATAATTGTGATAATGTTAAACTAATATGGTTGAAAATTATAAAATATTAATTTATGTCATGCTGTATATTCAAATAAATTAAGCTCTTATTTTTTATGCAATAATTGGCACATTATCAAGCCATTGGTTCTTATCAAGCCATTTAATTATTTCTACATTTATTTCCTATTATGGCAGAATCTGTCCTTCATATGTTTGATGAAGTCACCCACGAGTCGTATGTAGCCTGTGGGCCACTGGTTACCCATCCTTGCTCTAGCTGTACCAAGGTTTTTTCCATAAAAGTCTTTAAATCCTGAAAAAAATTGCATTAATCACATGAATATTTAACAGAGATACGTATTATTGATGTTTATGTGGTGAAACATCAATTGTGAACAGTATCCTACTTTTTTTACTGCAAAATTAAACAATTGCATAGTGAGTTATAATCATAGGTCTGCAGAATCTGTGTATTTTACTAATTTATTACCAATTTATTTATTTCGTTACACTATTTACATCACAAAGTCGCAAGAATGATCCTAACATTACACTTTTTCTTACATTATACCTTATTTGAACCTTGTTCCAGTAATTCTAATGTTCTATTTCTATTTCTGAATCTCAATCTTAAAAACAAAGAAGTTTAAGCAATCTGATATTTCAGAGAAAACAAGAGGCCTTTACCTTCGGTATGTTAATAGATTTTGTGTCAATAAGGAAGAGGAGAACTTCTCTTCTCACATTCTGTTTGACCTTTTTAAATATTAAACAGAAGGACTAATGTTTCACATACTTCTACTTTCCACACAGAATTGAATACAACTCTTCTTTTATCTGTGTTTTTATACCTGTAATGCACTATATTATCAGTGTTTACATATTTAAAATGGATGACTGGTCATGAACCACACTCTTGTCTTTGTCAATCAATAATCCTTTAGGCTGTAAAAAAAATCATTAACTTAATTTCTGGTGCTTTCAGGCAGTTTACCACACACTTGTTTCTCTGAAGTCGTTTCAAAAGATGCATGCATTGTGAGCTCTACACGAAGAGACAATTCAAGGACCAAATACAATAAAAATAAACAAATTGAATTTAGATATTCATTTAAACTAATCTTTGAACTCATGGGTCTTTGATTCATCCTTATTTGGTTTGTAAAATCATGGTAAGAATCACATCTTTGTCCTTTGCTAAAAACTAAAAATTCATGTGGTGACTTTACAACATTTGTTAGCCATTTCAGTCAAGGAAAAAGAGAGACAACGCATAACATCAGAATTTGGATGTTATTTTGCAGTAACCAAAAAAAAAAATAAATATACCTTTGCATTTCGTAATTAAATTTTAAAGCAGATAAGCATCTATCAAAAATGAATGACTACTTATTACACTGCAGCTACGGAACCATCTGTTAACATTGGATAAATAAAAAAAATTATGTGCGACCACGAGACAATGTCTTGTGGCCATGAGATAATTTTGAGCAGTGTCTCTTTGTGAAAGACAGACAAAGACATGGAGTCAGATTACAAATGAATACAATATTTTTGTATAATTGTTCAAATGTACTGCACCCTTATTTCTTTATTTATTTTTTGGCGTATGTTTAATCCAAAGAGCATACTTCCATGGTTTAATCTAAATGGTTCATTTTCATGGTAGCCTACTAGTATTTACAAGATGACATTGAACCATCCAAATGTGTGTTGGGTAACAGATGTTTTTACTGTGTTCCTGAACGTGACGTAACTTCGACTCTTTCTATTCATTCCTATGTTTAAATTAAATTAAATCAAACTTGTCCATGTTCACAATCAATGGTCTTTGCATGGAAATGACTGATATGTTATAGCCACATATATAAATTAATTTATTTATTTATCTAAAATTATCTGACTGGCTCTGTACTGCAGCTACAGTGCTTTTTTAATTCTTGAAAGTTTAAAAACGTCAACTGTTGAGTTTAAGGGTTTTTCATGTTTTTTTTCTGACACACTAAATGATAATATATTATCAATCTGAGCTCCCAATGTCAGTCCACTGTAGCTTAGTTTTTATTTGTTTTCTGTCAAGCAATAAAAAATCTGAGTTTAAATAAAACATTGCACCTCTAACAGACCAAAGGATACCTGAACATAAAGACTTTCAGACAGCTTCAAAGTATTTCTGATAACGGGGCAGTTCCATCTCAATGCCTTTGCAGACTACAATCTGACAAACTTGTAAATGTATAACCAAAAACATTTAAATGTATGCGCAATCAGTGTGAAAAACAACTCAAGGACAGACAGGTTTAGGGAAAAAAGAACATAGTGTTCACATGATGTATTTAGAAAAGTGTACATGTTACACAATATAACAGCAAAAAGATAGACCAAAAAATAAAGTATTCAATATCTCTCCATCAGAAAAATTTGCACTATAGACTAACTCAACAATAATGCAACAGTTATTATCACCACAAACGACCCCAGCACAGCAGCTACATAACACCCCTGGTTACGTTTTATAAGAATAAAAGAAATCATTATTATCAGTAACAAACATGCTAACATAGCACCAATGTTGCCTTCGTCTACGTGTTTCACACTGGGATCAAAAAAAGTTCTGAGACTCTGAAACAGTTTGCAGTTCTGATCAGTCTTTGGTATTTTGGTGCTCTGCAGCTTGTAGACTGTGTTGCACCATGACTCATTCGTCAGAACATCGGTAACTTTAAAAACCTCATAGGTAGGAATGAGCACCTGTCCCTCTTGGTTCATGCTGGAGTAGTATGTGATGTCAGCACCAAAGCATGTGTAGATCTCAAAGCAGGAGACGTTGCCGTCCAACTCAAATGACTGCTTGCTTGAAACTGCCAAAGTTAAAGCACCAAAACGCACAAATGTGTTGATGACGTTCCGGTCAAAATATTCCCACGTCCTGTGATACATGGTCCTGCATGATGTCTGGTTGTTATTCAGAACTTGGATGGTGTCCGTCAAATAGAAGTAGAAATAGTGAAACACAAATCTGTTTGTGCTGTATTTGTGTTTGCCAGTTTTTAATGCTCTGTTGAAGTTCTGTCGGATGAGTCCAAACCTTGTGAACAGGTACACGGCTATGGAATGATCGTCCCTCAGATGTTTGTGCACAGGCTTCTTCGCAGTTCTTTCAACTAAAGTCCATGCAGTACTGAAGGGTTTATTGACGTGCCACTCAAACACACCGAACAGTTCGATCATGGAGACACTTTCAGACTTGCAGCCATCGTACATGTCGTCAATGGAATCTGTGGCCATGTCCAGAGGCAGCAAAGCCTTAGGTTCCTGCGATGACAGATTAAATGCAGCAAAGCAAAATCAAGAATTGTAAAACCATAAAATATTTAATAGTGCTCAATGTGCTTTGGGTAATTTAAGATAAGAAACATGATCTCACCTCTGCAGGTCTCTGAAGCCACCAGCGTCTCAGAAACGAGTTACTGCACAACAGGAGCACTACCAACAAGACCACACAAAGAACGTTCCAGTTTCTCAGGAGTCTGACTGACTGGAACCTAAACTCCATTTCTGACAGGAGAAAACACCAAGTATAATGGAATCACTCAGACTTTGGACTTGCATGCACATGCCTAAAAAACTAGCTATAATAAATCTTGAAGGATCGACACAAGACCCCTCATGTCAAACATTTTCAGCAACAAAGTTGAACAGGATTTCTGACTGACCTTAAGTTTCTTCTGCATACGGCATGATATTCCGTTCAGAGCAGCGAAGAGCACAGACTGTGTTGCATAACAGGAAATGCAGGTACAATTACACAGGTTTCACTTCCGTGAAAGTCTTTGCTCCAAGTCCTTATCACACATGTGAGGTTTGCATAGTATTGGAAGTTTGAACTACTTAAAATTTAGCAGGAGAAATGGTCTACCATTGCTTTTCTTTCTACAAATTCTTGTTTATTTTTCAGTTCACTGAAAAAATATTCATGTGCTACTTGTTTGCATGTTCTACTTTTAACTAAACACTTTGCATGATTTTACTTCTGCATGCAGACATTACGGTTGGCTCTGCAAACATGTAAAACTTGCCAATCCTGTTTTGTAACAAAGTTAGAGAAAAACAAAGTTAAGTCATTCAGGCACAAAACACAAAGACAGATAAGTTCCCAGGATGTGGTAAGTGTGATATTTTTCCAAATTGCTCATTGTTTTATAAAATTAATGTTCTCTCCTACAGCTGCACTTTCATAAATATGTCAAGAATGTTATCTATGTTTTTGTTGTCTGGAAGGAAGAGTCTGTAACTGGTTGCTAAAATGATAAAAAAGGAAATAAAATAGGCACAAAGCAGAAAACTTATGACACCTTTAACAATATGTCAGAAAATGAGCTGTTATTGTGGTGCAACATTTTCTATACTCAATGTTTGAATTGCTTCTCTCCTTAATGTATTTTTAGTTTTAAAGTGCTCGAACCATTCAGGCAAATGATAACAGTGAATCATACTCTTGCTTTCAAATTCTTATACAGGGTGAGTCAAATGTCACAGGACACCCTTTTATCTCAGAAAGAAATGGGAAAAAAACATATCTGAATACACCAACATAGAATGAGTGTGGGGGTCTATCTCTGGAACAAATTGCCCTTGACCCAATATGGCAGCCAAAGCCATAAAAGACCTTAAAGGTCATATTTGTTAAGCGAACTAATGTTTTCTATTCTCAAGAAGTTGTTCATGTTTTTAAATCCCTTTTGCACAAACAGGCATTTTAAAAAATAAATAAAAAAAATATTGATGTTGTTTACTTAAGAGCAAATTGGGGCCCAGCAGAAACATTGTGGTAGATAGGACCCCCTCACCCATTACTTGCTGAAGTATTCAGATATGTCATTTTCCCTCATCTTTCTGAAATAAAAGTGTGTCCTCTGTCACTTGACTCATCCTGTATTACATGATTATTGACACATATTTGTCCAATTTTTTAATAATTAGATCAAAATTGCAAATGTGTAATCTGGAATCAGGTCTTTCATTCAGTTCCAGAATAAAAACTCTTTAAAAAGTTTAATTTTCAAATTCAAATCAAACCATCTTCATCATGTTTTGAGTTACATTATATATTTCCTTTTCAGGTGAAACATGCCACTGCTCCAGAAGAAACAAAAATGTCAGAAAAAATGTCTCCTTACATCCGTTGTCTTTTTAGAGGGTCTCCTAATATTTTCAGTTATTTATCTGTCACTTAGCTGGGAGGATATCGTTGGAGAGGTACGTCCCACTTTGTTTTAAACAGACTTTAAACAAATAATAAATTTGAAAGGACTTAAGGTCCTATGTTTTAGACAACTTATGCAGACTTATCAAAATATTATGAATAAATTACTTTTAAAGATTATATATTTGATCTCTTTTATTCTTATAAAACATAACCAGTAATTTCCCCTTGGGATCAATAAAGTATAATTCAATTAAATTCAGTTAGCAATGCAGTATGTATATGTCAAAAAGAGGCTTCCAGTAGATTTTTTTTTTGTTTTGTCTTCAGTGTAAATTTTCACAAATTGGCATAAGTTGTCTAAAATATCATAATTTGACAGGGCCTAAAAGCTTTTCCTCACAATTAGTAATTACTCAATTTTTTTACCATTTATTTATTGTACACAGAGACAATGTCCAACATTTCATTAACCTTCTAAAAAGAGACCAGGTTATAGCAAAAAATGCTAATTTCCAGCTGCAGTCCCTATACAGTTTGTTGGTAAGGGAAATAAATGGTTTCATGAATTGTCTGTATGATTGTAGTTTGATTGGTTTTAGTGAAATGTGAATAATGAAATATCTGACATGTACTTTTTACAACCCCTGGCAAAAATGTTGGAATCACCGGCCTCAGAGGATGTTCATTCTGTTGTTTAATTTTGTAGAAAAAAAGCAGATCACAGACATGACACAAAACTAAAGTCTTTTCACATGGCAAATTTCTGGCTTTGAGAAAAACTAAAAGAAATCATGAAAAAAAATGTGGTAGTCAGTAACGGTTAATTTTTTAGACCAAGTGGAGGGAAACAATCATGGAATCACTCAATTCTGAGGAAAAAAATATGGAATCACTCTGTAAATTTTCATTCCCAAAACTAACACCTGTATCAAATTAGATCTGCTCATTAGTCTGCATCTAAAAAGGAGTGATCACACATTGGAGAGCTGTTTCACCAAGTGGACTGACATGAATCATGGATCCAACACGAGAGATGTCACCTAAAACCCAGAAGAGGATTAACAAACTCTTAAAAGAGGGTAAATCATCACGCAATGTTGCAAAAGACGTTGGTTGTTCACAGTCAGCTGTGTCTAAAATCTGATCCAAATACAAACAACATGGGAAGGTTGTTAAAGGCAAACAGACTGGTAGACCAAGAAGACATCAACGCATCAAGACAGAAAACTTAAAGCAACATGTCTCCAAAACAGAAAATGCTCAACAAAACAAATGAGGAAGGAATGAAAGGAAACTGGAGTCAACGTCTGTAACTGAACTGTAAGAACCCGCCTAAAGGAAACAGGAATTACATACAGAAAAGCTAAACTAAAACCATCATTAACACCTAAACAGAAAAAAACAAGGTTACAATAGGCTAAGGAAAAGTAATCGTGGACTGTGGATGACTGGATGAAAGTCAAATTCAGTGATGAATCTGAATCTGCATTGGGCAAGGTGATGATGCTGGAACTTTTGTCTGGTGCCGTTCCAATGAGATTTATAAAGATGACTGCCTGAAGAGAACATGCACATTTCCACAGTCACTGATGATATGGGGCTGCATGTCAGGTAAAAGCACTGGGGAGATGGCTGTCATTACATCCTCAATAAATGCACAAGTTTACATTAATATTTTTGACACTTTTCTTATCCCATCAATTGAAAGGATGTTTTGGGGATGATAAAATCATTTTTCAAGATGATAATGCATCCTGCTATAGAGCAAAATTTAATTGTTTCATCAAGTGAAATTATAAAAATGTCATGAGTTGGCTGATTATAGGATATTGTTAATTATATATAGGGCTCCTAAAAACTCATTACCTTTGAATATTCAATCCAATTTCATTAAGAGGGAAAGTACATATAATCTTAAAGGATGTTAAATGTTTGTTAAACCTAAAATTTGAACTAACTTGAAAGAGAGATGTACTTCAGTTCAAGGTATAAGGTTGTGGAACAACTTGGCTAGCAGATATAAAAATGCTGGTTCGATTAAGTTATTTGAAGGAATGGTAAAATCTGATTTGTTGAAAAAATATGAAAACATATAATTGGTATTCATACAAGTGGTTTTGAATAATGTAATCTTTTTTTTTATTTTTGTGGATCATTAGGATCATGAAATCCTTATTTATGTATATGTATGTAGGGGTGTATGTAATATATATACGTATATATATATACATTTTTCTTTTTTGCTAAATGGGGGCAGAAGTTATAAGATTTTTTTCTTCTTTCTGCTCCTTTTCATTTAATATTGTGTTTGTGTTGTGTTGAATTTTGTTTTGTTTTTAAATAAATGAAATAAATATAAAAAAAAAACTGTGAAAACATTCCTTGATAAAAGACACATAAGGTCAATGTTCTGGCCTGCAAATAGTCCAGATTTTAATCCAATTGAAAATCTTTGGTGGAAGTTGAAAAAATAAAATGGTCCATGACGAGGCTCCAACCTGCAAAGCTGATCTGGCAACAACAGCAATCAGAGAAAGTTGGAGGCAGATTGATGAAGAGTGTTTGTCACTCATTAAGTTCATGTCTGCAAGCTGTTAGAAAAGCCAGAGGTGGTGCAACAAAATACTCAAGATATGTTGGAGTGTTCTTTTGTTTGTTTGTTTGTTTTTCATGATTGCATAATTTTTTCCCTCTGCTTGGCCAAAAAATTTAACTGTTACTGACAGCCACAATTTATTTTCTTGATTTCTTTTAGTGTTTCTTAAAGCCAGAAAGCTGCCATTTGAAATGACTTTAATTTTGTGTAATGTCTGTGATCTGCTTTTTTTCTACAAAATTAAACAACTGAATAAACATCCTCTGAGTCCGAGGATTCCATCATTTTTGCCAGGGGTTGTATAAAATACATGTCAGATATTTCATTATTCACATTTCACTAAAACCAATCAAACCAATCAAACTACAATCATACAGACAATTCATAAAACCATTTCTTTCCCTTCATGACAAATGGTTTCAAATCTACTTATTTAATAACCTGATTTTTTGCTAAATGTGCAAACATTTTATGACTAGTACATGTTATAATCTCATTTGGCAAACTATTTCAATGACCCGTTGTGACAAAAGAGAAGGCAGTTTTATTAAAAACAGTCCTACATTTTAGGACACGGCACTCATCTATGGAGGTCAACCTTATCACTAATTTTATCTGATTTCAAAGTGACAAACCTTAAAGGTATAGCAGCAATGTAAAGGAGAATTTTGTTGATTTTAATTAAGCAAAACAAGGACACAGACTATATAAAAACAGGTTTTATTTTTGATCTCCAAGTGTGTGGTGCCATCTGCTGGGAACCTTTTTAAAATAAATCTCTTTCCTCCTTCTTTTCCCAGAGTACTACTCGAAGTCTGACCCATGACCTTAGTGGTGACATGTTTGATGACTGTGGATCTAAAGTTTTTGTTCTGAACGATGAGGTTGCAAGGAAAAAATGGGACACCTGCTCAGCCAATTTTAGTCGAGCCTGGAGCACTTCAGAGCAAAGCCTGAGCAAACCAACACACAAATACATGGAGAAGCATCATTCGCTGGCTTTGTACATGTTCACGAGTATGATGCTACATCCTGTCAATCAGTACTTTGAGTCTGCAGAAAGAGCTTCAGAACCTTTCTCCCTTTATTCCTCCCTGAGTGAAGCTGTTCAGATCTTAAGACACAATCAGATGACATGTCTTAAAACAAACTACAGAACAGAAACTGTCTTACAACACAACATCTCTGGCAAACTGGTTCGATTCAGTACTTTTATTTTAGGTTATGACCAGTGGAATTTTGCTGGAAATGTTTCATGTTTCGAGATACACTCTTGTTTTGGAGCCAACGTAACGCCATACTCTTCCCTAAAACAAATGACCCAAGTCCTGATTCCATCCTATGAGGTTTTTATAGTTACTGGAGTCCTGAAACAAACAGAAATATGTAAAGTCACCTTTAAACTCAGAAGCAACACAAACTGTGTTTATGACAGAGAGAACAACAAATTGCATTCAATAACTGCATTACCAGTGGAGGGATTCTGGCTCATGTTTACAATTATTGGTCTTGTAATTATGTCTCTTTTACTTCCCTGTGTTGTTTGGAAATTGTATAAGATGAACAAAGTCTACAGAGTTTCATCTGTGTAGCACAGCACAGCAATCTAACTTTAGTTTACTTTTCATTATAAGTGAAAAAAATAAATAATTTGTATTCCTTTGCAAATAAACAAAAAAATTCAACTTGAAAAACATGGTTCTCTATCCATTTTTTTTTTTTTATCCAATTTTCCATTCAGTGTCATTGTATAACATGGTTCTCACTGTGCAATCGAGCATGCTGGAATTTTACTGCTAAATATTACTACTGTGGTGGTAAGTACTTTTATCTATACTCAAATTTAGCCAAGTGGAAAACAAAAGTTTATTAAAGCGTAGCAAGTTTGTAATTGCAGCTGAAAGTACAACATCCAGCAGAGGATGAACTTTGAACCTAACCTATGGATTGTTCTGGTTCTCCCCTCTGGTGGAAAATATGACATATGAGTACTTGACCAATAATAATTTCTTTTTAAAGCTGATCTTAGTGTCTTTAATTTTACAGAAATTTACTAAATTACTTTTGTGATATTATTAGTTTGTTTTTGGCTTATTAATAAAGTATAAAATTTGTTTTAAGTGCACCATGTTGTAAAAAATAGGACGTGTTCTTATACTCCTTTACCTGTTCAGATCTATCACAAGTTAACAACAATGATATGTGAATCTTTGAGTGATAAGTGTGATTCATACAAAACCCTTTTTACACAGCTGTGGACTGATTAGTAGTGGTTTATTCAGCTCTCGCCAGTAGCCAGCTATCAGTGACCAGAACAAGGAAATACATATTATGGGAGTTAACACCATCTTCACGTCCTGACACCACCTCATGACAGTGTTTTAAAGGGGAGGGCTATTCCTACATGGAGTCAAGACGTCACACATTCAGTTCTCACAGCTAATGTTCGATCACAGTTCTTTTTATGCGTTGTAAGTATTAAACCAGGCATGTATCTAACCAAATGCCTCCTGAGTCTGTGAAACCCTCATCAAGAGCCCCACAAACCAGTCTGCATATTGTTGTGGAAATAATATTTGCCCAAGACAGAAAATATGTGGTCCAAGAAAAAAAACTTACTCCGTGGAATGGTCGTCAGGATTTATTGCCAATGCAAGACACACATCATGTCACACAGGGCAGTGGTACATAAAATGTGTGCTGAGGCAGTCTCAGCGGTTTACATTTATACAGAATGTTATCAAAACAATGAACACTTCTCTTGGCACAGAGGAGAATATGATATGTGATAAAGTATCCAGCAAGAATGATTACTTATAAAACTCTTGTCCTAATTGTAAAACACTTGTCGGAAAGAAAACAGAGGATAAACAGTTAAGTCATGGTGACATTCAGGTTAGAGAAAAGAGGTCACTGACTCTTGGCCTGAGAAGAATGTGGGACCTAAGAAATAAGTTATTTTTCCTCAACATTTAATCATCAATTTAATCAGAAATAATCACATTATCAAAAAGATATTACTGTTCACCTAAGAAAAAAACTATGTGAAGTGTCTTTTAAAATCAGTGGATAATTTCTTCAAAGTGACAACAATTAATCAAACAAAAAAAGATTTACAGTAAGTGCAGCTTTGGTGGTTTACCTGGAAGAGGGCCTCCAAATCAAATTCAACTCATGGCCCACATACTTTTGCAGGTCTGTCCTGGTGTCATGGAAAGAGTTGATCAAACTCCAAGCTAACTTAGTGAAGCTGAAGTATGACTGTGTGTAGTGGACGTTGTGTGTGTCTGAAGGAAACAAAGAAAAAAAATAATTCAACATGGACTTCCACATAGCACTTCTTCCGGCAACTGGACCCAGGGCACCTGTTCTCGAATTGTAATTTTCCTTGATGGGAGAGAGAGAGAGAGAGAGAGAGAGAGAGAGAGAGAGAGAGAGAGAGAGAGAGAGAGAGAGAGAGAGAGAAAGAAATGTGTAAAACCAGGCAACCATCATGCTACATAAAATGAACTTTTAAAGCATTTAGAAAAGTTTGTTCCTAAAATTGCAAAATAGCTGTAAGTATCTAAGGTAGAAACTAAAACGATATCAGGTTGAATAAGAAAGCCTCTGTTTAGGTGCTAGATTGTTTTACTTTAGATAACTTTGGGATCACTTTTAGGAACAGATGTTTTCAAAACTGCACACAACATTTTTAAGATTATCTGTTAGCACCCTAATAGCAGCTAGAGAAACTTCAGTTTCAGTGAAAATGCAGTGTGAATATTGAGTGATAATAAAACAATGTCATTAAAGATTAAAGCAGAAGACTAGCTAAAAGCTAATAAAGCAGAACAGTAGCTGAAATCTAATCTAATTCAAGCTAAAAGGAGAAAAGCACTAGGTAAAAAAAAGATGCAGGAGACTAGCTAAATCCTTATCCTAAAGCAAAACTTTAAAAGCTAAAAGAAGCAAAACACCAGCTAAGATACAGGAGACTAACTAAAAGGAGCAACACACTAGCTAAAAGATACAAAATGCAGGAGACTAGCTAAAAGAAGCAAAACACTAGTTGAGAGCTAAAAGGAGCAAAACACTAGTTAAAATATAAAAGATACAGGAGATTAGCTAAAAGGAGCAACACATTAGCTAAGAGCTATAATAAACAAAACACTAGCTAAGAGTTAAAAGGAGCAAATCACTTAATAAAAGAATAGATACAGAACACAAGCTTAAAAGAGCTAAACAGTAGATAGAACACTTTTTTCTTGTTCAAACAACATTGGGCCTCATGCAAGAACATTTTGTATTCTTATCCTAAATTTCTCTTACTTTTGTTCGTATGAAGGGTTCGTACGAACATGCCACGTCAGATTCAACAAACGATGACGACTACTGTTGATGTCATGTCTCCTGTGGGTCGTACAGTCACATAACTAAAAATCTAAATCATATTCATCTCTCTCTAGTCCTCCATTTTTCCTTCAGTAAAATATTTTTAATTCAAGTGTAAACAACTGTGTTAAATAATTTTCATTTATTCAGAAGAAGAGCCACACCAATACGTCAGTCGCGCACCGTCCCCCCTCCCCACCCCCTCTGTCTCAAGTGGTGTCAGATGCGGTTCTGAAGAAAGCATTTTAAAATGTCTCCAAAATATGTCTGGTACTTTGGAGAAAATAGCTGAGCTGGTGTACTGAATAAATCTCAACAAAAAAAATTGATAATCTATAAAGCTCATTATATACAGAGACAAATTAAACTTCAATTAGTGCATAATTTAAGTTGGTTTATAGTTTGAGATCCTTATATTAATATTGTAGTGTAATACAACAACATTAATAGCCAATTTATATCAATTTAAACAATTTATATCATTAGTGTACATTATTACATTTAAAATTATAATTCTAATTCAAACAGAATAGCCTATTGTTAACATAATTATGGAGTGTGATTTATTTTCAACTCGAAATATCTTCAAACTAACGAAATATAAAGTTATTAGTGAAGAAAAATTGTCTGGATAACAGCAGACTGACTACACGTAAAATATATGACAAGTCTGGACAACACGTGAATTTTTTTAGAATATGAGAAAATTGGTGAATGCCACAAGTTCTCCTAAATCACTCGTACGCACAACTTAAGAACAAATCTGTTCATACAATTGGTTCTTGCAAGGACTAATAAAATGTATTAAATCATTTGACTAATTTATCATTAGATATAAACACAAAACATCAACATTCATATTTTAACACATTTCAAAAGATTCCACAATTTAAACAGTCGTGTTTTTTGTGAGTCTTAAAATGTATAAGAAAATTCTCTTAATCCAAATCAAATCAGTCTATTTATATAGCGCCAGGTCACAACATATGTCGTCTCAGGGCATTGTGTACAAAAAAAAAAAAACAATCTAAAGAAGCCAGCAGATTTTGTTGAATCACTTCGTCACAGTCTCACATCCTGAGCATCAGACAGTGGAGAGGAAAAACTCCCTTCAAACAGGAAGAAACCTCTAGCAGAAACAGGCTCAAGACAGGGGGTACTTCAGAGTGGGCGGAGCCTCGGAAAACAACTGATCCAAAACAAAAGCAGGTGTTCAGTCATACCTGAATGATCCTTTGCACAGAACAGTTGCTGGTAAAATGAGTGTAGGTCAGAGGTAATACACGAAGGGCTACCTTTTTGTGACATAGCTAAAAGTAGCAAAAGGCTAGCTTAAAGTAGTATCAGTATCTAAAAGCTAAATATAGTTAAAGGCTAACTATGTATAAGCTAAAAGTAGCAGAATGATGGCTAAAAAATAAAATTAACAAAATTTAAATAGCAAACAAATTTCAACGAAAACAATGTTTTTGAAGAAACTGAAGCGGTCTCAATGTATTTCTATTGGGGTAGTATTTGTACATAATTTTAAGAGTTTTAAAAGGTTTTTAAAGTTATTTATTGTTCAACAATGGGCTGCACCCTGCCCTGATAGACATTCTTGAAAAATTTTTGGAATTATGATTATACACCATTGATCCTGTAGTGATGATGGGAGTGAAAATTTCGAGCAGGTTTTAACTTCGTCACTGGGATGATGAAGGCAGCACTCCACCCCCCCTCCGAGCTGAATAATCTTCTTACTCACCGGATGTGATTCACCTAACTCACTCTGTTACAGAGAGGCCTCTGTTGTCTAAATGTTTGCTTGGTAATGTTGTGTAATGTTTAGAAAATGGAAAGTTGTGTGTCTTTTGAGATAAATAACTTCAGTGGAGATTTTGGCCTCATGGGCAGACCTGATTTCAATATCTAAGCCAAAATACAGATCTAATGAAAACAGGATTCCGTTAAAAGAACGCGCATTGCCTGCCAAGTTGCTTGCCAAATTTTTAAACAAAGATCTTGAGGGATTTATTACAGCTCATGTGTTGGAGATGACTTTCAGCCACTACCACAAGAATTATTAGCTCAAGATCTGTGAGGCGATAAATGCAATGACTATTGAGGTGAACTGTGTTGTTCTCACTCTGCTGTTAAATGAGATTTGTAGCATTGTTTGTGTACTTTAACCAGCAATAATCATTGCATTCCTTTTTCAGTTATTTTGTGTTGGAATCAAATCCCGGCAAGGGGACCTCTCTGGGTAGAGTTTGCATGTTCTCCGTGCATGCGTGGGTTCTCTTCGGGTACTCCGGCTTCCTCCCACACACCAAAAAGATGACTGTCAGGTGAATTGGTAACTCTAAATTGTCCCTAGGTGTGAGTGAGAGAGTGAATGGTTGTCTTTCTCGTTTGTCTCTTTGTGTGGTCCTGTGATGGACTTGCAACCTGTCCAGGGTGTACCCCGCCCTTCGCACTGTGACTGCTGGATATGGGCACCAGTGACCCCCATAACCCTAAAAGGAAGAAACGGGTTTAGATAATGGATGGATGGATGTGTTGGAAGCTGGAACGTTTGAGAACTGCTGCTTCAAACTGTATCTCTGGTTAGCTGTGTTTGTCTGTACCTAGATGTCTGCAGATTGACAGATGATTAGCTAATTCCATCCCACTTAGCTGATGTTTATAAGCCCCCCGCCCCACTCTTTACTTTTCATTTTCCTAACAGTGTCTTGATGTCACTGATAAAATTCTCAATTTTTTTCTCTGTTACCCTCTCCGTAAACTCTCGACTCATTCCTTCCCCTTTTCCATCACTTTTCCTCTTAACGTTGCTTTTGCTCCATGGCAAGGGAAGTTCCCATTCTATCCAGGAACAGGCTTCCACTGTGGAAACATCAATATGACACCGCTCTGGCTGCTGTCCATGCTGAGCATGGAATGGGATCTGTGGAATTAAAATTTTAGGGTTATGGACTCAACCTGTTAAATGTCTTAAAAAAAGTAATTTGCTCCTTTTTCTAAACATAGAACTTCAGTCACATATTTGATTTATTAGAGTTTTCTTCTCTAAAACTCCCTTTACATTACTGTACTTTGTATC
Source organism: Cynodonichthys magdalenae (assembly GCA_031762555.1). Taxonomy (NCBI): domain Eukaryota; kingdom Metazoa; phylum Chordata; class Actinopteri; order Cyprinodontiformes; family Rivulidae; genus Cynodonichthys; species Cynodonichthys magdalenae. Next base: position 12,822,127 of record JARVJO010000305.1, read on the forward strand.
AACTTTTAAACATTCATTCAATTTCTGGGTAAATTAAAGAAACACTAACTGCCTCTAGTTGTCCATCCCCATATAAACAAAAAATAGAAAATCTTGTGAACATCCTGACTTGATGACTGCATGCAAAGGAGATGACTATATCTGTCAATATCTTCCTTTTTCTCACCTGCTTCTGAAAGAGGACAGATATAATTGGCCACTTATCAGCCTTAATGAATAGAGAAGACACGTAGGTAGAAGCTCACTCACTCACACGAACACACACTGGCGCGCACACATACTCTCAGGAAACACAGCACGAGTCATCGTATTCAAAGCAGGCAGAAATAGAAACAGACTTCATGAGGTAACCACAGTGGCGTAAGCAATACCATTACCTCAACAATGAGCTTGACCAGTGCCCATTATTGTCTTTGAATGTGCAGTTGTGTGTGTGATGCCTTTTACTTATATAAATATATAATTTTTTGCTGGTCTTTTTGTAAGTTATGCCTGGTTCTTACACAGTTCCTGGACTTGCTTGTTTCTGTGTGTGTGTGTATTTGGAAATCGTGGGCAGTTTTATGTGTGTCTGTGACGATTTGGCCTCCTGGCTGCAGCTGTGGAAATGCTCCTCTGGGCCGCAACACGCAGTGAGGACAGTGGCAGAGACACTGATGGATGGATGCATAAATGACTGCTTGGGTAGAGGAGATAAACTGTTTAATAGAGACAAAAAGAGAAAATATATGAGTTGTGTTATGGAATTTATTTACAAAGACAGAAATACGTGGTCCAAGAATGAAGGTACTTCGTTGAATGGTCAGTTGAGTTTTATTGCAACAACAGGG
>JARVJO010000305.1:12823056-12834023 GCA_031762555.1 Cynodonichthys magdalenae
GGGTGTCATGAAAATCTGGGTCATTAAAGTATGTCATGATTTACTGGCATAAACCAAAAAGTAATATTTCTATTACAGTTGTTACTTTTATTTTATGTCAACTGGGTTTTCCTCAGGTGGCAACAAAGTTTGACTTTATCAGATAACTTGTAACTGTTGGAAGGTTTGTAGGCTGTGCTTATTTAGTTGTGGCTTCACATTTTTCTGTTTTATCTCAACATCACTTTTATAGAAGTTAAAATTGTGTGACTGAAACAAAACAGACAACTTAAAAATATAGTTTTAAATTGGATTTTAGATGCTGTGTTATCAGCCATCTGTCACAAAAATAGTGTGTTAGCATTTTGTTAATCAAATCTTTGAAAAATATCAAAAATAACATAGATTAACACAAAGCCGTTTTTAGCACTAACAAGGTGTTTCTCGATAGGTCATTTGCAGAATTGTTGTCATTAAGTTGATAATTGACTGAAGGATGATGTGTCACAGTACCTATCATGTACAAAATCATTTAGTAAAAGACATGACTTATATACTGTTCATCTGCTAGAGTTATTGTTTAGATAGAACATATTTTGTTTTTTCGCTGACCTCTTTGTTTTAAAGCAGAAACTGCACAATATGATGTCATTGTACAAGGAAACTCCAAAAAGAAAACTTTAAAAACCTGATCAGAACCTCTTAAAAAAATAGCAAGATATTCTGGCTTCTCTAAAGGTAAATACAAGGAACTGAGAGGTGGTTTAAAACTTTTCCACAGTTCTTTGTCTTAAATATCCCTTGAGGTATGTGCTGTAATGTGTCCTTTGGGATGTGGATGTTCTCTGGCTTGAAATAATTTATTCCGTTAGCTACCAGCCTCATAAATGTCAATATTTAAGTGTTTACTATGTTTAGTATGTGTGTTCTTGTTTATGGGTTTATATATGTTATTGTTGGCTGTAAATAAATTTACCCCTTGAGGATAATAAAAGATGCAATGAACCTTGACATGCAGTATATCTCCAACAAAGTGTCTATGGGATAATTATGGATGTCTCATTTTGATGGTCCACCACCAATCTGGTCAGAACTGAAGCTGACAACATTGAATTTTATGAGAGAAACAGTTTTTTGAATTGGGGTGGTATTTTCTTTTGAGACACTTCTGTCATGCAGCAGATGCCTTTCTTTAACTTTCTTTAATGGAATTTATGGTTTTTAGTTATAAATACAAAAATGAAATAACTAATATTTCATCAATATGTGACATCAAGTGTAAAATAACGTTAAAAAATGTCACTAACACATTTTCATTATTTAGTTCACTTTTATAATTTTATAATTTAGTTCACTGTTCTTATATTTTACTAATTTTAAATTGAACATTTAGTAAAATATAAAATATTATATGTAAATATTAGGGGTGCAACGATACAGAAAATTCACGGTTCGGTTCGATACTTTAGTCTCACGGTTCGATATTTTTTTGATACAAAAAATAACAATTTCCATGCCTTGTAATTTATTAGAATTAATTTTGAACAATTGTTTAACTTCAAAAGTACATATTTTAAATTAAATATTGTTGAAACAGCAAGTTTCTCAGTGGATCTGTGCTCCACTATGCACCCTAGGTGGAGCAGTCAAACACAGATCCACTGATCCTTCAACACAGAGCATCTTCAGAAAACAAGTTGATAAAATGAATTTTTAAAATTTGTATTGTTCGATACAAGAGTGTATTGAACCTAAAGCACTGTATTGAATGGTTCGATATCGATACATGTATTGTTGCACCCCTAGTAAATATGTTATCCTAAATCTGAATGTGTAATTCTCCACCTCCATTATCTGCTGCTTATCTGGGCCGTGGAGGCAACAGGTTCAGAAGAGAAATCTTAACATCCCTTTCCCCAGCGACACTTTCCAGCTTGTCCTAGGGGACCTGGAGATCTTAGATTTAGGGGATCGCTTTCACACTCGGCTGTGAACCACCCTAGTGCACATTGAAAATCTTGGCCCGAGGATGCCAACAGAACCACATCATCCACATAAAGCAGAGAGGAGACTGTGGTTTCCAAACCAGACACCTCCCTCTCCACAACTGCACCTTGAGTTTCTGTCCATAAACACTACAAACAGGATCAGAGACAAGGGACAGCTCTAGCGAAGTCCAACATACACTAAGAGCAGGCTTGACTTTGTGCCAAGAATGGACATAGCTCCTGCTTTGGTTATACAGTGACTGGATTGCTCTTAATAGCAACCCAGATACTCTTGCAACACCCCCCACAAAATGCCTTGTGGAACATGGTCACAAGCCTTCTCCGGGTCTACAAAACACGTGTAGACTGGAGAGGCACACTCCCATGACCCCCTTAGCAACTCCGCAAGGGTAAAGATCTGGTCCACTGTTCCATGACCAGTACGAAAGCCACAATGCTCCTCTTAAATATGAGATTTGACAATCGATCTGAGCCTCCCTTCTAACACCATTGAGTAAACTTTCTCGAGGAGAGCGAGTAGTGTCATAGCACAATAGTTGGAACACACATTCAAGCCCTCCCTTTTAAAAGTGGGAACAACCACCCAGGTCTGCCACTTCACAGGAGTTGTCTTGGTCCTCCATGCGATGTTGAAGAGAAAACCTTGACAGCCCCACAACATCTAGAGTCTTCAGCATCTCCATCCTCAGCACCCTACCACCTAGGAACTTTTTGACTACCTCGGTGGCATGGTAATGGACTTGTCTTCCCTGAGTCTTCAGACTGTCGTTCCTCAAAGGTGGACATGTAGGGTGTTTTAAAGAGATCCTTGAAATGTTCCTTCCACCTCTCATTAATGTCCTCAGTCTGGGTCAGCAGTTCCCCAGCCAGTACAGCCTGGGACAGAGAAAACTTTTCTTTTCTTAGGTGCCAAACAGTTTGCCAGAATCTTCTCAAGGCCATATGAAAGTCCTTATCCACAGCCTCCCTGAGATCCTCCCATGCCAGAGTTTTTGCATCTGCAACCACCAAAGTCGTAGCCCTTCTGACCACCCTGTACCCATAAGCTGCTTCAGGAGTCCCCCGGGAAAGCCAAGTCCTGTATGCTTCCTCCTTCAGCTTGACAACCTCCATCTTCAATCAGTGGGTCCTTTAGTTGCTGCTGAAACAGCCATAGCTCCCGGAAGTCGCATCTGCAATGAAGGCTCTGAACATGGCCCATTCGGATTCCATGTCCCCAACCTCATGACATGGGAAAACTGTCCCGGAGGTGAGAGTTGAAGTTTGCACGGAGAAGGGGCTCCACCAGATATTCCCAGTTCACCCTCACTATGTATTTGGGTTTACCATGTCTGTCTGGCAGCTTCCCCTGCCAACGGATCACCTGAGTGTCCAAGACACAGGGCCACAGGTCAGATTACAAAATTACAAAATTGATCATCAACTTCTGGCCTGGTACCAAATACTTATGGATCACCCTATGCTCAAACATAAATGTAAAAGTAAATCTTAATTGTTGTTGTTAAATCTTGAAGTTTACATTTAAGTATTTCAAAATGAAACAGCCTTTGCTGTTGGCGCTTGACCCTATGACATCACCATCTTGAGACAAAAGTAACCACTAACGCTGCACTTCAGGTAGGGATGCACCGATCCACAGTTTTCACTTCCGATCCGATATCTGAATTTCTGATATCGGCCGATACCGATACTATTCCGATACCATAGCTCTGTTTTGCGTCGCAGAAACAGTCACAGAGGGTCCGTATTTTTCATCTGAGGGAACATTATTAATATAATGGAACAAATTTGAATCTGATAAACCATTATTTGACAATTACTTGCATCCCTAACTCAAACACTGTAAAACTGTATAAATTAAACGATAAACATCCAAAAATACACCTTAGTTCAATCCAAACAAGCTGAATATCACAGATTTCATTACTCACTCCTCTCGCCAGATCGCCACCAAACTTCATTCAACTTTCGCGTCTTTTTATTTCTCCTGTTGCAGAATTTAGGCTCTTGACAAATTACATCAGTCATAAAATAGGAGATGATTGTTTATTCCGATTGAGATCAGGCTGAGACTGATGGAGAGTTTTATCCAGTCTGTCGTCGTGTTTCCTGGTGCCTCGCGCCCTGCTCGCGCTGCAGTAGCAACACGTTGAAAATGACGATCATTTACAGAAGAAATAACAGATCGGATATTCTTTATCATAACTTTGCTTTTACTTGACCTATCAACACAATTTAAAAAGTGGTGTATAGTTCGAAGTCTCTACTTTTAAACACACCGAGTCATGTTGTTGTGAAAAGTCGGGTTAGCTACAGAGGTGCTCCCCTGCTAGCTAGCTGCAAACAGTTTGGATTTCCTGAACGGAGGGGGTCTCATTACTCATTGAGACTCGCCTCTGTTCAGGAAATCCCCTCCCCCTCCACAGTTTGTAGCCAGCTAGCAGAGCAGCCGGCCAGAAATGTCTTCTGGAGTCATTTCAGCAGACAACATCATAGCACAGTCAGCGCTCATGGATCAGAAATCCCCCCGTGTTGGATTGGACAAATCCGATCCGTTAATTATGTTGGTATCGGAGCCGAAACTGAATCGGATCGGCACCATCCCTAACTTCAGATCTGCCTGACCACTGGTACCATCCATATTGTTTTCAATAAACACATTTTGAATTCAGCAACATTAGCAGCGTTAGCAGTGTTAGCAGTTGCCTTTGTCTAAGGATGATGATGTCCTAACAAGAGCCGAGCACCAACAGCAAAAACAGGTTTCGTTCTGAACAACTTAAATGTAAACTTTAACATTTAACCACAACATTTAAGATTTATTTTGCATTTACAAATTTAGATTTAGAATTTAATATTTACATATATTATTTAACATTTGAAGTTAACATTTAGTAAAAACAAATAGTAAAATGTAAGAACAGCAAGCTAAATAACTATAAAATGTTAGTGGAAATATTTAAACTAGGATTTTACATTCAAAGTGAGATAAATAATGAAAATGTGTTTTGCTTTACTTTTTATTTTACACTTTGTGCCCCATGCATGAAACTCCATTTGGTGTTTAAGTGACTTAATGTATGAGATGAAGTACCATCTTTCAAACCGTAACCGTAATCTCGTGGTTGCCCTGAGAATATTATTTGCATCAAGTCTTGTGACAAATCATATGCCATCCAATATTTAAATAAAATGAATGACCTAAAATGTCTTCTTTTGCCCAGCGGTGTGTGAAACTTTGAAGTACTCTTTGTATGTGGCTCATATGTTCAGTATATCTGTGAGCAGAAACATCTTTTTTTTGAACAGCAGCGGAGGGACTGCCCTCACTTTGCATTATGGGAAGCCCCGTTTGGAGCTGTGTCCTGTTAGGGATTTGCATGCTGACTGCTGAGTGCAGAGCTGCGGTCGTTGTAACAGTCTGCTTGATTTACCTCCGATCTGCCACTCTTCATGACACTAATAAGTTAATAGGTTAATAGCCATCGGAGCGTGTTTTGTTTCCCATAGTACATTAAAGAAGAATTTATCCTGAAATGCAGCCCACGTGTGTCTGTGTGTGTGTTTTATTTGTAGTGGAAACTCTTTGGGAATCTGTGCAATGGAATTTCTGGGCAGGATTTCTTCTTTTCCCCCAATGGAGCAGAGTAGACCATTCACACACGGCTATCTATACACAACATGAACACGTAGCACTGGAAACACACATCATGTCCACCTATTCATGGCCTGAAAGTCATTGCACAGACCATACTGTTTGTGCAACTCTGTCCTAAATTTAAATTACACGAGGATGTAGTTCTAAATCACAAAAAACGTTACTTGTATTTATCTATCAGATCTGCTTTTTACTGCTCTCCATCTGACTTTTTTTCACCCTCTTCCTCTTAACTGGAACCTACTGTAACATTTGTTTGACCCTTTGACTCATGTCTCCCACACTGACCACACCACTTCTGTCTGTCCTATGAAGATACATTGCTGACCTAGACTCCTATGGGCTTACACACACACTTATACACACACACTCCCACACATACACACACACTCACACTTCTGCGTCACTCTCCTGTGGTATTGCGAGTTACTGCAAGGCAGCTGTTTCCGTGTAGCCGTTTTACTGACCTTGATGTCAGAGCTTGTTTGTGTGTGATTGCCTGATGTCTTAGTAGGTTTTGCATATGTGGATGACATTATATAGGACCTTGTGCCACAGAGAGCAAAGTGGTCTACTGTGCAGTGATACACCAAAAGGAAGGAAAGTGATTCAAAGAAAAAAAAAAGTTTCTTAGGACTGTTCTCTACATACTGATTCTACAACTCTGAAACTCTACCGAAAGTGGTTTGGGAAAGGCACAACATGGGAATCACCTTTAGGATAGTATTTCATTGGTCTGTGGCTGTTGGAGACTAGTTAGCTATGTTACAAGGAAATATGCACATTTTTGCACATCCTTTTATTGAATTTATCCAGTTTTTAAGTAAATCCCATTGATTATTTGTGTGGGTTTTAGACCTGCTCATGATTCCTCTCAGAAGAGAGCTCTAATGCAGGTGTCTAAATACAGCTGCAGAGATGGGCTGAGATGCCCACGGCAAACTCGAGAAGGGTCCAAGATTTATTCAAGACACCTTAAACAACTCTGACTGGTTAGCGAGAATAATAATTTGACCATGTTTGAAAGTCTAGAAACAAAACTGCAGTCCTTTGTAACTCGCACAAGAAAACTGAGAATCCCTGTGAATGTTGCAAGACATTCTGGAACTTTATCTCAAATGTCATTTGCCAACTAGTCGCAGCTCAGTGAGATACTAGCTTTAGTTTTTTCACGTTTTTTTTCATGTGACATAAGCCTTTCACAAAACATTTTCCAGTCTTGTTCTTGTTTGTCCTGCCTCAGTGGGATTTAAGTAATGCTTGAGTTGGCATGGCGAGTTGAAGCTCACTTGCTGCTGTTACACCTTTGAGCTGCCAAGCAAGGTTGTCACAGAGCTGAGTTGGTGAGTAGGTGTAAAATAGGGTAGGCACCTTCAACACTTATCAGTTTGGTGATTAATTTGTGAAAAAAAAACACCATCACAGAACATAGCAATCTCTAATAGTGTATTTATGACTGACACAAAACCTTATTTTTATGTTAAATGTAGTAATTAATGCATATTGGATGGAGATTATGGATCATAAACTTGGGTTAAGGATTAGGGTTCTGTATGAATTGTTATAAATCAGTTTTCATTTAAGACTAAAACCTAATAGCTAATGGTATCAAAAATGTTGCTACTTTATTTTATTTTATTTTTTACAAAAATTCAGGATTTTTAAATATGTCAGACAGAACTAATTGACTGAAGTGAGTTCTTTTAAATAATAAATAAAATTGAACAAATTTTGTCGATACCTAATTTTAAATATATTCCGCTTTGCAGAAATAAAATTTTGTTAGTTTGTGCAGTTTTTGTTTGTGTGTGTGTGTGTGTGTGTGTGTGTCCAGTCATGGTCACCATGGTGAAGTCCTACTAAAAATCGTCATGACAACTCCAGCCATCGACAACCATGTTATAAGCCAAAACACGTAACTGTCTCCTACGCATCAACACCGTTCACACATACACTCATCCACACACACACACACAACAGACGCCCACATTGACAACGACGTATATGACAGATTTAAAACTGAGTGTCAAATTAGACTTGCTTGTTTACAAGATAATATTAGGACCTTGTTTGTCCTGCACAGATGGAAGGAAGAACTGGGAGGTCAGGAAATTATTCAGTGAAATTAAAATTTTCACCAAGTTTAGTCTTTCGCAACCATATCAAAATGGTGACCAAATAGAAATTTCTAAATTACAGATTGTGGTCCAGAGTAAAAAAAGCTAAAACTGGCATTTTTTTGTCATCAGAACATGTCCTTGAAATAAAAGTACCAGCAGCAAGTGCCTGCAGGCGACGACACCCTGGGGAACTGTCAGCACCAGCTCTCACAGCTCACCCCAGTCACCTCTGAACACACACAAACACACACATTCCATGTTCATCTGATGGTCAAGATAAAAAAAAAACAACCTTTCTCTTCATTTGTTCCTTTATTTGACCCATTTTTGTGCAGAGACTGTAGACTCTGCTGAACAGCCCCTCCTTGTTTCCACTGAGGTGGAAAATCCTGGTGAAGTGGGGAAAACGAGGGGAGTAGGAGGACAGGGGCAGTTGCAGATGAGCTCTAGGGCGGAGGAAGTATCACGATGAGTGAGTGCCTCCATTAACCCCTCCCCAAGAGGGCCGCCTTAGGGGGGCTCAGTGATTGTGCTCGTGTTAAGTGTGTTTGCTTACAAGTGTGTTTGATTATGTTTTAGTGAAAAGGTTTTTTGTTTTTTTTGTTTTCTTTTTTGGGAACCCAGCACTGGATCAAATAAGTCCTCCCCCCCCCCCCCATTTGTTTGGCTCCAGTAGCCAGAAAATGAGAAATTCCTTTGAATTTAGCTCCTTTTTTCCTTTTGGAGCTAACTTGTAGGGTGGTAACAGTTTTTCTGGTTTTTATGTTTTAGTTCATTTTGTTTTAGTGTTCAAACTTGTGAGAAAGAAAGAAAAAAATACTTAAAGCTGGTGTAACAAATATATATATTTGGACTTGTAGGACATCAAGCACCAAAAAGATTAATGATATTTTTAAAGCTTAAGTTATGACAGGGATGAGTATCAGCTACTACCACACCAGATCAGAGCTCAATGTCTTTCAATTTGACTGAATTATTGTCCTTTTTGTGTTTGTCAAAGGGACTCAGCTGTAGGGGCCACCTGGACTGGAAATTATTCTTAAACAGTTAGTTGTAGATGTTCCCTCTCTGATTATTTTCTGATAGTTTCATTCAAATCTGTCTGCTGGTTCATGAGATATTTTACTGTACAGGGACAAAAGGAACACACACACTAGGATATGATATACATGATTGCTCTTTTTTCAGCAGTGTGTTTAAAAATAATTTTGCAGGTCAAACATTCACCCTAAATGTTGGAAAATAAAATGAGTAATTGCATTTTTTTATAATTGTGAACTGATTTCCCAACTTTCAGGCATCTGATTAGGGAGTTTCCCTTCCATCTTTTGTTGCCACATAGAATAAGTCACGTTAAAGTTACATAATAAGATAGTTCATGTAAAGAGCAGTTAGGCTGGTGCCTTTACTCACTTCCAGTTTTATTATCATGGAGCAACGCTTCTCTTCAATGGAGAAGTTTGGAAAGCTGTTGATACATTTAAAGTGCTTTTTTGGTGGGGAACAGTCCAACTTTACAAGAAATTCTAAACAACAAACTTTTTAGTGCAATAATCTACAGGATAACTTTTTACAGCATCACTTCTGATTGTATCCTAACCCTTCTGTCAGCAGACAGAAGGGTTAGGATACCTAATTTTCAAAATAAAAGCTTTTTTGTCTTTCCCAGCACCGTAGTCAGGTCCCAATGTTTTATTTATCCTCCCTGTTAAAGGCGAGAGATGGGTGATAATGTTTTTGCTTGTTTGTGTGCGTGTTTATTTGTATGTCTGTTAGCAAAACATCTCATGAACTACCTGATTTGAACAAAATGCGGAAAGTAATCACTGGGTGTGTAGGTCTACAACCGATTACCTTTTGGAGTCAACCCATCTGAAAATGGCTGCCACAGCTAGTCAACCTTAGCAAACAAAAAAAATTGTTGTGTCTCAGTTAGTTTTACATATGTTGAGCTAAAAACGATGCTTTAGGAGCTAAAGAGTCATTCACAGCTCATCCTCTGAGTGATTACAGATTACAAAAATAATGTGATATTGTGTGAGGTCACAAACCCATAATTTCATAAAATGAGATGATTCAAGTTTAAAATTTTGGCACGAACGGTGGGAAGTTGAAGAAATGCTAAGCTATACCTTTAATCAGAAAAAGTATTTAAAATAATTTGCCACTCAGGAAAAAGTAATATTTTAGTTTTTCATAGGAATGTTCAAATATTAATAAATGTGTGACTTAAAAAAAAGCTGCAATGTGACATGTTTTTGTGTGCAGCTGTGGTTTGTAAACATTCAGTAAATGGACCAAAACCTTAAGTGAACACCTGCGTTACATTTTACAGAGCCGGATTTAATGAAAATGAGGTCGGCGCCGTCGATACTCATACGGTCCTGCAGGGTTTGAGGTTGCAACTTCACGACCAGGATCGCTTGTCAGTCTGCCATGATTCCCTCCGAATCTTCTGGCCACAAACAGAGCGGCTTTGTGGTACAGTGATCAAGGTAGAGACAACACCTCCCACTTGAGTCTCGTTTGTTAGTTTCATCCTGTTACCATGTGATGTAAATGGAAGTGAAAACACCCACTCTGCTCTTAGTGCCATGACAATCATTTGACATCAGTACTGCAATGACACAGCGCTATTATCACCTGGGTAGTCCTGCTGGGTATTTTCAGAGAGATTAGCCAATTGGTTTGTGAGGTGATGCTGAAATGAAACAGTGTGTGGGCTGCACTGGAAGACGTGCAGATCCAAGTAAAAGTTACTGTAACAGTTTGAGCAGAAATCAGGGATTTAAGCAGCCTTTATAGTCAAAAGAAATTTTTATTCACGCACAAAATTTTTTAGAGCTGCTAAAAGATTTTGACCCTTGAAAGAAACCTGTACACGCTGTGTAAAGGGCAGTATTTCCTGTTGAATTGTGGATTCAAAAAATAACAAACTTTCACATTGAATTATATTTTCTCTTAAAGAGGCCAACTTTATATATTTGCAAAAAGAGAAGAGAATTATGGACCAACTTTGAAATACAACATCAAATTAAAAAATGTTAGGATGTTGTGTAAAATGTAAAAAAAAACTAAACTAAAAACAGAATATCCTATTGGCTTCATCAGATCGTGATCTCCAGCTCTCGCTGGAGCGGTTCGCAGCCGAGTGTGAAGCGGCCGGAATGAGGATCAGTGCCTCCAAATCCAAGACCATGG
>JARVJO010000305.1:12859406-12881008 GCA_031762555.1 Cynodonichthys magdalenae
AATTACTGGGTTATTCGCATCAAGCTAGTTGATGGAAACACGTCTTGAGTCGCATTTATTATTCATTTCCTTTTTGCAAAATTTTTAAAATTCGCTCTAAATTCGAATTAAATTGGATGGAAACACGGCTACTGACTGCTGGGGATAGGCACCAGCTCCCCTGCAACCCTGAACTGAAAAGGGGGCAAAAAAATGAATGTAAAGATGGAGAGTTTAACAAGCTGGTGTTTGTGAATGCTCATTTCTGCTTTCTGACTGTATTCATAAACCCTGCAACAAAAAGGAGCTACACACAACAAACAGGCTCTAGAACCAACAGCATGTGATTTTAAGAGTCAGCAATGTTTACAAATGGTGCGTCAATCAACGTTATTAATTTATTTGGAAACAGGGATTGTGAAGGCAATTGTGTGCAACGCTCTTGCCCCCTTTAAAGATTGTGTGTTTGTGTGTGTGGAGGGGGGATGGGGGGGTATCATATATTTTCCAGGCACACAGTTTAATTCTATACCACAATCATACCACAATTAAGTAACTTTAGCCCCATCTCCACGAACAGGTTTTTACGCAGTTTGGCTTGGCTTGGCCTAATGCGTCTCCATTAGGTTCCAAGTGCGCTCAACCGTGCACAGCAGCCCTGTTTCAGAACCTCCTTGCCAGTGGTTCTAAGTGGGTAGAAGCAAGTACAGCACACTTACAATTTTTAAGTCAGAGCAGAATTGTGCCTGTTGATTAGCTCTGTGATTGATTGACAGAGGAAAGGTGTTACTTGTGCAAACTTCCTCCTGGAGAGAGACGCATTTGATTTGGAATATGAGCGTACGGTGGGATACAACGACATGGTGAAGCAGTGATAAAATTATCTAACCTTTTTGGCGATCTTGAGAAAGGCAGAACTTGTAAACACTTCCTGGAGAGAGGAGGAGACGAAGCTGATCAGATAACTGGGAGGTTTCGAACAAACTGGCCGCCAACGGTTACACAAGCACTTATAAACAGCACCACGACAAAATAAATAAATAAATAGTAAAGTCAGAACGGTAAGACCACAACGGCTTTTTTTTAACACAACAGTTGAAGCCACTGCGGATGGTCCGCCCATAATCACACCCACAGAGTGAGGGACACACTGAAGTGGAGACACATGCACAGTGAGCAGAACCAACCCAACCCAAAGTGAATCGAGTCGAACAAAGCTCATTGAGACGGGGCTTACGGTACCTTTAGTTGTTATAAATAAGCTGTATATATCAAAAATAAATTTGACTTTGCATCATAGCCTTTGTAAATGCCTTGAAACTGGCCTTTGTCTCTTTAGGACCCTCGATCTTATTTTGCTTATGTTTATTATTGTCATGGTTGCTAGGCTACAGGACATACGCCGGGGTAAGGACAGGAGGCTAGACCATTCAAATTCACAGCCACTTTTTTCCGGTCTTCGCGGTCCACCAAAGACCCGGCCCACCAAGGACCTGGCCCACCTAGACGGGCCGGGTCCTTTGGGGGACCCAGTCTCTGAATTTGAACACAGTCTTTGGCTGCAGACTGAGCTTCAGGGAGGAACTTTGTGTAAATAGAGGGTACCTTGTAGCAGCAAGCATTTAGCAACACGCCATTTAGCAACAGGACGAATCCCTACCTCTTGTCGCTACTGTTGCCCCAATACCTGTTAGTACCTAACAGCCATGACATCAGTCATGGAGCCCAGAGTGGAGAAAGACAGAAAAGTCTTCATCTAGGCTGGCCTACTCCAAACAAGGGCTAGATCCTTTGATATTATAGTTTTTTGAGTTTATACTGGAAAAACTGACACTACTCTGAAAGAATGCAACATTAGCCAAATTAGACCTGTACCCTTTTGCATTACATTTATTTAGTTTGTTGCTGCTTTCTCAGCATCTGTGACTACATGAATGTACATATGTGTGCTGCCTGAGCACAGATGGATCGCAGGTATGTCGACGGTGCCAAGGCTGCTTTATATATCGTTCTGTTGGGAGTTTAGTCAATCTTTGCTGACTAGACTTGCTAATCAAATGAACTGATACACACAGCTCCTGGTGAAAACTATTCTTTGCTCTGGTCCAGCAAAGGGTTGGTCCTGTGACAAAAATTCTTTTTTTTATGTGGCAGAGCTTTTGGTAGCGGAAAAATGGAAAAAGCTGGTGCTACGCAAGCTCTGGCTCCAGTATAGGTGGAACACAACCTTATTTCAAAACACCTGAACCTAAAAAAGAGAAAAAAAAATCAAGACAAGAGAACTGAAGATGCACAACAACGAGCAGGCAAAAATAAAGTAATGAGGAATTTAGAAAAATGGGAGGAAAAGTGAAAAGATGAGAGATTTCATAAGAGTGGCAACATGAGTTAAGGGAGGGTAGAGGGCAGAGGACAAAAAGAAAACAGACACCCCTTGAACATTTCTCTTTTTCTCAATGTCTTTGGAAGCGTCCCAAATCTGCAGACACCGGAGAACCTGGGGAACCCTGGCCTCAATTACATTACATCACACACACGCCCACACACACACACACACACACACATAGCTTGAGTGTAATCTGTCCCATAACTCCACCGCTGCCAACCCCGTCTTTCCTTTCTTTCTTCCTCCTTTTCTTCTCATGTTTTCGAGTCATTTTTTTTCCAATGCTCATGACGCACTCCGGCATAATGAAACTGTTAAGAGGAGTCCGGTCGAGGGCTGAGACCAAAGGCAAGTGGGTGGGGAGGAGTGGGGGGTGGGGGTGTAAAGTGACACTACGCCAGAGTACTATATTTACAATGTGCCTCTTTAACACATGGCCTATTTATAGCTGCCAAATCTTTTCTCTGTGTCTGCCACACACTGGTGCACCGTCACAAGCTTGGGCATCGAATGGCTCCGGTGGATTGACACCACTCTGTGCTGCCAAAGGGAACACGCCTTATCCTCTAGCGTGTTCCTCTGCAAACCCCAAACCTTTCTCTCTCTCTCTTTCTGCTCCAACCACCCTCAACCCTACACTCTCACATTCAGGTTCAGGACATTCCCTCCTCTCCATTCACGGTGCGCGCTTGCCTTTTCTTTCCCCCATCTCCCATGAGTCTCTTCCTAAGATGAAAGGAGAGAAGAGGGACTTAAGTTTCTGTTGTGACTTGCCTTTGCTTTTAAAAAAGGGCAGGGAGACAGGAAGAGCAGGTGAGATAAGAAGGGTTTAGATGTGCTCGAGGATTAAACTGAGATCTTATACTCATGAAAAGCATAACAGCTGCAGCAATCGCAAAGTTCAGAACACAATAAAACTGAAAAAAGGAAAGGGAAGAAAAACTAGCATGCTGTGTTTGCGAAATGTTTTTATTTTTATTTTTTCGACAGCACAGTGGCTCACTTGATACAGTTGTCACCTCTCAGGAAGAAGGTTACCAAATCAAATCAGAGCCAATATGTTTTGTGGGTGGAGTTATGTTCTCTCCATGCATGCGTGGGTTTTCTCCAGGTACTCTGGTTTCCTCCCACAGATCAAAAACGTGTGTTAGGTTAACTGGCAACTCTAAATTGTCTACTGGTGAGAGGTGAATGGTTGTTTGTCTCTATAGCTATGTTTATATTTGCTAAATTATTTGATCGGATTGAAATGTATTTGGATTAAATAATCTGAATATATCGTTTACATTAACACAAAATTAATTATTTCAATCATGATGAGTGTTTACATGCACCAGGCTTTTATTCAGAATAGAATTACTGACATTTGCAGAGTTGTAAACTTTTAATTTATTTAACCTTTATTTATCCAGGTAAGTTGTTTGAGAACCACATTTCATTTACAGACATGACCTGGCTGAGAGACTGCATGAATAAATAGAAACATACAGCATACAACGAACAAACATTTACATTAAAAGAAATAAATGTAGAAAGAAGAAAAAGTGCTAGTGTGTGTGTTTTCAGGATTGTCAACAGGAACAGGTATCAGCGGTAGTGTTTTGGATTTAAATGTTCCCCAAAACAAACACAGACGTTCGACTTCCATGATGAACATAAACAAATATTCTTTGTCTTCTGAGTGCCCAGAATTGACCCACGCCAGGTTTTAATTTATTGACATTACTGCACTCTGTGTTCCTACACTTTGGACCATTAAGGTGTTTGATCATTTTGAGCTCTTTCAAAGTTTCTAATAGAAATGTTGTATCTTTAACCAGCCAATTTTGCTTCCCCGACATATAAGCATTCCCGCTTCTTCCTTTCAGGATCACAGGGATCACTGGTGCCCATATCTAGCAGTCACTGTGCGAGGGGCGGGGTACACCCTGGACAGGTCGCAAGTCCATCACAGGGCCACACATAGAGACAAACGAGACAGAGACAACCATTCACTCTCTCACTCACACCTAGGGACAATTTAGAGTTACCAATTAACCTAACAGTCATGTTTTTGGTGTGTGGGAGGAAGCCAGAGTGCCCAGAGAGAACATGCAAACTCTACCCAGAAAGGTCCCCGGGCTGGGATTTGATCCGGTGACCTTTTTGCTGAGAGGCATCAGCTTTACCAACTGAGTATACCAACTGAGCCACCTTGCTTTGAGCTAAAATTGAATGCATTAGCTGAGAGTCATCCCCAAAACATACCGTGAGTGCTAGCTGATTGCATAAAAATTAATAAGTATTAACTGTTAGTCAACACTGCTTCATTCAAGTCTTGTGCTTTTTTGTATGTTTTCAGTTGCAAACTTTAAAGTTTTGCCTATATAAAGCTACAATCTGTTGTAAAGCAGAAGCAAAAATAGAAAGAACAACAAACTCAGAAAACCTCAAGCAAATGACCCAGGGACTGTTACACAACATACGATTGATTACTACAGGCTATTACGGGCCCTCAGCTGCCTCTCGGGTTTTTGACGTTTCACCGTATCACGGCTGACCCTCCAGGCTGTGTAAACCTCACCTCAAACATGCCAACTAATAAACCCAATTACGCAGTTGATCACATTTATTTATGAAAGGAAGCACACACGAAACATTCCTGGAATTTTTCAGAACACACAATAAAATCTGCACACTGTGCCCATAGACACATTTTCCACATTGTGACGTCATGAGATCAGTGTTTGGATCATATTGTGCCACCTTGGGGGCAAAGCTTGTGTCTGCTGATCAAAACCCAGAGCTCGAATTAAGTGTCCTTCAGATTGTTACAAAATCTCCTTGTGTACTTTGTGTATGTAAGTCATTCAAGATTTCCCCCACAAACTACTTTTTTATTTGGTCTTAAATCATTTTTACCCATTTTTCCATCCTGTGGTTAGAAAGCAAATCTGTGTTGTTTCCAGAGGTGCTAACTATATTTAGTTTCCAA
Source organism: Cynodonichthys magdalenae (assembly GCA_031762555.1). Classification (NCBI taxonomy): domain Eukaryota; kingdom Metazoa; phylum Chordata; class Actinopteri; order Cyprinodontiformes; family Rivulidae; genus Cynodonichthys; species Cynodonichthys magdalenae. The sequence goes on from JARVJO010000305.1 coordinate 12,864,746, forward strand.
TTGTAGATTTAGATTTATAGACCATCAAAATGTTCAAAATTGTTAACCTTTTTGTTTATCCCAGGAGTGAAACTGTAGTTTTTTTGGTAAATCTAAGCTGATCAGACCTGCAGGGAGTAATCAAAATTTAATACTTACTCATCATTTAAGACCACTTTTCAGATCGTTTGATGTGATTTAAAGATTAATAATTAATATATTGCCTGTTGTAGATAGCTCTTTGAACAACCTGAATTAAAAAATAAATAAATTGACAAGCTAACAGCTAGCCTAATTTGGGGCTAAAATCCAAGTGGATTGCTGGTTTATTTGCAAGTTTTTTTGGCCTTCCTGCAATCACAGTTTTAATTGTATTTGCTTTCAGTTTTGTATGATACATTTATTTAGGTGGAATTTTCTTTAGTAGCAGCAGCTAGCTGTAACACCACTGGTGCAGCCTGGAGCACTTTCAGCACCTGCAGTGCTTTTTTCCTGCGGCAAACAGAGATAAACAAATATTTTCCCTGAGCTTGCATATTTCTTTTGGTTTATTGTTTCTGTCTGTAAATATCACAAACTCTGTACAAAATTTTCTGTCCTCATCTAAAAATGAATAATTTTTCTGAAAACACCAGGTCTAAAGTTATCAAAACCTTTTTTTTTTTACATTGTCACACATTTTAGAAAACATCACTTTCTATTCCATTTTAAACATGCTACTGAATTCAAACAGTACCTGGGTAAATAATGATCTTGGACTATGACCAGTTAGACAGTGAACTCATATGTCAATCATTCTTTTGTAAGAAAATATAATCTACATATTAAACTTGTTGATGCAGAGTCCAGGCATAAACTATCTGGAAACAATAGAGGAGAACTAAAGCTCAACAACAGCACAGATGCATTTTAACTACAAAAATATAGAAACAAAATGACTTTAATGACATGTTTAAACATTTTAGTTAATGTAAAAACTGTTTGTTTTGATGTAAATAATTTGAGGACTCAGAACTGAGGTGAGATGAGAAGTAATGTGAGTGAGCTCTCTGCATTTGACCGAACTGAGGATAAATTATAAATTTATGTCCTGGGGACCCCACGCAGCGGGATTTCTATTTTGTAGAGTGAAATTTTATCCATGAAGTGGTCTTGCGTGTGTAATGTAGGTCTGTTTTTTGGTTTAGTATGTTTCTCTCCCTCTGGAGCATGACAGTGAGGTATGCTGACAGTCAGGGGCTGTTAAACCATAATACAGGTGTATGTTGTATGTGTGGCAGAGCTGCGGCACTATTTGTTGGGCCTATTTGGGCTCAGCAGACGTCCGTGAGCGTAGTCCGTGTGTCTGTATGCATATCGGTCTGTCGTATGTCGCAGTGCTGCTGTAAGTTTGCCTGGGTGTTTACTCAACAGGGTGTTAACGTCAGCCTTGTAAATCAATGTTTATCTTCACACGTGTCCAGAGAGGACTATGGGAGTGTGTCTACACCACTTTGCTTTGCCATCATCTCTTCATTGTCCCCAAACACACACGTACTTAATGTGTCCTGAGTCAGCCGTTGTCGAGCCGCTGCCAGCTAACGTGCCGACCACTTGGTCGGCCCAACTTCAGCACAAGGCGATGGTAGTTTTCCATGTGTTTGTGGTGGAGGGCAGAGGGGGCGTACAGTTGCTCACTTGCCTCGGCTTTCCATTGTAATATCTAAGGTGGGCGGTGTGAGAGCGTCACCACTGCTTCCTGTGCGCAATGTTTTACACAGTCAGTCACACCGATTCAAGATGATTTCACTGACTGTACACAACAATGTGGCACACAGAAAGAAAAAAGGGGAACCACATCACAATGCTCCACTAATAACATGCTGCAGTCTGGGTCGACCCCTCTCTGCCTTCTCGCGGAAGCCTTTGGGAGGAGGTTTGTGGCCGTTTTCTCAGCTCTCCCCTGGGACTCGTCTCCAGCTGCTGTAGCTTAGCCCACTCGCAAACCTCAAAACCAACTCCACTGATCGCAGCCGGCATGCTGACATCATTATCCAGAAGTCCATGTACAGGACAGGAAGCTCAGACCAGAGCATACGCACTGATGCAGAGACGTCACAGAAGAGAGAAGTTACACAGATTCACATGGAGCATTAAGTTCCCAGGGCTCAGTTTTGGTCCATTTTTTTGTTACGTCTAAACTATTAGTATAAAAATCCACTAATTTGCTATTATGCACTGCAGTAGTAACACTCAAGACAGTTATTTATTATTTATGTCATATGAAAATATATATCTAAAGTTAGATTTTTCAACCAAAAGAGTGACTCCCAAATAACTTTTGGCAGAAAACTTAGCACAAGATCTAAGAGATTAATCCATTCAGCTGCTCCAGCTACTGAAGTTTTAGCAGAAATGGTTTACTGAAGGGTCCTTGGTGTAAATGAAACTCATTAAGAGAAGTGGAAGCAACAGAAGTGGACAATCATGAGGCGGGATATGTTACTCTAAAAGCCCAGCAGACTTTTCTGAGACAGAAATGAGAGAAACACAATTTTAGTTCAAATGTACCTAATGTGTAGCAAGTAGAAGGAGATGAACCAGTTGTTTTGTACTAATACAAATTATGTTTTTCCACTGCCATTTGATGTCCAACAGTTGAACTTACTCTATTTTTTTATTAGGGATCTGGCTGATATAAATAAATTACATGTAGAAAATGTTGACTGAGTAAGTGAAGGAACTAAGGGACAGAAAAACTCACTTTCCAGGTCATTGTTGGAAATCAGACAATAACTTCTGTACCCTCACATTGAATGTTCTGCTTCACTCTTTGCACCTCTTTTTTTTCAATGTGTTTGTTGTGCTTCCTGTCAGTTGAAGTGTTAAAGGAATTTTGTGCCTCATCATCTATTGTCCTTTGAGGTGAACACTCTAGCTTTTCATGTTCACAACCTTCCTAAGTCAAATTCAAATGACAGCATCCATTATCTTTTACTCGCTTCTTCTTTTCAGGGTCACAGGTGCCCATATCCAGCAGTAACTCTGTGAGGGGTGGGGTACGCCTTGGACAGGTCACAAGGCCATCAGAGAGACACATAGAGATAAATAACAATTCTCTCACTCACATCTAGGGACAATTTAAAGTTACCAATTAGCCTAAATTTCATCATTCTGATATGTAGGAGGAAACTGGAGTGCCCAGAGAAAACTCACACATGCATGGAGAGAACATGCAAACTCTACCGAGAAAGGGCCGGGATTCAAACCTTTTCGCTGAGAAGCAACAGCTGTACCAACTTTGCCACCAAAAAGAAAACGATGAACTTTCAGAGAAACCTTGAGGCAGTTTAGTGGAGAAATGGTGAGGTGGAGGCCTCGGGCATGGCTGAAACTAAACATTGATCTTATGAAAAATAGAACTTCAGCTGCCATTTGTGATATTTGACATGACATCCAACGAAAAGCATATTTCAAGTCATGTACGTCTATAAGGACGTGCTCTTGAATGTATGCATGTTTGTATAACCTGCTTCTGTAACTAATTTGGTCCCTTAACTTTTTTACTAAGTGATGTCATTTCAATGTGGCGTTGAGTTTGCCATGTTGCAGTTCCATGCTTTTACAATTTTACAAAACTCTTGATAAAGGGTTGTTGTCATTTCATGTATCAGCAGCATTTTAAGGCATTATTTTCTCTATTCTTATAGGTATTTATGTCCTAGGTCTTTACAGGAAAACTTAAAATGAAATATATCACCCCGCATTTCTTGTATGTTCGTATATCTTTGTACCTTCATAGCTAGATGTCACTAAATTCCATTCATTGCATCTTTAAAGTATTCTAAAGGATCCAAAAGTTGTAGTTTAATCCCCTAAACAGGAAGTTGTTTTTGTGTTCCTACAAATCACTGAGAAACAAGAGAGTCATCAATATAAAACAGTCTCATCAAAGAATAAAAAGTTGTCTCCTAAACAAGTAAAGCTCTTGTGTTTTCTCGTATTCCTTAGCTTATTTAAATAATGTATGGAGCAACAGTTAAAGTCCACGGCTTATAGTTGGGATGCACACACACCCGCATATGCTTCCGCTGTCGTGTTAATTTGTGTTTGTGGTGTGTCCCTGCTCATCAGTCATTCACCGTGGCAAATCTATGTGAGAAGAACTCGCAAGTCTGCAGTTTTTCTCCCCCAGCTAATAGTTTCTGTGTTCATTTTGCCTGTTCTTCTTTCCATCCATTCATCCATGCATGTGATCAGCTAGTGAACATTAGGAGCAAAAAGAATCCCTAAAGCATGAGAGCTGAGAGAGCGTTGGAAAAAAACAAGAATAAAGCAGGAAACTTTATTTACCCAAACAGGAGTTTAGAAAATAAAAAATATAATACACTCATGATTTAAATGCCTGGTTTTGAACCATCTGTAATGTCTGGTTCACACGGAAAATTTTAATGTTGTTAACCGATTTTCAAAGACTGAGAGACCCCACACATGAGAATAAAAAATTATGGATATGACAGGTTTTTCCTACATTGTGTGGTGTACAGCTACACAACAAAGACAGCACACCATACACAAACAGATTTCACTCATGAACATTCAGTCAGATGAGAAATCTCGCAAAATTTCTGGAGATCAAATGTGAGAACATGGCCGATGAGGAAGAAGCAATGACCATAGTTTGTGGACATTTTTAACAGAGAAAAGACAAAACAAAAAGATGTCCACCAGACTTTCTGGTACACCATAGCAGTTGTTTTGTCTTCTGTATTTTGGATTCTCCTCCATGTTTATGTCACCTCATTTTCTGATTGGCTACATGTCACATTCAACAGGCTGCAAGCTCGTTTGTCTTTGGGGAACACCACACATGCTAGGATATCAGGTCAAGGTAATTCAATATATTGAATAACTCCAATTTGAGATTGGAGCTGTCCTAACGTCCTTCTGAGCCAAATAGATCACTCTTAACACACCACACACAACAGGAACATCTCCTGAAATTGTTATCACGATAATCTGAGTGTCTTTAAGATTGTGGGAAGGGCAAAATAAAGTCATCAAAATCAGCACAGTTATCTTACCTTGTGAACCCGGGATAAGTTGAGGACGTGCACACACAGCATCCAGCAGCATTTAGGGGTTAAGAACTTTGCCCAGAGGCATTTTAGCCATCAATACTGGAGTGGGACAGCTTCAGTAATTTACTGCTTCAGCCTAAAACTTTACCTTCCAGTCACGAAAATGAACAAACTACAATTTCCCAGTCAATTCTATAGCCTCTATGTCCCAGCAGAAACAGTAAAGATAGTTTAATCTCAAAGAGATATTTAATCACTAAAGTTGAGTTCATGTGCTTTAAGTGCTGGCTTTATGTTCAATTTCAACTATTTACTTTTAAAAGAAGTTAGACTTATTTTATTAAATATCCATCCATTTTATTACCTACTAAATGCTTAAAATAGATATTTATATTATAGATATTTACACATTAGTCTCATATTTTTGTACTCATACAATTAGCCGGCAAAGCTTTTGATATATTTAAAATAAGAATGAATTTAAAATAAGACTTTAATTGTAAGACTGTGGTACTATGAATCACTAAAATGACAGATCTGTATCTCATATCTGCCAAAGCAGCAAAGAAAAAGGTGGTAAAACTCAGAGGAAGAATCCCATTTTTTCCCCCTGTCACAGCAAATTCCATCAAACACACACCTTACCCTGAAGCTAGCTGAGACTTATGTCTACAGGACTGAGCTTATACTATCCTCTGCTTTGGACGTGTCTGTGCTCAAACGTTTTGCAAGCCCTGACATTTAAATTTTTTTTTTACCTGATTAGCAAGTTGGACATCTTGAATGAATCCCTGCTGAGAGATACAGCAGGTAGACATCTGTGTGAAAATGGCCTGATAATGATGACATATTAGCTGTGTAGCATGGCATCTGCTCATGGGGGTGGGGGGGGATACAGGGCCAATATGCAAATTCTTGCACCCAAAGAGAGTTAACCATGTAACCTATAATTGAGGGCAATGTGTCAAATCTGCTGCAATCACAGCAGTGATGAGAGTTAAACATTTATAGGCATGCTAACATTATTTGTGGGAGACTTACTAATAAAGTTACATTTCTGGAGAGTTCATTTGCACTCATGTTAGTTAACCTGACCACATGCCTGTAGCAAAATGCGAGGAACACTTGTGGAAAGGCGCTGGCACAGCAACTTCACCATCAGGAGATTCATCCACAGACAAAACTCTCTTAGTCTTGATTCAGAGCAAACTGCTTCAATTCAGATTCCATAATTCATCTAAAAAACCTACCACAAGGACATGCACACGAACATATATGACAGGAGGCATTGCTTAAACAATCCTTGAATTTGTACACAAATTTAACTGGTTGCACTGGTTGGAGCAGGTACAGTGGGGACGAGGAGGCAAAATTAACATTTTCTTACAAACTCTAAGACGTGAAATAAATTTGAATCTATTTTTTTTTTTACGGATAATCTGTACAACTTAATATTTATTATACTTTACGCAAAGTAAAAAGAGTAAGACATATATGTTCATAATAACATTGAATAATTGTATGAAACACATTGATTTCTGATCAGACAAAACCCTGATCTCTGTGTGGACATGTCCTGCGGACGTCCACTTCGAGTCCGCATTGACTCCACCTTGAGTTTGCTAGGACCTCTTCGGAGCAAAATACGGCTAAGTATGTGGGGTCCTTTAGTGGTTAGCACTGATGCCTCACAGAAAGAAGGTCCTGGGTTCAGTCACGAGTTCGGACCTGGGGTCTTTCTGTGTGGAGTTTGCATATTTTCCTTGTGATGGCCTGGGTTTTATCCGGGTACTCTGGTTTCCCCCACAGACCCAAAACATGTACAATAGGTTGCCTTCAGGCCCAGACCTTCCTTGCAAAATAGATCTGTGATCTTAATGGGGTTTGGCTGGTTAAATAAAGGTTAATAATAAATTGAATAAAAGATTAATTCATCCAAAATAACACAAAAATCCTGGCTTAATCCTTACTTTCGTGCAACGAGCCCCAGCGTCTGTCACATTGAGACCATATAAGGGATCCTGAAGACTGATATCTGGTATTGAGGACTATATCAGCTGTAAGACTGATTTATCTAATGTTTAACCTTGTTCTAACTCATATCTATAACACATGCTTAAGACACATAATGGTTTGTAGTTTCCTCTCTAACTTCTCTTTCACTAATGTTAGCATAATTCTGATATTACGTATTTTATGTTTGATGTTTTTTTTAGGGCAAATGAACAAGCAACGCCACCTTAAAAAAATGTTAAATGTTGTTTGAACATAGATCAACATGCTAAGTGCAACTTAGTTTTTTTCTTGTACTTGAAAAAACAACATTTAATGAGATTATTAAAATGCAACACATGCAGTAACTTTTGTGTTTATTTTGTGGTAAATATATACAATTAGAAATCACCAAGCTGCAGCCTACCAGCCTGTTGTTGTGTATCAAAGACTGATCACACCTAAACCAAGCATATTTAGAATGAACACAGGTTTCACACTTGCGTATTTGTCATATTTAGACTTTCCTGCTACAAATGTTGGCTCAGATGCACAACAGTGTTTTTTTTTATTATACAGTAAAAACAAGCTCTGTGTTAGCCTCCAGCACTGAACAAAAAATTTACAAATATAAAATGTTTTATATTTTTTTTGTTGTTTTTGCGTATAGGTCAGAATTACCTAAAAATATAATTTTATAAGTGTCTGGTGATAACTGGATTCAATGTACAGTCCCCTCTGATTCTTATTACCCTGCAGTGCTACAGAGGGAGTGGAAAATTCACCTAAAAATACACTGCACATAAACAACACTCACACAAAAGCCAACGGGTCTTTTAATATTAGAAAGCACAAGGCTGACACTTGAGATGCTCCGCTTGGTTCACCCTCCTTAAATTAGTCCAGCAGCCACAGTATCCCTCAGTGGTCCTGGTTTGATCCGCCGAGCGGCAGGCGGGGCCGGTGGAGGGTTTCTGGGGGGGGGGATACATGCTTATGACATCACAGCCCAGCTGGCAAAGTCTGCGTGCTTGTGGCAGTCACACGGGGCATCACCAGGCCCTGACGTAGCCTGAACGCTGACAGGAGGGGGTGTTGTGTGTAAAAAGGTCAGAGAGACCAAATGTCCTCAGAGTTGGGATTCACTTTATCGTAACCCCTCCTTATCTCACCCCCCACTGTCTGCATAGTAAAACACTTTGAATTTTACAGAAGGTGTGTTTAAAAGCCACAGCAGACAATAGATATATATGAATGACTCATTTTGTATTTATGCTCTGATTCTTCGCTCTTATGTTATCTTCTCATCACCAAGATGTGTATTCCTTCCTCTGCTCTTTTACAGTTTTGTTCAGCTCTTGTCTGTGTTTAGCTGAGCCTCCACATTGTTCCATCCTGTTAAAACTCTTTTCATGTATCACGGCAGACCTGTTCAATTTTGGCAGATGTTTCTCCCACCATCGAGTGTCTCCACTTGTTTCCATCTTCCTGTAGTTATTCATAACTCTCTCCAGTGACTCGCGCTGCTGCGTTTCTCATTGTTTGATGCCTTGTTGCTGCTCAAACCCCCTTTTCTGTGTATTTGTCTTTTTTCCTTTGTGCTTTTAACTTCAACTGTCAATGCTGTATCACTCAGAATCTGTTTCCTTTTGTATGTTTTTTCCCCTATATTTAGATAGTGTCTTCTTATTTTAAGATCTTTTTCAGGTTTCTTTTCTTTACAAAGCTCAAGTATTTATGTTTCATACATATTGGCACAACTAAATTGAACCTTTATTACATGTGTCAAACTCAAGGCCTGCGGGTCAAATGTGGCTCGTCAGGGCATTTTATGTGGCCCATGAGAGCTTCATAGATATTTTAACTGTATGTCTTAAAATAAACACATACTGCTTTAAAATCAGCATTGACCATAAATTACATCTTCCATGTCTGGGATGTCCCATGTCCCATCTGCATGTTGATTTTTTTACCCAGGAAATAGTGGCATCCCACTACTAGTTGGAGGCTAGTAGTTAAGGGTTAAAAAATAACCAGTTGTAGGGACAATTCGCAGTGCAAATCTCCATTTGACTGCATTGCAGGCCCAGGTGAACTGGAAGGTGGAAATTACCCGCTTACAAGTTGTAAATTTAAACCGGAACACTTACTTCAGTGGGAATTCCCTGTCTGAAAGTGGCAGAATTCCGAATCCAAGATGGCAGCTTCTCACTGCAACTCAGCAGTGAGTAAAACTCTTACTTTTATTAGCATTTCTGTATTATTTCACATTTAATCTGTTGTAGTACTTTTCAGTGTTTGTAAGAGATGCAGGAAATACCACATAGAGCACAGTTATTGTTTGTTAGCAGTGCTCAACTGTAACAATGAGATGAGGAATGTGATGTTTCCTGTTTAATAGAAGTTAAACACAAAATGTCAAAGTTAATTACAACTGGCCCTTTGAGGGCAACGCTCATGTGGCCCTTGGTGAAAATGAATTTGACACTCCTGCTTTATTATGATGTAATTATTTTAAGTGGTCCTCCCATGAAACAAAATGATACATTAGGATTTAAGCATTTTTTAAAATATGATCCATTAGCGGGTTTAGAGTATGTGTTGGGGATAGCACTCAGCTACCAAACCAAATTTTAGCTCAATATCTATAAACCAGACTAAGTGGTAGACGTTTTGTGTTGGCTAAAGTTGACCAGCTGTGGCAGCCATCAGAAACTGAGTTGATTTTAAAAGGTAATCAGTTGTAGATGAGCATCCAGTGATCACTTTGAGTGTTTGATTAATACCTGTCCAGATGTTCATGAGATATTTTGTGAATGGAACAAATTAACATATAGACATGATTGCCTGCCTTATTTGGTTGCAGACAATAAACAGAACAAAAATAATAAGTTACTATTCCTCCTGCCTCCAACATGTGATGCACATAAAGGCACTGTGAGGATCAGAATGTGAGAGATGAGTTGTTGGATGGCACAGACTCACTCATGGCTCTGACTCTTTATTTGTGTCTGACAGAAAGAGAGACCACATCTGTTCAGGTCTGGAAGCATCCAGCAGGCACATACTGTACACTCATTGACAGATTCTCAATTAGCTCTGCCTCGCCTGACCCGCATCCTCTTCATATGACAGCGACCATGTGGCCTGGATGGCAGAATATTGAGTCGGATTGTTTTACAGGGAGCAAGTTGTCGCCTCTCAGCGGATCACAGTGTGCTGCTACTGAGTGCTGACTAGTCAGAGAGCGTGACACCTGCTGGAAGAATGATTGCTGATCTTATGATCACATCAACTGTTTTGCTCTGTGTTTATGTAAATACTTGGATTATTTGGAAGTATCATTAAAATAATCTTCTGCTGTTTGTAAGGTGTTTTAGATGTAAGAAGTAGTTAAAAAATGAGGACAAGGCTGTAGTGTTAATATAAATACAAATTTTCAAATGTTTTACGGTTACATTTTAACTAGTTTGGCTGAGTACATTCAATGGATTTCCTTTATATGTTTTACATAAAACTTTGATACTTGAGCATCAAGAAACTTCAAGGCCATCTCTTTAAATTGATTAAAATGCTTTTATGCTTTGTGGCATATTCCTCTCAACATGTTTTGGCTTGCATGGCTTTTTAAAGGAGTCAAACCAACCCAGGTTAGAGTTAACTATTTAGTTCTAGGTAAATAATCTGTGGCGTTAAAATGACGACATTGTAAATGTGTATAACTTAGAGCTCAAATGAACTGTTTTGCAGTTGTTGAGTAGTGATGTTTTAAACCACCGGTTTTCTTTCCGATTCTGATATTGAGTAAAACCCAGGCTGGTATCAGCAATACTGATACTTTGTGCAACTACTCCTAATGTGTCCGGTAAATCTAAAAAAGTAGAGTATTTCAAATCACTGCTTCATAAAAGATACAAGACATAAGAGTTTATTTATTCATCCATTTTAAACTCAAGTATATTGATGTAGCTTCCTTATTTAAAATATAGTTGAGCTAATACAACAACAACAAAATATGAGGACACAATTGTAGGAAGTATGTTAAAATGCTGTTTAAATAATAAAACATTAATAAAACCATAAATAAATTATTGTATAATTATTAAGAACTACTATAAAAATGAACTAGCCTCTTAATTTACGTTTCATGAACATTTTAACATGAAAATACTGAACCTGTAACATCTACAGACTGAGTATGTGCCACTGTGTTCATGCAAGGTGTAAAAAACGTAGTTCCCACTCTTTGTTCCACCGGTAGGCAAAAACGGTGCGGTTTCTGCCTTTAAACGTTTCCAAATGCTTTGTTTTGTTTTTTTTAAACCAGGATGTTAGACGACTTCCTCCAGTTCTTACCTTTAGCGTAACACTCTTACATAAAATTCAAAAAATTCAAAAGGCTTTTAAGGAATTTCAGAGGAAATTGTTAAGGGGTTAGACAAGATTTCAGTAGTTCAGTTACTTACTAGAGGTGAAAATCACGAGATTTATCACAATACGATATATTGATTTTTTTTGGATGACGATGCAATATTCCTTGATATCATGAATTCTGTCACAATACGATTTTGATTCAATTCACAAGTCTATGATTGATGTGATATCATGTGCCCGTCTAACACGATCATGATGATGATATAAATCTATTTTTCATTATACCCTGATATAACTGAATCATTTCATTGATATATTGATGTGGATCAATGTATTGTTACACCCCTTCTTTCCACTGTGTTCTTGTTAATTATATACATTACCTGACCTGACTAAAGTATCAAAGTATCAATATTTTTCTGATTTTAGAATCAGTTTTAGAGCACAAAGTTATGGTATTGGTGGTATTGATTGATTGGTATTCCAGTATCAATGAGAACATCACTGTTGTTGAGTTTTAGGGTGGATGTAAATATTTTGGTCTTTATCCTGCTCAGACTAGCCGTTAGCTTGATTGTCCTGACTGATTTAATGTTGCATACCTTTTACCTCAGAGATCTGAACTTGAATTTAAGAATGACACACAACTAACTGTGCTCTAGTAGCAAGTCTAAAAACCAGCAGGACTTACAGATTGTGCTGAGCATCCAGATAACTATTAGCAATTCATACCACTAATAAATTTATGCATTTAAATATTGTAGCAACATGTTCACCAATAAAAGCTGTACAGTGTTACATTATTAAATGACATACAAACTGTCAGAAGTGTAAATAAACTATTTATTTCAGCAGATTTTTCCGTGTGTCACGTAGACTTTTGATTACAAATAAAACACAGCAGCATCTTTGGTTTTTCTAAACTTTGGTTGTTGAGATGGCTATCTACCACAAAATGATCTGATCTCCAATGACCTGACCAGAGAACTCCATTAAAAAAAATTAATCAACTCTTTAAAACCTCAAAACCCAAATTCTGCCCACTGTGTAAATGTTAGTTTCCAAAAAAAAGTTCAACATTTTAGAGTAAGTTTGACAATTAATTATACTTCTGAGAACATTTTTGCTGAAACTGTTATCAGATAATTTTATTTTATTTTTTTCTGTTAAGGCTTCTTATTTAATGTTTACAACTTGAATATGAATGTGTTGTAAATCATACTTATTTTTGCCTTTTCCACAATAAATAAGACCATTTCACAGTTCAGATCTTGTCGTAGATATCCCGTCATTCCCTCTCCCAGCGTTCAGTTTTTGGACATCCCTCAGGCCTACCTTGGTCAGTGAACACGGATCAATTCCACCCGTGTGTCCATCCATTCCATGCTTTACCAACCAGGTGATCTGTTAAAAAAATAAATAAATAAAATGATACGCTCACATACTTGACATAACTTCATGCAGCAGTGGGCATTCACACTCATCTGCACAAAGAGTGCTCTGCTCAGCCTTTGAGGGGAACGTTTGCCTTCACAACCCCTCTGCTGCACCTGATGTCCTGAAGCTGTGTTCGTCTGCTGGACTGCACACGGACCTGCGAGTTACTGATGAGCGGGACACAGCCACATGGGAACACTTTTATTTCACCAACATGTGTCAGGAAGAACATGTGATCACTGTGCAGAGCATGTCAACCTCTTTCTGTAATAGGGACCATCCCTTGTTAAAGCATGTGGTTTCCTCACAGGATATGGGTTTCTGGTGAAAAGACACAGAGGAAGTGTTCTGAAGAGAGTCTTCTCCTCTTCTCTTACATACCCCAGACGATTTACTGTATGTAGGGAACTCAGACACACACACTTTGCTTGTATGCAGTAGAACTGAAGAATCTTATTTGCATCGATAACTTTTTTATAAATTATGGTAGAGATCGACCGATACAGGTTGTTTAAGGTCGAAGTCGATGTAAAATCATATCGTATTCAGTTACTCCGATGTGTGTTCAGGACAAGGAAGCAAATACAAGATTAAGACTTGAATGTAGTAAATGTAAGAAACAAACAATACCCAGAGGCCGAGCCAAAGCCACAACCATTTATTCTGGTCGTAGGTCTTTCCAAGAACCAGGAAATACAATAACAACCAGCTTCAGGATCTGATTCCTCCTTCTGAATATTACGCCGATGGGGGCCGTCTCATCCCCCTAATCAGCAATCAGATTCTCAAACAAACTTCCTGCAAACTAGTGATCAATCACATACAGTATGTGTTGTGAGTGTATTTTTAGGTGTGTTAACTAAACATTATCACAATTGAATAGATTGGTTGACCCCTAATTTTAACACAAAAACTATTTGGGACTCTTTAGGATAAGCAGTGGAGAAAAATAGGTCTGTTTCCTCATGTAATTTGTGGCTTTTCTTTAAACAAGAAACAATTGAAATTTTTTTTGTCAAATAATAATACACAGATAGCCATTTGAATGACCTAAATTTGGAGAAACAGAGTTTAATTCTGACCAGATTGCGGAGCTGATGGCTAGTGTAGTCAAAACCAAAGTAGGTTGCTGTCATCTAAAATGATTAGAATCTGAAAATGTTTATAGAAATGGTATTTTATAAATGTTTTAATCTTCTAGTTACATTTTTTTTTTTTGCAGAATTGGTAATTTATTCCTGTGAAGGTACTAGGCTAGCCACAGCTTGCTGCTTCTGCTATTTATGCTTAAAGAAATGTATTTCTGCATAAAGAACAATGTTATGTAAAATTACCAATGATGTATTAGTTTATAAAATAGTGTTTGCATAAACTACTATACATTTTTATATAAAATTTGTTTTAAGATTAACAATCCACTTTGAGGTAATTCAAAAAGCTTTTTACAACAGCTAAATTATTATTTTTCATAATGTTTTAACAGAATTCTAATTCTAAAAGTCTGAACTGTTGTGTAAAAAAATAAGCAAAAAATAAAATTTTGTCAAATTGATGGTTTGGAAGGCCATTTTGTTTCATTTTATCATTAACATAAAATGCTTTGTAATAAAGTTTTATTTTTTTATCTAGATGACGACTTTATGCTATTCTTAGTGTTTGTCATATACAGACTTTAGTACATAAATACTTCATGAATCCTGACCTTTATTTCCCCCTTTTTATTTTTCTCAAAACAGAAAATTGCTGTAGTTGTTTGCATTTTTGTCACTCGCGTCCAAAGGAAACCACACTTTCTGTCATTCTTCATAAATGTTTAGTACAGTGTTGAAAAAGAAAATGCAATAGTCATTTGAAAATGTATTTAAAGACCTGAATTACATATTTCTGTAATATAAAATACAACAAATATCCTATAGTAATAGGGACACATGAGCCATTTGATTGCTACAGATGAAGGCCCAAGGGGGAAAAAATGACCCTTGGAAGAAATAGAAAATCATTTTATTGCTTGCATCAGTGATCTGAGTGCCTTATTGATCTCTTTTTAAAACCATAAAGACTGTGCACAATAGTTTCAGCTACTATACAATACAGGTCTGTTTCACTTCCTCCTGAGTGAAACAGTGAGTTGACATGTACGGACGGTGTCAGGAGGAGTTTAGAACTACAGGTTGGAGCCGCAGAGGAGGCCGCTAAGCTCCACACGCTGCCTGGGCTTGTTTGGCTCCCGAGCACCAGGACAGCTCTGCCGTGGCTCCTTCATATTTAATAGTTTTGTTGAATTATTCTGGCTCACTGCCGTGTTGTGCCACCGTGAATTGGGCACAGGGAGTTTGTCAGTAAATCTCAGTGTGTGTGTGTTTGTGTGTGTGTGTGTGCATGACAGAGACGACCAGGGGGAGAGGAGAGGGATGCCATGAACGCTAGAGGCCTGTTGGAAAGCAGAGCCATAGCAACAGGATGAATTAATGAACGAGACGTGAACGCTACGTTTAACACGAGTGCTCACACACCTACACACACACACACACACACACACACACACACACACACACACATAGACAGACAAGGACATGCCAGCTGGTGGGTTTCATATTCAACACACAGATAACCTGGTGATGCAGGTTTAAAGCTCCAAAACATCCAGAGAGTAGTTTGCTGCAGCATTTTTCTCTGTTGAATGAAACAAAAGAAAATTCTCTAAAGAAGATATAAAGTTTGGCTTCATCAAATCAGATTTTAGATGATGTTATCAGGACTTTTATATAAAAAAGCTCTTCAGTATCAAAGAGCCTGACTAAGTGGATGTTGTTGATCAGTTGTAGATGCTCTTTGCACCGTGAAGCTTTAAATGATTTAAAAATAGATCTGAATTCGCTTTACAAACCATGTGTTCATACCTATCTGTGAGTGATGACAGCTTCTTACTGTAGTTACTATCTGCTGAGTCAGCACGGTTCAGAAAATAGTCTGCAGCGCCCTCCGCAGGAAAGAAAGAAACAATTAATTAAGACGAGTTGCACTTAAAGGTTTTTATAGGTTGCAATAAAAACAAAAATACGTTAAATCTGATTCTGCTCATTAACTGTTTGACTTAAAATGCAAGACAGATTTTGATGTTATTAGATTTAAAAAAAATAAATGCTTAATTTACAAAATCCATCAGATCTTAAAGTCGACGAGAAAGAAGAAGACAGTTTTTTATTAAAAATCACTGCAGAGTGTAAATAAAATTGATGACTTTGCATACTATTTTAAGTTTAAAATTCAAAAAATAAATCAAAACATTTGCCTACCAACATTTTATGTGGAATATAAGCTCAGATTATTATCTTAGCAAAAATGTTTGTAAATTTGTGCGTCAATGAAATGGATTTCAGCTCATCGTTAATTATAAAGCTTCAACAGTTTGAGGCATCAT
>JARVJO010000305.1:12882497-12910087 GCA_031762555.1 Cynodonichthys magdalenae
CTGTATAACGTCTGCTGCCAAATATATATTTAAAAAGATGGCAGCAGATGTTGGTCCAAACATTGTTCATTTTTTGACATTAAATGAATTGTTTCTTCTCACATGCACAGCTTACTTGGGTCATGTGCACTAATGCACAACCATCCTCTGTGCGCTGATAACAAACAGGATGGTCCCTTTTCTCCTTTCAGCCCAGATCATGTGATGCTTATGATTTCCCAGTATTCGCATGTTAGTCGGTGCTAAACAAGCTTAGGTTGAAAACAGTGGTGGATTATGTGTTTAGAAGCTTATAAACCTAAACAGTCATTTTGTGTTTGTCCTTTTTTATGGACATTAAGAAACGTCTCTTGATAATGAGTGAGGACCACCTCTACAGTCTTTGTGGGAAGCTATTTTTAGAACATTATCCTGCTGGTGACCCCTTGCCACTAACCTGGTTAAGTTGTTAATTTGCTGTAATGTAATTCTAAAACCATTTCAGCTTTCCATAGTCTCTTTACTTTGTTTTTTGAAGCATGTTGCTTGTTTAAAACATCAAATGACCGAGACACTCGGACACTATTGAGCAGCTGAAAAACTGAGCGAAGTTAATGCACCACACGGGTAATGTTACTTAGTTTGCAAATCAAGAACTAGCCAACTCTCCTTACTATTACCGTAGTGTTTGCCTTTTGATGTTCTTCTTTATTAAACTTCTTAAAAGTGGAATTTTAGTCTTAAATGCTGAGAAGTTATGAAGTTTGCTCCTACTTTCAGACCTAAGTGTAAATGCAAGTTATCGAGCAGATATTGAAGACAGCTCTTTCCATACATTTTTCTTTTGTGCACTAGTCAAGCTGGGACTAAACTTTCTTTTTATGTTTTCATTCAACTAACTCAATGAGTGTCAGTGTTTCCTCTTAGAATCCATGGCTACAACAATCACATCATCAAACTTGGCTTTTATAAACACACAACACGTCATTTAACCACCTGTTTCGAGTTTGTCACCAAAAGAATTGGGACAAATTGGAATCTGCTTTTATATAATTTACTACATGAATACCTTTCAATTATTTCAGACTTTCTTTATAACTATAAATATGTCATTGTGTTAAGTGTGTGTTTAATATTTTCACAATTTTATGAATATGAAATTTGATTGTGATTATTAGTCTTTGCCTAGGCTTTTCTACACACACACACACACACACACATATACTGTATATATATATATATATATATATATATATATAGAGAGAGAGAGAGAGAGAGAGAGAGAGAGAGAGAGAGATAGATAGATAGATAGATAGATAGATAGATAGATCAGTGATTTTTAAATACGTCGTCCAGGATCAGCAGAATGTGTCAAATCAGCTCTGAGACAGACACATATAATAAAAAATATATATGACTTAAACTGACAGCAATGTTTTATAACTGAATTTTAAGCCCAGCTTTAAGCCAAGAATTTTTTTTTACACTGAAGTTCATTTTTACCAGCATTCTTAAGAGTATTACTGAGAAGTTTGATACATATGGACCCTGACAATTAGGAGATCTTGAAGTGTTGTGATTTAATAAATGCTACAGCAGGTCACAAGTTTAACAGAATAAAAAGCATTTAGAGAAGTTGTGGCCAAAGTAAAGACTAAACAGGATAGATCTGTTTGTGATTCGTGCAGATTCAGACCTACAAGCCAATCAGCTTCTAGGAAGCACCTGTATTTCAGGCATACAATAACCACAGAACCAATTACCTGACAATGACCTCATAACTCAGAAAATGACAAATAACATTAGGACCCTATGATTCACTCAAAATAAAATGTCCTTATTTGCAAACAGTCATATTAACAAATATGAAATATTTTTTCAGTCAGTTCAAACATTTTTTTTTTAATCCCAAGATGCACAATATATTGGCATTAATATTAGTATTGGCCGATGTTGGTCATTTTTTTACAATATCATTGGTCCGATAAGTAAAACTGGGCTAATATTAACGTCCAATATTGATTTCCCACTTTTTAGCTTTGCGTTGGCATCTGTCTGATCATGATAGTGACTCTGCACAGCCAGAAATAACTGAAGTAGAGAACCATGTCAGGAGTCTGGTAGTTTTTTTACGGTATCAAAAAAAGACAAGTGTGTTTGTGCATATATAAATAATTTGTGCAATATCAGTAAATAACGCCAATATCATCAGATATTGGCTGAAATTTTCATATCGACGCATCCTTAATATTTCCTGTCTGCAGCAGCTATCAAGCAAAAACAAATATTGAAATTCTGTCAGAATTCTGCTGCTTCTGAACTCTTAAAAATGGAAATTTCATCCAGTTACATTTAGTGTTCATAATTTGTCAAGACAAGTCTGAGCTTTTCTACTGATGCAGGTAAGACATGAATGTCAACACAAAATAAACTTTCAACACGTAAAACCACTGAATGAAATAAAAATTTTTATGCTGCCACTTGTATTACAAATATTTAAAACTGCTCTTTAAAATAAAAAGGAGGCTTCAGTATTCAAGTAATAAAGATACATAAGTTTAAACAAAACTGCTGACACTGCAAAACAAGCTTAATTTAGTAAAACAAAGGCTTCATTTTTTTTCCATTTTATTGTACAATTTTACAATTACATTTTGTACAAATGCTGTTAACAAAAAAAAAATCAGCTCAGGCTGTAAGAAAAAAAAAATGTTTGCTGGGGGCCTGAAAACAAAATAGTCCTTGGGCAATGCACCATCCTCATGTGGCAGTGGAAGGAACACTGGGTGCTGCTTTTTGTGAGAGCAGAACAGACACTGAGGTTGCTCAGAGAAGTTTTGTCTTATTTACTTGTATCATGTCAGTGATCGAATGAAGCTGCTTGATTGTTATTAAAACCTGATACAGATAAAGATTTTGTAATAATGATAACATTTTTAACAATGTGTGTTGTATTGAAAGAAGAGGGAACTTTGTTCGTTCGTCATTTGGTCCAGGTCCCAATAGTTAAGAAGTCGAAGAGAGGAGTCAGAGGTCATCAGGTGGGGTTTAAGACCGGGTGTACTTCCCCCAGATGTGAAGCATGAAGACTGAAGCAATAAACAGGAGGCTCATCACCAGGACTGGCACGGGTCCGCTGAAACAAGGAGACACTGATTAATACCCAGATTAACACACGCGCACACACACACACACACACACACACACACACACAGCAAGAATCTCTGGGCAGAGGCTGATTTTATTGATGAGATTTGGAAATGAGGAGGGGCTCTCATCTCTGAAGGAGACTATGAGAAGAGGGGGTGGAGGAGCGCATTGCTAAGTAGCAGCATTGCCATGCCAACCTCCTCCTTGTCGACCCGCCCCCCCTTCCCGCTCCCACCATCCCATCAGAAAGCAGTAATTGAGTTGACCTTTCAGAGTGGATCCTTTAATGAAGCTTTGAGACCAGCGTCTAACATGGGAACAAACACGCACTCGATATACACCACTGTACGGCGAGTCTGCCCTCCTTCGACTGCTGGAGAGACGCACTCAATAACAACCACAGCACCATTGATCAGCCATGGCTGGCTATGGCCTGGAGACAGGACGCCTCCTCTAATATCAGGGGCGAGCAGAGCGCAAGTTTGAGGACAAGCGATTTCAAAAGCATACTCTCCTAATATAATTATTTGTGCATATAGACACACATGCTGAAATCAAGCTCATATACATCATTTGTTCTGTAAGGAAGTCACGTCTGCCCAATTTCCTACCAATAACCAACTTGAGAATCGGAAATCTTGAGAATTATTGCTTTTAAGTGAAGTGTGTTAAAATGTCAAAGGCTAAATTTGTGAGTTCGCAGGTATGGCTGCTTTATAATGGCTGCTTTTATATAGTGTACTCACACTTTGAGGCCTGGCGAGTCTTCAGTGTAGAAGCGCCACATGCCCCCGGTTCCTGCAGATCCTGTGGTCCTGCCTCCGCTGCGTGTACTGCTGCTGGCAGCTTTTCTGTGAAGCACAAAAAGGAAACATAACTGTACCCAAAACGCATGGAAAATTCCTGAAATATCAACTTATTCCACACCGCTGACGTTAACAATGCTACAAAACACATTTTAAGAAAAAACACACGCACAGAAGGCGACTTGACTAATATAAAAGCGAAGTTGATGAAACTTTATAACTTAGGCTTGAAACAATTTTGCAGCCGTTGACATTTAAAAACAATTATAGTTTAAAAATAAACGAGATATTCAGAATATAATCTTAGGGCTACTGTAGCAGGTGATGAGGAAGCAGACTGATTCATGGCTGCTTCACTCGTGTGAACAGATTAAACGGAGGTTAATGAGGTAATGAAGAGAATTGGTGGTAAAGGGTAATAATGAGAGAGATGCAGCCTAATGATTACACACTGATGAAGTCCAAAACACATCATCCATCAACTTTAATCTGTGGGAGGTTCACAAAAAAATAAAATACAGGAGCTGGTGAAGGAGAGCCAACTGATGGCCATTTTTAAACAGTATGATAAAATCAGCACTGAGAATCTTTAGTTATAAGCAGTAAGAAGTTTAGATTTGTTGTTGATGTAATGGATACTTTTGTTTTTAGAGTTTTGTCAAACAATCTTATGCATAAAAAATAGTTAAGCAAATCTAACCAAAAGTATAAATGTAAAGGTTCCTACATTATTTCCATTTTAATATTCTACATTGTTATAAACAAAAGTGTTCAAAGTTTTAAACATTTTTAACATCTAAGAACAATTATTTCTTGCTCAATCTATTTCTTCAATAAAGCACCGTATTCATTCTGTAAAATTAGGCTACCATTTTAAAAAGTAATAAAATCTATGTATGCTTTAGATTAACTTTTGACTGATGAGTTACATTAGGTATACTTTTGCGTTAAATGATCTGCACTAATAGGAAATCTTGTAAAACTTAGTGTATAAAGTGTTTTAGGTGTTTTTCATTGACACATGGCTGCCATGCAAAGCGCTGCATTTGGGAGTTAACTTCATATAAAAGCAAAAAGAAAATAAGTCTACTTGTTTGAGCAACTTGTGTTTTTGGAAATTTTGAATGTTTTTTCCCCAATAAGAAAATGGAATAGGAAATGAAGTCCAAAACTACACTTGTTTTCCACACAATTTTCCTCCATATTTATCAAAACCTGGAAAACACTAAAATACAAATTCCATAGATTAAAAACAGACTAACATTATTTTTTGATGATGGATGAGAGCAGTCAATTTAAAATCACTCCTAAGTGCTAAACTCTATAAAACTGTAAAAAAAAAGAAATAAAAAAGAAATGATGATGTTCTTGTGCGTGCATTCACTTGACATTTTTATTTCTTTTTTTTAGGAAGAAATTCTGTCAGTTATAACAACTATCAAATTTGGATTATCTCAAATGGCTGCAATCATTTGTGTCATTAAAGCCATCTTGCTAAAAAACAGGTTGAAGAAAGGAACATATTTAAATACCTCCAGTACTTTTATGACATTGTTGTCCACTGTTTCACTAATGTGCTATCAAAGATATTTGTGTATAACACTTTGCATTTCTGATACAATTTAATAATATTTGAATAAGAAAGCTATGGTAATGTGATCAGCTTTAAATACTTGATGACTGCACTTCAGTGAATTCCTCAGAACATCTCGGTTTAACCACATACACAAAACAAATGTCTGAAAAAATTGGAACAAACTTGGGAAAACAAACTATTTACCTGTTTATTAATTAAATTGACACATATGGACAAACTTGCAACCTTGGGTCCACATTCTGTGCAGCTTTTATTTATTAAACATAAAACCCACATAGATCTATTTTCATTTTCTAAGTTCCATTGTCTAATGCAAATAAATTGATACTTGTCAAACTGTGTGAACTATTTTTTTTTCTTATTTGGTGTCTATGACAACTGTCTCAAAGTAATTTTAAAAAGGCAATAAAACTGTTAACCTTAACTATATGTTTGAAAATTCACTGATGTGAAAGTTTAACAGTCACTTCATGAGATTATATACCTCTGTCGGACCGTGGAACCTGCTGCCCGGGGAGCCACTGTTTTGCTGGGGGAACGGCCAGCTGCCCCAACATTAGTCGCACTTGATGCTGGTCCAGGCTAAAAAAAACAAAAGACAATAAGTCAAAACATATGAACAGGATTCAGGTGCAAAACATCCCTTTACTGACCTTCCATTTAGTCTGTGCCACAATATGCTTAGAACTAAACCTAATTCTTTCGTAAGATATCCAGGTAGGTTTAACAAATAATAACCACTTTGTTTACACATATATTCATATCAAGTCAACTTTATTTAAATAGGACATTTAAAAACAAGTGCCATTGGCAGTTGTGCTTCACATATTGCAACTATTAAAACAAAGCATCATAAACAACACACAAATTATGATAAACCATAAGCCTATAATAACCATTACAGGCAATTGTTATCAAAATAATTTATACGCTTCCATTAGATTATATTTTAAGGGACAGTACGGTTTCACTTGTGTCCATGAAGATGTTTGATTTTGTTGTCTAAAACCTTTATTGTTGAAACCAAAACTATTTTTTTCCCATTTAGCTCTTTTGTAACCTTTGTAATAAAGACACGTTTTTAAACTTTGCAGGTTTGTTCATGTAAATCATCCAAATCTCTCACTATACCCGAATATTTATATTAAATTAAGGCTTACTTTATAGGCGAATATTTAAGTTTCCCGTTCATATAAAAGCCAAATAACAGATTAGTCTGTTTATTTAGCACTTAAACACCCATTGTGTCTTCTCTTGTTTAATTTCTAAGCAGTGACATTTTACAAATGACCACCTCACGTTTGAGTTTCAGCTGTGCAGTCTGAGTTAGCATGATTATTCCTTGGTCAGCTAAGTAATTACAATGTGTATTTTTTACCAGCAAATCAAAGTCTCTATTTTATGTGTTCACATACGTTAAAGATACATTAATTTGGTGTTGAAATATATTTTTATAAAAGTGTTCGGCTTAATTCTGTTTAGAAAGGCAGCCACGTCCACAGAATGATGTGCTATTAGCTAACTGACAGTATGGTAACTTGCGGACCTACATAAAATGCAACTGTCTGAGCTAGCTAGCTTTAACATGCAGTCATTTAAATGAAAATTTAAACATTACCATTTTGATGTGAGTGTCCTAATGGGAGTCTAAAGCCTGAGCTCCTTTTCAACCTGAATTCCACGTCAACAGAACAGAAGACCGTGATTTTACAAATTGGTCAAAACTTCAGAAGAGGTCTCTCAACGCTGACGGGGGTCTAAAAAAAGGACACGAATGCTAAAATCAAGACCAGCCAAGGCGACCGATTAGGTGCCTGACCAATGGAATAGAGTCGACACAATAATTTGGTTCAATAGAAGTTTTTTTAGGACTTTGCTTTCTATTCCTTTCTGTTAATAATATTTTAAAAAATAAAACAAATTTTATCCGGCATGATTTATAAAATGGAACTGCATTTGACGAAAGGCAAATGGATGGTCTGCCTTGACGCTGAGACAGACGTGTCTCACAAGAATCGAGTACTTAAAGTGAAGGAAACGGACGCCATTGTGGTTCAACCACGAAGCTCTCTTAGCTTTAGTACACCGGGCAACAGGAGCCAAAATGGCCTTTTAACTGTCAGAGATTCTTGAACTTGGTTGTCAGCTAGGCGAGTTTAATCAGTGGTTTCTGAACTTGTACAAGATAGTGGAGAGACTCAAAGGTAAACACAAATATGCTAATCATTCTAGGCTAAAACGTGTCACTGCCCCGTCTTTAATTTTAAATGTTACGTCCGGCTAATTTTGCTTTCGGGAAAAATGCTTGGCTACTAAGTACAACAGGATAGTCTGTACCAATAGTCATTTTATTGAAGCTACAACTTTTGCTAAAAACAAACCGCTAACTCAGAAGTATCGTGTTTTGTGAGTTTATATTTTCGATTGCGGGCCAGCTAGCAGTAGGGTTTGCATAATTTGCACTCAAAGCACTGTGCTTTCAGAGACAATATACTTATAAAATGTTACAAACCTTAGTTACATTATATGTTAATTTTAAGAACATTTTCTTTCTTATGCTTCTAAATTAAATGAGCTTCTGAAGCCAATCAGAAGTGTCTGTTACGTTTTTCAATGTTTACATTGTTTGAAGCCCCTTATTTATTTTTTTAAAACAAATTCATAGTTGAACTTTTGTAGTTGTGCTTTTGGTTTGTAATCAGTGTCCACTGGTTGCCTGTGTTTGGATTGTTGTATAGTTGAGATTTTTATGTGTGTGTAAATTAGAACTTTGTAAATCATTCTCTTTAAGTTCAGTTTTTTCTGTATTTTGTGCAGGATGGCCCGGGTGGTGTTTCTTCATCCGGATCTTGGTATTGGAGGAGCAGAGAGGCTAGTGGTTGATGCTGCTGTTGCCCTGAAGTCTCAGGGCTGTAGTGTTCAAATCTGGACAGCTCATTATGATCCAACTCACTGTTTCTCTGAGACCCTGGAACCAGACCTGCCTGTGGTATGTTAAAATACAACTTGCTGTGTTAGTGTGATCCTACAGAAATTATACTGCCGTCTCTCATTTTCTAACCTTTGCTAATATTTCTAAAAGGTATGTGTGGGTGACTGGTTACCTACCAGTGTGTTTGGCTACCTGCATGCCTTTTGTGCGTATATAAGAATGATCTATGTGGCTCTGTACCTGGTCTTCCTCAGTGGTGTGGATTATGATGTCCTCTTCTGTGATCAGGTGAGTTATTTTATTTTAAAGGCACCACTATTTCATCAGGGTCATTCACACTGGTCATTGTCAGCTTCTATTTTATACTTTTCTACATTTAAATGTTTTGTTTCACTTCCCAGGTGTCCGTGTGTATACCTGCACTGCGATTGTCCCGTCAAAGAAAGAAAGTTCTGTTTTATTGCCACTTCCCAGACCAACTGCTGACCCAGAGAACGTCGTCCCTAAAGAAGCTTTACAGAGCTCCTATTGACTGGTTGGAGGAACGCACCACTGGCATGGCTGATATGGTAAATAATGGACAGAGTGAAGGGTTGTGTTATTTCATGTGGTTTGATTATTATTTTTTTTCTGTTTGGTGTAAGAGAAGAACAAGTGGCAATCTTAGAAGAATTTCAGTGACATCTTGGAGATGACTTGAACAATGTAATGAAATATTGACATATAATGAGAAAATAAAATTGAAGTAAAAGCAAAGCCTAATGTACTTGCAGGCTTGTATGGGTGGAAAACTAAAGTTTGGAACAAACTCTGCTGTTACTGTGACTTGAAACAAGGCAAACATCTCCAAAATAATCATAGATAATCATAAATTTTCAACAATTTGAGCTGTTTTAGTTCATTGACATTAGTTGTAGCTGTATTGATTTTTACACTGACACTTCAAATCCTTGTTTCAATAATCCTCAGGGATCATCCAAGAAGCTGTCTTATCTGAAAATTATATTTGAAATCAAAGCTGAAAAGCACTCAAAGGTTTCTTTAGTTTGTAATTATTCAAGGAGTGAAAGTAACAAATTAAAGGTCAGGTTGTGGTTTGGAGGACAAAGAAAATTTTCCAAGAAAACTAATCATTTTGCAAGAACATCAGACCAGACCTACTTCTTGAAATAAGCATTTTTGAAGACTCCAAGAAAGCTGTGCATTGCTTTTTCATGCAGCATCACATGATGGTTCTGGGAAAGACCGTTAGGGGGAAAAAAAAACATTCTTTTTTCAGCATCACTACAAAATTTAGTGGCAGAGATGTGAAAAAATGTTTCATAATGGGCAATATTTAGAAACACTTGACATTTCGGTGGTACTTTTTTTAACCAACTACTTTTGAACTTGATAGCTTCTAAACTTTTAGTTTAATAACAGGTATGTTGTTGTCACTTTAAACATCTTGAATAAAACCCAGTGAATATTTCAAATATGTTGTAACCTGATTCTCAGCATGAAGCAGAAGGAAAAGTTCATAGCTTGAATTGACGCGTGAGACTTCAATTTTTATTGAATTCTTTGTGGAGAAAAATACAAACTTCATTCTTTTTATCAAAGTGAAAGTTAATTAAAATAATTGTGAACTAATCTCTTTTATTTGTTTAGATTCTGGTAAACAGCCAGTTCACAGCAGGCATCTTCAGGGAGACCTTTCAGAGTCTGAGTACAGTCCAGACAGATGTCCTCTATCCCTCCCTGAACACTCAGACCTTTGACCAGGCATCCACTGAGACTCAGGGCCTGCAAGGTCTGCTTCCTGAGGGAACTTCCCACATGTTTCTGTCTCTGAACCGATACGAGAGAAAGAAGAACTTGGGTCTGGCTCTGGAGGCTCTGGCTGTCCTGAGGTGCAACCTTCCACCTGCTCAGAGAGCAGGCGTTCACCTGGTGGTTGCGGGGGGCTACGACGATCGCGTTACTGAGAACGTTCAGCACTACACCGAGCTGAAAGAATTAGTCGAGCAGCTTCACCTGGAGGACTGTGTCACGTTTCTGCGCTCCCCCTCCGATTCCCTGAAGGTGGCGCTGCTGCGGGGAAGCACCGCAGTGCTTTACACCCCCAGCCGGGAACATTTTGGGATAGTACCTGTCGAGGCCATGTACTGCTGCTGTCCTGTTATCGCTGTGAACTCCGGGGGGCCCCTGGAGAGCGTGGTGGACGGGGAGACGGGCTTCCTGTGCGAGCCCACTGCCGACGCCTTCTCTAAGGCCATGGAGAGGCTTATCAGGGACCAGCAGCTCTGCAGGGACATGGGACAAGCTGGGAGGAGGAGGGTCCAGAAGAAGTTCTCTCTTCAGGCCTTCTCAGACCAGCTCTATGGGTACATTGTTGGGCTGAGCCAGTGATGGGGAGGCAGGTGTGAAACTGATGTCTGCAGTGTGTTGAGGATGTTCATGTAAATGTGAAGAGAGATGGGAGGTGTATTATGATGACAATTAATCAGCATTCCCCTGGAGGGGTTGCTGAGATGGGAAGAAAAAAGATGGAATTTCTTTACCAATTAAGAAATAAGAAATTAGTCTACCTGCCCTGTCTGGTAAAAAAAATAATAAAATACACAGTGTTGCAACGTGGCAACCAAGAGTCTGAGAAAGGAGTCTGCAGAAAGAACTGATTATTAGAGAAATGCTTTTCACTGTTTGTTTGATTCCATTTTCTACAGTACTCTTTGTTTTCCCTTGTTTTGGTGATGCAGAAGAAGAATGTTGTCATCACCACGTGCCATCTGGCCGTGCACAGTCTCAGATCAATAAACTGGATGTTTTCCGCTGAATCCTGTCTGTCCAGAGCTTTGTTCTTCCTTCTGCATTCAGAAGATTCTGGCCTGTCCGTGACTCCTGCAGCTGCGCAGAGGTTATTAGTAGATGATAAAGTGTTTGGCTTTATTAGAGGTCTGGCTGATGGGCAGTGTTGCCTGTGTCTGGGTCATTATCAATGAGGAGAATAGCAGAAGGTCATTGTGTCTGTGCGTTGGCCTCCTCAGCCTTCCTACTGTATAGAAACACTCTTATTGACATTCTTGAAGTCTTAATAAACAAGAAGGCACATAGTTTCTTATGAGTCTGACTTTAAGTTCTTTTTGGCCTTTAATAGATTCAACTAAAGATTTTCTGGGAGGCACAGAAACATCATTAATAGTTTGGATGTATTTGATTGTCCAGCAGATTGTTGAATAAAAACCTTCAAGACCAAAAGGCAACAAAAACTTTTTATTTTGCTCAATAACAATATTACAAATGAGAATAAAACTAAGATCTTTAATTTTGCATGTCCATCTGTTGTTGAAGTACCATTTGAAGGTTCTGCATTGTAGCTGAGTGAGTGAATGAGCCTTGTTCTCATTGAAGGGAATCTAAAGAGTGAATATAGTTTAAATGTATATATAAAAATGAATAAATATGATTTTTTTTAAATTATTTATATCCACTTAACTGGCTCAAATGACCACAGAACAGTCAAGTTTTCAATAATTAATCAGAGTTTATAGTCAGCCTCATGAAAAGTGGGCAATAATGTAACTGTGTGTTTACTTGTATTATCTTTTTAGGGTTGTTTCTGGTAACTTGTCAAGACCAGTAGTCCTTATGGTGACCAAAGACAATTTCTAATATGGTGGAACTCCATTTTTAGATTAGTTTAGATTTAGGGTTAAGTATGTATGAGAGTGGGGAGGTGTAGGTTTAGGGTAAGGGGTCAGGAAAATGACTGGAAATAAATAGAAGTCAATGAATGATCCTGGTAAGAATAGAAATACAAACGTGTGTGTGCCGTTGTGTCATCGATTTCTCTCTTTCAGAGGTTGAATTTTAGGGAAACTCAAAGTTACACAAAATGCTTTACAAGAGACTAAAAACTCAGAAAATAAAACAACCTGGTTTGTGTCAATTGCTAAAACATGTTTTATCCTGATTGACAATTTCATGCAATCCACGACTGAACATTTAAAATACATCAATCTGTTGTGAGTTATCATGAAACAGCAATTAGAAGTTATGTGTCATCGGCATGTTATGAAATTTCACTCCATATTTCCTGATGAGGTTTCCCATCTGTAATTTGAGTTCAATAGTGTAGGACCAAATATTGAACCTTGTGGAACTCCACATTTAAGTGTTTCATGTTGAGAAGAAAAATATTCCAATTACAAAAAAAGTGCAAATTGTTATTTGTCACATCAAGAGTCATTAAATGTTTGCCATCTTTATTCAGAAACAAGGGTCTAAAACAATTAATTGACCATGAAAAGATTTAGAATATATGAATTTAAACTTAAGACTATTGAATCACAATGGTCACCACGTGGCTGTATCGAACAAATGTGGCAAAATGCAAATTCACCAGCTCAAAGCGGAACTGTTGCAGGAATGTGTCACTGCGAAGCGTCACAATCTAATATGTTAACTATTGATGATTTGTGTTCTCTTATTAATCAAGTGCAATCAATCATACTCCAAGTTCATTAAAATGTTTATCAGTTACACTTGAAGTTTTTTGTTCACCTGCATTGAATTTCCGATCTCTTCACATCCTATATTGATTCTGACTTTTCTTCAGATTCAAAGAAACCAACAGTGATGAGGCTTGTTTTTCCAAAAGTTCAAACTATTTGTCCCTGTAGGTCTAATTAGCAGCAGTGGCTGTGGTCTTATTTAAAACATAAGTTCCTCTGTGTGGAATATCACAGTGATTCACCTCAAGTCAATTAATTGTACACAAGCTTTTTTTCATGATTCCAAATAAAATATATATTCTCGTTTTATATTCAAGACAGGTTCAATAGGAGCTCAAATTTGCCCCCTTGACATCTGAATTATAGATAGTTGAGCTGAAACTTTTTGACTGATAAAGTGATATAAGGTTATCTGATTCACAATTTCATATTAAAACAAACTAATATACAGTAGACTGTGAAGATTATGTGGCTTTGATTTCATGAATTACAGACAAATCAGATGTGGCATTACTTTTTCACGTTTTGATCATAAACTCTAGTGAAAGGCAAGTTTTTTTTTACATCCTGTTCAACATAAACTGAACTTAATGGATAAAAAATGTCACATAATGCCACTTGTAAAATAGTTACTATGAAAGTGAGGACCTTTTCTCGGTCCTCACTTTATTTGCAGCTCTACTAGTTAGGTTTAGAAGTATGGTGTGAATTATGTTTAAGGTTAGGGTTAGGAATAGGCTAGTAATGGTTAGTGTTAGGGAAAATATCTGGGTTAAGCATAAATGCAGTAACAAAAATGAAAGGAAGGCAATACAAAGTCCTCAGTTTGATGCAAGTACAAGGATGTGTGTGTGTCTTGTTTACAAATGATAGTAGGATGAAGCGGGAGATGTATTGACGGATTGGGACTGCTTTGGTCAGTCGAGGTAAAGGAGCTGAGTCTAAAGGCAAAGCTCTTGACTTTTTGGTCTGTCTATGATCTCAATGAAGCGGTCGAAATGATCTTTCTTCATAGGGTGACCAGGCTCATATTTAAAGATGTTGTGAAGAGCTTGGAGTAGAGTCGCTGCTCCTCTGCATCGAAAGGAGTCAGTGGAGGTGCTTTGGGCATCTGATTAGGATGTCTGGACAGCTCTCTTTAGCAGTGTTCTGGGTACCTCCCACTGGAAGGAGGCTCCGGGGTAGACTCCTAACTTACTGGAGGAATTGTGTATCCTCTCTGACCTGGGGACCCCTCGGGATCTCCCAGGACTAGCTGTAAAGTGTCGCTTGGGGAAAGGATGTCTGGGTTTCTCACCTAAACCTGTTGCCTTTTCGACCTGACTATAGATAAGCAGTACAAGATGGAGATGGAGTTTTCTTTCAATTCTGAAGCACTGAACAATCTGCTCTGAGCTCTGTTTTTGACTATTTCCTCCTAATTATCTACAAGATAGAACTCTACAACTGTCGCTGATGTCCCCCGTTACGTACAGACAGATGGAGAGCATTTCTGTGTCCCCTGCATCTGCGACGGGGTCAAAAGAAAGTTAATAAACAAAACCCCTTTTAATAAGAGACAAATTGCATACTACTGCAATATATATGCTTTCTGTACTTTTAAATCAAATTATTTTAGAAACAGTATTTGATGGACTGCAAAAATGGGCAACATTGAGGAGCTGAAAGTTTTTTTTAACCGAACTAAACTTTTGAAAGAATCACAGATACAGAGGCCGGAGGAAAACGGTCTGCAGTTGGACACATTTTGAGAAGCTTCAGGCGAGGCGTGTATGTTAAGGAGAGGATCATTTGCATATTGATGAACCCGGGAATATAAAATAAGGAGGATATTTTAGGGCATTGAGAAGCGATATCAACTAAAAGAAAAATGTAAATATGCCTAAAGAAAACTTAGACCAGTATGTATTATTTTTTTAAACACTTTTGCTGATGAATATTATGAAGATGTAACTTACAGCTCACGAACTACAAGAATGTTGAAGAAAACTATGCAGAATCCTTATAAGACGAGACTTAAAGCAGATGTGTGTTCGGGCGGTGTTTCCTCGCTTAGTGTTCTAAAGAATTGATGATGAGGAGGGTATTCCTGCGGTAAAGTTAGGGGTCCCACAAGACCGGATGATTAAAAAGGTCCCAAGAAGCTACCAGAGAGAAACAAATAATAATAATAATATAAAAAAAGAAGCAAAACACTCATCAGGGTCCACTCAGCGTGTCCCACTTTTACTTATTAAACATAAAGATGGTGCCTGGAGCCATTAATTGGCATCCACGTGGTTTTCTCTTATTTTAAAGAAACTATCTTTACTTTAAACTTGTAGAAAGCCATTTTTTCACACACACAACCCCCCAACCCCCCTCCCCCTGCACTCTCCCTGCCCCGTGGTGGGGTGGTTATTAAGATCACGAAGCGTCTGAGTGGCAGTGATAACCGGTACCCAGGTGCCACCGGCACATAGTGTTTAATTAATTAATGAGACCGCGGGGATGGTCTTCTAATTCCACACAGCCAGCACCAAGGTGTGTGTGTGAGAGAAATGTTTAGGTATGTGTTTTCAGGCAAAGAAAAAAAGAGATGTGTGTGTGTGTGTGTGTGTGTGTGTGTGTGTGTGTGTGTGTGTGTGTGTGTGTGTGTGTTATGGGTGTATATCTATTTTGTTGGCAGTTTGGGAGCTGGTTTGTTTCTTAGTGGAGCATTAAACATGTATGGAATATTTTCACCCCGACTTCTAATCACGCCTTGTGTGTGGAAGTTAATCATAGTATAAATGCATGCTGATAATGAGAGAAGCAGCATTAAGCCTTAATATATCAGTCTGGACTCTTCCTTAACCAGGTCATGGACTCAGAGCGCTGAAAACCAGAGAGTACACAAAACATAAACACAATCACACGAATGTCATGAAACAGAGATAAGATGAAATGTTAGAAAGAATTCTGTTTTTTGTGTTTGTAGATTAATTTTCATGAGATTCTTAAAAGAAAGAGCTTTTATGCAATATTGTCTTGTTTTAGAATAAATAACCAAAAATGAAGTCACTGAAGTTTAAAATTCACCCATTTCTCACTGTTAAAATGAATAAATCTGCAGATCGTCTTATAAAAACCTTCAGTAATTAGGAATTGTAAAGGATTGTAACGTATGGAATTACTTTTCCTGTAAGAGTTATAATTGCTCTGAATTTTTTAATGGGGTTCTGTGGAAAGGTTATAAACAGTTAATATCTTACCTGTTGTAGATAGGTGTTTGAGCGGTCTCAGGTTGAAGAAAAAGTTTAATCCTGACCAGACTGACATATTGGTGTCAAAACGTCATGTTTGTGTTTTTAATTGACAGTTTTATACATGTTGTCTTATTTTTCAGGTGTTTATGTTTTCTTGCTTTAGGATGCTGCACAGATGCTAGTTCTTCCATCTTCCCGGTGACAGATCAAATATGTTTGTTTTTTACTCAGACATTAGTTTTGATTGGATATAAGTACGATTCGTCTTGTTTTCCATGCGACATGTTGCTTTAGTGTACGAATTAATATAAAAGAGAATCTCAAGAACTATTTTTCTGCATGGAATACTTTCACAGTTTTTTCTAACAGTTTAAATGATCAGTTTCTTGAGATTTCTTGTATTTGTTTAATTCTCAGTGTTACTGCAGGACTTTTATAAATGATGATAGTGTTTTACCTATAGGTAAAAGATGGTTTTATTGTAGATAATGTTTAGTATGATTTTAATATTTATAGGTACAGTGATCAGTGGCACGACAATCCATAAATATAACGGTGTATTTTCAAGGGAATACATAAGGTGTAAAATAACATTTTTTGAGCTCCAGAGCATTTTGCCCAAGCAGTATATGTGAAATACAGCAATAAGGAAAAAGAACTTTCCCCGTCACAAACAGCCGAATCACCTTAAACAAAGGAAAGCCTGCATTTGTATTCACAGCTCGTCTTTAAGAGCAGTTTTACATAGTACATGCTAGCAAATTATGGATTTCATACTTTACTGCTTCCATAAACGGCTCTAATATATTATCTCACACACCATAAATGTTACCACTGCCCAGCTCTCACGATCACGCACACACTGGCAAACAGTCTCCGCTCTGATGTCACACAGTTGAGAGGAATGATTTACTGAAGCGCCATATAACTCCTCTCTCTGTGGGAGATCACAATAAAACGCCTATAATCGCTGGCAGTGAAATATTATAGATAGGCTCTATAAAAACAGTTTTATGGCCTAGGAAAAGGAAGCCTTATGAGCAGCTCAGTCCTGTATAATCTGGTTTGATCCATCTTAAAGGTTTAAGACAAATGAGTTTGAAGATTTCTGATGTTAAACGTGTCTAACCCACAGTAGGTCCATAAGCAAAAATAGCCTTGGGATAAAACATGGCATAGGAACAATATAGAATTATATTGCCTCAACTATATTGCTGATACCTTAGAGGACATTTCACCTCAGTAAATATAAAAATCGTTCAAATTCATTGAATAAAGTCAAACAAAATGACAATTTGGTCTACCTTTTAAGCTGCAGCTAATTATAAACTCTTGATTCCAACACCATGATGAAAATTTTACAAATATGACAGCGGTATTGATGTTTATTTCTTAAAATTAAAACATTGAGCACATTTCCTGATTTATACAGCTATTCCTAACAGATTCAGATGTTGCTCAGCTTAATTAATATCTGATCTGCCTGAAAAAATAAAATCTCTAACTTTAAGACTCAAATCTCTGCTTTTGTTGCACTTTGATGTGTCCGATCTTAGTGTTAACACAGAGGCATCCTGACTCCCAGGCAGCCGCAGCAGCATGATGCTAAAGGAGGAAAAGGAAAGAAGAGGAAGGAGGCAACAGGAGCACAGACCTCCCATTGAACTTAGCCCGCTTCCAGCACTCATTTACTCAGTAATCAGCTGTGAGCCAGTTAGTCACACCGACTCTGAACAAACACATTAACATTTAAGTGCTCATCATGTGAAGCACTCAGTTACACACACACACACACACCATCATTATATTAAACACAGGTGAACGTCAGTTTATCACCCTGCCAGTCTCGGCTACTCTCTGACCTGCATGAAGAGCAGGTTTGGTTCATTCTGGTGTGATCTAGTTTGAGAGAAGTTGTTTAATGACGGCTTAACGTACATTTCAGATGTTCTGAAGAGAGGTTCTGTGAAAAGAATATGAACAAATAATATCTTACCTGTTTCAGATGGCGCTTTGATTGACCTCATTTAAGAGTTTAATATTAACCAGACTAATAATAGTGACTATAGTCTCAGTGGCACCAAGACCAAAGTAGATCATTACTAATTTAAAAATAATACTTTTTTATGGATATGTTATTTTATACAGCTTTATGTTAGAGGTGAGAGTTATAATCTATGATTAGATGCATCACACAGACAGACATGAATCATTCTGGATCAACTTTTAAATATTAATTTTATGAATCTGTAGAAATAAAAAAAATTTGATGTTCAATATGGTATGTCTGAATAATTGCAGGAATCCACTGGATTTCTCTCAAAAGCATTATTCTCGTCTCTGACTCCAATCAGTTTAGCAGTACACAGCACAGGCCCCAGGCCTCAGTGACCTTCAGATAAAACCAAACCAAAACATCCCAGTCTGTCCAGACTGGATCTGCACAGAGAGTCTACAACAGTGGTGTCCAAAGTTGGTCCTCAAGGGCCGGTGTCCTGCATGTTTTAGGTGCTGCACTGGTTCAACACAGCTGAATCTAAGGTGTGCTTAATTAGTGGGCCTCTGCAGACCTTGATGGCAAACTGAGAAGGTAAATCATCTATTTGAATCAGCTGTGTTGAAGCAGGGACAAATCTAAAACTTGCAGGAGACCGGCCCTTGAGGACAGGAGTTGGACATGCCTGCTCTACAAGAACTCCTTCACTACTAAAAAAACATCAAAATATAACCTCTTCTGTCTCTTCCTGGTTACAACCCCTGAAGGTGGTACCTTTTTACGTCAGATGTAGAACGTAACTCATTTTTGTTTATACTGGCAGAAAGAACACTGATAACACAGAGAGACCAACTCTCTGTTTTAAACTTACTGCTGCAATGATCAGAAAGTGTAAAATATTACACTGCATCAAACATTCAGTTGATCAATTACAAAATTTCTTCAAATCTATTCTGTCATTTTAAGAGCATCAGCTTCATATTGCTGTTAGGGTTAGCTGCTGAAGCTGAGGCACATAGCATTATGTTTTCTTTCTTCTGAATCTTAGAATCTACATCTGAAACTAATAGCTGAAATTATCCTAACATGAATGTTTTTAGTAATGACTTTGGAATATTTGATTTGTGTATAAATTTCAGTCACAAACATGCTATTACATTTATGTAGTATTTTCAGTGTTATATTATATTATGTTAGAAAATCTTTTTTTTTCTTTGTTTAATAAAAAATAGGTTTAAATCAATTTTAAAATTTTAATTAATGATTCAATGCAGGAAAATAAACAGATTTAAAAGATAAAAGATAATAATACTTGTTCTTTTATGCAGTGTTTCCCTACCAACAGTTGGCATAGAAGCTAACTTAACTTAGAGATATGTGATTTCATTTGATTTCTGTGGTGCTCTGAGGACAATGACATTTCTATTAAGAACTGGTGGCCCCCTGACACATCACTGTGCCCCCCACTATTTGAGAAGAACTGGCATATGGTAATGCACACTCTTAATTATGCAAGAACGTATAAAAATCTGTTTATTTATGGAAAATAAACTGGATATTTAAATTTGCAAGAGTTATTTTAAAGAGTTTTAGGTAAGGTCTGAAACTTTCCAGCTTCCTCCTGATGTTTAGTTTTTTACATACTTAATAATTGCAAATAATCAAAATGCATTTGTTTAAACTAATCCATGTTTTACCAGAAGTGTTATAGCTAGCCTCTGCTGCTATTTTCTCTAGCAAAATGCTTTAGAATTCTATGTAAATAACCATGTAATGCAAAATGAACAGGGTTGTAAAGGTCTATACAATAGTGTTTGCATGAATTGTTTTAATTTTTTTATTAGAATTGTTTAAGACTTTAGCAATCCACTCTGGGATTGTCCCAGCTCAAACGAGTTGTTAGCTCAACATTTTTTTAAAGTTAAGCTTCATAGCTTCAAACCGAGGTTGTGCAAAAACCTATCTATACCAGGTAAGATATTTTTTGTTCATAACCCTGACCCTTTCCACAGAAGTCCAACTTCAAAAGACGGGAGCGGCTGCTTTAAAAACGAGTGGAAATCTAGAAGCAGATGTAGACAACGATGCTGGACTGGTGTTCCCTGATCAATGGGTGCCATCGCCCATCGGGGTTTGAAGAGGAACTCTGGGCCGGCGGGTCTGATGCCTCGCAGAAGAAGCCAAACGAAGCCTCACACAGCTGGGGAGGATAACCTCCTGTGATTACACCCACAGGGGTGAATGTCAATCACGCCGCCCGCCTCGACGTGCGTATCCCCCTGCAGGTGTGTGAGACAATGCCCCTCGATTGTTGATACCTTTTATATACAACTCTGCATCCTTGGTGGGTGTGTGTGTGTGTGTGAGGATGTGTGTGTGTGTGTGTACATTATGCCCGGTGCCCGGCGATGGCCTGTTAGATTGAGCTGTCAGTCGGCAGGCAGCAGATGAAGATTAATGGAACGAGCAAACAATAGGAGGCTGGCAATGATCATAAATATGCTAATGGCCATTATCAATACACACTCACTGACATGCATAGAAGAGAGAGAGGCCATGTGTGTGTGTACAGTATTCATGCAGCAGAGATTTGGGATAGGGGTGATTCAGGTTACTGAGTTAAAATCTTTTCCCTTGGGAAGGCCACAAACACACACACTTATACACACTTTTATTTTTAGCCTGGCAGTGTGTTGGCTGGCTGATGGACGGGCGAGCAGAGCCTCCCATGTGTTATGTTTGAGGTGTGGGCTACACATGGGGAGGGGCGGAGGGCTCATTGAGAAGATGACATGATTGGTGTCACATTAAAATGTGTTTATTTAGTGTTTGTGAGCATGTGAGAAGGGCAGCGGTTAGCGATGATGTCTGTGCCAAGCCGCTGATTAAGACTACAGAATCAGTTAATGGCACAATGAGAGGCTGATTAAGAGCGGAAGAGGTGGTGGTGAGAAAAAAAGGAAGCAGGGGGAGATAAAAGGCATAGACGGACAGATCTATTCACTAAACTGATGATGGGGCTCTTTGTTGTCTCGTCCCATTCTGCGGTTCTCTGGGGGTTCTTCCTGTGTCTCCAGCATGCACTTGTTTTTTAAATGAAAACCCTCTTCTTTTATCTTCCTTGCTGCTCCCCCTCCTTCCTTATTTCCTTATTGTCTTGCCTTGCCACCCATCTGGGTCACACAGCCTAAGAAAATAACTACAAAAAACAAAACTGAACACAGGTTTAAAACCAAAACCTATTCACCCACTTCATCATCTGAAAATACACTTACTCCTTCCTATTTTTCACCCTATTTCTGAAGAGTCCACTGGGAAACACCGTAGTCCCTCCGAACTTCTTCATCCTTTAAATTCACACACACACTTTGTGCGATTCTGATGGAGAAGGTGGTGTGTGTGTGTGTGTGTGTGTGTGTGTGTGTGTGTGAGTGTGAAAGAGTGTCGATGGATGGAGTGTATAAAGCAAATACAGAGAAGTGGTTATGATTGGGGCTAATGAGCTCACAGGGGATGGAGGAGGCAGGTCTGGCTCACATACACATCCCAGGAGGGGGCGATTGCAGAGACCCTTTAGGCCCTGGAGGAATTTGTTTGTGAGTGTGTGTCTGTTTGAAAACCCTACAGTCCCTGTGGTCATTATGCACCCATTCTGCTGAGCTGGTTATTTCTGCGCACCATGAACTGGGATAGTAAAACATAAACCATTTGCATGTCAAATTATTGCCACAAGGTCACATCTGGTTGCTTGTTTTTCAAAAAATAAGCTAATATTAAGAATAAAAAAGTTGTTAACTATCCATCTATTATCTTAACCTGCTTCTACCTTTCAGTGTCATGGGGGGACACCCTGACAGGTCCATCACAGGGCCAGTTCTTAACCCTTATTTATCTCATATTCATGTTGACAACATGTCTTCCACATTTACAAAATTTACTCAGAGTTCCACAGGGCTGAGTGCTTGGTCCGTTTCTTTTCACACTTCTTTGGTAACATGCTGCATGCATGTCAAATGTTATATTGATGACACACAGCTGTTTGTTTATGAAATCATCTGACACAAGTCAAGAAGCTAATATAGAGGTGAAACCCCTGTAAGCTTAAAATATTTACAGTTAAACTCAAAGAAAACAGAAATCATTGTATTTATTGTGAATAATGCCCTTAACATAAAACCCACTTGCAGTTTATTTGAAAGGCCTCTTATTGACGTTGAGTATTACTTTGAAGAACCTTGGAGTTATGTTTGACCAACACTTGTTCTTTGGTTAACATATTTAAAAATATTGTTTCCCATACTGCTTTCATTCACCTGCAAAAACATCATTAAAATCTTAAGGATCTTATCTCAGGGTCATGTGAAAATTCAGTGTGAAATTCAGAACAAAATTTACACATTTTTGTCTTACATAGCTCATCCACCCATCCATCCGTCTTCCTTTCCGGGTCATGGGGGACATTGGTACTGCCTCATTTCGATATCAACCCAATAGAGTATTTAGCTTTTAGATTTAAAGTTTACTTGTGGTTCCTAAAGTTTCCAGGTGGAGTTGAAGTCTACATTTATTCCAGAGACAGACACATTTTTGTTTTTAAGGTTTTATGTCAAATTTTTTGTTGTTGTTTAATAAGGCTTTTGGCTAAGATTAAATCAGACTTTTGGATTGTTTTTGCTCCTTTCTGTCACATTGAATAGAACCTTTTCAGCCTGTGTTCCTAAGAATTTTCACTTCTATTTTATAGCTTGTAAAACTATGTTTTTATCTCAGAATTGTCATTGATTACACTAATTTGATTTTTACCCAAAATCATAAATTCTTTACTTTGAATTTAACTATTTTTACGTTTTGTTGTATGTATTTTGTGTATAAAAAACATACAGTTAGAATTTTTGCTGACAGCATTTGTTGCGTGAAGCGTGTTGATCTACGTATCTGTTGGAAAGGAGCTGTTTAAATAAAGCCTGAATGAGTAGAAGATTCTGCTCTTGGAAACCGAGCAGTAAAAACTCAGTGATGATCGCTAACACTGCATCAGTCGTGAGTGTGGGTGTGTGCGAACAGGTGTGTGTGTGTCTCATTACCATGCATCATGTGTCAGTGTTGTCCGGGAGGCTGAGCTTCCTCACTTGCTCCAGGGGAGAGTTATAGATTACTGGCTGGAGCAGGTAGGGGCCAGGAGAGGAGCTGGAGCCCAGACCCAAGAACTGTAGGCTGGGCACGGCTCTCAGCTCATCAGCTCGTCTCTGGAGGGTGCGGAGCTTAACCTGGAGCAAGGCTCTGATTAACCAGACTAATGACAGTAAGGCCCCCAGCTCCCACTGCCCAACACCATAATCACTACTTAAGGCCCTGACCAGTCGGCATGTCTGCATGGAGAGAGAGAGCTCAATGGATAACTCCACTGACAACAAGCTTTTTAAGTCAACTGTCAATACGAGCTTTGAGAGTCAGGGCACATGGAAGAAGCATTACATGAGAGGTTGAAAAGAGTGTAAATACATGTTTCTGTGTGTGAATATGAATGTGTGTGTCACCACAGTTGGAGGTGTTTAATGAGAGCTGATCGATGCCTCATCTGTGTCTGCTTATTGCTAAAGCAAACATTTAATCAGCACAACAAATCCCTTCAGCCTTTAGATCACACAGAGAGCCCAACAGACAAACAGCTCAAACCAAACCATGTATGCAAATCAGACAAAGACGCTCCTCTCCCACTGTTACAGAGAATTAAGATTGCAACTGCAAGAAGCAGCCGCTGGAAGAGACGGGTGTGAGGGAGATGTAGACGGGTGCATTTGCTCTGCAGACAGGAGAACATGCCAATAGTGCTTACTGTGAGTAAAGTGATTTCTGACAACTCCTAAATGAATCCCTGTGGGTGGGCAGGCCTGCAGCTAGATCACAGGGCTGCTTTATGACTGTTTGTGTGTGAGTGTGAGCAGAGACTGAGGTAATAGCTTGGTGTTATAAGCAGGGGTAAGTCGATAAATGAGCCTGCTTCCATACGAAAGAGAAGAAGGGAATGGTTTTAAGTTTAGAGGCCAAAACTGAAAAAGCTGAAGCATGTGGTAGGAATACATGTAGTACAGTATGAACTACTAAAGAGTATGAAAATGCAAGAAGAAAATAGTTTTTTGTTGTTTAAAACAAATACCTTTAAAGGGTTTTATAATCACTGAGATAAAAACACAAAAACAGAGTAATCCACTGGCTAAACTATTGTTACCGTATAACATTCTTAAAAGGTACAGTTTTTAAAATCTGATGAAGCAGAATCAAGACAACACTGATTTGCAGGTGAAATATTTCAGCTTGTAGTTGACATCATTGACAAAACAAGTTGAGATAGTGAGTTAATGAACACATTTTCATTATTTCACTCACTGTTTGAGTGTAAAATCCTAGTGAAAATGTATTATTATTTAGCACACTGTTCTCACATTTTACTAATTTTTTTACACATTTTTGGTGTTCGTCATCATTCTGAAACAATAGCAACTGCTAATGCTGCTAACGATGCTAATCCTGCTAATGCTGCCAATGCTTCTCTACAAGACAACAAACTTACATTTGAGGTCTGTGTCTGAGCTGCCCCTCAAACTGCCGGACCACAGCTACCATCCATATTGTTTTCAATAAACACATTTTGAATTTAAATTTTAAATGCCACCTATAGCAGTGTTAGCAATTTACGTCTCATTATGATGATGTCACAATAAAAGCTGAGCACCAACAGCAAAGATGTTCCATTCTGAAATACTTAAATGTGAACTTTTACATTTAGCCATGACATTTAAGATTTAGCTTTTACATTTAGATTTAATATTTACATTTAATATTTAAATTTAACATTCAGTATTTTTTTTATGTAAGAACAGTAAGTTTAATAATAAGATGTTAGTGGAAAAATTTTAACTAGGATTTTACACTCGGAAAGTGAACGAAGTAATGAAAATATGTTGGTGACATCTTTTTATTTTTATTTTGCTCTTGACGCCCTATAAATCCATTTATAAACTGTACATTATATCTTTTTTATTATTTTTTGACGTAAAACTTTAATCATATAATATATTGGGTTTGATTTGGGCTCCATGAGTTGTGTTTTTATTGATTTCACCCAGCAAATCCCATGGAGATCACAGATTTTCTTTTTCAAGCTAGGCCTGGGCCTGAAAGCTGCCTAACAGACATGGTTTTTGGACTGTGGGAGGAAATAAGTGATCGGGACTCATTGGCCAGTTTTCAGTCTACATGAGGTTCGTATTGACTGAAAGTCCTGACTAAGCCGTTCACATTGCTGCTGATCACCGATAACATCCTGGGCTTACCTCATATGTACACACACAAACACACACGCATTTATGAGGCTGCAGCCATGTGAGTGTACTGATCTGCACCTCTACAGGAGCTGGTTTGCAGAAGTCTGATCCATGCATGCACTCACAGCAGCTGTGTTTCTGAATGAATCCAGCAGCCATTGTTCAGCTGTCACTAACTCGTCTGACAGACCCAGGAGACACACGGCTGACATTTACCAGACCGCCCACCACTCTCTCTCTCTCACACACACACACTACATAAACACCCCCTCCCTCTCTCCTACCTCTTTCCTCCTTTCTTTCCCACTGTTTTCATCAAGTCCCTCACTCATTCCCTCTCTCCGTCACTCCATCTTTATAGCATGATGTACAGGGACAGACGTGTGTGTGAGAGAGCGAGTGTTTGTGTTAATGAGTGGCCCTTTAAGGCTATTAAGCTAAGATTGGTACGCCCAGAGTCCCTCATTACCCAGCAAGCATTGCCCCCTACACGGAATGGTAATTGGTGCAGAGAGAGGGAGGGCTGAGGTAGCCGTGGAAATAATAGAAGGATAAACACGGGATAATTGGGCGGATTGAGACCAAGAGAGGCGATTGATCAAGATGATTTGTGTCGGCGAGGACAACCTGTGCAAAAAGCAGGAAGGTTAAAGGTCAAATGTTCAGGTTTGCTCAGATATGATGGCCTGTGTGGGTGTTTCCCTTGAAAGCACATGTGCTTAAAGACAGACTGAAACGTAGAGCTTTTATTTTGTAGGACTTTTATTTAAATTATACCTGAACCTG
The DNA here is from genome assembly GCA_031762555.1 of Cynodonichthys magdalenae. NCBI lineage: Eukaryota > Metazoa > Chordata > Actinopteri > Cyprinodontiformes > Rivulidae > Cynodonichthys > Cynodonichthys magdalenae. Next base: position 12,908,792 of record JARVJO010000305.1, read on the forward strand.
ATCACGCTTCATGTGAATATTTTCTGCACTCCACATGTTCCTCTTTGTTGTCACACTGTGTGTGTGTGGACTGTTTTTTGTGACATATGAGGACTATTTCAAGACAGAACACCTACGTGTGGGGACATCTGGTACATATGGGGATGTAAGCCGAGTCCTTGTTTGGTTTAAATGCCATTGGTGGGATGGGGGTTCGGTTTAGGACCAAGGTGTGAATTGAGTTGAGTTTAGGGTCAGGTATGTACCTGTGAGGTTAGTTTTAGGGTAGCAGTCAGGGTTAGGCTGTAGAAACTAATGGAAGTCAATGGAATGTCCCCATATGTATAGGTGGACAAAGCTGTGTGTGTGACTACTGATGTCAGTCAGACTGTGACATATCTGACAGTCACACAGCTCACACAGTGTAACATGAGCATCACCTGCAGGACACAGACATAAACAGCAATATTTTTTTCTGATTATTCTTATTTTACTCATCTCTGCAAAGGTCATCTGTAAAAATAAATGAATTCAGGAAAATCCTTTGTTTCAGTGTACTAAACTATACTCAAAGTTTTGCAGTAACATTGTTGTGCAGCAGGTGATGTTTTTGTGTTTACAGTGTGGAGCTGAAGTGTACAAAGTGTTTAGGGACCATTTAAATTCCCAAATCATATTTATTTACATTGTTAGAGTTGTTTATTGTATAATCAAAGTCTGATCAGATAATTAAGCCCCATATTATGTTTTTTATTCTCAAGTTTAAGCCATTTGTAGACTGTTCATAAAAACTCATTTCTTTTAATTAAAACTGAGCTGTCATGTTTTTAAGGTTTCTGAATTAACAACAGTTTGTTTAGAAGTTGATGTTTCTTTCAATAAACCAAATAAACTTCTCATGTTGAAATCACATTTACTTGTGAAAACTAGCATGTGAGCCACAGTTTACACTTCCCATGTGAATTTGTAACTAAAACCTATGTGAACTTCCCATGTAAAAAAGACATTTTCACATGATTTGATTAAAATTGTCACGAGTTTTCAAGTGGGGTCACATGTTAAAATATGTTAAATTCATGCAGATTTTAGGAGTAATAATCTATTCAACTTTCTAACTTTACTAAACCTGAACAATGAGCTGCTTGCAGTTAAGGTAAATCAAAAACTGAAAGGATTTAGTTAAGGACTCAAAAGCTCAGCCGAACACAGAAAAAGTTTTAAACAGTTTATTAAGTGGCAGTGGGACTGGGCAGTTGCTGCTGTTCCAGCAACTGCAGGACCTGGAGACAGAATGGTCAAAAAATACAATTTTGAGCC
>JARVJO010000305.1:12910444-12934654 GCA_031762555.1 Cynodonichthys magdalenae
TGCCAGATTAGGATGATTGTTAGACTCCTGGAGGTGGGCGTGGCAGTAGCTAAGGCACAGGTGAAATCCATGACAAATCCATGCAGTATAATAAAACAGAAAACAAATTTCACTAATTTCTGTTTTTATTGGCACCTGTTGAGCTCAGTAATATCCTCCCTCACTGTCCCTGACATATACAAATGTGTCTAAACAAATAAAACATGTTTTTGGACCAATAAATTAAAAATAACATTCGTATATAATCAAGCAAGAGATAAAACCTGTCTGATGAATTGTTTATTCTACTGATCATTTTCTTTATTTACTCACAATGTCAAGTCCAATATTTTTTAACTAGATTCTTTATGGTTTATTGTTAAAAATATCAACATTTTCTTTTCCTTTACTCTAAGTAGTTCATGAAGCATCAGGGTAACTACATTTTGATGGAGAAAGATACAGATGCTTAATATTCTCCCACTTTTATAGATTCACACAAAGTTGAACATATTGTGTGTATTTTAGCTGAAACACTTTCTTACAAATAACCAATGTGATTTTTTGTCCGACAGGAAAATAAACCTGATCATAGTTTAAACCTGTAATAATGTCGCCACCCAGTGGCAGAGTTGAGTATTACAGTTAATACTAACAGCAAAGTGGGAGCTTTGTTTATTTTTGTTTTACTGCAGTATGATATGGACATTTCAGTGATTTTTGGTGCATAATATCTAATTAATTAGGCCATATATCTGTATATAAAAAATATCAAAAACTTAAAACTTCCACTACACAAAGGTAAAGTTGTATTTTATTTTGCAGCATTTGGAGTAGGCTACTACTCAAAGTGTTTAAGGACAAATTTTAAACATTTCTCATAATTATAAAGTTCTAACATTCCTTGATGGAATGAATAAAAAAACATTTGAATTGAAACGACTCCAAAAGCTAATAAATCATCCAATGATTGCATTCTGGTGTATTAATCTGTTCAGTAGTTCATAAAATATTTTGCTACACAGACGGAGTTGACTCCAAATACTTAATGGCAAAAATTTAAACAAATATAAAATGATATTTGTTTGTGCTCAGTGTGTGTTTATTGGGATCAGTCTAAACTACTACCACACCAAACTTTATCTGTAAGCTGACCGGGTTATAGTTAATTTGTTTTTAATGCTCAGCTGGCTGTGGCGGCCATCTTGAATCAGGTTGACTCCAAAAGTTAATCAGTTGTAGGTGCACATCCAATGATTACTCTCTGCAAGTTTCATTAAAATTCGTCCAGTGGTTTAGGATATGTTTTGCTAACAGACACATAGGGTGACAACTTTATCGTTCGGCTTTGCCTTTTTGGGGATAAAAATCCTGAATGAAATATGATTTAATGATGATGTGATTAAAAGAAATGTGATTTAGCTCCAATATGATTTCTATTGAACGAACCGAGCCTGTATGGATCGGCTCTGATGGCAGCACGTCGCAGCAGCTCATTGGATGTTCTGGAGGACGGATGGGCGAAACCATTTGAAAGATTGCTAAAAACCAGAAAGCCTCTAGATTATCTGCCGTCCCTGAGGATTAGAGGCCTGGATAATAACGCTACATATCCGGGTAATTTGAAGGTAAATTAGCCTCCTGGTGACGCGGGGAACGGACCGCAGGATCCGGAGGAGAGTCGCTGGATCCGCGATGGATTTTTGTAAACATCCAGAACCACAAATGGTACAGAGGATCCCAGGTTCTCTTTCTGTTTAGTTTTTTTTTCTTTATCGCCGCTCGCTTCGTCTCGTCTCGTTTCGTCATGGTTTCTATGCTGGGGCTCGTGCCGCTCACCGTGCTGATCATCCAGGGCGGATTTCGGGGGGTCGCACCGAGCCCCACCGAGGAGGGAGCGCTACGGGCCGGCCACGGGGAGCACGGAGAGCCGGGCCACCAAGAGCCCCACAAGGACTCTTACAGCACGTTCGCCTCAGAGTTTCTGGAGTCCAAACACCTGTCTGATGACGGTAAGCACCTGGATCCGTTCACAGGAAGCTCACTTTTATATATAAGAAAACAAATATAGAAACTCAGGAAGGAGAAATAAAACTAACAACAAACTGAACATGTGCTGCTTACGGAAGGCCTTTCAGCACCCAGGCCAGCTCCCTGCTGCTCTCATGCACGCGCGTGCACACAAACACAAGGCAGATGGCCTCTCGTTAATTCATTTCATATTAAGTCAGTTTATTTATATTGCGCCAACCCGCAACAAACGTCTTCTCAGGGTACTGTACAAGAAAAAAATTCAAACAAAAGAAGTCAGCAGATTGTGTTGAATCATCACAGTTTTCCATCCTGAGCAGCACATTAGCAAAGGAAAAAACTCTTTTTAAAAGGAAGAAACCTCCAGCAGAACCAGACTCAGGACAGGTGGCCATCTGCCTTGACCCACTGGATTTGGGGGGACAGGAAAGAGACAGACAAATACAGAATGACTTGTCCAGGTGCATTTTTCTCTGAAAGAGAGACAAAAAACCACGTTATTGATGAGGAGAGTGACTAAAGACAGCAGCAGAGTGAAGCAATGTGGTCAGTTTGTCCCCCAACAGTCTAAGCTTAGTTCTTTAGGGAGGGAGTTTTGTTCTGACCAGTGTCCCGACCATGAGAGAAAAAAAAAACAGATTTACACCAGTGTCAAAAACACTAATTTATCTTAAGTGGTTGTTAATTTCATGAGTTGATATCTGTGACTAAGCAAGCACTTTGGAAGGGCTGTATCATCATGTACAGATGTTTTCAAAAATGAGGAAGTTTTGCCACCCTGAGATGGACCCAAATATTGGTCTGGCCCGTGGACCGTGTTGACCCCTTCTTGAATAAAACCAACCATCACATGTTCTGGAACCTCAGCAGGTCAGGTGGTCAGATTCTGTCTCTTTGCAGGTTATCCCTTCCCCACCGCCCCACCTGTGGACCCTTTTGCCAAAATCAAAGTCAGCGACTGTGGAGTCACCAAAGGCTGCATAAGGTCAGGAACATCTGCAGGATCACCTCCAGCTGATCTGAAAACCAAAGATACAAAACATTCACACCGTCATCAATACTTGTTAAGAAATTTTAGTTTTTTATTTTAAAATTAATTAATTTTTCTCTATGTGCCTGAAAAGACTGTTTTTTAAATGTTTTTATTATTTTTGTTTTAATCTACAAACCTATTTTTCACTCTATAAGAAAGTATTATGTTTGACTCCAACTGGAGCAGATTTACTCAAAATCAAGTAAAAAAAACTTTTTAAAACTCTTTACAACATATTTTGGTATTTGCTTTGACTTGCATTTCTAAAAACAAAATAATAAAAAAAGTCAAAAATAATTTTTTACAGATTTGTATTGGCGTCTAATTTGTTTACTTTCTCATTGAACTGCTTGTGGTTTGAACTGGGTTTGGTGGATGTAGAAATGTTTTTAGACAAATTTCCAGGCTTCTGTATATTTAGATCTTAAGTTAACAGAAGTTATAACAGAAAGTGCAGTTTTGGGGCTCAAGAGGTTAAAAGAGTTTATTTGTTGCAGATGGTTAATGCAGATGGTTAAGTTCTCTGAGGGCAAGGCAACTGAGATGATCTTGTTTGCAGGTATGGGAAGCCCGGGTGTGATGCAGAATCCTGTGACTATTTCTTGAGTTATCGGCGCATCGGGACGGACGTGGAGTATGAGATGAGTGCAGACACAGACGGCTGGGTGGCTGTGGGCTTCTCCTCCGACAAGAAAATGGTGAGGAAAAATACAACTTTTTATTGTTTTTCTGGTCATAATAAAACTGGAAACATCACTATACATCTGTTATGATTGACAGCTGTCTAATAGACAATAACATCTAATAGTTAAATTTTGAGTGTTTCTTGAAATAATGCATGTTGCTTTTCATAGTCAAGTTTTTCCATTTAGATCATCTGATGAGAACAGACAGTTAGAGCTGTTTTGTCAACCATGTAACTAATTCATATTCTGCACAATAAGCAGTGTTATGTGTTGCTAATCACTCTCAGCTATACCACAAACTGTAGCTCAATGTTTGTTATTTTGACTGAGTTACAGTCATTTTTCTCTTGGCTAATGTTGATTAGCTGTGGTGGCCATCTTGAATTAGATCTTGTGATCTAACCTTCCCTGATGATTCTGGCTCCATCAGGGAGGAGATGACGTCATGGGCTGCGTTCACGACGACAACGGGCGCGTGAGGATCCATCACTTCTACAACGTCGGCCAGTGGGCCAAAGAGATCAAGAGGAACCCAGCAAGAGATGAAGAGGGGATCTTCGAGAACAATAGGGTGACCTGCCGCTTCAAGCGCCCGCTCTACGTCCCCCGAGAGGAAACGCTGGTGGACCTGCACCTGTCCTGGTATTACCTGTTTGCGTGGGGTCCTGCTATTCAAGGTGAGAGAGAGGACGCTTCAGTGTTCCTTTAAACTTGTTTGAAATGGCATTTTTTTGTTTTGTTTTTTTAAGCTCTATTCCCTTAATATTGTTGTATATTGACTCTCTTTTAACAAAATGGAACTAAATATTTACAGGTAATATATTTTTATGAACATTATAACTTGTAAGATACTATAATCTACCAAATCATAAAACTTAAATAATTTCAACTGATGACATATTTTTGTTGGGTGACAATAATGTTTTTTACTAATAGTTCTTACAACACTTTTTTTGTAAAATAAAAATAGTATTTGTAATAGTTTTAATGCTTTCCCCCAAACTTCAACACTATATAACATGTTACAATCATTGAATACAATGTTTTATTATTAAAGAACTCTTTCACTTTTTACAACAAAGCAATATTTCATTCAATGTGAGATCTTCATGTCAGCTTCTTATCAGTGTCACTGACTCTATGAATTTCAATACCATTAATTCTGAATTGGGCTTCGCGATATTTCCTTCTGTTACTAAATATCACTGAGATTTGTCCAAATTCAATGATAACTTATTTGGATGAAACCACGTTTGTATTTTGCTGACTTCTGTTTGCATGATCTCCAACATCTGTTCAATATTTTCACCAGAATAGAAAAATGTGATGTCATCAGCAAACAAAAAACATTTTAAAATCTTCCACACATTGACCAAATCATTTATATACAAAATAAACAGTTTTGGTCCGAGCGCAGAACCCGATGGAACTCCACAACTAACATTAGAAAGTTCATATCTTACAATATTTGCCTATTTTCCAACTACATACCCTCTTTAGTGCTAATCTTCTAATGCCATATTTAGTCAACTTTTCAATAAGGATGTTATGGTCAATAGTGTCAAAGCCTTCTTCTGATTTATCCTTTTTTCTGACGCTCCATTTTCACCGACAGGCTCCATCACGAGGCACGACATCGACAACCCTCCAGTCAGCGACCACATGATCAGCATCTATAAATACGAAGACATCTTCATGCCTTCTACGGCGTATCAGACCTTCAACTCTCCGCTCTGCTTACTGCTCATCGTGGCTCTCACTTTCTACCTGCTGATGGGAACGCCATAATGAAGCCCAGCCAATCACAAGAGGAGAAAGCAAAAAAAAGCAGCAATAAAAATGATGGACTGTGTTAGGATTGTTAAAAATGATAGAATACATTTACTGCTCATCTTGACTAATAAATGAACAAATACAATATGAAGTCATGTAAGTTTGAAACAAGGCAATTTTTTCAGTGTTTATAAAAGGATCTATTTACTTAAAAATCCAAGATTTGCATTTAACAATGAGGACATTTTATCGTTTTCTCCAGCACCGCATGAAGCAGAAAATCTAAGAGTAATTTCCAACTCCTGCTGTTCCCTGGCTGCAGAGCTTGATGAAACGATGTGGGTTTTTTGAGGACATAAAGAAACAGCCCAAATGCAAATCCCTGCTTTTTTTTCTGTGGATCTCAGCCATTGCATCTTCCTCACCCACAGTGACTACTTGTCCATCAGCGCTGTGCCACTGTGACTGCATTCAACAAACAGGCAACTGACAGATACACAAGCAACCATTGCCTGCATGAGCAATAATCCACTGAACAGGAGCAAACTGTGGGATAAAAAACACTAAACAAGGGCATGGACTGTTTCTGTCCTCAGTTGTTCCTGTAGCACATTCTGTATTCAAAACACGTCTACATGTTGAAAATGTCAACAACATTCTGTCATTGTAACAAAACCGTGATATGCAAAATGCATCCTCTGTCTGATTGGATAGATGGTCTGTCACTCAAACTGTATAGAGCCACTGTGTTAATATAATTAAAATAAATGTTTCAGGAGTTGTAATTTTATTGATGACAGAAATGTTTTCACATTGCCTGCTCAGCTGCACAGACAGCAGGTCGGTTAGACTGTGCTAAATAGCACAAAAACAATCCTTAGGATGAAGCACGGGGGTGGTGGGATGAGGCTAAATTAAACGGTGAAGATTCTCAGTCATCCAAGTCATGAAGAAACAGACAAAGGTTAAAAACAAAACAACTGAATAAAATCAGAATCAGAATAAAAGTCCAGTTGTTTTGGTTTTTTTAACCTTTTTTTGTTTCAGGCTAAGTTATCATTAAAGCATCTACAGGAGAAGCCACTGTTATAATTGTATACTGACACAATGAAACCCAGTCTGAACAGGTTGTGTAGTATGAAAACTCAAGATGCATTGTCTATATTTCATAGGAATTTGAAAAAGGAAACCTAATCTGAAAAAAATGTTCATGTATTTTAAAGACAAAAGATAAACCTATCTTATGTATCCATGTCAAAAGAAAATAACATTAAAACAATTTATGTCAGATCTTTGTTTTATTTCTGTGCGTGGCAGAGTTGATGGAGCTGTTGCCTCTCAGAGAAAAGGTTGCCGGACCGAATCCCGACCTTTCTGGGTGGCATTAGGCTAATTGGGAAGTCTATCTCCAGGTGCAAATGCTTGTTTGTCTCTATGTGTCCTTATGATGGTGTTGGGACCTGTCCAGGGTGTACCCCACCTTTCACACACCGTCTGCTGGATATGGGCACCAGTGACCCCCTAACCCTGAAAGGAAGAAGCAGGTAAAGATAACAAATGTATGGATTTTTTCTCATTTTCACATAAAACAGCCTGATTTAAAAAGGATGTCCTGTAGGCAATAAAAGGGACTGTAGCCTAACCCAGTGTTTTTTAAAGTGGGGCTACCAGGGGGGCTTCAGAAAGCTGGAGGGAAGATAAGAAACAAATGCAAGACTTAAAAAATGTAATAAAAAAAGTTTTCAGTCCTTATAAAATCAATCTTTTTTTCAATATTTATCATTTATAATAATATATTAAAATGTTATTTAAGCGCACTTAAGAGAGGATTGATTTCTTTTGTTCTGTTCTTATCGTCAACAGTTTGAAAAGTTGCTTTTTCTGTGAGAAATATAGTGTTATAATATAGTGTTAGTTATTCTTCTGCTAAACACATGTAATAATTATTGAATATTTAATAAAAGTGAGGAAAAACATTCTAAAAAAAGAGTGTTTTTTTATTTTTATTTTGTAGCACTGTTTGTGGGTTTGCAAGAGGGGGTCTCTGGCCAGAAGCTAATGCTGTTTGGGGCGGCCCTGTCTAACAAATTTAAATCCAGATAAATAAAGAAAGACTCTATAGTGATCCAACAGGATTAATAAGACTATTGTGGAAGCCATAGCTGGCACTTTAAAGAAAGCGAAAGCTTCTGAATCATGGTTATGAGCTCCTATTTTAAAATCATGCCTCAGCATCTCATAAATATTAAATACAAAAGTCGTATTTATGAAATACTAAGTCATATTTATGAAATGTTAAATTAGTCAGAATGATCTCAAAATTATGAGTTTTCTCGTGAATATGAAATAAATCATAATTGCAAGATATAATTTTATAGTGATGATGTCACAAAATTATTACTATTATTATTAATGATATTAATATAAATATTTTAAAACACGAGGAAGCTTTGGGAACTACACTGCCCGTAATGCCCTCACAATTATTATTATTATTAATAATAATGTAAATATTATTTTTTTTAAAACATGAGGAAGCTTTGGGAACTACACTGCCCGTAATGCCCTCGGGCACATTGCTATTACGTCATATGTTTTCTTCCTCACGCGGGTAGAACAGTTAGCGGTGGAGCGGCCAACATGGCAGACGAGGAGGACTCGGGGCTCGAGCCGGCTGCTGTCTCCACGCCGGAGGCCCTCCACCCTGAGCGGCCTCACTTCGTTTCTTTCAGCGAGAGTGTTCAGCCGGCCGTTGGGATGGTGAGCCAGCTGCTGACCCAACCGTCGTCCCTAAAGTTTGATAAAAACATCAAACAGGCCTTCTACAACACGGGGGCGATGATCTTCGTGGCTATCTGCTGTGGGGCGGCGGTCCTGGTCTACTTCATCCTGGAGGCCTTCCTCCGGCCGCTCCTCTGGGCCGTGCTCTGCGGTACCTTCCTCCACCCGTTTAAATACTCTCTCGCCCGGCTCGGCCGCTCATGGCTCAGCGGCCTGCAGGACACCGGGACGCCCATCGTTGTGGGGACGCTGCTGGTCCCGGTGTGGTGCGTAAACTACGGAGTGGAAGCTATGGGCAGGCTGGTGCTGGAGAGGCTCACGGTGCTCCTGGTGATCGGAGCCGGGGCGCCGCTTGTTTACTTCCTGTACCTGTTCTGGAGCGTCATCGGTGTCCAGGTGGTCCTCGGACACGTCTGTTGGGTCATCGGAGTGATACTGGACTGCTTCCACGTCGTGTGGGTGAGTGAAGGGACCGTGTCAGGGTGGGCAGGGAGGCTCAGATGGCTCGAATCGTTTCTCAAAAGTCATATTTTCTCAGAACTGAGCAAAAAATGTTAACCATTCATTTCACCCCCAAAGCCTTAAAAAAACTGTTAACTGTTAATAAAATTGATAAAATTATAGTTAATTTTGTTCAGTTTGTTGTGGCAGCCATCTTGATTTAGATGTACATTCAGTGTATACTTTCTGAGAGTTTCAGTGAGTCGTGAGATATTTTGCTAACAGACTGACAAATGAACACACACACAGTGGTGGGTGATAACAATAGTTGATAAACATTGATTGATCCAAATACCTGCAAATCAATATGAACTATAAACAGAATGACATCATCTTGTATGTATCTTTTGGACTTTCTTGTCAGTTAAATATAATTTCTTGTCATTTCAAGGTTTCATGTAATTGATTAATAGATTTATCAAGCCAAAACAGCTATTTTGCTCTGACCCAATCCACATCACATGAAATGTTAACTGTTCAGACAGCACATGCTCGGTCTTAAAGCTGGATCACTACATGTCTTGTTTATAAATAGGAAGGAGAGCAGCAGATTGAATTACTCTGAAAGATGTTTTTATGTGGAAACTAGCAGCTGAGATCTTTGTGACCTTTTGATTATAGATTCACAGCCGAACAGCAGCAGACAAACAGAAAATACAGTTTCATTTTTACTTCAGAGCTCTTAAATGTGTTTATTCTTCTGTAATGTGGACAACAGACAATAGACTGTTTAGCTAACATCATTTTTAAAGTTTAAATCTCTTGCATGAAATGTCTTAAATTGTCTCAACATGCTGCTCTGGTGCTTTTATTTGTCTTCAGGTGTCCAGTGTGGTGGTCGGTTACTTGCTGGCAGTTTGTCTGAAGTGGAGTCCTGTTACTGAGCGCTACCTGAGGGCTTTAGCTCTTCCTGTCTGGGCTGCACTGCTCTTCTATCTCGGTGAGAGGAAAAGTCTGGAGGACCTGTTTGGACACATTTTTCCATACTTTTATACAAAACGCCTCTTTGCTGCTAGTGAAGGTTTCATCTCACTTTGTCTACTAGAGTGTAGGAGTTTGCAGAAAACAAGTCTTGATTGGAGAGCAGGTTTTGTTCCACGTTTTCTGGACAGAATAGCTAAAACATAGTAAGATGAGAAAGTCTGCTGTATTTTTAGTACACTTGTTGATAAGTAATGCCGACCTTAAGGTGTGAAATATTAAACATGAGCGCAGGCTTTCAGGAGGAAGTTCAGTTTTTTGGTGTAAAAAGTGTCTTTTTTTTGGTGATTTTTATCTCTAGTTTTATAACAAAATACATGAGAAAATGGTTTAGCTGCTTCAAACATCAGCATTTCTGTTCGGCACAGTCTAAACCAGTTAACCAGTTTCCTCCTGCAGTGTTAAGATTTACGTTTCTGGATCTGGTTTCAGTGTCTCTGACCGGCTCGTGGAAAGTGCCCATATTTATGGTTGTGGTGATACTCCTCATCGTGGGCTCCCAGGAGAAACCACCCGTACCTGGAAGAGGTAAAGATGCAGACAAACATCCTGACATTTACAAGGGACGACGCTTTTCCCTCCTGTCTGATGGATGTCAATAAATATAGTGAAAAAGAGCAAAAGTGACATTTTTAAAACAGGGCTTTGCAGAGAATACAGAGCGAGCTGTGGGTGCTAAAGATGCTACAGCACCCTCTTGTGGATAAAAATATTTTGTAAATAAATTAAAAAAATTATTGAACTAGTAAACTATTTATAGATTTATGTAAACATTACAGTAATGTACTGAAAGTTTGTAATCCAATTATATGTTCATGATGGTGAATTATTAACAGAGGAAAGGAACTTCCTGTTAGTGGTTAGTAAAGTTTCTCTCGCTAGACGTGTTCTTAACACACATTATGATGCAGATAAAAAAAAACAAGTGTTAATCTCTGATCTTTAAACTCTGTCGGTTTGACTCGCTGCTGAAAAGTGAAGACGGATGATAAAGTTTTTACCCGTCTGTGTGTGCATGCGTCTGTTAGCAAAATATCTCATGAACGACAGCTTGGGTTTTAATGTAATTTTTAGAAAGCAGTCATTGGAGGAGCCTCTACAGCTCATTAACTTTTGGAGCCAACCACATTAAAGATGACCTCCACGTCCAGCTGACCTTAGAAAAGATAAAAATGGATGTATTGATAATGTGTGTGAAATCATACAAAGTTCTATTCTCGGTTTGACCAGAACTTCTCAACAATAGATGATGTCAGTGTTTAACTGTGGCACAGACAGTGGGGAGCGATCTGCCGCTCCTGACGTTAATTTTATCCTTTCATTTTGTTCAGGCCTCTCAATCACAGCTAACAGAAGCAAGAACCATCTCGACCTTTAATCGGATGAATGAACACTAGCGCTCTTTAAAAGCCGAACGGATCAAATGATTTTATAAATAAATTTGCTGAATGTCTGTTGGAAAGAATTTAATTCAGCTGCTCTGATGTGCAACAGTGTGACACGTTCTTTTCTCAAAATAACCTCATCAGAATCAGTCATCTTAAGATTAGTCGGAACATAGATCAGGTTACATTCACGCCTCTGTTTTCAAAAGTTTAAACAGTAATTCTTTGTTAGAGGACTGTAACACCATCCTTATCAATAGTTTATTAATAATAAAATATTGAGCATTTTGTGTGTCTGTTTCCTCAGCATGTGTTTGTTAATCCTGTGTTTCCACCCAACAGGAGAGCTGTCAGGACAGATGCTGTCGTTTGCTGCAAACACAATTTACATGGCCATTTCCTGTAGCAACCTGCAGCCAAAAACTGAGCCTGGTGAGAAAACCACCGCGGGTAAAGAAGCTCCTTTTCTGTTCAGCTTATTTAATCACAGATAACAACATAAGGGAATGTGTTTCTTGTGTACTGTAGAAGTTATTGTAAAGAAATAGTTTGTATTTTGTAGGAGTATTTATTTTTATTTAACACGGTCACTTTTTACCATGTTGATTTACTTGGTGCAGCTTTTTGTTTTGTTCTTTATGTTGTGTTTTTTTAATGCTTTGTCTTCTTTCTGTCTCGTCTCACTCCCAGAAGGTTTGAAGTCAGTCGGTCCGCGGCCCTCCACCCCTGGATTCCCTCGCTCCTTACAGTCCGGGCTCCTACAGAGAGAGAAGAGCAGCCGTAAAGCCAGCGACATCTACTTCATCATGCTGGTCTGGGCCATTGTGCTCGTTCAGGTGTGGCTCAACTTCTGGATCCTGCAGCTGCTCCCCATCCCTGTGGCCGGTAACGCAAACATTTAGACGGTCCATTTGTTTTTTCACGGGTAAGAGCTGCTATAATCATGGATTTGTTGCCTTGATGACTCAGTGTGGGTGCTGAAGAAGCTGGTGGTCCACTTTGGCCTGAAGAGCTTCGCGCTGCGAACCCTCAGCTCCTGGTGGACGGTGCTGGAGAAGTTTGGACGTGAACGTGAAGAGGCCCTGTTGCCTGGACCAATCAAAGGGCTGGCTCAGTTCGTGCTGCGTATCGACACTAAGGTAATGCCTTGATATGCAGGTGAATCTGACGCTGACACACATTTAGTTCTGCACTGCCTCATCTTTAAAGACTTCTCAATGAGCAGTTGTTGCTGTCCATGCTAAAGACCCTGCAATATGGTGTGCATAAGTAGGCCTGTCATAACAAATTTTACTGAATGATAAATTGTCTTAAATTCAATTCAGTTTATTTATATAGCGCCAGGTCACAACATACATCCTCTCAGGGCTCTGTACACGAAAAAAAAAATCTATAGGCGCCATCAGATTGTGTTGAATCACTTCGTCACAGTCTCCCATCCTGAGCATCGGTGGAGAGGAAAAACTTTCTTTTTACAGGAAGAAACCTCCAGCAGAACCAGGCTCAGGACAGGCGGCCATCTGCCTCGACCGGCTGGGTTTGGGGACAGGAAAGAGACACAGTCAAACACAGAAGAACTGGTCCAGGTGCACCTTCTTCTGGAACAGAGACAAGAAAACATGTTATTGATAGAAATATGTACAATAAACATGTAGAGGAGAGTGACTAAAAACAGCAGAACAGAGATAAACAATAAAATTGTTTAGAAACCATTTGAAGCTAACATAATGTGATCTCACTGTTTACGGAAGTTTATGAAATTTACATATGTAAAATAAGAAGTTAGGAACTTAGCTGGACCAGATTGTGACAACACACAGCAACAGCTGCTGAAACTGTCAAACCACTTCCCACCTCTTCTATCCAAGCCATCAGTTTATTCTGTATGTCTTCTTCTGACTTCATAACATAACTGTGGTCATCCTCACTTCGCTTATGAAGTTTACGTAAAGTTATTGGCAGACTAGAAGCCAATAAAGTAAATTTGCAATAAAGTAAAGTAGTAACTTTACGTAAATTTTGTAAACTTTAATTGTGGCCACCCGTACACTGCTTATAGAATTTACAAAATTTATGTAGTGTAAAAAAAAAGCAAAGGAAATCCAAGGTTTGACACAGCGTCCTGAGGCATCGCTAGCTGAAGGAAGGCGTTGGAAAAACGAAGATGCTCCTCTAGCTAAATGTCACGAGGTTCTCATGCTACAGAGGTTAACCTCCTTTTAAATTATTGTGCGACGAACGGATTTATTGCTCATCACGACAGTCTGCATAATTATGTTTGTGTTTCAGCTGGTTTGTCAAACTAGGATAACTTAAAACCTTGGTACTAATAAAAGTTTCTTTATTGAAAAAAAGGCCAACTGTGACATGAAAGGTGCGTCAAACATTTTTCTGAAGTGGGATCGATTTTTTTTGCGATTGTCCACTTTCACATCCCACTCTGAAGCCAGCCCCCTCCCTCCCCTCACGGTCGGACCACTCACTGCTTGAACCCAAAGAGGCTGCTGTCTTCTCACTTCAAGGGTACAATGTGACGACTGATGCACAGATCTGTCCAATAACAATTTTCCCAATGTCTTTCTGTCTCTCCTGCCCCCAAGCTCTGGCATTGGCTTAACAAGCAGGTAATGAGTGTTTGTTTGAGAGAAAGCGGTAAATAAAGTTAAAAAAAAAAATAACGCGTGTGTGTGAGGAGATGTGAGGACACCTGGTAGCTGCTTGGACTGGCTTTTTTTTTCTGTCCTTCCCATTCACTGTCATCTCTGACTCATCTGGTCTGTTTTGTTGCTGCTTTCTTTCCTTGCTTTGATTTGACAGGAAGTTGCAGCTGGGAGTGGGTCTTTGTCGCTCCCCCCACCCCGTCTGTATCTTCGCTGCTTAGACCTTAGCTGACAGATTTGTCCTGAAAGTGTGTGAGCTGCATGGAGAGATGGAAAATGGAACAGACTTGGCTTTATAAAATATCAAAGATTTTTTTAAATTATTTAGTTTGTTTGTTACTTTTTGTTGTTTTTAATGAGAAGTTTCCAGACTGGGCGTAAACAAAACAATGGAAACATAATGTATGACGCTAAAAGAAAGAACACCTGAACCACATGCTAAAGAAACATTTCCACCTTGACTTCTTGTTTTTAAAGACGACAAACATTTTGTCAAGAAGCTACAGATTTTAATCAATAAATTAAGCATCAGTATTTAAATTGATTATTATAGTTTTTTAACCTGTGTGCTACTTCTTATAACTGAAATGTTTTTGAAATGCATATTTATTTGGACACTGACACCAGTTTTTTTTATTTTTTTTACCTATATATTGAAGCTATAGTTATATACTGACAATTTTACAACGGCAATCTTTTTATTTTGTTGAACAGAAGTAGAGATGAGATATAAAGCAACCACATCTTAAGGATCAGTTGGTTTCAAAGAGCCGATACAAAAGATTCGGATTGTTTGTGAACGTCACGTCCCAAATCAGAAGGTTTTAGTTTTGTTAAGCATAAATCGATTGGCTAACCTGCTGAATGTAATTATTACATTATTATTATTATTTTACACAGAACTGTGTAATTACACTTCCTTTGAAAGTGCATGGCAGATTAAAGCTTTAACAGCACTTTTAGTGTTGAAAGAAAACAACTTTATTAATTGACCAGTTGGCCTTTGTTGGGGTTATTAATTAGTCAATTAATACAGTTTTTCTTTCTTAAAACTACAAGTGCCGTTAAATGTGTTTCTGTCTCTGTAAACATGTTACTGGTCTCATGACTGAAATGCAGAAGTAAAACCTCGACTGAAGCTGAACCCATTTTCTCCCGATTTAGTTGACTAAACTCCTAAAAGAGTTTAATTTGAGCTGGTCTGTGTTTTTGGATTTTAATTCAGCCAGCTCAGCCTCTGCAGAGACTTTCAATTACTTTGCTTGTAAATTCACACAATAAATGAAAAATTAGACTTAAATGTTTCCTGCGACTCAACTCTCAAACTGAATCTTATTCACCTGTGATGTTTCCATTTTTTTGTTAATCTACTTTTGGGGTAACCGAGTTTGTCCTAATAGAAATCTCATCCATTAAAGTAAGGCCACGTTATGGTACTTGGTAAAAGAAAACCAAATTGACTCGATTGTAATATCTAATGAAGTGAGACCTGTAGTGATTACCGTGTCATGTCACCCTCCATGTAACATCGACACATTGTGTGGCTTTATGACCACGAAACATCTAACTTGTTCCAGTCACTCCCCGTGGACTCCAGTAACTCTGATGCTTTTGTGACGTTAACACGAGGCTAAACAACAAAGAAGAACTTTGTGAATCAAGCATTGAGAAACCTGAGTGAAAATCCCCAACATCTTACAGAAAAATGGTTTGGATTGGCTGGAAATGAATTCAACTGACATTGTACTGTATTAGTAGGAAACTGCAGAGAGAGAAAAAAGCAATTTTTTTAAATTTGCAAGCAAAAGTTTAAATAAAAAATAGTATCAGTGTTTAGTATGGTTTTTGAAGAAGTGAAGCAGATTTGACCTTGTGTTGTTGTGAGCAGACGTCTCGTGCCAGGGCCTCCTCTCAGTCTGATAAAACAGTCACTATCAGACTGTACTGTAATATTTGTACTGTAATATTTGTACTGTAATATTTGTACTGTAATATTTGTACTGTAATATTTTCAGACGGCTAAATCTGAATTTAAATTGTGATCTTTAGGAGTTTAGCAGGTAAAACAGAAGTGATCAAATGGGGTTGAATCACCACCTTCTCCAAGCTTTAACCTTTAATCTTTTAATTAACAAAATAAAAGCATTAATGTGGGAAGGACACAGGTTTCTCTATGCATTATATGATCCTAGCTCCTTCAGTGTTTTAACTAAATACCCCTTTTTGTGTTCTTCGTCCTCTCGTCTCGCTGTACGCAGATGATCGTGTGGTTGGAGCGATCGCTGGATAAAATCATCAGCATCTTCATCATCTTCCTCCTGGTTACGGGGACTCTACTTATGGCTCTTCTGCTCACTGCTATGGTAAGTTATTTTAGATTTGATTTATTTCACAGTAACATCAGCCCAGATACAAAAAAAATATCATTTTTTTAAGGTTCACCATGAAAGCGCTCACATCGTCGAGGTCACCAGTAACCTCATCAACGAGACTCTGTCCAACCATCCAGAATGGGCCAAGTTGGAAAATTTTTCTTTTGTTTTTTTTTTTTTTAGTTAAACAATCAGCTGTTTTATTTTTCTGTGAATATGTAGTTAGATCTGTTTTGTTTCGGTTTTAGTTGGCTTCCAGAAGCTCGTGTTGTGCAGAAAGCTCTGAATTCAGCTGCCACCAATGTTTATCAGCACGGGAGAGAGTGGATAACGCAGAAGGTTGGACGTCTCTTTCATGAAATTTACAACAAACGTTTTTCCTGAAAGCATAAAATGCAACATTTTTTTTATTATTATTTTTTTCCTGTTTACGTTTGTGTGCAGCTTCATAAGATGTTAGGAGATAAAGTGAACAATACGGCAGTGATCGAGAAGCAGGTCCTGGAGCTTTGGGACCGACTGTACCACTCCTGGTTTGTGAAGGTAGAGAGAGCGAGCCGCTTCTTTCTCACCTTTATTTTTACTTTTCTAATTTAAAATGTCCACATGTTGTCACAGAACGTGACTTACTCCGGGCGCCATCGTGGAACCAAGATGATGGCCCAGAGACAGAACAGCTGGTTAGGGGACATCTTGGACTGGAAGGACATCGCCTCCTTCCTGCAGGAGAACATTGAGACTCTGCTGTCGGTAAGTTAGGGTTGAAAGCACTGATGGATTTCTGACTTTGTGTTTTAAAGAACAGGAAAGTTATCCTGAGGATAGTGTTTACTTTGTGGGCTTTTCTGTGCAGATTTTGGAGTCTCTGTGGGTAGTGATGAGCAGGAACGTTGGCCTCCTGATCTCCACCACCACCACTCTCTTCACAGTCCTGTTCCACAGCGGCACAGCCCTGCTCAACTTTGCACTGAGTCTGGTGTGAATAATTTATCTCATCAACACAACTGAAGCCTTTTCAGTAAAAACCGTTACACTTGTTAGAGGAAAAACTGTATTTTCTTTGTTTTGTTCTTGTGCAGGTGATTTTTCTCACCACTCTGTTCTACTTGCTGAGCTCCAGCGGTGAATACTACAAACCTGTGAAGTGGGTCATCAGCCTGACGCCTCTGTCTCAGCCCGGACCCTCGTCTAACATCATCGGCCAGTCCGTAGAAGAGGCCATCAGGTCTTTATCAGCGGCAGGGTCTAAAAAAAAATGACATAAAATTGCAGCCCCGTGTGAAAAGAATTTGTTTTTCAGAGGAGTGTTCGACGCCTCTCTGAAAATGGCCGGCTTCTACGGCCTCTACACCTGGCTCACTCACACCATCTTTGGGATCAACATCGTCTTCATTCCCTCTGGTGAGCTGCGTTCGCAGGAGGTCGTAGCATAAATTCAACCTGTTTGATTTGAACCCCTCTCTCTGTCGCTGCAGCTCTGGCTGCCATCCTGGGGGCGGTGCCGTTCCTGGGGACCTACTGGGCAGCGGTGCCGGCCGTGTGCGACCTGTGGCTGACGCAGGGGGAGGGGGTCAAGGCTCTGCTGCTGCTCATCTGCCATCTGCTGCCGACGTATTTCGTGGATACAGCCATCTACTCTGATATCTCAGGGTACGTGTGTGAGCACCGTGCTGGCACATTTGATTAACAAATTTCAGCAAACCGCCTGTAACGGTCAGTGTTTTCCCTATAAAGTGAAACTGTGACGTTTCTGTAGTTTGTTTGTTTGAGAAATTCTTAACGAAACCAACACTGGACCACAGGAGGGTCAGGTCAACAACATTCCTTTGTGTTGAAGATTGTTTCAGTTTAAAGTTGTTTATCAAAACTTCAACTTTAGGAATTTTGTCATTAAAAGAACATTAGAGTAATAGAAATACAGATGAGGTGAAGGAGAAGCTGGAGGTTGGAAAGTTTTTGGGCATCTCTTTGCAGAAACAGAGGAGAGACTGGACGATGATGCTGAGGCCAATATTTTTTTATTGTTTAAGCAAATATTTCAAATAATTTGGACTCTCCTTCAGGGGAGGACACCCGTACCTGACCGGTCTGGCGGTAGCAGGCGGAGCGTACTACCTGGGTCTGGAGGGGGCGATTATTGGACCCATCCTCCTCTGCATCCTGGTAGTGGCAGCTAACATCTACAGCGCCATGCTGATGAGCCCCAGCTCTGCGCTGCCCACACCTGTGCAGCCAAACTGGCCGGTCCACCCCATGAGGTACAGACGAACCTGATTTATACAAATTCAATGTTTCAAATGAGGAAACCAGTGTTGCATCGTTCCCTCCTTGTGATTCTTAGGGCTTTCACAGACTCCACCCCCTCAGTCCTGAAGAAGTCCCCTGAGTCAAAGTGAGGGGTGTGTCCATGTGGAACACCAGCTGGCTTCCTATTGGTTGTTTCTTCGGGGGAACTCGCGCCCCTGGCAGGCTCGGCGGGGTCGACCTGAACCAAGAAGTGACGACGAGGCGACCCCCGATGCAGCCTGCTAACCAGAGCGAGCGGTTCATTAGAGCAGTTTAGAACCAGCTCACGCAGACCCGCAGAAAATCCTGATCCCAAACTTGGACCAAAACCCAAATTTGGTTTTTAGCAGAGATACAGCAAATGTTCAGCAGACGACCAAAAAGGCCAATTTTCAGGTTGATTGGCTTAAAATTTAGCTTTTTTTTTTTTTTTCGTCCAACCCATGAAAGCATCAAAGCTAAGCAGCTGCTTAGCGCTAGCAATAGCACGTATTTGAAAAGGAACTTTATCACTTTTCAAAGAGTTAGAGATCATAAACATTTAAATTAGAGTTTTTATCGCTTGGTACAAAGTTCTTTTTCAAATACGTGCTATTGCTAGTGCTAATTAGCTTATTAATAAAGCTGAAGAAAGCACTTTTTGCAAACAAGTGAGAAAATTAAAATATTTAATAATTTAAACATTTGTTGTCAACGCAGTAACAACAAATCAGATGTTTTGTTTTCACAAATATAATATTGGATGTTATCTGGTGCACTTTTATGTCCTGAGGGCCGTATAAATTAAACAAAATCAGAAAAAGACCAACGGTGTATTAGGAAGATAAAAGAAGTTTTTCTTTTTAATTTCCTAACTAGGCATCTATTATTGTCTATTAAGTGAATCTTCAAAATAAACAAATGTTTCTTTTTAAGACTAAACCAAAATCTAAATCCCATTGTGTTGTTTTCACTACAAACAACATGCAGTATTTTACTTGAACCAGTTTAAAAAAAGTTCTCATAGAACTTCTTCTGATCCTTCACAATAAGGGTCTCAAACACTAAACAGTGTCTACTTCTAAACACACTCAATATCTGGTGGTCTAGGATTTGAGGCTATTTGAGACTCTTATGCAGTGAGAGTGAAACTGCACCTCAGACTACTTCAGATATTATTTGAACCTAACTTGGTAAAAGTGCACCCATAACTCTTAGATTCAAGTAAATAAAACAAATAGAGTACGTGGATAAAAGCATATTGTGGACAATACGTGCAGTATTTGTACTTCCTACCTCTAACTGGAGTCCAGCTTCTCTGAAGATGAACTGAACTCTTTTTCTACAGAGCTCAAATCTGTCTCGAGACGTTTGTTTGAGGGTTTATTTCTTTTTAATCAAACCTGTTTCTGTTGTAGCTGTAAGTTATTAAAGCTAGATGTATATTAACCAGACTGCACCTCTGTTTAATGATTAATCCTTACAGTTGAGCCAAAGTGACTGTTGAGAGTTTGACTACTGTAGTGATTAAATGTTCTGTGTTCAAAATAAACCCAGGTTTATATTTATTTATTTCGAACTTAACGTTTTAGCACAGACAAGCTTTCTGCTAACATTTCTGTGCTGAAGCACTTAAGATATCTTCAGGTTTGACGTGAACACTTTTAGGTTTTTGGCATAAATGTGACCGCATCAACAGTTCAATTCAGAGACGTTATGGTTTCTGCTCATTTCTGCTTTTTGACATTTTTTTTTTGAAACATTTTATTGAGAGTTCAGGCACTTTAAAAAAAAGTTTAAAGTACTTTACATCGCTTAAAGCTTTATTGAGCAGAACAGTACAGATGTGTTGTGTTTGTACGATAATCCATACAGCTACCATGTGAGCTAACAGAGGGAGCAGAGTTGAACTAATATACTGTATTGTTTTTGTTTTTTTTTGCAATAATTACTGTTTTTATACTGGATATTGACTGAATAAATATATTTTAAATCACTTTTGCTTTAGTTATTTTGTCTGTATTTATTTTCATAATTTTGCTTCATTTTTAAACCCTAAAACTGTTTAATTTAAAGAATCGGTACATTAAAGGGGTAGTTCAGATTTTATGAAACAGTTATAAACAGTTCGTTTCTTACCTATTGTAGATAGCTCTTTGAAGAACCTCAGTTAAAATAAATAGTTTGATTCTAACTGGATCGACGAGCTAACGGCTAGTCTGAGTTAAACAAGTTATTTTCTCTCCTGTTAAACAACACTTAAAAAAAAGGTAATTCAAAGAGCCATCTACAACAGGTAAGATATTCCCCGTTCACCGAACCCTACTTTAAAAAAAAAAAAAATCTGATCTTAAAGAGTTTAATCAAAAACTAGAAGTTTGTCCTCGATCACGTCTGAAAGAGTCACTCATGAGCAACAACCTAATAGAAAGCGTGAAGCTTGAGAACAAAACTTTCCCTGGATAAACAGAAAAAAAAAACAAAAAACTTCTGTGTTGGTGAGAACTGACTCAGACTGTGTCATCTGTTCTGTAAAGGCTTTACAGATTGTCAACGTGTCAGCAAAGCTCTGGACAGATGGACGGAATGAATATCAAATCTGCGAAACGCTTCAGTGCAGCTGCTGCTGAAGTCAGGAATTAATCCAAAAGAAGACAAAACCACGGCTGTTTTGTTGTAAAATACACTTTGCTAGAAGAAACACCTTAACTTAAATACGTCAATTTGCTAAATCTCAGAGGGGGGGGGGGGGGGTAGAGGGTCTTTGTAAATGAAACATCAGAACCAAATCTAAAGACTTGAATTATTTATGATAAAAAGAATGAAACAAAACTATCATTTCTTTACTTTTTTGATGCTTCTTTTGAAAGCTGCTTGGAAAAACTGTGGCCTGAAACAAAAACAGATGTTTATATTACATTCATAAATCAATTATATCTGTTGGTGCTTGAAGTGTGTTGAGAAGTACTCTCAGCTACTACCACATCACATACATAGCTCAGTAACTGTAAAACTGACTTAGTTATTTTTGTATTTGCTAAGGTTGATTAGCTGTGGCGGCCATCTTGAACTAGGTTTAGTAGATGTACATTCATGCATTAATGATTGAAAGTTTTATTAAAATCTGTCCACTGGTTCATGAGATATTTCGCTAACACTACAGACATGCACAAGCTAAAACACTGTCCCCACTGCGGTGGGTGAGGAGTTAATTTCATCAGCTGAACCTCACTCTCACTACACAAGGTCTTTGCTGAAAACTTTGGCGTTAACTCTTGTCAACCCTGTTTGTCTGTTAGCAAAATATCTCATGAACTAACTGATTCAACGTACAGTAACAACTAATTAAAGGCTGAACAACCTTAGCAAACCCAACTATGGTCATAACTCACTAAAATGGGCGTGGTAATAGCTGAGAGTCATTAACGTCAAATACTTTGAGCCTCAATAATTCTTATAAGTCATTGCAACATTACATGAAATAGTACCCAGTATCATTTACAAGGTTTAACTTATTTTATGCATTAATCTCAACAATCAACATCCATGAACATGAAAGCAAACAGTTGCTCAGAGATGATAATGAGGCTTCAGTTCTGCATCTAAACAGGTCACGCAGCTGATTCCACAAACCAAAATAACTCCAATAAGTTTTGATGGACACACTTCTGTGTTAATAGATTCCCTCTGTTGCTCCCAACACACTCCAGTATTCTCTCTTTTCTGCCCCGCTGGGCCGCAGATTGATTTGGCTCTGATACATTTCTTCACATCAAAGACTTCACACGTTTCCTCTGAAGTCGGCCACAGCCAAGTCCTCCTGAGCCGCCGAAGCTCCTAATCTCCCCGACAGCAAAATCATTAGTTTCATTTGCAGAGAAACAGACAGATGTGCGTCCTTCCAGACTTTTCTTGGACACACAGAGCTGATGAGAACAGGAACTGAGTTGTCTTTTCAGAGTTTACATCTCTAACATCTGATGAAGTCGAGAGAGAACAGCCCTCACTTTTTATAACAACTATTTAACATATGAGAGTCTAAGGTTTTCATCTTTAGTCTCATTTCAGTAGAAATATTTAAAATATTGTTCTAAGAAGCTCTATTCTCTGGAAGCGTAGCTTAGAGAAAATGAATGCAGAGGCATCGACACGTTTTGCAGCCATATGTGAACCACAGTTGTCTAATATGTCTGCCTGATGACTCAGGAGCAGTTCACGTATGAATAATTCAGTGGATCAAAGGAAAGGAGTTTGAATAATCCACTCCACACTGAACACTTATTCAGTCTGCAGTCTGACTCTATTACCTTCACACTGGACCGTCATGTTTATTAATAGGACAGAGAAGAGCCCCTCATGACTTCCGTCTCATTTCCGCTCATACTCCTCTCTCTCTCCTGCAGCAGCTTTTCTCGCTGTGGAGATAAAGAGACACATCTTTTCAACAATTGTGCAGCTCCAGTTCACACCTTGTGACAAAGTAATGTTGCAGGGCGTACAACACTCAAGGTGGTCGAGAAGTTGACCTAATGCGTAAACAGGAAATTTGTGTTTATTTGTTGTAACAATTCTTTTTGGCCTATATTGTTGGAAAGTCTGTTTATTTGCCTTTAAATGATGTATTAGGAAAATGCATTTGTGGGTTCAGCAGCAGAGTTAAGGATGCAGGTTGCACCAATAAATAACTCTGCCAAACAGCCTTTTTTTGCTACTGATTTTTGTTTGGTGTTTATTGAACTGGAAGATTGAAAAAACAAGACACGTCGGCAGTTTCATTTAGGAAATGAAGGTTAGTAGCCTGTGGAAGAACCATACACAGCCACACGAGCCTGAGACTTTCTCCTTACGCTCCTCACCAGCTTGGTCACACACTGCTGTGGGATCCCATTCTTCAACCAGCATTTGTCTGTCACCCTAGATGAAACGACACGCCCAAGTTGATCCCATAGGTGTTCAGAGAGGTTGTGGTCTGGACTGCAGGCAGGCAATGTAAAGGTGAGAATTTGTACAGTTTCATATAAAATAAAGCATGTGACTCTAACGATACACTTTGAAGTCTGAAAGTATCCTCTGGACAGGTTCTTTGTTGAAAAGAGGACGATCAGCCTAACAGCCGATCATTAGTGCCCTGATTTTCGCCTATTGTTCACAGGGGGCTGAGTCATACTTACCATAACAGCATGTAAGAGGGGGACAACTGGACATGAAGGCCTCCACCAGTGTTAAATGACAAGACATTTTTCTTCACAAAAATTGCTTTACTCCGTTCTCAAACCAGTGTTCCTCACAATCAAGGCTGAGAACATCTTCATCCCTGAAAGAGTGACCACTGGCCTGTTGAGTGTAAACTACAGCGTCCTGGCTTGATGATGTATTTCTTCTGTGTTGGACCATTCTTTTGAACAGTGGCTGATTTGTTTTCCCGATGTACAACAGGTCACAGTCCTACTGGCACTTAACAGCATACACAACATTAAACTGTGCCGGGGGACCATATCTTTGAGGTGATGTCATATTTAGAGAATAAACGTCTCAGTTTCTTTGAAACTCCCATAACATACGCTCCAGTGAGTGAAGAAGTCTCTTAAACAAAGAACCTGTCCAGATGAGCTGACTTAGATTTCCCTACCTGGATTATTGACATGCATCAGGATGTTTTGTCAGTAGCTCTCTGGGATTAATAAAGGTTCTATTTCATCCCTGCTGACCGCCAGAGGGCGGTGCTGAAAGCACTGAATGTTCCCTTCGCGCATGCGCCGTTCG
>JARVJO010000305.1:12934754-12951484 GCA_031762555.1 Cynodonichthys magdalenae
GAAGGGAACATTCAGTGCTTTCAGCACCGCCCTCTGGCGGTCATTCGGGATTCATAGAACCGTAGTTACATACGTAACTTTCGTTTTATTTTGTTTACCTTTGGCCTCATCAGGCCAGTCTTTGAACCTGATCATGACAGCAAATTTGAAAGTCGTATCTTTAAAAAAACAGTAAGGAAATCCTGCAAGGAGAGATGCATCATCTTCCAATTAATCATCTAGTGTCACATTTTCAGCGAACAGCTTTTGGGAAAAACTTTGTATTAAAATACTGCTGTGTCAAATTTTGATTTTTTTTTTCTTCTCACAAATTTAGTAAAGTAACTAAGTCTTTGTGACAGTGCCAGTCTAAAAAGTCATTTTAAAACCAGCTGAGTTGTCTGTTATGTGTTAACACAGAACTGGTTCATCTCTTGAGTTGAAGTCTTTTTATGTCTGAATGATTCATAGGTTGGTGTTAGCAATCACACAAAAACATTTCTCTGAAAATTCAGAGAATGAATGAAAAAGTAGACAAAGTTCAAAGAAAACCTCTGGAAGATCTTCAGAAAGTCTGGAAAAATATCGATTCAGATGAAAAAATTACACAAAAGTCCGACTGGAAACAAAATTTAAATTGACTCAAGACTTTTGAACATCACTTTAAGAAACTCGATACAAAGTGTAAATAAATCCAATCGGAATGATAAATAAGTCAAATCATTTGGGGTTAAAAAGTTTTTTTTTCTGGATAAGCTGCTAAAACTTGATTTAGAAATCTCTCAGTTTCACTGAAACTGAACTCCATAAAGCATACATGTCAACCACTTCCGATGTTTACCTGTACACTGACCTTCAAAAACCTGTAGTCCTCTCACATGGCATATGTGGGGGTGGGTGGGGGGAGTACCAGTGGGGCACGACACTGCCCACCCCTTCCTCCTCCTCGCTGAACGGAGCAGCCGAGGGCGCAGAGTCTCAATTCAAGAAAAGCATTGATTTTGTGGCTGCGGTGCAGCAGAGCAGGTTTATTTATTGTTCCTTTTTACGTCCTACAGGCTCTGAGACGTAAAATAAATTTGAAGTTGTGTTTTAGAAAAAAAATCTGAGATTTCTCAGTACGTCTGTAACTGCCATCTGGGGGAAAATCCATGTAATTTACGTACAATCTGAACAAGATGACGTGTGATAGAGGTTTAATGCATGCAGCTGAGTCCACTGTAACAGGGAAGATGTCAAGTCTGTGGTGCGTTTGTGTGCAGACTCAAAGAGGCAGAAAGTCGACCACGCTCTTCAATTTGTTCTGTAAACCTTTTCACCTTTATTTTTCTACATTTGGATCAGCTCAGTGTGGAAGCCTGGACATGTCAGGTGCTTTCAAACCACAAACCGCCATCGAAACAATCAACAGCCCCGCCCCCCGCCTCAACGCGACACATCTTCACCACAGTCACTCGCTCAGACGCGACAAACCAGTCGATGGAACCTTCCCCGTCACCCACGTCGTGTGTAAACCTTCCTCTGCTGGAGGAAGCTGAAATGTTGTACGGCTTTCAAGGAATAATTCCTCGCGCCCTGACTCACAGAACAGAACACGTAAAGGAAGCATGACGAATGAAATGATGATGCTCTGTTGTCTTTCTCACAGTAAGATATGAATGTTCAGATACTGCAGTTCAAACTGCAAAAAAAAAAAAAAAAATATGTTGCTACAAATAGAAATGATGATATAGTTTCTATAATTTCAGATATGTCCTCTGAACCCACATTTCAACTCTTTTACTCCCTCTGCCTGTCTCTGGTTATTCTGTCTGTGTCGATATGTCCACAGGAAAGAGATTTTCCTACAGGCTTTTTGTCCTAAAGTAAATAAATTTGATCTGATAGAGAAGGATATGATGAACTGAGGCTGAGTAATGAAGATAAAAACACATTCACACAGACACAGATACGTACATCCACACACTCCACTGGAGGAAAGAAGCCCTTGGAGTGCATACAAGTCAATAAAAGAATCAGATTGGCCTTTTTTCCCCTAAATGCGTACAGTTTGTGTGGAGCTGTGTGGTGCATTATGGGAGCGTTCCTGATGATTGAACACTACAGTATGCAGTGAACATCAGGTACATAATCTGAAATCTGTGTGCGTTGATTCTAAGTTAATTATCTTTAAAGACAACAGAGAAACTAAGGTTACTGAAACAGTAAAAACAGACAGATCATGTAAAAACTGGACATAGAAACTTTAAGATATCACAAACATATTTCTCTATCTCTACATCTCTGCTGATGGCAGACGTCGGGTTTAGTTTTCTCTCTCTTTTTTTTAAAAATGTGCTGTCCCTTGGATATTTCTCAGCATGGAGGCTTCAGTCTGCAAGATGTAATGCCAAGGAGAAACACCAGAGGGAGCCATACACTGCGACAAGACTGTAGGAGGGGTTCTGACAGGTAGACACACACACACACACACACACATCTTCATAAGAGTTCAGTTTCAAAATCTGTTACAAAATTAAATAAAAAAAAAAAAAGAGCTAAAAGAACAAGGAATTCAGGCCCCTTCTCAAAGCATACATTCATCTTAGAGTACACACTCAAACACACACAGATAAGTGCACACACATTCAAACACACGCACACACAGATCAGAGGCATTCAGTAACCGTTAACTGATGAGCTGAGGGGTGGACTGCTTCGTCCAGGGAAGCTGTGTGCAGAACCTCAACTCCACCGGCCCAGTCCTGGATTCACACGTGAGAGCCAGTCACTCTTCACGGTTAAAATCGTTTTTCTTTAAAAAAACCCAAAACAAAACAAAATAAAAACAAATGTAAAACAAACAGCCATGGTCTTTGCTCTGAGGAGGCTCAAAGACACTCCTCCCTCTGATCTCCGGCAGAGGTAGTACCGTCCCATCCTTCGCCCTCCTCCTTTCGCAAGTCCCCAAGTGGGAAGTCTTTGTCCTCGTGCCCCAAACTGAATAAACATGCCCCGTCCTTCCCACTGCTCGCCCTGGGCCTCTGCGTGTGTGAGAGAGTGTGGGTCTGTGAGCGTGTGGGGTATGGTCAGAAGACCTCCGGTAGTGTGACATTGCGGAGCAGCCACTGTTGGGAGCGTGTGTGTGTGCAGTCTCTGACACTGGGCACCTGGCTGTCCTCCTCGCTGGCCTTGTCCAGGCACTGGTTACTGTTTACGTGGACCAGAGTCAGCTTCTGCACAAGACAAAAAAAAAAATCAACTAAATTTCTTTAGGTTTTCAGTAAATATGTCGTTACTGAGGTGATTAATGTCTGGACATAACGTCTCCACTCACCACAGGATCGTATTCCCACAGCTGGTTGCCTTTAAGGTGATGACACTTGAGCATCATAACAGGTCCGTTCAGCTTGGAGACGTCTAGACACAAGTCGTCTGTTCTGATCTCCTTGTTGGCCGTGTACGAGAAAACCTGTACAAACACGCAGCAGCTTTTTCAACAACTCACATGAGTCTTATGTACAAGTTCAGAAAACCGACTTACTTTTTTACTTGGTCATACTTTTAACTTCAATCACCAAGGGGATGTTTCTTACCCCCTTAATATCTTTAGTCCTCAAATATTTGACAAAATCTCATTAAATCAAAAGATACAATTAGATAAACATGCATGATGGGTTTGTCAGTAAAGTATATTATATTTGTTATTTTTTACAGCTCGTTTCATCTTACTGGAAAAATAACTTTCAACCCACTTGACAGTAAATAGAAAGGGATAAACCTGAGAGTAGGTGCTGTAATTACCTTACAGCTGAATAACCTGAGTAAACTGTGGGTGGAAAAAGTTGGTCAATAATTGGTCAATATTTGTGTCTTTATCTTGTGCGCAGTTATTGTTTATGTTATTCGTATTAGCACAGAAGGATTCAAATTTCCTGCACTCCTAGAGACTCCAAGTACACAACAAAAAGTATTTAATGGTAGGGATGCACCGATATGAAAATTTCAGCCGCTATCAATATCCGATATAATTATTGCTGTTATGGCTGATAACCGATATTTACCAATATTACACAAACACACAAATTATATTCTACATACACGCACAAACACAGTTGGGTCTTTTTTTGATATTGTAAATAAACAACCAGACCTCTGACATGGCTCCTACTTCAGTTATTCCTGGCTATGCAGCATCAATATCACTATCATGATCAAACAGATGACGCTCAACCAACCATTTCACCTCCCAAAACAGAAACATAAAGCTAAAAGTGGGAAATCAATATCAGATGTTAATATCGGCCCAGTTTTACATATCGGACCGATACGATATTCTAAAAAATGACCAACATCGGCCGATACCGATTAATGCTGATATATCGTGCATCCCTAGCTAAAAATATGGATTTTTTCATATGTCCCCTTTAAGAAACACTAAATCTATGTCAGTGTTGCCATCAGACATGTTTTTGCACTTTTTTGCAAACAGTAATGTCAGAGCTTCATTTGACTGATGTAGAAATAATCCTGCAGCTACTAAACTGAATTTATCTTAACAGAATCCCATTTTATTTATTTGTTATCAATGATGTGCTTTCTACAGTTGATGCAAGAACTTATTGTAAAAAAGAAAAAAGGTTTTATTATAACTGTTTATGATAATAAGATGGGCTGTTGGAACTTTGGTTTCACCTTGTTCACTTGGTTTGGAGATGCTGCAACAGTTTCAGAGTTCAACACAGATGCTGGGACTGGTTTGTTGATGACCTCAGTTATTGTAGATGTGGTTTGTCTGTTGACAACTTTTGGATATAGGACAATCTGCAGTGCAGTAGTTTTAGTTTGTTCAGAAGTTTGTCAGAAACCATTTCATCCTGAGAATTTTCTTAATCTGAGTGAGTTCACAGGGCAAAAACCACAGTTTGCACAAACATGGTTTCCCTGTTACCTGTTTCTAAGCTTGAAACTGCTACTTCCTGTTTCTTTGTTTTCATCTTGGTTTGGGACTTGTTGGCTTTAAGAAGCCGTAACAGTGTCACAGATCGACACAGATGCAGAGATGGTTCTTGTGGTGTTAATTTCAGCTTCTGTAGACGTGCTACAACTGTCGACGATTACCGGATCAAAGACAGTCTGCTGTGACTTTCCTGAGGCAGCTTCTAACTGGGTGACAGACGTCTTTTTTCCTGTCACCATCACTGCTTTGGCAAAGGTTGAACATTTTTCTTCATCGCCATCTTCATGGGGGTAAATTATTAAATCCTCATTTTAGCTCACATGGGATAGAAGCTATAAGTTTTTAAATGTCTTTGAAAAGTTTTGCATGGTTACAAAAAAAGCAATTTTTTGTCACTGAGAAGTAATCCAGTAAACTCATGTATGTAATACTGTACAAGTAATATTATCTGAGGTTCTGATTGGTTTTAGCAAAATACTAAACTGTACATTATGTTCAACACAGAAGTTCATTTTGATCCTTGTACATTTTTCTATATTTATCAAATCAACGTTGAAATTTTCACAACCAAAAATATGAATATATTTGAGTTATTTCATGTATCAAACATACAGTATCTCACAAAATGAGAATACCCCTGATTTTTGCTGCCAGAGGTTTACACATTAATAGGTGTGTGTTGAGTGTTTTTGAGAGGACAGCATATTTAAAATGGTTATACAAGCTGGGCACTGAATACATTGTATTAAAGTGTCATATCTGCAGTGCTGTCCCATGAAATGATAATTTACAAAAATGTGAGGGAAGTACTCACTTTTGTGTGATACTGTACATCATTTTATAGATGTATGTTGTTCAAATTGTGTGCAGTCTGACACTGATGAGAAAATCTCACCTTTGCTATGTGGTTTTTGCAGAAACAACCTTGCTGGTTAATTTTTTTGTTTGTTTCCTGGTTTGTTTATAAAGATGATTTCTTGTTAGAACTGTGGGGCACTTTAATTAACTTCAGTTGTTCTTTTATTGGCTATAAGATGTGTTTGAAATAAACCTGTTTCATATCTGTTACAAAAACTAAGCAATCACATAATTTCAGTTGGTTGTATTCTGGTTACTCTTCCTGCTTTGTTACCTGGTTGCCTCCCATGCCGTGGCAGTTGAAAATGCCAACCTTCTCGTTTTCCTTTCGGGCCATGTTGTCCAGGCACTGGTTGGTCTCCACGTTTCGGATCTGAGTCAAATCCAAACATGTCAAAGTAAACAATGAGCACTGTAACACACACTGGACTGTGGTGTAGTCTGTGTGTGTGTGTCATTGTGAGTTGAGCGCATACCTCTCCCAGGGAGTAATAATGCCGTGGGATCTGGGAGTCTGGATAGATGTTCTCTAAGTACCAGCTGAAGGGTTTACATTGCAGCTTTTGTCTCAGACCACTGCGAGAGGAGATGTCACCATAGTCCACTTTTGTCACTCCTGGACAAACACACAAACACAATCACAGAATCCATGAATGCCTGTCGAAAGTTTATTTCATGCAGCACAAAGCATGTGTTAGTTTCCTTATTAACAGTCAGAAATCCTAATCTTTAATGTCAGCTGGTTGCTTTTACTTTAAATTTCTTCACAACTTCACTCAACCACACAGCACCAATGGAGCGAGTCACAGAATGTAGAAACTTGGACAGTAAATCAAGTGAGGTGTAATGCATGAGGTCATATTTTTCTTCCTACATCATATCATGTCATGACAACTTGTTTTACTCTGACAAACATCATGTGTTTGGTTAGATGTGGAAGAGCCGGAGGCGAACACCTAAACGTTTCACTTTCACAAGTTGGTACTTGCTAAGCATCTAGTTAAATAAAATGTTTCCAAAGTCTAACTGTATTACAGTAATGAGTGTAGACGTAAACAAGCAGTAGAAAAAGCAGAAACACACTTTGAATGTCCCAACCAAAGAGGGTAACGTTTATTTGTTTATGAAGTGACCTGATCCGTAGGATTTATCTGTAGGGAGATCATTTAACAGTTTAAAGCTATTTTATGCATTTCTTTAAATGTGGCTGTATGATGCATTTGTGACTAGTAACATGGTAAGGAGAAATACGCCTAGCAGTGGTTCCCCAAACTGGGGGGTCCGCCCCCACCACAGAGCACAGGGGAGGCCCATAACCGTGTCTTCTCAGAGGTTGTGAAAATATTAATTTTGTATATAAAAGTTTGTATATAAAAATCACCAAAACAAATGGTAAATGGCCTGAACTTAAAACACACTTTATCAAGTCCACCCATTCACACTCTGATGGTGGTAAGCTACAATGTAGCCACAGCTGCCCCGGGGTACACTGACAGAGGTGAGGCTGCCATGCACCGGCGCTCTGACCACCACCTGCAGGCAAGGTGGGTGGAGTGTCTTACCCAAGGAGACAATGACTGAGACTGATGGAACGGGGGATCGAACCGGCAACCCACCAGTTACAGGATGAATCCCCTAACCAAAACAAAACAAGTCCACTTGAATAATTAAAACCCAATTCTTCCTTTTGTCCTTTTCCAAATAAGTTTGCAACAATTCACTTTATTATTTTATTATTTTGATAAAGAGTTAAAGATTGAACATGTCTTTGGGGGGATGGGGAATAGCAAGGGGTGAGGGGTGGCTTGGACAGAGGAAAGGGGGTCTTTTAGGAAACTTGGTTGGATCCACTGTCTTTAAGTCACAGGTTCGGTTCTTTTAGTGAGTCTGAGTTCACCTCTCTAACAGCCAAACAAATATCTGAAGTTATCTTTTGAACAGTTGTATAAATATAACTCCTGGACAAACCTAAACTTTGACAATTTCTTTAGGAATCGACATCTTCTTAGCTTTAGATGGTTTTGTCTTTATCTCCTTCCAGTTTTAACAAAACAAACACTCCTGAATTAATAACCAAAGCTAAAGTATTACATCAACCTCACAAACTGTTCCAGTATTGTATCATTTCATCTCAGCTTATACTGTAAATGTCTCCACAGTGCTGTTTACCAGATACAACGCAAATCAAGAGGAAGAAATTGTTCTTTATTGTTTGTGGTTTTAGTTTTCATGAAAGTACATTCAGCCAACATGTCACGTGTCAAACATACAAACATCTAACATCCTAATGATGCCATCAACTTAAAGAAAAATCCTCCAGTTTACTGTCAGTAATGCTGCAGATACCTGACAGTGTTGAGTAGAAAAATCTCTCAAAACACGGCGCAACCTTGAAGCAGTCATTTCATGCTGTAGCCTGAAAAGCAGCTTAGCTGCTAACTTGCTTTTATGGTTTGAACCAACTGCTGTGATGAAAAGTTGTAACTCTGCATGAACCAGTAATTTATTTCCAGTTTTAAAACCTTGAACACAGTGAAAAATATTTTTAGATGAATTATTCTTAGACATAGGTTCCCCTAGACACTAAATACAAAATAAAAATCTAACAGACATGAATTTGCTGTCCCTCAAGATGTTTTTTATTGACAAATTTTGTTTAATGCAGTTAACAACACAAGCTACATATAATAAAGAGAATGACTCAACTAATAAGTGATTTGTATCTAATTCCATTTAAATATCTTGTACTTGGATAATATTTCAGTTGATTAAAAAACTAATTTATTTACAACTAACTACTCAGAATCAAACAAATAATCCAAACCTTAAAATTTGAAAGGGGGGTATTAAACAAAAACAGTTTTGTTGAGCTTCATATCAAGTTATAACGAGTTGCTTTGACTCATTCCTGCATGTTTCTTGAATTTGCTGTGGTCACCATGTGGAGCTGCCTAAACACTTGCTGGTACAAAGCACCGCCTATTTACACAAAGCTCCTCCCTGGAGCTCAGTCCCAAGCTGAGCTCCGGCCTCACAGAGCACCCCTCCCCTACACAGTTCCACGGCAGCAACAATTAGCAACCACCTGTGTGGAACTGCACATCTGTTGAGCTTGTAATACTAACCAGAGGTGTCAAAAGTATTTCACATTCATTACTCAGGTAAAAGTATAGATACTAAGGTTTAAAAATAACTTTTTTTAAAGTAGAAGTATCGACTCAAGCTTTATACTCAAGTAAAAGTATAAAAGTACTACTTGTAAAACTACTTCAAGTATAAACGTAAAAGTAATGGGAAAAAAAAACTATTAAGGACCAAAGATTAGGCCGCACCACAGGGATCTATAGTGAACAACCACCTCCCAAAAAAGCCTTGTTCTCAAGAATGACTATAATGTTGTATTAAAATATTGACCAGGTCATCAATGTAAATGAGGGTTAATTCTCAATTGGCTTACATGGTAAAATAAAGGCTTAAGGGTTAAAATATTTGGGCCCATCCCCTGAGGTTGGGAACCACTGGTCTAGTCTGGTGCATTGTTAACAGGCTTTGTTCTGAATAAGTCAATCTATCCTGAATATTTAGGATCTGCGTGGTAAACTTAGATAAAAGATGAAATGTTTCATCTTCTGTTGGGATTGTGACCTTTTGACACCCAGCTGACATCATTGTTTGCATATTTGTTAACGAAATGTCATTTAAATCAAATAGTTAATCAATACAAATCTGTTGTTACCTTGTTTATAAAATTTGGTTGGTTTATAGCAAAGTTATTGTCAGTTAAGTTTCCTGTACCCCTAACTTTGATGGTCAGAATGGAAAAGGGGTGTGGTTAAAAAGGGGTCCCTGGGGGGCAGTGAGACCCAACTTTTTTCTGTCAACATGCATTTTCTGAAAGAGTGGACCCTAAGGTACATAAAAATACCAGAGAAGTTCAGTAGTGAGGGGTGCACGGTGAGCCACCCTAGCCTATGGAGAGAGAACATGAAAACTCTACTCAGAAAGGTCCTCGGGCCAGGATTCGATCCAGCAACCTTCTTGCTCAGAGGCAACATCTCTATCAACTGAGCCACAGTGCACCTCTTATTCAGTATGATGACAAGGCCGAATGAAAACAAGCCACAGTGAAATAGAACTGAAATACTTTTCTGCATATTTAAAAAGTAAGGAATAGAAAGTACAAATAATTGCGTAAAAATGGAAGAAGTAGAAGTAAAAAGTAAGATGAAAAATAATTACTCCAGTAAAGTATAAATAACCAAAATTTCCACTTAAGTATAGTAACAAAGTATTAGTACTTCACTACTTGACAACTCTGATACTAACTACTTCTCAGTCCAGGTTTTTTTTCCAAATAGAAAAGGGTCTTCATTGAGGAAATGTATTTTTGGTGCTGAAGTGGGAGTGTATGAAACGGTAGGAAGTTTTTAAAGAGTCAGAGGCCAATTTCAGGAAGTTTAGATTTATCAAATTTATTTTTACAGCCTTTTCACAACAACTGAAGAGAACATAGTTACTTGATTGTGGTGTAAAACTGAACTATGTGAGTTAAAAATACATAATGCCCCCCTTTAACAGCTCGATGGTCTTACATTTTACACATGTCAAATAAAATGGACTGTTTTTACCAGAAACTGGTTAAGTCTTATAATAAAAAACCTGTACAATATTAGAACTGGCTTATAATTTACCAAACAGAACCCACAGTGGACTTGTCTTTAATCTGTCCCTCCATTGCACCTTTGTGTGTGTGTGTGTGTGTGTGTGTGTGTGTGAGGGTGTGTGTGCATGTGGTTGTGCAGGTTAATAGATCTTTTGTAGCATGAAATTACTCCCCTCACTCCGCCCCGTCCTGCAATGTTCGACTACCTCTGCAATATTACACTGTCATCAGGTTAATGGATTGATTGCACCTGCTGCAGAGATTAACCTCAACACATGAGTACATACATGCACAAATTAATGAGCACACACAGATCCTGCCTTTGAGACCCTCACACACACTCAGCCCCACTCACCAGGTGAGATAATGTAGAAAAAGTTCTTGAACTCATCCATCCAGACTTCTGCCAGACGTCGATTGTTTTTGTTGATTATCTGTCCCGTTCCTCCGGGAAACGTGTAGGGCGTCGCCTTTCTGAACACGTGACCCACGTGAGAACACGTGACGATCTCCAGAGTCCCTCCACACTGCCAGATCTGTGAAGAACAAACCATTTTCAACACGAGGCACCTTGTGAAACAAAATCAAGTCTCGCCACTGAATGGGGAAAAACACTGAACTCTGCTGGGAGGTGGCTGACGCAGACGGATCCTCTCAGAGGTGTGACAGCCTGAGTAAGTTTGATTGAGAGCCAGTCGGGATGACGCTCGACAAAGTGTTTAGTCAGAGCAGTCAAAGGGTAACATTCGGGGATGTGAGTGCTCGCGAACCCTAGCAGACACCTCTGAAAACCTGCCAGAGCATGAAAGAATCCAGCCATGCCAACTGGCTGCGTTCACTCACCCTGAAAGAGATTTCCAGGTTTTCTCCACCCCAGATGTCCATGCCTGCGTCATAGGTGCCAATCTCCTGAAAATAATCTCGGTCTATAGAGAACAGGCCGCCTGCCATAGTAGGAGTCCTGCAGAGACAGATAAATCCAGAGCGAGGCTGGTTAGTGTCACCAGCAGCCTTTTTTCCAAAAGGTTACTCAGTATCTACAGATCCCATCAGTTTTATATTCAGTCTTCTTGTTTTTTCCGCTTCTGCTCCTTTTTTCTGCTGTTGTGACGGTCGTGTCACCATTTAATGACCTCTATTCTGATCTTTTTCACCCCCCTCTTTCCTCACACAGTTGTTTCCTCCTTTACACAACCTACTGCCTATTTTTCTTTTTATTTAACTTCCATGTTCACTCGCAAAAAACACACTACTTTCAATGTAAACAAATTAAGCTAAAATATATCCTGAGAGCCCACAAGAACTGCAGCAGTTGGAAAATATTAAACAACATAAAATAGATTTAAAAAAATCTAACTTGCTAAATAAGCAAATGATGTTATGACAGTAACAGACTAATTAAGGAGGTTAAAGATGTGCTTTTTTTTAAACTGTAAACATATCAGTGATCTCTGGACTCCTCAGCTGACAACTGAAGTTGTTTTGATGAAATTCAAACATGCAGCAGTTAAATAAACATCTACTAAATTAGAGAGAAGCTTTGATTCTGATTAAAGCTATTTATCCAAACAGTCTGCTACCATCATAAAAGCAGTGTTTACAGTCTTGTGTTTATCACGACACTGAAGCACACCAATGCTGGCAACATTAAAGACGTCAAAAACTGTAGAACAGAGACATCATTTATAGAACAAAGCAAAAATGTAAAAATTGCTATGATCATTTTAGTTGCACTTGCCCTGCCTCTCATCAGTGAATACAGGAGATAGATACCAGCTTCACCGTGACCCAGAAAAGGAAAAAAAAAGCGAGATCTACAGAAAGATCTACAGAAACTTGACCTGCTGTCAGTTTAAGTGTTCAGGGGAGTCCTCAAGGTATTCTTTAATGAAAATGAGTCTAGACGTTTCCACATTACTGTAATTTACAAAGTACTGTAGGAGTGCTCTTAATGATTTTTTTAAACTTGCAATTTTCTATTCATTGGGTAATAAAAGAGTATTTCCACAGACAATTAATCCTAATAAAGCATACAATAATGATAAACTCACATAAGCCAATTCACCGTACCTTACTGGTTATCTTAAAGAAATCTGAATATTGCCTCAATGTTTTGGGGATGTTGGAAATTCCTACAGCTTTTTGACATGCTTTAATTGTGTTTTTTATGCTGAAGAAGTGTAGATAGTTTGCAAAGGTTGAACTAAAGGAAGAGTCAGCAGAGTGCACATGGTTTATTAGATAACGTGTTAGTCAGTGTATAAACAGAAATATAGTGGAAATGACTGAAAACCTGCCAAAAGCAAGATAAAATCTGAGTTATTAGATTTGAGCAAACGGGTGTAGAAAGTATCAATACATATTTAGTATTATTGAAACACAATTTAACACCTTTTAATTGCAAATAATAACCTATCCTAATGGAGCTTTGCTTTTAGAAATTTAAAACGCTTCCTCTTAGGCAGTTATAAATGGAAAATACCTGGTATGTGTTATAATATGTATTTGGACCAAAGCAACAGTTAGCAAGATCCCTGGTCTGACCACATTATTCATGTAGGACTAAATCCATATTAATCAAATTTAACAAAATTCATTGGGCACAAAACACAAATTTAAATTTAAAAAAAAAATGACAAGAAAATAAACTACTGAATAAATCCATTTTGAAACTTTAATTATTATTTAATGTTGCTGTTTTATAAAAATTTTCAGCAACAGTTGATTATTGAGAAAATGAGTTTTTTTTAATATTATTTTATATATATAAAAATGTGAGGGTGGTGTTGAGAAAAGTTATAATTATGAAGTTTTCCTTTTTGGATCTGAATTCAAATATTAATTACCTAATTGTTTTTGTAAATGATTTAGAATTTTACAAAAGGCGAACCTGATAGAAATGATGTAAGATTGACTTGTAAATCTCAAAGTGTTACTTTTTACTATTGTTATTTTTTATCTGATAACACTGACAACACTTTTGTACATTCACAATAATGTGTGGATTATAAGTGACAGAATGGGGTTTTTATCATTAGTGGGGGAAAAAAAAACTTCTGCCCTGACACCACAACCCAGTTTTGTTTTTTTAAGACACTTACAAGACACCCGAAGGAGAATTTTGTCAAGCAGAGCTGTGAAAAACAACCAAAAAACAGGGGCGCTGAGTGTTATATAACATATATTATCTGTGACCTTGAACGGTGGCGTTAGGCACGCTTAGAAACAAGAGCAGGAGGAACGACTTACAGACAAGAACAAATAAACGCTTGGATTTTGTTCCGAGGCCTGAGACATGAGAGGCAACACAACAAGCAAAAATAACAGAAACAAACAAAACAACTGTGACATCAGAGGAAAATTCATTGCACTTTGTTCGTATCGCTACCCTGAGACCAATTTATGACTAAGTAATGTCTGATTGTAATGTATTCACAACTATAAACACCCACCAGCAACATTCCAGCTTACAGGAAGTTATTCTGATCAGCTGACTGACCAAGTTGGTGCCTGGTTATATATATCACTAACTTTCCTCGATTTAGTCCCTTCAGGGAAATTCTTTTCAAACATGACCTGACAGAGAGGTCAGGGCCCTGGAACGAGAAAGGACTGAAAATCCTGCTAAAACATGTAAGCTAAAGCCGATTTGTTTGCTCTGACTGTCCACATTTCAGAACGCTGACCTGACAGGCAACGTGCGGTCTCCTTTGCGGCGGTCCATCTCTCTCTGAGGTACAGGGTACCAGCGGAAGTTCAGCTTCCAGTTGAAGCCTCCGTACGTCATGTCCGATCCTGCCATGTACTCAAACGTATCGTCACTGATGACATCGATGATGGGGCACACCACTGTTCTCCTAAAACAATTAAACATGCAAACACATCAATGTGGGTCAAAGCTCAAACACGCTACACATACATGAAGTAATAACCAGGCTCATGTGTGTCTTTAGGAAGCAGAAAACAGAGACTGATGACTATAATTAAACAGGAGGTAAACACAGGAACAATGCTTCTGCAGACTCAACAATAGCTTACTGTTTTATCTCTTTTTTTCTATACTAGCCAATGGTGTGTGTGTGTGTGTGTGTGTGTTGTGCATGTTCCTTACTTATCGTGTTTGATGCGAGCGAGCAGAGGCTCCAGCCACCCTGTGGTGCATTCACAATGAGCATCCAGAAAGGTAATGACCTAAAAAGACAGAGTAAACAGGAGACTAACGCAGCAGGTCAAAGGCTAATGGATGTTACATGTGTTTGATATAGTACGAAAATTTTAAATCACTTCTCATTTTTATATTCTTTGCTTCCAAGAAGCCAGGGTTTCATCTAATATTTTAAAGTGGTCTTGATCGGGAATTTTTCAGGTCTATTATTGCCATTAGGTTGTTATTTATTTATTTATTTATTTATTTTTTCTCTTTAGACTTTGGCTGCTTTTTACACTTATTGTCTGTTCAGTCCTTAAACCTGACCACAACCATAAATGGTGCAGTGTGTGCTTAAAAGTAGGAAAGTGGACAATAAACGGCTATTCTAAAAAACACTATATACTACAGATGAACAGTAATGGAAAAATCATTTCTTGAAAAAACAAAACAACAACAAAAAAAAAGAAATCCTAACACAGAAGAACTGGTAGCTACAATTTCAGCTTCTGTTTTACTTGAGAGATAGATCGTCCTTCCTTCTAGGGTGCGTCAGGTTTTCAGCTTATAGGATTGGGAATCACCTTGTTGGTGCTAAAATAGTATTTAGATTCTGACAAGCTTATGACTTTTTATTAGATTCAACTAAATAATAGATGAAAACTCACTGTGTCTTTGTGACAAGCTGCTGGTAACAAAGATCTAACGATCTATTTAAAACCAGCTCTTTGCTAAGTTGTCTTTTGTAGACACAAAACCAGTCCATCCCCTGAGTTTAGGAAGCCTTTGTTTAAATGATTAATGGGTCAGAGTTAAGTAGCTCAAACAAAAAACATTCATCTGAAAATAGTCAGAGCCGTTAGACAGAAAATTGGGAAAAAAGGGAGTCAAAGTCCAAAAAGCAACTTTGAAAGACTAATAAAGCCTGAAGAGCTACTGATCAAGACTAATTTAAAAGATTTCAAGAAATTCTTATATCTAGAACACGTCTCAAACTCAAGGTCTGCCACTGCATTTTTTGTGGCCCGAGAGCTTCAAAGATATTGACTTAAAACAAAAATGTATGCTGCTTTAAAATCAGTATTGATCACAAACTACATATCCCATAATGCATGTTGATTTTACCCACAAAATGATGGCATCCCACCACTAGTTGGAGGTGCAAACAGTTGAAAAGTAGCTGTCAACATTTGCTATGTAAAATCTCTTTATCGATACAATTTTTCTGGCTACTTTTGCTGCGGCCCAGTTGTACTGGGAAGTGGAAATTCCCCACTTACAAGTTGTAATTATAAACTAGAATGTCCCTTCAGGAGGAATTCTCTGTTGGAAAGTGAAAAAGTTCAGAATTCATGGCAGCAGGTTCTTCTTACCTCAGCAGTGAGTAAAACTCTAACATTTAATAATATTTCTGTATTACTTATTTCACAATAAATCAGCTGTACACTTAGAACTTTTCAGTGTTTATAAGGACATTTTATAACATTGTTTCTATGCAGGAAATACCACATAGAGCTCTGTTATTGTTTGTTAGAAATGCTGTAGCAATGAAACGCTTCATGTTTAGTTAAAGTTAAACACAAAATGTTGAAGTTATTTACAACAAGCCCTTTGAGGGCCACCACAATGCTTATGTGGCCCCCAGTGAAAATGAGTTTGACACTCCTGCCTTGAAAACTAAATGTAAAGAAAAGAAAGATTTGCACATTGCTGTAAATGTGCGCACACACACACACACACACACACACCTGGCCAGTAGAGATGGATGCTCCCTTGAGGCGAGCGCGGATGAGTCCGGAACGCTGCTCCATCCTCACTACTCTGACAGGCACTTCTAACTTCCTGACGTACTGCTCCAACGGTCGTTTAAGAAAATCTAACACAAGTAAACACAAACGCACAAAATAAAGAAAGACACACAAACATGAAAGACATGCAGAAAAAGTGGAATTATCACCTTCTCCCTCAGTGGCAACAGACATCAAAGGTAATTTTAGATTATGTTTTTCTTCTCAGTGTGTGTCTTGTCATGCCTGTTGACATCCTGAACAGTTCATCTCCATGCATAAACACACACACACACACACACACACACACACACACACACACACACACACACACACACACACACACACACACACACA
>JARVJO010000305.1:12960598-12981527 GCA_031762555.1 Cynodonichthys magdalenae
AGAGACTTATTTGGAACTGTTTTACTTTGCTGTTTGAATCTTTATTTATTATTTTTTTGACATTTCATGTAAAAAAACAAATAAATACAGGAATTTCAATTAGAAAAGATTTTGATATTTATTTTTCATAAATTAGTCTTTATAGTCTTTATACTCAGCCCACAAAAACTAATCGTTAATGAATCAATAAAATTAGTTATTAGATTAATCGAATAATCGTAAAAATAATCGTCAGATTAATCGAGAGAAAAATAATCGTTTAGGACAGCACTACAGCAAAATAATCTCAATGAGGTAACATGTTATAGCACTGAACAGATAATTCATAACATCGCCTTTGCATGACTGCAGGACTTCCCCTGCCCTGAAACACAGGGGCAGCCGGCTGTCTCAGTAGTGCTGGTTGAAGTAATGAAATGAGGATCCACGCAGAGTAAACATTATGAATACCAGGTCATCGATACTGTTATTGATTAATACCTTGCCCGATTTTCCACTGTTCAGGTACTAATATGTCTCTGTACTTTTGTAATTGCACATTGTAGACCCATCCACACCAAGTGACA
Source organism: Cynodonichthys magdalenae (assembly GCA_031762555.1). NCBI lineage: Eukaryota > Metazoa > Chordata > Actinopteri > Cyprinodontiformes > Rivulidae > Cynodonichthys > Cynodonichthys magdalenae. The sequence goes on from JARVJO010000305.1 coordinate 12,961,165, forward strand.
AGACAACAGTTCAAAATGTCCTCGTACATTACATGAGGCCATTTTTTCATAATACCTTCACACTGGAGAATAGTTTGAGGGTCTGGCACTAATTTGCCACTTTGATTGTTCAGCAATTTTTGGAAATGTTCCCACAACATAGTTCATCAATTTATTTAATCTGTTATTAGTTAGATCAGGGAAGCAGTGAAACAGAAGTGTCGCACAAAAAAAACAGAAGTTTTTACTTACATATTTACTTCCACATTAAAAATTAATGTGGATTCATTTGAGAAAACTATACCATTACGTCATGACTTTGAAGCAACATGAAAACAAGATAGAATAACTTCCTAAAATGATTGGGGTTTAATTTTATATGGTGGTGGTCATCTTAAAGTTTGACATTGGCAACACAATTTGAGACAGTGACTTTTTTTAGACCTAGATGCAGCCACGCACCAAATAAAAGTCAGTACCTCACTTATTTTTCAATCAGGAATAATGGAGCCCAATACCAACACCTGATAGGAACAGACTTGACTCTATCAACAGTGAGATATGATGTTTGCAAACAGAATCACTGTGTTTTCCAAAGCAATCATTTTATTCCATTATCTCTTTGTCCTCTTTCTTTTGAAACACAGTTTTAATATATTTTAGTGTATCTTTGGAAATGTGATCGCCTTGTTAAAGTGTGCTTTATAAATAGGTTTTGCTTTCCTTGTTGCATTTCTGTAGTCTTTTTAAATAACTTCCGACAACATTCACCCATCTTACAGTACTATCTCTGACTGTTGCTGTAACACCTCTATCAGTTCTGTACTTGGCACTTATGTGTTTATTATTTAATAAAACTCTTCCAAAAACTAACCCAAGACTCAGACAGTCTAATAAAAGGCACTACGCAATTGTAAAGAATACTTTTTATAGTAACAGTTTAAAAGAGAAGAAGTAATTTATGCAGATTTTTTTAATCAGTGACAAAGTTTATCACCACTTTAGGAAAAGTCAGCAAGTACAATTGACAGATTAAAGTATCTAAATGATATCTTAAAATATTCCAACTGCATTAAAGCTTTCAGAAAAGTTCTTCAACAGAAACTATTGTATCAGCATTCTCACACCCAACAGTGTGGACATTTGCCCTTTGCACATGTAACATACTAACACCTTATGTGCTCTGAAGTCAGACACACACTCACAGGTAAGCAAACACACAGAGCAGAGAAGGGAGAAGTGATAGTAATTGCTTTTTTTGGTGGAAAGGAAAAAAAAACAAGACAGCCCCATTAAAATTCCACTGCTCTCCTTTCCTCCTTCAGCCCCATCTTGGCTCTTTTTGGCTGATTCTCTGACTCAATGATCCCTCAGGTTGCGGCCGCACAAGCAGAGAGGAGAAAATTAATTTGGCCACAGTTATTTCTCTCATGCCTCTGGGAGAAAGAAAAGAGAGAAAGTGTTTGTGCATAGCTAGCTTAGCTTAGCTTAGTTAAGCTTTGCTTATGCAGCTTGGGAGGATGAAGAACTGCAGAGAGTAGCATTTCTAAATTCCACTCGACACAATTCTGGCGACACAAAGAGTCGTACACAGCAGAAAACTAGAGGAGAGATTTGTCTGCTCTGTCCAAGTTTGTCTCTTCTCAGATTTCTGTGCCTGTGAGTGGAACAGATTCAAAGTCCCACCACAGTAGTTTGAACCACTCTTGTTAATGACAACCATGTAGGATTGGGCAAAACTGTATTGTGTGCCATTAACCATCAGAAAAACTGTAAACAATTAATATTTGCCACTTTGCAATTACTGCAATTAGTGCCATGTGATGATGTGTTTTTGTGTGTAACACACCATCACTATCAGGGCTGCATGTGAGCCCAATGGCGGAAGGCAGAGCAGAGCAGCAACCCTATGAACACGTTTAGTCATCTGAAATACCAACATAAACTGGAGTAAGAGGAAAGCCAGAAAAGGCGGACCAAGGACACAACGGCAGCTACATGAAAGTGTAATTGTCATCTATTAATCGTCATAATAATTTTTATTGGCTAAAAGCTACAATTAATTGTGGTAAAACATTTTTTGTCAATATCGCCCAACCCTACAACCATGCACAGTTTATAGATGCTTCTATATGCCTTGTTGCATCTATTATTATGCCTAAAGTATTTTTAATAAACATATCAAAATAGGAGACTAGTGCATCTAATGACTAATGCATCACATTTTTAATGTTTGGCTCCCACTGAGAATCTTCCAGCTGTCGTTTGAGTATTTTTTAAAACACTTTCTCAAACCTTATATATAATTTTCATACCTCTATGTCTCTTCTAACATTACTAACTCTGGGTTTCATAAGAAAAAAACTCTTCAGCTTGCACCTTTTAAACTTGTCCACTGCAACTTAACTGATGGGACACGGATCACCACCCTCTTGTATAAGCCATCCTGTTTTCATCTTGAGCTTTTAAACACACATTGTGATGTTTGCTTCTAGGATTTGCTGGCATTTAATTAAATCCACTCTTCCATCTACCAGTGAAACATAACCCCAAAGCATTTTCATAGTAAAAGTCAGGCAAATTTAGGTCTTCATGAGTAAACCTCTGATTAGACAGACATGATTTTCAAAATATAGATATAAACCAGCAGATGACAAATAAAATATTTACTTTCTAGTAAATCTATTTGAAAACTAACAGCTACTGTGATAATGTGAATTTCCAACATTTCTTATGAGACTCAGCTTTGTGGCAAAGATCTAGATAAGTTTCTTTTGATAACACTTTCATGAGTTCCATAATTGTGCTGATTTTTGTACAGAAGCACAAAGCACCTCATGATTTGCTGTACCTCTTTCAAGGTTATCTGCAGTCACTAAAATATTCTGATTTTTTTTTTTAACATTCCCATATGCAGTTTTGTTTCCTAGACTTCCAGTACTCAAATGAACCATATACCACTCCTGACAAAGGTACCGTAATTTCTATTTCACATGACGAGTAAAGTAATATCCTGAAAATGCTATATGGTCTGTTTTTGTGTTTTTATACAGACATATACAGTATGTACTTTACTCAGACTTTAACTAGAAAATCTCTTATCTTACATATAATCTTTTGTAATTAATTAAAACGCCAAAGTGATCGTTTTAGCATCTGGTATCCTTGAAGTGTGTGCATCTGTTTCAATCATCTTGGTTGCTGAGCAGTGCCACATGTTCATTATTGTAGTTATGGTACTTTCACACATTCACAACCACACACAGGTGTTACTTTTAGTGAAGTATCTGCAAAAAGACTGGAGTGATGGCTTTGGGCTTTGACAAGCTATCCATACTGCTGTATATCTTTTCTTTGACATACATCTTTTGTCTTTTTATAAAGGGTACACTGAAGTGCAAACATTCTCAGTTTTTCCAGAGTTTGGCTTCACTATACATACTTGCTTTGCAAAAAACAAACAACAACAGTAAAAAGAACTCATTCTCTATTTGTTAGGAAATTTCCCCCACTTCTCATCCACAGAGTATCAGATCACTTGTTTTTGCTCTTTTAATCCTCTCAAAATCTTGGAATTCCAGGACACTGAGTAGCCTGAAATTCAGTCCTCGCCCTTAATTTTCTTTTTCCAACTTTTTCGTTGACGGTGGCTCTGTACTTCACACTTCAAGTCATGTTGACAACATAAGAGAAACTTGGATATATCTCTGTTTTTGCCTTTTCCAATGTACAGGCAGAGCAAAACACAGACTATGCTAAACATGCAGCATCGCTTTTACAAGAAGATGCTAAAAATGCTACCAATCCATCAAACAGACACGCATGAATTTTTCTGTTCACAAAGTCCTGTCAAAACACTGTCAGCTAGATGTCATTTGGTTCCTCAAATGCCATTTGATCCCATTTTATGTAAAAGTAGTAAACAGCAATGCTCTGAGCAGTAGCAGATAGGAATTGCACTAAACAAAAGCATTCATGCACATATGTTCCCACTGCGGTCTTTAAGCCATGCCTTTAAACTCTGTATTTTAAATTGGGCATGGCAGAGGACACCTCAGGTCTCTTTTGTGCTCACGGCAGCCTCAGGCCCAGCCTCCATGTGTGTCTGTGTGTTAGCATGTGTGTAAGTGTGTGTCAGTTAAGTTTATGTTCAGTTATTTTGATGTCTCTTTCAACAGCCTGGCTCTTCTTCTTCTGCTTCCTCATTCATCAACATATCATGTTCCTTCAAACTTATTTTTTTAATCCTCTGCTTTCCAGTCACCCTGGCCCCACTCCCTCTTTCCTATCCTAGTGATGTTGTCTTTCAGGAGTGGTTGCCATCACTACTTCTTTTTAAGAACACAATTTCCCCCCTTCACATCCTTTTCTGTGTCGCTCTTCATTTTCCCTTCGTCTCCTCTTTAAAGGTTTAATCCCTCTTTAGAGATTGCGCAACCACAGTTTCTCACAACCACTGAGAAAAAAAAACTCAGCAAGAGCACTCAGAGCCTTTTCCTGCTTCACAATTTATGACTGAAACTAAGGAGCCTCCCTTCTGAGAATTTAATGTTTCAAAATATTAAGAGTACAGAAAAGAGATGAGTGTTTGTACAAGTGCCAGTAAAACAAAGATTCATGTGCCTGTGCTGCTAATTTTGAGACAAAATAAAAATAAATCTGGCAGGTTTTTTTTATTTCCTCTAAGTAATGCATGGTTTACATTTAACAAATATAAAGCAATTTATTTTAAACACTTCCTTCCACATTAACAAGTATCTATAAAAACATGTTGCTGTCTGAAGCATCTTTAACAAGAAAACTAGTAACGCTTTTAGAGTCTGTGAGCTGTCCTTGGGTCATATGAGCCTGATAAGCTCAACAGTTTCCAAGACAACACTGATGGGAGTGCTGATTTTCTGAGCAGTAATGCCTCTCAACTGGAGCAGAACGAGACATGAGCTAATATTAGGGAAGTAAAACGAAGCAAGGTGGCCTGAAGCCTCGTCTCCATGACTCTCTGTGGAGTGGCTGAGATACACAAATGACTGTGGCAAAATGTCTGAGGTCACTTTGTATCAGATCATAATCATTATCAGAGAACACAGAACATTTCCATAAAGGAAGAAGAAGCTGAAAATCAAGACAGAATGAAGGACAGTGAGACCTGTGTCATTAGCTGAAGGAGAAGATGGGAAAAACAAAGGTTACAGTACGGATTATGGATCCTTCCACAGTACTCAAATTTCTTTTGTATTTCTACTTGATGATAATACTCCTTTCCATATATTTACAGAAACCATTAGTGTTTCACATTAGAGCCACATTGTGACACTGCCTAAAATAAATCCTGCATCTGGTAATATATGCAAGTAAGTTTCTAAGAAATGATTAACCTTGTGAAAAAGAGCTAAGGCAGAATTTACATATAACAATAAAGCAATTTATAAATACAAACACTGTTTAAACTGCAGAATATGTACACAGTTATAACCCTATAAATGCAAATAGTGTTTTTTTAGCCTAAAACTGTCCATAAAATATAACCAACACCACCAGTAAAGGTGTAAAACTCATGTAAACATTCATTTAGTGATAAATATAAATGCCGGTGCGATGTTGAAAAATCAGAACAGTGCAGATAAACATTCCCAATTTTTTTGTCAAAATGTGTTTTTTAATTAACAAAATATAATGACTGATAAGCTTTAAAACATAAATTTAACAACCTCTAGAAGAACTTGCACACCTAAAAAATTATACATAGAGGAGCATTCTGGTTAAATATATATACATATTGTGAACTACAGGCTGGTTGTAGCAGCTGCATTTTCTGACTTTTTTACTTTGACAAAACCCAATAAAATAAGACTTGTCAGTTTGTGCTAATCAAAAGTTTAAAAAAGTTATATTGTTAGTTTAGAAATATTTCCTGATCCTTTCTAATCCAAATATGGACATTTCTGGCTTCAAATGTCTGTGACGGCAACAGCCAAATGCTAAACATGGAGCTTTAAAATGGGTAAGATGATTTTTTTAGACATTTTATTAGGACTTTTTTGTGATGACATTCTGACACCTTTAGTAAAAAAATCTCAAAGCAGCATCAGCATAAACATTACATTTTTAAATAATGGGTAAAATATTGTCTCAACAATAGCATTTTTTGCTCAGAATGTACAAAAACAAGATAAACATTTTGAGTACAATTTTTTTAAGCACTTAAAGGGGACATATAATGCAAAATCCACCTTTTTTAGCTGCTAAATACAGTTTATTATATACTTGGAGTTGCTGCACAAAAGTTGAATTTATTCGTTCCCGGTGCTCAGTTTCCTCTATTTTTTATTATGTTTTATGAACAATGAAGTCAAATTATTTGCAAATAAACTGCCAAATAAGGTCTGGACTAACTAACTCCAATTGCATTGTCTTTATTCTCCTCTGGCTCTGGGTCAGACTCTTTTAATTAATTTGTAAATGAAAAAGTTTCTGCATCGCTAGAGAGTCGTAAATCCCTCTATCAAACTGGAATGTACCAGTCTTAGAGCTGGAGAGGGGCGAGGTGTGAAGAGCCACATTTAGATCTAAAGAGACAGCATCAAAACGAGTTAATCTGAGACACACCTCAGAAAAGGGGTGAAAAAGGGGCTTGTGGAGTTACAATAAGGAGGAATTCAAATCAAAGCATTGCAGTTCCACTTTAAATAGACCCCAACTGAATGATTTAAATGTGACAAAGAAAGATTAAACATGTCTACTTAAGTCAAAACTTAAGCTGTGCTGATAACGATAAATACAGCATTAGTATTCTTCTACATAATAAGCATTTATTTTGTAATAGACAAAAAAAGGAACAAACTTTTTTTTCTCTTTAAACACTAATGGGCAAAACCAATCAATAAAGCACTACTGTTCAACTGCATAGGTCAATAACATTCTGGAGAATTTGGTGTAAAAACCAGGTAAACAGTAAAACAGACAGAACTGCCAGCTGCAGCACAAAACTCCTAGCAGAAATTGATTATCAATGGTAAACTTGGCCACAGAGTGAAGGGGAATTACACACCTCAATCTCTAATCATTAAAACATTTCTGGCCTAAATCAATACACATTTCTGTCACAACTGGTGTTCCCCTAATGACTGCAGAGAATGCTGCTGCCCGTCCATAACTGCTCCCCAAAAACAAACAAACAAAAGAAACAGAAACAGCTAAAGGGACATAGCACAATTCATTTAAAATAAATTACAACAGACAGGAGGTCCAAATAAACCACTTTATCATGACTGTTGGTCTGTTAGCTGCCTATGTGCTTTAACTGTTTTTTAGCAAGCAGACATTTTCTCCATCCATCTTTCTATTTCACTTTTCACACTCCAGTTCACTTATTTTTAACCTTGTATGTGATGGTAATAAGAATTTACACAATTAATCTAACACAAGGAACACACCATTGCACAGACTGTGTATTAATTAGTGTTAATACAAGCCCCCACGCAGACACTATGATCATTTCATTACACTTTGACCCAACAGGGTTGTGTGTCTGGCCTGTTTGACCGCTGTTTTACTTTATTATCACTACAGATGCTAGCTTCTGGTTCCAACTACAACTCAGGCCAACCAGGCAGGATTTAAAGGGGTTTTATCCACACAATGGCCTTTTCTTTTTCACAAACCACTTAAACAATCAAACTGTGCAAAAACAACCTAAAGGGGAAACTGTAATTTAAAAAAAATGAGTAAATAAATAATTGTGAAAAAAAAAACATATTATTTTATACAGCTCAGATTACAACTTTTACTTTTATGGTTGGTACTGGCTAAGATGTTCATCTTTTAGCAAAAGTAAAATGAATTCCCAAAGAACAAATAAACCAACAAAATAAAATATTTTAACGCTACACAACTTGTACATTTTCTTAAAATGATCCAAATGTTTTCCACAGCTTTGAAAAATTGGTCTTTGAAAAAAACACAAATTATATCATTACAGTAAGAAATCTTTCCTTTGATACATGTCCAACTAATACTTTATTTACATGAACATGCAATAATTAAATATAAACATGAGTAAATAATAAAAAAAAGGTTCTGCCAGCTCATTGCATACAATAAATATTTTTCTACAGTTGCTAATCTAAATCTTAATGCTATAAAAAGGTTCAACAACAAATTTATCAAGATGCCACCCACAAATATCTAATTGCTTAACCAAATGCAAATGTCTCAGTAAAAACAAAAGTAACAACACTACGGAAACAAGAAACCCATTTCAAATTTATTTAAGTGAATCTGTATCTGCTGTTGAGCAAGTTTATATGTCTAAAATAAAGAAATTATCAGGACTCTATTCTTTAGCAATATGTATGTAAATTCTTAGCAATTGTCCTTTGGCATTTATAGAGATTAAAACTCATAGATTAACACAGTACAGGTCTATGTCTCTTTACCTATTTTAGAGGGAACTACAAAACAGATGACTCTTTGACATGGTCGTAAATTTGGCAAAAAACATAAAAATGTAAGACTTTTTTAAAAAGACAATTGTTTCCATTTGTTTTCACTGGCTTCATAGCAGAGCAGCCTACAATAAAGGACAATGGCAGGAGAAACATTGCAGTTAAGAGAATAGAATCATTACAAAGAAGTAGTTGAAATGTTTCAAAAATTTGGATAGATGGATAGATTGATAGAGCAAGTACAAGGAGGTAGTTTAAATGTTTTAAACAAATCAGATGTAAATTAGAGAGCACAGAGAAGCTCAACGATGACACCAGGATGATTATGGGACCACATCTGACAGCCTCAACATCTTAGTGCCATTAAATCTAGGACTCTGACCTTAAAACTGCACAATTACTTTCATTTAAAACATTACAAACAAAAGATATACAGCCTATCATTCCATTTAGCAGCTACATTTACAGCCTTGCACACAATAACTTATGAAGTACCAGATCAAAAAGAGCAACCATCCCACAATTATTTAGTGTGCACATTTTACACACGGTTCTCACTAACATCAATTCTCCAGACAAAACCAGTGCCCTAGTAAAACTGAAAGTAAACATATAAAACACGTCTTACAGAAAATTTGTTTTATTAAAACACTTGACTGGAGATGAAGAGGGATTTAACACATACAATCATATGGCAGCAAATTAGACCTACTTAAAACAAAACAAAAAAACATCACTCTTTATTTAATCATAATGAATACTAAGTAAATACAAAAAATAAAATAAAAATAATCATATTAGCCCATGTATTTATTGTTATATACTAGGGACGCAAACAATTAATCGACTTACAATTGTCGAATAATGGTTTGACTGCAGGTCTGGACCACACGTGAATTTTGTTCGTATCTGAAAAAAAATCTTAGAATACGAGAAAATTGGTGAATGAAATAAGTTCTCCTAAATCACTCGTACGCACAACTTAAGAACAAATTTGTTCGTACAAATGATTCTTGCACAAGGCCCATTGCTTTAACACATAGAGGCAGAACTTTGCCCCAATGCAAGTTGCCAATCCTAATATGCAGGTGAAGGAAAGAAGAAGAAGCAGGAAAAAGCCATCTCCCTGCTTTTAATAGACACTATCACAAGCCAGTGTGTCACTACTGCAGCATAAAATCCTGTCTGAGGAGATAACGAACGAGAGCGAGGCGCTCCACTAGTGCCTGAAAAAAGTTGCCTGAGATGTGTGGGAGGTGTTTTTTTTAGTTCTGTAAAAACATTTTCATGAATTTCCAAGGAGGTGTTGATCAACAGCAAGCACCAGAGGAAAGCAATAACAGCAGCATGGCAGCACACCTTTGCATCGAATAAACTGCAGAGTTTGCTACAGAAGAGAAATTAGGTTAAAGTTTGTTTGGTATCCCTGAAATGAGAGGTGTAACATTTAAGACTATGTTTTGTTGTTAAAGCCAAGTTGGTATGGAGCAGGAGCTGACATTATTTTTTCTGCTATGATAAGAGCTGAAGATTTAGTTTTGTAAAAGTAAATTTAAATATTAAAAAAAAGACACAAACAGTACACATTTTAAAAAAGCTTACCAATTTGAATACACCATCGGAGGAGTTAATGTAATTTAGAACAGCAGCGATTTTAAGGTTTAGAGAACTGATAAAAACAATTTTCTGTAAATATGCTTAACACAAAACAAACTGTATTAGTATAGTTAAGATTGTCAGCACCTCTTCATACTATTATTTTATTGTAGAATAATTTACCAACAAATATGAAATAGACAAATATAAATATTTATGCAATGTCTACTTGCACATCAACTGTTTTATTGAATTCCTTTGTTGATGATATATTTTTTAAAAGTTAACACCAAACATATTTTTTGTGATGAAAAAAGAATCCCATGTGTCTTACTTCTGATCAAAAAAACAACAACTCATGAAGTTAAGGCATTTTAACAAACAACGCTTGACAAAAATGAGGGATTTCAAGAAAAACATTTATAGAGTCACAGAATCACTTACAAATAGTTATCAGAACAACAGCATCTGTTTGAGTAAGATAACTAACCAAATCAGGAGTACAACCTTCACCTACTTCAGTGCAGTAACAACGCATCAGATCTTATTTTTTAAATGTTTACATTTAGTCTCTTATCAGACTGAGAACCTGATGCCCATATCAGCCAGGGATAACACTGCCTGATAATGTGAAATGTTCATAAGCTGAGAAAGATCTGTCAAGAATTTGGCAGTAAATTTGATGTGGAGGATGAAAATTTCAAGTTTAACACTGCATTTCTCAAAAATGGTCCATGCATTGTGAGCATCCATTTATCCATCTGTTAGGTTTTTTTCCTTCATGGGTTATGTGGGTGCTGGTGCTCGTGTAAAGCAGTCAATGTGTAAGAGGCGTGGTACGCCCTGGACAGGTCGCAAATCCATCTCAGGGCAACATTAAGACAATCCAGAAAACAATATGCACACCTAGGGACAATTTTGAGATACCAATTATACTGCTATGTATGTTTGTGGCCTGTAGGAGGAAACCGGATCTGAAGAAAACCCATATAGAGAACATGCCAACGCCACACTGAAAGGTCCCCCGGCAGGATTCTATCCAGCTACTCCAATGAGAGCTGAAAGCTCTAACTGTGCCACCATGCTGTTTGCATTGTTAGTATGTTAAATACATTTATTGGCTGCATTGATGAGTTTCCTTTTTGAAATTTACCATCAACTCCAGATCCTTATGTTTCTAAATTTTCCATTTAATAAAGAGATGATGATTTTAAAATTAAATAAAAGCATCTTTGGAGATCACCCACCTCCGCCAAGACCCTAGGGTCTCACTCAGGTGGCCCAGATCACCAGCAAAATTAAATAATTTGCTTCATTATGACAATGTCAACACTTCCTGAAAATTGCATGAAAATTTGTTCACAAATTTTTGAGAAATCTTGTGCCTTGACAAACTAACACTACCAAAAACATAACCTCCTTGGCGGAGGTACTAATGAACCCAGTTGGATCCAATTTAGCTTTTCTGAAAATGGCCACATTACAGTTGCACTCATACCTTTCCAAGTGATTCAAGGAGTCTCTGGTCAGATGTACAGGGCGCTCCACCAGCAGGTGAGGGGGTGGAGCCTCAGAGATCCCACTTCTTCTTCTTTTGTCACTCACACATGCTCCTTGAAGAGACAAATGAGATGGATATATAGGATGTTAAACAGTAGCACATGCAAGGAAGACGACATATTACCTATTGTGCAATCTTAAAATAAGATGCAAAAAAAGTCTTTTAAATCTTTTTTTTTTTTAAACCAAAAATTTAAAGAGCATGGTGATAGTTATTTTTTAAACAAACAGGGAGTTTTCTGTCAACACAAACAGTGTCCAAACCTGAAAGGCTTCACGCTTCCTGGTTATCCACTTATGTCCTTTATAAAATTTTAATTTTTATGATACAAGCATGCTTCCATTTGAAACAGCACTTTTCCAGCTGTATGTTAGAACACAGATAAAAATGTTTGAACACTGAACTTTTTGAAAGTTACAAAATTTCAGTCGTCTTGTTGTGTGTATGAATATATTGCATCATTGAAAACCTTTCAACAACCCAAAGATCAAATCAAACCACAGCATTCTGACAAACTTTAAAAAAAACAAGGAAAATGCAACACAGATGACAAATGGATGTACGGAGATCAAAATATGGATGGACAAATGATGAATTCCCAGAACTGCTCACTTCACTAGAATAATCTGTTATTTTTTAAAAATTCACTCAGATGAGATGCAAGTGAAAATGTGTGGGCTTGTGTGTATGTGTGCACTTCAATCTGGCCTTTGGCCTACTTTATAGCTAAGTCATCATTCTTGTCCACTGGGACTTCATAATTCCAGTCTACGTATAGCATGAGTGTGTTAAGTTTGTATTACAAGAGCCATACCATAAATCTCTTTCTGCCAGCCCACACACTTCTGCATTAGTGACTGTGAGGAGGGTGTACTGCAGTGCAGGTATGTATCAGCTTATGAAGGATTCTGGCCACCAAAGGTCTGTTTCATCCCGAGTGAGTCATCATTTCTTATCTCCTCCTTCCTCTTTGTTTCTGTCTTAACATGCATTGTGAGCATATTTTAAAAAATGTTTTTAGTCACACCCCCCTGCAGAAAACTACACGAACATTGAGCGAAATGTAATCCATCTGCAGATTGGAAGCAGGAGGAGCTAAAGCTTCTATAAATACTCATTTGATTCCTGTGACAGTCAAAATAAATCCACAAAATCATACACATTGCTGCAGTTCAAGTAGCAAATCATCTCTGATTTGGTCTGCAGTGTAAACCTCTTCCTCTCCTTGTTTTGACTTCAGCCAGTCTTGCAATGTGTAAGAGCTAAATGTCACTCTAACCAAAATGCTGCACTTTGTTTTGATTTAAAACAAAAATAAATTACAGAGATACACCACTAGTTTGGTAATATAAAATAAACACAATTTAACCATGTGCCTTTTAAAGTACAAATGCTGTAAAAGTTGATGCAACTTCTGTAAAACAGACCTGATTTCACTCTGCTAAAGAAAACTTCATGATACAGCAACAGATTGATGCAGCTCTAACAGCAGATCCTAAGACCAACACCCATGTGAGCATTTACATTTGTTCAATGTGCATCTGCAGTTTAAACCCACAATGCCCTAGTTGCTCGCATGGTTTTTGCCCCAGCATGAAACAATAGAGGCTGAAAATAAAGGTTGTATGTTCTAAGTATTTTGGGAGCTATTAAAATGAGGGACAATGTCTTACTGAATTTACTGAAACAAGAGGGGTATGAGGAGCTAGGAGAATAGGAACGTTAAACTGAGAAATCAGATGAAATTTTGGAGCTTCAAAAATAGTGATAAAAAATGTTTCAGGCAGAATATGATAATGTGTTAGCATTATAAGCAAACATGATTCAATTAGAACCTGTTGCGATTTACATTTGTATTTCATAAGGCATTTGAATGTCATGTAAATACAGATATTAGAGTTGTAGGGGCATAATTTACATTTTATGTAATCAGAACATGTCTTTTCAAAGATAATGGTCATAAAGTGATTGACCTTTATAACTGTAATGTGTGTCCAAATCAGACATAAAGACTTTAAGACATAAAGTTATGCATGTTTGTGCGTCTTCATTTAAGACATGAACCTTTAAAATTTCTACTGACACTATAAGAGCAAAGCAATTTACAGGCACCGTTTACTAAACACAGTTTGAAATGACCAAATGAGCCACTTCATAATGTTATATAAAAAAGTAAATTTATACATTTCATATTATTTTTCCTCCTGGATAAACCAGATGTGACTGATTAATTCCTGCTGTGTCAATTTATTTTAAAGTCCAAAATCTTCAAATATAAAGACAGTTAAAAAAAGACCCTGTGGTGAAGCATGACAGCTTAAAAATCTTAAAAATATCTAAAAATACAAAAAGGCAAAAACATTTAAATAAAGTATATCTTAGAAAAAAAATTAGTGTGTAGATGACATTTCTTTTTATAGGAAATACCCTGAAATTAAATACACAGTTAGCATAAAGATAAACAATTGCTGCATCTATGATACTACTGTATTGCTGTTTTTGTCTAGTCTAATTATTTTTATAGCATATTTCATACAGCATTCTTGAAGCAGAGTCCAGCTGTGCACTAATGTTGCAAATGAGGTATTTTAGCAAAAAGAATGGGTCCAAATAATCCCCAGTAACTCTAGCTTTTTTCCTCTGTTCTAGACAACACTCCTTATTAATAATCCATAAGCCTACAGTCTGTTCCACCGCACAGGCCTCTTTTCCATTCAGTTCAGGTTGACTTAGGAACCAACTTAGTTCCTGTCATAAATCTAAAACGCCAGTGATTAAGGCAGACAAACAAATGCATAGGCACGGAGGGGTTCACTGGCAGACAAATGAAGAAGTCTCATCTAACAACTACAAGATCTTTAACTCCATGCAAAAACCTTGTGGGAAGCTGTATGCACGTTTGAGCACACAGCACTTCGCAAGCTAAAACTGGGCTGCAAAAGTGGAAAAGGCTACAAAGGCTGTCACTGATCAAGTCTGAGAGACGTTGAAATAACCTATGTTCTGGTTGATTTAAAGGATAAAGTGAGCAGAGCTAAATCTAACAAACAGTCAAATCAGTCTTTCACAAATCCCCAGGCTCAGTGTGAACACCCTAAGACCAAGTAGCCATGTCCAAACATTAAAGTCTAACAGTTCCACTCTCTAAAGACTCCGAGAGTATGGCACAGAGAATAAGTGAGACTGTTCTCTTTTATTAATACTGTGCAATAGCATTCTATGAAGACAGCATTTGCATATGTGTTTGTGTATGTTTGGCTCCCTGCCAGGGTTTTCTGTATGTGTTATATGACACTGTTAGGAGCTTATGCTGTAACAGAGGGAGTCGAACGATGACATCTTTGGTATTAGCAACAACAAACAGCACTGTGCCAAACACAGGCCAACTGGGTTTCTTCCTCCTTCCAGTCATCTCCTCAACCCGCTGCTGTTGAACACCTTTTACCTCCAACAATGTAGGACAAGGATAGCCCAACAGGGCCTGCAGCAGTCCATGAGCCCACAGCCAAGTCCATGCTAAATACGGACAAGAGGAAAGGCAACAAAAGATGACAACAGCCCTATCACAGGCAATTGTAGCCACAGCTCCCCATTTTTTGACAGATTTCCAGGGGAAGCCCATGGAGAGAAAAACAGGAATGCCAGGAATAGAGCATGTAGAAAACATGTATGAGGCACAATGGCTGGGTTTCCAGTGCAGTTTGTCATTTGAGATCGGAAGGTGAGAGTAAAGAAAGCTGAAAGCGATAAAAAACAAACAGTAAAATCTGATTTTTTTTATAACAACTAACTAGGTTAGCAATATTTATTATTCCTCTTGTTGGAATGAAAATCTGAGCCAACTTGTTAAATAAAAATTAAAACATAATTAACAATTATATTTTTTTTAATTATTATGTCTTACAGAATTAAAGCATTTATGTTGTTTCAAAGCAATGTATAAGTGTTGGGCCAAGATAATCTTTTAGGACTGACTAAACTTCTTTGGTTCTCAATCAATCATGGTGGTTGAACAAATATGAAATTATTTTAGAAAAAAAATCAAAAAATCCAGAACAGTAATTGTCCAGCTTTACAAACTGTTGACGTCCATTTAAATAACTCGTCACCTAATGTAATGCCAGTCCCCATATTTTTCTAGTTTATTGAATAATGATATGATTGATTGTGTCAAATGCTTTTGTTATGTTAATGAATACACCTAATGCATGTTTTTTTATTGTCTATTGCATCAGTGATTCCTTCAATTAAGTCCATCATTGCTTGTGACGTTGTTCTATTTGCTCAAAGCCATATTGACTCTCGGCTAGTATCTTATATTTGTCCAAAAAGGTCTCCAATCTAAAATCTAAAAGGATTCCTTTTTGTGTGACAATACCCACACTTACAATATATATTAACCAAGAAACTACAACTGATCTAGGTCATTCAGGTGGTTTGTGCCTGTTTCAAAGAGGAACTGATAGACACTAGGGAAGTGGAAACAACTATTGTGAATCGTGTCTGACCCGACATGATGTGACCCACCAGCTGTTTCCAGTCTGACCTGGCAGGCTGGCACAGTAAACTCACATGATGGACTGATTACTGCGATATGATGGTTTAAAATCTATTTCTAAAGATAAAGGTATTTTCTGAAGAAAAACTGGAAACATGTTTTTGTGGATGTTGAATAGAGATTTTTTTTTCCTGCTTCATGTTTGCTTATGGTTAAGGTAGCAGCAAATTTACAACCTTCGGGACACTACACCATTTCTTAGAAAGCTAAAGGAAATATAGCTTTTTTATGTTCTGTTTGTGGAATGGAAACCCTTATAAAGTCACACTTATCTTGGATGTAACAGCTCAAAATCACAGCCTGTTTTACTTTTCGAAACAACAATTTGCTGGTAACTGGGTGCCTATGTCCCTCTAGATTTAGACAGTCTAGGAAGAGGAAGAATGAAGAAACAAAGGACAAACAGGACAGATAAAAGGACAGAGTAAGGAAAAGAAAGATGGAGATCTGCTTCCTGTTTACAGAGAGTACAGAACACAGGAAACAAAGCAGTGGACTACTAGACCCCTGTTAACAGGAATCACTTTAATGACAAGATACACATACAAACACACACCCTCACTACCTTTCCTCTTATGTGTCCAGGACGATATGAGACGGCTTTAGCCAACAATTTTCCTCTTTCTCTTTTTACATCTCTTTCCATCATATAATCAGATCTAATTTAGCTTCCATTTAGTTTGATTTGATTTAGCTGTCATTATTTAAATCTGGTTTAAATAAACTAGGTTTCTTTAATCCCTTTGGATTCAACTGTTAAAAAAAATAGCAAGAATTCTTGTAAATGTTCCCAGTTTTGGCACAAAGAACAACCACAAAGAGAAATCACAAGAGTTCACTTAACTATTGGATCCAGTTACTTTTTAAAAAGTAAACACAATATCTACAGTAGAAGGAGGAAATGCTACAAGAATTTTGTTGAACAATGTACCCTTTTGTTGTTTATAATGATGAATAAACTGTTAACTGAACTCGACAAAATGTTTGTTTTTCTTGGGAGTTGGTATTTTTAAAAGTAAACCTACACAGTGCCTTAAGTTAGATATTTTATAATTACCTGCTTAGAGTTTTTGGAGGATTGCCATATTTACTTTTTCTATTTTCAATGCAATTGTTTCAGTTAGACAACTGAAAACCTCTTAAAAGTAATATTAATAATAATAAAAAATTCAAAAAGTCAATAGATTTGTGCATAGAATAACACCTATCTTTAAGCAACATAAACATTCAAATATATTATTTTGCAAGGAAAAACAATCTGATAAAAATTTTTCCAGTAGAGTTTCAACAGAGAAAAATGTCATTAACAAATAAAAAGTTTTGCTCTATTTCCTGTCATTTGTAACTGGCAACCTCGCTGCCCGCTGTTTGGTCCTCGAACAAAACAAAATTAACACTCCTGTCCCAGTTGTGTTTTATTTGCAAAAACACAACGAGTCGACATAAAAAGATAATGGCAGAAAAATATTACATCAGTTCATTTGGTTTGATCTATGAGGCCATATTTCTAAACACTGACACTCAATAGTCTTTTAGCTGTGGCAAAAGTCAATAACTAGACAACATTAATCACACATACAACACTGCATACAAGCGCAAATCCAGAGACACACATTTCTAAATTGAGCTAGTGATATCAATATTTCATTTAAGCAGCTCCATCATGAGATCAATAGCCCATGTCACTCCACATACACACACACACACACACACACACACACACACACACACACACACACACACACACACACACACACACACACACACACACCCCAAGTCACACTACATAAACTCCAATAAGTGTTCATTGTGCGTTCTAAATGTTCAGCAATAACTCGGGCTTAAAGACTTCAGGTAAAACCCTCGCTGAGCTCCAGGCATGACTAATCTGATCATCCTCTTTCTAATTTAGTCTTATTAAGAAATCTAGTTTTATTAAAAAGTCACACATAATTTTTTTTCCTATTTACCATATTACCATGTCTCTAGACCCTAGTAATTACAACTAGGCTCACAGTTTTACAAGGCCATTGTATTCCTTGGATGAAAATTTGTTAGATATAGGAGACAAATCAGTCTGAGATAAAACAATTGTCCAATCGATGGTCACCAAAAGTGATGCGTGTGATGTGCACAGTGTGTGTTGTTAGGCTTAAAGACATGTGTCAGTCCCTGACCAAATATCTAGTGAAGTCTTATGTGAGAGTCAGCAGAGGAAAACATTGTTGTGTGAAATGTCAGAAGTAGCGGCAGCCAATGAGAGTGCAAGAAATGGTGTGCAGGCACAAGAGGTGAAGAGGAATACAATTAACAAACGTACAACAAGATGCCAGAGAGCACAGTGAAGTACATCTGCCTGGACCCTAATTGCATTTTGTAACATCATAACAGACTAAAGCAAGAAGGTCTATAGAGAAATTGCCTGTTCTTCTAAAAAAACAGGTGCTCATTAGTCATATCCTGAGCCAGTCTAAAGTATCAGATTGAGGTCCCGATCAAGGTGTTTTTCATTGATTGGTTAACCTAAAGAGTAGCTGACCACACTCTCCTGACCTATGGTATAGAGATCGACCAATACAGGTTTTTGAAGGCTGTTAGCCAATACCGATTATTTTGACATCAGCCTAACCAATACGTTGATACGTGCAGCTAATTTTTCTGGGACGATTCTTGAAGCCGATACTCCTTTTTCTTCCTCCATTAACATGATAAAAATAACAATGATAACAAATGTTACACAAGTCTCAATTTAAACTAAAAAGAAACATTTATACACCTTATCTGGTGTGGGCTGAGAGAAGTGCTCCCACACAGGATTTCATTTTTCAGCCATTTCTTAAAATAAAATATTTAGTTTATCTAATGCTACATATTCTGTTTTTATTTGAATATTAATCAGAATAATATCTTTTTTACATAAAATAAAATGACCATGTTTTAATATCCCTGAATTTATTTATGCAAAAACAGCAACAGGCCTAAAGAAAACTGTCAGAGAGAAAAGGAGAGGGGGACACACATACATCTTGCTATCTTTGTGGGGACTTCACACACTGCACTTATATCAGCTTTGCCTCAATCTGCGCCCATTTTTTAAACTGGGCAAAAATTGCATTTAAACCAGTTGACGTTAACAATAGGCTTTAGATCACAGTTTGAAAATGTACACCGAAGAAAACCTGCATAACTTTTATACTGCGGTCAGACATAATATAAGAGGCGTCTGCCTGGTTTTTGCCTATGGTGGACAGCAGCTCTTTACTCGCTATTTATGAACATAACAGCGAGAAAAGACAGAGAGCTCAGAGCTTCTGACATTTGTGACCTAGTAAGAGATGCAATTTCTAATGAGTTGACATACACACGCATCAGGCACCTATGCAGAAGAACAAGGGATGTCTTGATTTGCTGTCTATGAGCGTGGGTCTAACTGTTGATATGGCTGTCCATGTGACCAAGCCAGAACAACTCTACTCAAAGAGTCCTAAGAGACACACGCACAAACACTCAAAGTAGCAGTATGGCAGCAGATAAGAGCTGGAGATGGATGGCCGTGTGTGTGTGTGTGTGTGTGTGTGTGTGTGTGTGTGCTGCAACTTTATCAGGGTTAGTCGGACAGATAGCTCACTCTGACAGACAAAGACAGAGTACAGAGATGCACAGCGGCATGGTACGTCTTTTTTGTCCTAACCCTCAAATGCACCTCATATTTATGTGATACCAAAACATTTTTATTACAGGCATACGTTTTGCAGTGAGAATTATGTATGACAGGATCCGATAGTTATTCCCCTGAGGCCAATAATGTACACCTTCACCTGGCCTCTGTGGACACAAAACACCTTACTTTCAGATTAGAATAATGCATTATTCATTATTTGCATAGCTTGATCTTAACTATCCTAATTTCAAGATGACTTTATTCAAATTTAATTCAAAAATACTTTATTGATCCCAGAGGGAAATTAGATGTTGTAGTAACTCATTTGACTAAAAGGTTATTGTAGATGCTGGTAGTTGTGGGCAGAAAAGATCTTCTGTAGCGGTCTGTATTACAACGAAATTGAAGAAGCCTCCGACTGAAGACGCACTGTTTTTCTACGACAGTCTGATGAAGAGGATGGTCAGTGTTGTCCACAATGATTTTTATTTTATGTAAAATCCTTCTTTGCACCATCATTTCCAGAGGTTCCACAGTCGTTCCCAGAACAGAACCAGCCTTCTT
>JARVJO010000305.1:12981627-13004712 GCA_031762555.1 Cynodonichthys magdalenae
CTCCAGTCCAGTCTGTTGTCCAGATGAACACCGAGGTATTTATATTCCTCAACCACCTCCACTTCTTCTCCCATGATTGAAACAGTGTTTGATCTAACACTCTTTCTCCTGAAATCTACAATTTCCTTTGTTTTGTTCACATTCAAGATGAGATGATTGTACCTACACCATGCCACAAAGTGGTCCACCAGCTCTATGTACCCAGCTTCATGTCCATCTCTGATACACCCAACAACTGCAGAGTCATCTGAGTATTTCTGTAGATTACAGCAGTCTGAGTTGTGCTGGAAGTCTGAAGTGTACAGTGTGAAAAGGAATGGTGGGAGTACAGTCCCCTGTGGTGCTCCTGTGCTGCTGACCACCCAGTTAGACACACAGTCCTTCAGTCTCACAAACTGTGGTCTATTTGTCAGGTAGTCTTTGATCCAGGCGATTGCTGAGGCCTCCACCGGAGTCTTCTGGGGTTTCAGACAAAGCAACTCAGGCTGAATAGAGTTAAAACAACATGATCCTCACAGTGCTGCCTGCTTTGTCCAGATGACAGTGGGTTTGTTGAAGCAGGTGTATGATGGCATCTTCAACTCCAACTCCACGACGATAAGCAAACTGCAGGGGGTCCTGATGTGTGCTTGTTTGCTTACTCAGGTGGGTTAACAGGAATCTCTCCAGGACCTTCATGATGTGGGATGTCAGGGCAACAGGTCTATTGTTGTTGAGGACTGATGGGTGAGTTTTCTTTGCTACCGGAACCAGACAGGATGTCTTCCACAACACTGGAACCTTCTCTTGGGTCAAGCTAAGGTTGAAGAGGTGTTGCAGAATCCCACAGAGCTGATCTGAACAGGACTTCAGGACTCTGAGGCTGACACCATCTGGACCTACAGCCTTGTTCCGGTTCAGTCTCTCTAGCTGCCTCTTCACCTGACTTCTGGATACAGAGAAGTGGGAGAGGGAAGCAATGGCAGCATCTCTTGATTTGGTTGAAGTACAAGACGTGGAAGCAAAATAGTCCATGACTGAGGTTGAAGACAAAACATCTGAGGTTTGACAAGAAAGCTGTACTGTTTGTGTACAGGAAAGTTGTATCACATGCATTGTCAGCAACAGCTAAGGGTGGTAAACAGTTGCCAAAATTGGTGAACTCTCTTGGTAAATAATATGGATGGAAACTTACTGCCAAGAGTTCAATGTCTGGACTGCAGTGACAAAACTTCACAGTAACATGTCCTGGATGACACCATCTGTTGTTGACAAGCACTGCTAATCCACCTTCTTTCTTTTTCCCGCTGCTCTTTAAATCTCTGTCTGCTCGTATAGTCAGGAAGCCTGGCAGAGAGATGTTGGAGTCAGGGATATTTAATCTCCCTCTGGGATCAATAAAGTATTTTTGAATTGAATTGATCCTACAGCCATGTCTCAATGAAACACATAATACTGCATTCCCTATACTCTTGCTGAGTCCTTGTCAGGGCTTGAAGTTCATCCAGTTTGTTAGCTAATGATCTCACGTTGCCAAATAGGATTGATGGAAGAGATGGTTTGAACTTCCTTCTCTCTCTCACCTCTTTGCCCCTGCTTTGCATCCATGACGCCTCCTTTTCAACTTCTCTGGGATTTGTGTCAGTTGTGGTATTACTTCAGATTTTGCTATATCAATCAGCTGCTCTCTGTTGTAAACCACCCTGTTTCTATGGTTATGCATCATAAAGAGAAAAGTATAAAAAAAATATTGGCAAAAATCAATCCAGCTGCACAGCACCCAAAACAAATGGACATCCAAAAAAGTAACTTTTCCCCAGAAAGGAAGGAATTAACACTCAAAATGAAAAGAAAATCTTGATGAAAGTAACAGAGCTACTCCAACGTGCTTCCACCCTGACCGGCACAATTCTAGAATTGACCCATAAATGCATATAACTGAATAATTTCAATTGTGTAAAAAATTCACAAGACCTTTCAAGCTTAAAAAAATGACTTTGAGAATGGGCTTTAGACTGTGGGTTAGTGTGCCAAAAACACACAGGTGAGTAACACTGGAGGAAGAGGCATGTGTGTGATGGCATAAATTATCCATTTGTGTAAAATTGAATATAAGAATATGAGGTTATTGCATCAAATTGATTTCTTAGCCCCTTTTATTTTTACTTTGTCAGACACAGGGTGGAAAATAAAAATCAAAGCAGAATTTGCTTTAAAACTTTTTGCAACTCAGTTTCTTTTAAGCAGGTCTCTTATCACTCCATTTATTTACATCTGTTTTTATGATTTTTGTTGTGACAACAACATATTTAACAAACTAAAAAAGTCCAATTCTTGCATGTGTGATGTTACTGTTTCTTCATGAGTCAGCAGACATTGAACAGGCTCCACTTCCTCCTACTGTGTCTTGTCAATGTAAAATGAGCAAGAAGCCAAGTTTTTTTTTTCTCTCTTTCCATTTCCTGTCGGGTTGTATCTCAGACTGAAAAAAATGCTGAGGGCAACATATGCACATGAACTGCATAGGTTCACAAAGAAGGGCATTGTTGGGGCTAAGCTGAGCACAACATCTAAGGTTTCTCAACTCTAAAAGGCCAAGCTGCTGCTATATGGAGCATTGTACTTTTATTGAGGTGTTCAAGGTGACTTCTCAACCTTGGTGCGATCCATACACAGAATCTCACAATACAGCAAGGTTTTTTTTTCTTTCTTTTTTGCTTCCTCTTTTCTACAGGGGTAATAGGAACTACTGCCATGGTAGACATGGTGATTATTTTATGCCAGATACTCTTCCTGAAGCAACCTGGCATCAAACCTACTGCCTTAGGATTGTGAGACAGTAGCACCGACCACTGTTCTACTGTTGCCTTCACATGATGCATCAAGATGACTTGCAATATTTCAGAAACAAAGTTTTGTTTCCATTTTGTTCCAAGCTAGCATAGTTGCACTGACTGTCACTGGACCACAATAAAAATAAGCTTTATGCTTTATTGTGTTATCTATTTATATTAATGTTAGTGTATATTATGTGCATTGCCATTTATATAATAAATAAAATGAATGAATGAAAATGACTAGTATAATATTCAGGAGTAATATGGATAAAAAAGTACAATCAGTAAAAACAATAAACATTATTTGTTTTATTATGTTCACCATAAGACAAACACATTCTTGTACCTCTTGTTGGTTTCCTGATCAGCTATTTTTTTTCTTCAGTCTAACATCTTGTGCTAAGCAAAGCCTTGGCTTTCAGTTATTTTTGGCTGAGAATAGTTGGCTGCTGTTTTTGGATCTACAACTAATAAGAGAAACGAGAGTAAATCCCAGTGTGATATTCTCAAATTACTTATCTTACCGATTGCTGTTGTCAGTTCATTTGTTGTGGACCTTCTAATCAATTATTTGTGTAAATTTTGCAACTAAACAAAATAGGAAAATGTTGAGACTAGGAAAACTGATACTGTGACCTGGGAACTAAGAAAAACTGCAGAGTTATCTGACATAACAGCAAGTTTATAAATTCAACAAGCTGATTTTATGCAGCATGTGGCAATTTGAACACTGATTAAAATGAAAAAGGAACAACATTTATACCAATATTTTCCTATTAAAAGGGCATTTCTATTACACTAAATATTTATAATAAACATTAGAAGGTTACAGCATTTTGTGAAAAACTCAAAGCAAAAATACTTCATCACCACCTAACATTGAACACCACTTGATTTGAAACTGCAGCTTTTTCTTGTACTTGGTAGATGACAAGGATGATTCACGCTGTTGCAATCTAATGTTAAAATATAGCTATCTTTCTTTTATCTTCTAATGATGCCTTCACTATTCAAAAACACAGGGATACAGAGAACCAAGCGAGGAACAGAAATAGCCCAATAAATCCTTCTTCTCCAAGAAGAACCAAAGCAGAGAACAAGAGACTGCAGCAATGAGTTGGAGGAAAAAAAACAAGCTCTGCTGAATACTGCGCTAAATCCTATTTCCTTATCGTTAAGCCTGCAGAAACATGATGTCCATCCAGCTGAGACACACTGACTGTGACAGCCTCTGAATCATCTGTAGAAGCACTATATGCAGTTAAAATACAGTCAGGCGTAGCTTCAGTTTACTGCTCTTTTTGTCCTCACAGCTGCAATAATTCCACCAAAGCTATTTATGATGAGTCAAAGTACAGTGAACAAGGTAGGATAATGTTAGGTCAATGAACGGCAAAAAGCACAGATCACACACAAAAATGGTGATCAATTAACCCTCCAAAGCATTAGACATTACACACTGAACAAACATGCATGTAGCCATGGTTGATCTGTTTGTGTTGGCCTTTAGCTGGTTCTAGTAAGAGCAGGGCACAGACCGCTGACAAGACTCCCTGGTGGCGCTGGCTGACCCACTTCTCTGCAATTCTATCCCTAACGTGACCCGCCGTACAGCAAGAGGACACACAGAAAGCAGTGCATGCCCATATGCACACACATACATGCAACTGCTTACAAACCCTGGTAGACTGAGAAACGGAATTTAAAAACTGCTACATGTCTCCAACAGAGTTATTTCTCACTTTCTTTCCATTTCTCTCACTCTGAAGATGAACCATTTACGTTTCTGCTATCTGATCTATCTAAAATACCTACAAACATCCATAGTGACCTTCTGTTGGCTACACTTCATCTTGGCTGCCTGTTTCAGGCAGCACAACAGGTAAGATAAACATCTTACAACAACAAAGATATGGCAGTTCACTTTATATAAAAAGAAGGAAGAAAGGGACTTACAAATATTAAAATGTCACAGTGTCCTCATTTTAACTTGTTAGGATAGAACATACGTGGTCATCTGCCTTACAGACTGTGCAATAAATGCATGTGTAAAGTGTGAGCATCATAAGGCTCAGTTTAATGATAAACTATGTTACTTCCAGGGTTTCACAATATTAGAAAAACTTGTGATGTGTGATATTATTGTTTAATACTGCAATGACAGTATCAATTGTGATAAACCCAGTTGTGGGCATCAAGGCCAGTTCATTTGATTGACCAAAAATAATCTCATGCGGAATATAAATGCACTGTATCTAAAATATAATGGCCAATGAGTTATTGCACTTCTTTGTGATATTAATATTGCACTCACTGATATTGCGATAATGATGTATTTAGGATTTAGGGCAGAACAATACCCCAGCAATTTTTATGAATCTGGAAAACAATTTTTCTGTAAGTTTTGTCAGCACACGATCAGCTGGATGCTGGATGTGCAAGGAAACATGTGATGCCCACTTCCAGTCAAAGACTCATCAGAATCAAAGAAAAAGCAAGCTAGCCTGAGCCAGACATTCCTTTCATCTCTTCAAAATTAAGCTACATCAGCAGAAGGGAGGCGTGGGTTTATCAAAGATTTTTTTGCCTGAATGTGAGGAATCAGATATTCCTTTAGAAAAAAACTTAAAAAGCTTTGTTTAAGATAGAGCACTGTAAATGAGGGCTCTGCCAAAACAGAAGTAAAAACTAGCGTAGATTCTATTCAGTAGGTAAGTGTGCACAGATTGTTACTATTTGTAGGTTTCAAACTTTCAAGTTTATTTGTGTTTTTCTGTTAAGCTCTAAAGCATGTGTGATTCTATGTTTTACACATAAAGAATGTTTTTTTGTTTATTAAAAAAAGACAAGTAAATATTTTTAAATACCTTGTAAAATCACTTAATGTTCTGATAAACCACAACAATTTGTTGTACTTGTGAAACTGAAAAAAAGTTAAATTTTGAATTCCATGGCTTTTCATTTGTTAAATTATTTTTTAGTCAGTTCATAACTACACACTTTTTAGGTTTATGAATATGGTTAGAATAAAAATGTGGAATTCAGAAAACAACAAAAAAGCAGAATTTAGAATAATTAATCTGTGCCTAATTTCTACAGTATTTTTCTGTTTTGTTTATTCTCAGTCTCAATCAAAAATATTTGATAGTATGGTCACTATAACTTTGTGCAGAGGGGTAAATGCTGCAGTTCCACTTGACATATGTTTCAGTTGAACTCCCCTATATTAACAGTTATATTTATATCCATACTACACATCGTAACAGTAAAAACTGAACGCCTTCATCTTTTATGTCTGACTCTCAATCACATCTTTGTCTGTTCCGGAGCTGCTGGACTCACAGAATAGACTGCAGTCAAGTTCGTTTTAACTTCCATTTGATAAAACTGACTGCACACATATTTGGAGCTCATCTGCGCGTGCATCATTACAGTAATGTCATACTGCGAGTTCTTCCCTCTCTCAGCCTGCAGCGAGTACAGGCTGACTGAACTTGCCATTTTATTTTCACAAAATGCCTTTTTGAGAAAAGAATTTGCCTAAATGGGTTGAAAAGACGTTAAATGTTATGACAAAAAGCACTCAGGTGGGAACAGTGTACCCACAGAGACTTCTTTTTGCTCAAGTGTGTGTACATAAAAAGGAGAAAAGGCAATGTAATGCGTGTTTGTGGATGCCATTCTCCACAGACAGAGAGAGGAGCTAACATACTGTGCTGCAAGCATCTCTGTAGTGGGAGAAGATGTTATTAATTTGGACTGTTAAAAAAAAGAAGTTTGTAAAATTATGTGAACAGTCTGTTAACAATGCGACCTTACATTTGTGTTTAGTGGTGTGTGATTATTTCATGAAACTTGCAGTTTTGGGAGTCTATTCACATAAAACAGTTTATTTTTTCTTAATGAGCTATCCTGTATTGACCAAAAATACTTTTAATTACATCAACATACATCAAGCTAAGACAGTTTTTAAATGTGTTTTATAAACAAATCTATTTTGCTTTGTTTTTATTGATTCATCCAGTGTGTTTAGGTTGTTTATTTAATGTTTTTCTAAAAGAGCTGTAACAATTTATTGAGTAATTTAAATAACTCGGACATAAAAATTCCTTGAGGCAAAATCTTTGGCTCAACGCTTCGTTTAAGCCTCATTCTGCATCCTGCTGAGTCTTCACTGAGATTCACCAGGACAGTTATTTCTGTTACACATGCTTATGCCATTTTATGTGTATGATAAAGGAAGAAAGAGAGGTACATGAGGAAAAAAATAAGCAAAAGACCAAAAAGGTCAAAGATTAGTGAAAATAATTTTCATTTAGCCACCTTCAGAAAAGGAGTTAAAAGCTGTTTTCAGCATAGAGAACATACAAGTGTTTCCCTGCCTCCCTCCCAACTGATTCAGTGTAGAAAACCTATTTCAGGTGGGACAGAAAGACATTTATGGATTGTCAGAGGACACACTGTTGGACCAAGGCCAATTCCAGAGTTTCTTATAATTCTCTCCTTCAGTTTTATGCATGCCACAGACTATAAGACCATATAAAGATAAAAACTTGTAACAGGCTGTCACAAACATCCTGGCATCTCATCCTTTAAAAAAGTTATGCAAGATCAAGCTTAAAAATAAAGGAATCTATTTTTCGTGGTGCACTGCCATAAGAAGGCAAGGTTCTGATGGCAGAGAGAAGGCAATGTAAATGCAGTTCGGGGAACAAGCCCGTGAGCAACTGGTGTGGCACATATATAAATCTAGCTACTCAATAAATTAAGGATCCATCCATTATCTTTTACCTGCTTCTTCCTTTCAGGGTCACAGGGGTCACTGGTTGATGCAATACCATTTACTAAACTACTTCATACCTGCAGCCCTTCTCTCTACTCTTACTCTTTGTTCACAAAAAAGGCAAAATGACCCAAATCTAGATTTTTGGTCCAATGTGACCCATACCAAATTTTTTCTGACAGTGTGAACTTGACAAATCTGATTTTTTCAAATACAACCAACTTTTTTCATGTGGTGATAAATCAGATTTATATCTGATCCCAATCTGATGCAGTCAGAAAGGCCATGTTGCATTTTATCAGACTTTTACGCACTGTAAATAGACTAATGAAAAGTTCCATCTCTGTTGATCCAAGTATCCCTATAACTCGAAGTAGTGATGACTTCATGAGATTCTTTATAGATAAAATTATTTCAATTAGAGATAAAATTCACACCAACATTCCTGCTATTGCCTCTGTTTTTTGTGGTTTCTCTTCCAGAGTAAAGTACACCTGTACCAGTCGTTCCGTGTTTCTCTCCGTCTCTTTCCTGTCCTTGCAAACAAGGCAGATGGCCGCCTGTCCTGAGCCTGGTTCTGCTGGAGGCTTCTTCCTGGTAAAAGGGAGTTTTTCCTTTCCACTGCTCAGGATGAGAGACTGTGATGAAGTGATTTAACCAACACAATCTGCTGGCTTCCTTAGATTTATTGATTTTTTTTATTTATTTATTTTTTTTGTTATTTTTTAATTTTTTTTGTACAGACTTTTTTGTGACTTGGCACTATGTAAGTAAACTGAATTGAACTGAACTGAATTAAATTGTGTCAGCAAGATCTGATCCAGATGTTGAATGATACCAACATCCTTCAGTTTAAAACTTGGACCAGGTCTTCAACCACAGAACAGATGTCCAGTTTCTTTGTCTTAAAAAAAAAAAAAAACTTTCTAGATTTATCCTGTCCAGGTTGACTGAGAATGTACCCCAACATGTTGGATCATATCGATACCAGCATGATAGGATTGACACTTGGGTTTGTTTCTACTACCAGTATGTTGCTCCTGTTCCAGAAGTGTAAATCTGCACCAGAGCAGAGAGGGAGCAGCAAGATCAAATGTAAACACTGAATGAAACAAGCAGAGCAGATAATAATTTAGTTGGTCTCAGATTGCACAACAATGCATGCAGGACTGGGACTGTTCACAATGGAGTCTGATAGAGGTCGCATTTAAATTATAATGTGAACAACTATACAAAAATATATCAAATCCGAGCAAAACACTGAAAATGAGCATTAAGATCTATGTGTGAATGTAGCCTTAGTTAACTTTTTTGTAAAGCACTTTCCTTCTGTTTTAAGCATGTATTCTAAATAAGACAAGATGATAAGGATACAGTGAACATTTAGTTTTACATCAAATGACTGAAGTAATAATAACAGAGATTTATCAGCTCCAGCTTTGTTTTCACAGTGATAAAAAAAAAGTCATTCAGAAGGGCACACTAATTTTTTTCCTTGTATTTCTTGCCTGGTAAAGCCACATGAGTGGGCACAGATCACTACTTCTTTTATTAACAAACATACTGACCACAGTTTCTCACGTGGAGGCTTTGAAACTGACAGAAGTATCAACCCGGCGGGAAAAAAAAGGCACAATGAGTGCATTTTATCATCCGCACAGTAGTTGGCAGCTAAGTCCTGTGGTGTAGAATGATACCAGATATTCCATCAACTAAATTAAGTATTTTCTAGCAAAGTCAACACGCCTGTTTATGAGCATGTGTGCGTTTGCATGAGCATTTAATCTGGACATAGCATGGAAGAAGGAACAATGGCATTCCTGTGCTCTGAGGTCCAGGTGGCTGTGGAAACCGAATCCTAAACCAAGCCTTGCTGGCACACAGAGTGCCGAGAACGCCATGCTGTTGCCTCCCTCCGGAGACATGGGTCAGAATAGGACTATTGTTCCAGACCAGTTCGGACCAATAAATGGACCACAGCCATGCTCAATGACAGACACCATATACATGAAAACCAGATCAGGATTATTCCCTTCAACTTTTTTCACTTTCAGCATTGTTTAAAGTAAAGCAAAATCAAAGAAACAGAATATGTATATGTCTGGATTTAAAGCCATAACAGCTGTCCAAATTTGCAAATTTTCAGTGCTTTGATTTGAATTTTTATTCTTTTAACACAATTACTATATTATTAAATGTTTGGAGAATAATGTAACTCAGACTCATTGTGGTTTTTAATAAAATTGTGTTTGGAAAAAAAGCAAATATTCCTCTTCTGTGCTTACAACTAAATTAGGTGATCAGTTTTGATTGTTTACCTAAATTTTCCAGTTAAGTAAAAATATATTGGAACATCTCATTTGATCTTACCTGTGGAAAATCGGTCTGAATTCTATTTTTGTGTAATGTGAGAATTTTTTGCAGTTACTGAAAGAGGAAACCACTGGATATTGAGATTTCCCAGCTGGTATTGAAAGTAGCTTTGCTTGTGCGCGATCAAAGTAGTAGTGTTAATTCAGGGCGTTTTTGCTCAAAATTAGTATTGATTGGTAGCTACTACTCAGAAAAGTACTTCAAGACACTCCTTAAGATTATATTTTGGGAATTTCCTTCAAGGGACCCATGCTTAAGCTATCTAATTAACATATGACAAAATCCAATTCTCACAAACACTCACTTTTCTACCATGGCACTTTAGCTGCCTATCTCACTACACTCAGTCTGGTGTGATGGGTCACACAAAATTCAAATCAAAAACATTAAAATTTTGAAGATTTTGACAGCTAAGTATTATAGTTTTAAATGTAATAAACTAAATATAGGCCATTTTAAGAATTAGAACCACCTGTGATACAGTACAAAATTTGTTAATGTACATTATACAGTCATGCATGTATATACAAACAAGCTTTATTAATTCATGCCAACAACAGCTAGAAAAAACTGATGTAGTTGGAAAAAACATTTAAACTATCGTCACATCTGGGCATAAACCCAAGGCAACACATCTGCTGTGGCCTGAACAGAGTCAGGGCAGGAAACACATCTAGCAACTCAACGGCCTTGAAATGAGGAACATGATTCATTTCCTTTTGGTGCTTGACAGTTGTGGTTTAACAGGAGACCGGATTCACTTATACAACACCGAGGCAAGACTGCAAACAAGCAGCAATAATTGGGCATCTACAACTGATTAACTTTGGAGTCAACCGAATTCAAGATGGGCTGATCTTTATAAGCATAAAGTGGCTATGACTTGGTCAGTTTTGCATACATTAAGCTAAAATGTTGTGGTATAGCTGAGACTGATTCCTAATGCATATTCTGGCCGCTAACAGATTGCACAAAATTTTTGTTTAAAATTTCACCCATTAATACTTTTCAGTCTGCCGGTAAGCAAGATATTTCATGATGAATTTTTTAAAAGCTTTCAGAAGATAATCATAAAATGTACATCTACAATGATTAAATTGTTGATTACAATGATTAAACAGTGTGTTTGACCTTAGCCACAAACAAAATAGGGTCAATTTTTTGATAATGAACTAAAATCTGAATTGGTAGATCACAAGAGATCTTGTTAAGTTGCATGAGATCACGCAGTCACTTACAAGGTTTGACTGAGGCCCTGTTTAAACATGAACGCTATCTGTAGGCGTTTTCCCAGTGTTGACAGTAGACATTGTTGTCATGGACAACATCAATGTTGCAAATTTATTAAAGTTTGAGTTCATGTTTACAAACATACTATTACTACATGTTTTATAAAGACACATGAACCATTCTACACCACTTAAAACCCTGAACAGAGGAGGTTTCTTCCTTCAAGGAGCACAACATGATAAATAGGTTTTCTGTCAATCATACATCTTTAACTTCTTTGTGATTGTGGCAGCTGTTAGATTGATAGTGTAAATCAATGTTCTTATCTTTTAAGATAATTACAGCATTGTTAATGCATGCTCACTCAAGCACAATCAATGCTCACACACACACAGGTGAAACCCCAACCACTCAAACCAAAGCCCATGAAAAGTTTCCATGAGACTTAAATATTCTGAATGTAATTTTAATATTTTTAAGGTTCCAAAGCTGCAGCTTGACATAAGCATGTTTATCATATTCACTATTTTTCCTCTCTGAGAAAAGATGAGAGGAAGGATCTGACCTCTAACGGACTCAAGAGACAGAAGAGCCACACACAAGAGGTTTTTGGCTCCTCTGTCTTAATGTTGATGCAACACTGGAGGCTCAAATGATCAAAAAGGAGGAAAATAAGGAAGAGGAAACAACTACCAGAAAGAAACAAGTACATACACACTATTGTAAGCGTGTCGGTCAACTTTGAGCATGCACTACTTTTTCCATTTCTTTGAATGGGTCAATAGTCGAGGCAGGACGTCAGATAGCTGTCACTGTCATTTAAATAAACCGTTAGGACAACAAGCTGCAGTTGAAATGCGGCAAGAAGTGTGAGAGACAATATTAACCTGGCAGTGGCCCATTCACCGCAAATCAGCAGTCAGGTTGAACGTTTGATAGATTATTTTTTTAAAGAAGTGTTACGAAGCAAACAATTATTGACAAAATGTCATCTTACATAAGCGTATTTAAACGTGTTTACGAGAACACGCCATTAGCCGGGTGGTAAAGTGATAATGAGTGTGTTAAACGCATCACATCCCCGTTGCTTCGCTGCTTCTGTCAACAAGGACCTCTCTCTGCCGTAGTCTGTCGCTGCTGGAAACCGTTACAGCCTCGCTGGCCAGAGGCAAACCAGCGGTTGGATTTAAGGGGTGAACAGAACAGCAATAATAATATTTTTGCTTTTATTTTACCAAATGTAGTTCGCTTACCTGGAGACACTGGGCTCCTCGATATGCCAGTGTGGCGCAAAAGACCGCAGGCTAGCGAGGAGGCAGAAAACTGACGTTGATACGGTTCAAAGTATCACTGCTAAGTTAGCGGGCTAGTTAGCTTAGCAAGCTAACGATGTGGGGAGAGTGTCTCCCTCCGAGCGGTGGAGATAAACCAGTCCTCCCCTTAACAAATAAAAAAGCAAGCTGAGCTGGTGAATTTTAGCACGACCACAAGCGCATCGTCCGATGTCAAAAGGCGTCACTAGAGGATACATCCATATGAGAAGAGGGTGAATGTGACCGTGTGTTCAGTTGCTGGTAACCGTTTCTGAGCTGTCTCTCTCTGGGCGGACGTGCTACCTCTGCCGCTGTCTGTCTGACTGACTGAGAGAGAAGAGAGGCTGGCTGCTGATGTGCAGAGAAAACAGAGAGCATCTCTCTCTTCTCATCCCAACCCGGAAGAAATACTTGAACTGATCCCATCCTCGAATAGGAAAAAAAATCATAGGCGTCGCTGACAACAAATGAAAAAAAAGGGTTGCCTATTTTGGATAGAGCTTTAATCGCAAAGTAAGCTGTTGCATGAGAAACTTTAAAACGCAATGACCTGATCAGAATTACTAATCAACAGAACTTTATGTGCACTTTTTTTTATAGAATACAAAGTGTTTTGCGGGTTAAATAAATGCCTGGCATAGTAAAATACCTAACGTTTCTTGAAAATAATGCATATCGCCCGCCGCATTTCATGCTAATCATTTTTTGTCTAAAAAGGAAGGATGCGCAATCTCAGTTTTTGCTAGATCTCGCGAGATGTGTCGTTCTGAGTATGTGTTGAAATCAAACTTCAGCCCAGTTTCTAATCTAAGAGTTAAAACCATTTTTGTTTTGCATAATATCAATTGTATCATATGTTGTATCCAATCATTATTTTCTTAGGGTTCCACTAAAATCTGTCAAGTGGATATTTTGCTAACAGGCAGACAATGTTGATTTATACAGTTAATGCCAAAGTTTTAAGCATGATGTGCTGTCTGAGAATACATGCTGTTTATGACTTTCAGCTAAGTCCACAAAAAAATGGAACTCAATATCGGTACAACTGTGTTCCCTAGAGTCAGTTGGCTGGGATGGCAATCTTTAGAGTTGGGTGACTCCAAAAGTTTATCAGTTGTAGATGTACATCCCATAAATATTTTCTAAAAGTTTCATTATCCATTAAGTGTCTCTTGAGTTACTTTGCTAACAGACAAATAACAAGATTTAACTCCAGTAGTTAATGGCAATGTTTTAAAAAAGGTCACTTGATCCATTATTGCTTATGCATAAGGAATGACTCCCGGCTACTAACAACAAGGTCTGTAAAATTAAAACAATTTTTGTATTTGCTAAGGTTGCTAGCTGTAGTGGCCATTGTAAATGTGTTTAACTCCAAATATTTATTAGTTGTAGATGTACATCCAAAGATTTTTTTCTGAGTTTCCATAAACTCTATCCTCTGCTTCATGAGATATTTTGCTCATGCTACAGACAAACAAAAACACACCATGTCAAAAACAGTCAAAAATACTGTCGCCCTTTTGCCTTTTGTGGCAGGCGATAACAAAACAAAACAAAAAACCCAGAAATACAAACATATGGGCTGCACATACATTAAGCTTCTGATTGCTGAGCCAGAAAACCTATTGAGGGATCAAGATGCAATCAAGGGTAATATGCACAGGAAAATAAATACAATGAGAAAAATAACAAAAAAGGAGAAACATCTTTAATGAAAATGAAAAGTTGTTTTTTGGTGTCAGTTTTACTGTCCCAAACTGTTTGCTAAACTTAAAAGTTTCATTTTGTTCCTATAACCTAAATAAACTGTATACCTGCAGTTCAGTTTCATTTTTGTACAGATATGGCACAAAGAGCTGCTGAAGGAAGTAGGATGCTGTGGTAAAGCTCAAGCTTTACTGACTTTAATGGGCTCCTACCTGAAAACAAACCATCAATCCAAAAGGAACTCCAACTCAGCCAAAGGCTTGTCATTTACGGCCACATAGAGAGGATAAAAACTAGACTGTAATCAGAAGTAGTAGGAAAAAAAAGTGAATTGGCTTCTTTTTTGTTCCACCTGACAGAAAAGTCCAATGGTTTATGGTAAATGGGAAAATTACAAGAAAAGATATAAATAAGATGTCAATGCTATTGCTCACTATTACCTGCTCCATCAGGGGAGTGCTTAGATCTCTTGACTGCAGGCGTAACCTTCTTTGTCACGATTTATTACCAGAATAAGAGACCCACATGGGAATGCTTCAACTTGTGCTGTGGCAATGTAGAGCTATCTTCCTGAATCAGTGACTTCATTTTCCTCTAATGTTGCAGATTTACTGACTCATTCACTCGGAAGGTAAAGTCTGCTCCTTATTGGCAATGCAGTCCCAGGTGCAGCTTTGTAAAAAATTCATGGAGGCCACTATAGGAGGGCCTTAGTTCACATTCGTAGAGATACTCCACCAAATTGGTTTGTCTCGGCGTCACGGCTAAACTCCTGTTGGGCTTAATAAAGTCACTGAGGAGCTATGTCTTATTTTTACGACTCAACGCTGTTACCTGCACAGACGGAAAAAGGCTCTGCCTAGACTTGATGAGATGTGAAGGCAATACGGCTGCTCTTCTAGGTCAGGTCATGCTAAATGTATTCAGGAAGCCAGATTTGGCACAGAGAAGGAGTAAATATCTAATTCGCATGCAGCTTTTTTGTGTCCTGTGCCAACAAGTTTTGCCACCTTGAATTAGCCACCCACAGGCAAAAATATCTCCCACATTTTGAGTTTTTATTGTTTATGATTGTACCTTTTGTTTTTCAGAAAAAAAAAATGCACTTGGCAAATAAGCTTTAAAGTGATAAAAAAAATACAATTGCACCATTACCCCTGGGGAAATATGAACCCATTTGATTTATTAAGACTGAAAAAAAGTTCAGATTCACTGAATTTCTTAGAAAAAAGTTGTAAACATTTATTACCTGTTAAAGATGGCTCTTTTGAACAACTTAAGTTTGAAGAAAATTAGTTTATTTTGACCAGATTAACAAGCGAACAACTAGTCTGAGTAGAGCAAAAACAAAAGTGAATCATTGTTGTGGGTCTACAGAATATATCACCTGCTAACATGCTAATTCTTCTAGCTTGTTGCAAACATTTATGTCAAAACAGTGTTACATTTTTAAAAAATCGATGCATGTCACTGCTCTGGTAAACAAGCCATGACTCACTGGGTTATTTGCTACAGAATAAAACATCAGGACTGGCCCATGGTATATTCAGTTTAAGAAAAGGCAAGGGTGCATCAAGGAGGTGCCAGAAATTAAAAATATTGTTTAACATTTATTAGATTATAGTTGATTTATAGTCTGTAGGCTTTAGTAAAATTCTTGAGACTTTTAGTAAACTGCTCTTTAAATGGCTGGAAAATGCAGAGGAGTTTTGAGGAGATCTTTTACAAAAAATTCTCCAGAAAAAAATTCTCCAAAATACCCCAGACCCCCCTAGAACTGCTTCCGTCCACAGTTGCTGGTTAACATGGACAGGTGTTTCTCATTGCTGTCAGCAGATGTTGGCAGGTATGATGTAGACTTCTCTGTTTCAAATGAACTATATTGGCTAAGGCCAGCCTTGTAAAACATACACCCTAAATGATCTAAATGATCATGATACTCTTGTTTTCATTATCAAGCATAAATATTAAGGGGAATTCTTCCCTCAGCTCTGTATGCAATTATGACTGAAAAATTCAGTGGTTTTGACACTGACCTTTTAACACCTTGACACCGGAACCAATCTATACAACAGTACTTGCAGTGCAGTCAGATTACAGACTCACAGTACACGATAGTGTAAAGTGAGAGTAACCATGAAATATACAACTCATGGTGTTGTTGAGGTTTCTGAAAAACATCATTTAAAAAACTGTGAATTATCCCTTTATTTATAGAGACAGGTTTGGGAATAATTATACCAAATCTTCATTTGCTGTAGTTTTTATGATGCTTGGTAGACCAGAACAGTGTTCCTGAAAAGTTTTTGTTTCTCATGTTAAATTTGCCTGTGTTATGGCACTTATTCAAATTAATGCAAACTTCTTTAAACATATGTCAATAAGCCACCCTGTACACACACACATGCAACACCATACACACACATGGTTATGATGATTTATACTCATGGGGACTTTGCATTGACTTCCATTCATTTACTGGTTATTTTTATAACCTGCTAACCCTAAACCTAATCTCCCTAGTACATACATCCTACTAATCCTGACTCAATTCACACCTTAGTCCTAACTCTAACCCCTAAACCAATGATATTACCCCTGATGGGAACTCGGCTTTTTCCCCTTAAGGAACAATGGGTCCTCATAAGGATGTGTGTACCAGGGAAATAATCAAAAGTAGTCCCCACCAGGTAACAAAAACATGCACACACATGTCTCCCTGTACTTGTTTGGTTTTTGCAATGACTTCAACCCTGACCCCTTACCCGAAACCTAACCCCTGACCCACAAATGGAGGTTTTCTTTTGTGTGGACTACACAAATATCTACACAAGATGTCCTCCTAAGCATAATATAATGTCAAAATATGTCCACACACCAATACAAAGATATGTACACACACACATACCAGCACATAATAAGAGCTATCCGTTCCCCTTACAACTATCGACACATGTCAAGCAAGTCAATGACCTGCTGACACGGATTGACGATATTTGCTCCAGGCTGAGGTTCATACGTTCACCTCTCATTGCTTCCCTTTAAAAACTCCACCAGCTGGTTCACACAATGTGCTCTTAACCATTCTGGCAGCATGGATTAAAATTTACATCTAGCTTAAATAAATTTCACCAAGAAAAACATTGTTTTTGTTGCCTTTTGTAACAATGTGATATGTTAAATCTGAAAGCATTAAGGACAACAAAAAACCTTTCTGTCAAACGTGGAAGGTGATATCGTTTGTTTGGAAAAAAAAGTTGAGAAGGCTTTAACCCCTTAGAGTCACTTGCTCATAGCCACAACTTGACTCATGAAACATTAATATATGTTTCCAAATGAGCTTAAGCAGAGTCTCTGGATATACTTTATTCATATAAGTGACAGCAGCAATGTGCCAGTGCTGAAAAATGAATGAGACATTTAAAGAGAGCTTCCTCTGAGTCAGCATTCCCTCCTTTGAGAGCCGCCTTTCAGTCAGGGAAATGAGAGTAGCAGTAATGCTCCTCTGTGTGAGACAGATACCCTTTAACATACAGTATATATAGTAGCATCCTGACATCCACTGAGTTCAATTAAGGTGGCCTCAGCAGCTTAGAGGGCCGCTTGTTGAGTTTGGATGTCGTGGAGTTGTGTTGTGTGGGATCACCCAATGCTGACAGGTTCTTCCCATGTGGGCTGGTGCAGATGGATAGATTAGCTAGAGGCGCTCACCCTCAAAGGTGTCTGTGTGGAAACCAGTGACAGGATGTCAACAGAAAAACTGTGTCCCTCCCAAGGCATGTCATTTCCCTCTAATATAGATAACCAGAGGTTGTGCCTGCAGATGGACGACAGGTACATTGATTTCATTTCACCTGAGCAGTTTTTGTAAAAGTTCAGATGGACTTTAATTTTCAATGCTTTCAAGTGTTAAGTCAAAGAAAGTCTTGAGGCTGTGCTAGCAATTCAAACAGGATTTCATTAGTGTTTAATTTTGCTCCAATGCACCTGAATATTTGAAAAAAGTCCAAAATATAGTGATGAAGATGTTTGTCTCAGGTTGTTTTGTTTTAACATTTTAATAACTAAAAATTGAAATGATTTTGTTATTGTTAAAGCTTATTTTAAATACATTGTAGGATTCTTCCAATTTTAATATGGAGCACTTTTAGTCTTCCAAGAAGCAGCATTCATTAAATGCACTGACTGTACAAACGAAGGATGTTCAGAGGTTGTTTCTTTGAACCATGACCTTATAAACAGTGTTTAAATTGTCTCAGTACTTTTCCAAAACAATACAAAATAAATTCTCCAGTATTTTCCAATAATTGCCTTTTAACATCCTGCCTTAAGGGATATCATGCATTCTTTATTTAGCTTCTGGTTTAACAACAATTGCCCCACCTATTGCTCCAGGGTCTTTGTGGGCTTTTTTGGCCCTTTGGCCTTCTTAGTCTTGCTTAAGAGTATTGTAACATGCATCAATTTTTAAAAAATATCTCAAGAAAACAAATAAATTGAATTAAAACTAAAATTTTAAAACAAACGTTAATAAAAAC
The DNA here is from genome assembly GCA_031762555.1 of Cynodonichthys magdalenae. NCBI lineage: Eukaryota > Metazoa > Chordata > Actinopteri > Cyprinodontiformes > Rivulidae > Cynodonichthys > Cynodonichthys magdalenae. The sequence goes on from JARVJO010000305.1 coordinate 13,000,391, forward strand.
ATCATTATGTTCCAACAGTTAGTACTGTGACAAGGTTCATGCTGCTGAATCATAAGGTCTATTTTTCTATACACCATTGTGCATAATGGAGTTAACAAGAAACTGACATGAGGCTTGAACTGCATCATTTGGATTAGATTTCTTTATCTTTTTATTGTGATGTTAAAACCATATCATGCTAACATGAATTTCAAATCACATTGATGCATAATAATTATCTGCAGTCATGATCCTACAGAGTCTCTTCCATTGAACAAACCTAATCTTGTTCAAACCTAGACTTGTAATTAAAAGACATTAGGCTACTTATGCTGGTTTTGAAGTAATATATCTTTACTAAGAACTTTCAGGGCCACTTAGATGTAAAGGTTTAATTGAAATCTTGAGCAAGTTCAGACATTCAGACTCCGATCATATCTTGTCATATCAGGCCGGATCTGGACTTTTTTCCACATTTGATCAACACATTTTTTAGATTAAAAACCCCTAAAATAATTAAAAACACTAAATAAGATTTTTATCACAGCAGTGGGATCACTGAACAAGATTGCAGCTTGTGTGACAAGTAAACAAAGCAGTGATTGCCAGTCTGTCTCCATTTTAGTGCAAAACTTCACACAAACACTAGGTGGCAGCACGAGCCCACAAAAAGGTTTCATCCACGTTTATCTCGTGGAAAATGGTAGTACAGAGAAAAGTATTTATTTAAAAAAAATTTTCTGTGTTTTAGCTGAACTAAATAAAAGTGCATCCCTAAGAAATTACTTAGCATTTTTTTCATGTTTTTTTTTCTTTTTTTGAGTTTGTTTTCATGCATTAATCATTATGCAGGGTACAGTGACGTAATCAGGATGGATAACAATAATTATATATATATATATTTATATATTTTGTTTTATTATTACATTTTTATTGTAAATTGTAGACATATTTTATTGGATTTTTAAACTAATTCAGCTTTAAAAAAATATGACGCGTTTTACCGGATGAGTCCTTTTCACTTCCGGGTTATTTGACTGTTTACAATCAGGACGTGGGTGAGTGAATGCTAAGAGAGGCAGCTATATGTATTTTGATGCGGTGTTCATTTAAATGGCCTCTCAGATACCCATAACCGTACGGACAGAATCTCCCGCCGCCGGCAGCCCTGCGGTTCTTCGGGTGAAGAAACGTCCGGGGAGTCCGGCGGCTTCAAGCGCCCCGCTGGCCGTCGGAAGCAGCAGCAGCAGCAGCGGCGGCTGCAAGAAGAAAGGCCCGCTGGCAGCGACACCAACAACTATAGCACAGGTGAGCCACAACACATTGCAGTGGAAATCACTTGTAATTATTTATTCGGCTTAAGTTATATATATTTTACGGTTAGATGAACATTATTGTGTCAACTGTGTAAGTAATAACTACAATAAATAACCACTTGGCGTTTATAGTCAGGTTGTTGTTGAACACATAAATAAACGAATAACAATAAATGCTTGATGTGATTTTTATTTCCTATCTAGGCAGTTCTGATTAGCTATAAGTACATATACACTATTCAATATTTATCCATCACATTCAAAATGTGTAGCTGTTAAACAAATGCATTCAATTCTTGTTTTCAGATGGCAGCAGTGGAAACTGTAGAGATGAAGGTTGTTGGTTCAGCAGATATCGGCCCAATCTCAGTAGAGTCCACATCAAAGCCTCCACCTTTTAAAGACTGTGTGTTTATGGTGAGAATCGGCACCTTCCTGAATTTACCTTTACCTCTGGTTTGTATGTCTCCCTCAGCAGCCACTCTCCTGTGTTTCTTCCCTTCATCTCGGCAGCACTCCGGGATCGGTGGAGCGGCAGCAGGCAAGAAGAACCGGACCTGGAAGAATCTCAAACAGATCCTGGTTTTGGAGCGGACTTTACCCTGGAAGCTAAATGACCCTAACTGTGAGTTTTTATTGTTTTAGCTTATCATGCATAGGCAAAAATTAAAAAAACAAAAAAAGCAGTAGTTTTGCACAAATAGGTTTTGAAAGTGTGACTTTGTTGGTCTTTGCAGTGTAATTTATGTCATCATAAATTATTGCTTTAATTTATTAACTTTTATTTTCTTCACAGACTACAGCATTGATGCTCCTCCCTCCTTAAAGCCTTCAAAGAAATACTCAGACATCTCTGGACTTCCTGTGAGTTGATCTGTCAGCATTCATTCATTCATTTATGTAGTTTTTGCACAAATCAAACAGTGAATGTTGTCCTGTGTGTTTTGTTAGGCAAACTACACTGATCCACAAACCAAGCTTCGGTTCGCCTCCTCTGAGGAGTTCTCCTACATCCGTCTCCTTCCCACAGATGTTGTCACAGGCTACCTGACTCTCCGAAAGGCCACCTGCATCGTACCGTGACAGCTGAGCAGAACCTGAAATGGGCTTGAGCCAGCAGTGAGTTGGCATGGTTGAAGAAACCTGCTGAAGAGTGGAAGAGCATCTCACTGCTTCAAACAGCAGAAGAGTGACGGGTGCAGGTGTGTTAGCTGCTGTTATGAAAACAAGACTCTGAGCCTGAACTCTTTATGACAAAGTAGATTCAACAATGAGGAAATAAATGTTTTTCTTTACTTTTAAGGAAAGAATTTAACCAGTTGGTGAGTGTGTCAAAATGCATTTTCCCCAAAGTACTTGACGTTTATCCTAAAAGTAAAAGTGAGCTTGTTTTGTACTGTAGATGCTGAACGCCACATTGTATAAAGTTTGTTTCCAGTGTGTAAATGAAGTCAGGTGTGGAGGCAGAACATTTTATACCAAGTCTTTGGAATTAGATTTAATCAGCAGTTGGTTATGTTGTATAAACTGTATATTAAAAAGGTCTAATTTTGTATAAAAATGCATTTTTGTCCATCTTTTCCACCATTTATGCTTTTAAGAGACCAAAACATTGACATTTGCAGCAGGCACACATGGAGGACATCCTGTTGGCTCTGAAAACCCAAACCTCTACATCCACCACAGTCTTTTACGTCTTTCAAAAATAATAAATAAATAAAATTGCACAATAGTCTGACCGTGAAGCAATCGGGATAGATCTAGGCTTAGACAGTTTTAATTTAATGTGTGAACAAAAGACAATTGTTTCATGTTTTAAAGAGGACATATGCAAAATCCACTTTATCTGTTAAATACATTTTGTTGTGTACAAGTGCAGAGAAGTTGAATTTAGTTTCAATTTGTAAATGAAATGTTTCTGCACTGCTATGTAGTCTTATCAAATTAGACAGAACCAACCTCGAAGCTGGAGGGGGGCGGAGTTTGTTGCACCTCGTTTGGATTTAAAGAGACAGCATTAAAACAAGTTGATCTGAGACACGCCTCAGAAAAGAGGTGAAAGAGGGGCTTGTGGAGTTACAAGAAGGAGGATTGCAGTTCCACTTTATATAGACCCCAACTGAAGGATTTAAATGTCCACTGTCCCAATAATTATACAGAAGGAACCATTTTTCTGACAAATTCAATCAGGTGCAGGACAAAGAATGCTAATAATGTATGCAGTTGTTAATCTCTTGAGCCCCATGAGCACAACAGCGTTTCCCGTTTTCTGTTACGTTTAACTTCTGTTAAGATCTGTCAGTTGAACCTGGACATGTTTGGTATCAATAAAAACTTAAGAATCTTGGTTTAATGCTTTTTTTTTTATATCCACCAAACACAGTTCAAATGTCAAGCAGTTGAACCAGAAAGTAAACAAACTACAAAATGGCATCATTGCAAATCTGTAACAGAAATGTTTTTGACATGTTTTTTAAAGCAAGTCAAAGTAGAAACCAAAACATGTCATGAACTGTGTTAAAAGTTTTTTTTTACTTGATTTTGAGTGAATATGGTCCAACTGAAGTCAAGTACAATTTTTCATTATTTTATATAATATATATGGTGACAAAAGTTTGGATAACTTTTCAAAAGAACAAACATTCAATAATAAGTCCTCTCAGGCAGGTAAGAAAAATATAAATAATTTTTGAAATTAAAAACTTCCGATTTCTTAACATTTATTAATGATACAAACATGTCTGTCCTGTGCAGAATGACTAAACACAAAAATTATTTTTTTAATAAAACCTCTAAAACTTTGCCCCAGTTAATTTTTGCAGCATAAATCTTTGCACAGGTAATGTCCACAAGTGGATCTATGGTTTTCAAGAGTTTTTTCAATAGCCTTATTCATTATGGGTTTAAATAGATTATATGTCTAATGCAAAAATTATTCAGGTGTGAATAAATATATATATATATATATATATATATATTAGGGGTGCAACGATACAGAAAATTCACGATTCGGTTCGGTTCGATACT
>JARVJO010000305.1:13018178-13029704 GCA_031762555.1 Cynodonichthys magdalenae
TTCAACACAAACTGCTGACTTCTTCTTTAGATTGTTCTTTTTTCATGTACAGAGCCCTGAGACAACGTATGTTGTGATTTGGCGCTATATAAATAGAATGAATTGAATTGAAATCCTAAATCTAAATGTAAAAATTAAATCGAAAATGTTTCAGCTGAAATACTTAAATGTAAACTTTAATATTTAGCTACGGCATTTACATTTAAATTTTATATTTAGATTTGCACATTTAGATTTAGGATTTAACATTTAGAGATAACATTTACCATTTAAAACATGTAATAAAAAAAATAGCAAAAACGTAGGAACAGTAAGCTAAATAATAAAATGCTAGTGGAATATTTTTTTTACTTGGATTCTACACTCAGAATGTGAGCTAAACAATGAAAATGTGTTAGTGAGGTTTTTAAATCATTTTATAATAATAATAATAATGATAATAATAATCTGTAACCCAGATAATTTTACAAATGCTGAACTAAAGTTTTGAGTGACACTGCAACTCAAACCCAACACATTCTGAGTGAACAGATTTTGGCATGCAAAGACACAAACAATACACATTCTTTCAAAGGTTATTCAGTTAAAAACAACTGAAAACAATCATGTCAAAAAATCCTAAACGATGATCTAGTGACTTTTGCAAAAATGTTATTCATCAACACTGGTACAGCTGTTGTGAGACAGTAAATGAAAAAGATGTAGTGTTAGGATGCACAAAGTTAAAAAGTTTCCCTGCATAAAAGACAGAAAACAAGTAGTTTTATAGTTCGTACAGTGTGAGTAAATAAGGCCACCAACATAAGCTTCACACATGGCTGAAGGTAAACTCCTCCACTAATTGGTGAGAGAGAAAAAAACATAAGAGGAAAAGAAGTTCCTGCAAACCAGCCGGAGTTGTGAGATAAACTCACATGGTCGTGTGCGACTTGGTTAATTAATTTGACTATTTAAAAAACAAAAAACCAAACAAACAACCATCCCCGAAAAGAAACAGCAAACTGTTCAGAGCAAACTTTAAGCAATAAGCTGAGGCTTGATATGATGGAAGCTAACAGCGTGAGGTGGCAGTTTTCACTCACATATGGCTGAGTGGTTGCTTCAAGCTGTTGGATAATGAGTAAAAAAGAAAGGGGAAACGGAAGGATAGACAGGAGAAGGAGGCTGAGAGATGAAGAGAGGATGACTGCAAAAAAATAAATAAATACAGAGAATGGAAAGAGGGGGAGAAGTAAGGGTGAGGTAGTTTTTATAATGAGGGGACAGAGGAGACAAACACCTGAGTGGGAAAATGAGAGGGAGAAGGTTTGGAGGCAAATAACAACTCCAGTTGGCAGCTACTGCACACACACACACACACACACACACACACGAACAAAAACACACTGATGCACAGAGTATACTAGTTGCTGGGAGCAGCTCTGGATAATAAGATACACAATAAGGTGGTTTTTATAATGAGAAACAACAGCTGAACCACCGATGGCGGAAAAGAGAGTGAAAAGATTTGCAGGCAATGGACAGCTCCTCTTACTGTACAAAACAAGGCTCTGCACGGAAATAGAAGGCTGTTACATAAAACCTACACTTACTGAACAAAAATAAAAAGAAAAAAGAAAAGAAAAAAGAAAAAAGTCAGGTGCAAGTAATGAAATTTAATGCGTCCTCCATGAAAACGTCTGACCCTGTAAGTGACAGCTACTGAAAGACAGAATTCACAGATATGCCCTGTTGTTCTAACAACCTCCTGGCAAAGCAAACACAGCCAATAAAGTCTGCAAATCTGTTGCATATATATATATATATATATATATAGTTTTGAGTCAGATTCAGGAAGAACTGTTAGTGAGGGCTTGTTTTATATAATTAGACATAAAAATCCATCCTTTCCTTGTAAATTAACTTTTTAAAAACTGATTTAGATTTTTTGAGACATCATTAGAAGATTTTTAAAGTTATTAATTTGAATAATCTACATTAAAGCCGTTTTGTACCTCGCAGCTAATCAAGTACATACAGCTCGCACTGAATAAAAAAAAAAATGAATGAATCGGTTACAAAATGTGAGAAAAAAGAAGTTAATATGCTTTCCATATTGTTGCTGTCTTTGCATGTAAGCATTTATACTCTTTTTGAGGTGTCTGTGTGTGTTCTAGCATTTGATATCTTGAAAGGCCCATTTTTCCAAAATATATTACCTTGCGAGGACCGTCTGCTCCTGCTGCTGGGACATAAAACCTGGGCCCCATAAGTTCAAATGTGGTTTGTGAGTGGTTAGTTAGGTTAAGATGTAACCTGAGTTTAGGTTAAGTTTAGAGGAAGGTCAGAGATAGGCTACTGGATTGACTAAAAAAATAAATGGAGAATCCCTGTGAAGATAGAAAGACATAAAATATGTGTGTGTGTGTGTGTGTGTGTGCACTTTGTTGTCCTTGAGCGACTGCTGGTGCTCAGCTTCCAGTGCACAGTCGCCAGGCGGTGATCCACTGAGCTGTGCACGTGAGATGACCTTCCCTTTCCTCTGGCTCTCAGTCACGCTTCTGTGCACAGCAAACACAACTACACACACACACACACACACTGTTGGGGCCTAAAAGTAACACACACACTGTCCCCTGTGATGTTTTAGACTGACATCCTGTGTTGTTCACTTTAATGGGCTCATAGAAACACAAACTACCACATTTACACACATGAATCATCACACGTCACCCTGCCCTCATAACACACACATGTGCACACACACACAAACAGACATAATGTAACATCATCCGTTTTCCTCTCCAGGGATTTCGCAGGTGTAGGTCACATGGGTGTCTTGACAAAGACAGCCACCTTCCACCAGCAGATCCTCAGTCTCACACAGAAACATTCACACATTTGACCTCAACAGAGGGACTGCTTCACTCAAGACATGTTTGTTGAAAGTCTTTTTCATAAATGATGAGTGGAAAAAAATGTTTCTAGAGAGAAACACTTCCAAGCAACATATCATGAAAAAGTGTTTGTTTATGTGAGACAAGGCGAAACCGATTTTCATTGGTTTGAGGAAGCGGAAAAGTTCAGATTTTTTTTAACAGGGTTCTGTAATAAAGTTATAAACAATGGGCACAGCTAACCAAAAAGCTAGCTTCACTAACCGCTAATGTAATAAATAAAAATCTTAGCTCCGCTCATGCTAAACCCCTAAATTTATTAAATTAGAGAACGGTAACACTGAACTTGTTGTTAGTTTGATTCTATTATGGATGACATCATCTGCGGAAAATCAACTAATCCAAACCAGTTACAACTCTGTCTAACTTTACAGTTTAACCCTAACAGAATAAAAGCATTTCTTTAATCGAGTGTAATTTTATAATTTTAATACCATTTTAGGTCAGTCAAACAACAAATACTTACTCTACAATATTTAATTTGTTGTCAATTTTTGTTTTTGTTATTTAAAAAAATGTTTAAGGTTATTTTATTTAATTTTTTTTAGTTTGAAGTCGAGCTGCTAAAGACGCTACATGCTACACACACGGTGCCGGACACGGTCCAGCACTGTTTGTAAGAGGGGATAGTTTTATTTGATTCTAGATAAATGGCATAACTATAGAAGTTTTCCACATGTGAATTATTCAGTGGACTTAAAATTAGTGGTAACCAATTTAGTGGACTCTAATCGGTTTGCTAATGGTTTCCAAAGTTAGCAAAAAAGGCAACTAGCTATTAGCAGTTTAGCGCAACTGTTTCCACCTCTGTAAACAAATATTAAAGTCTTTGTTGTGGATAGTTATTTGAACACCTGCTATTTGAAGAAACACATATTATGACCAGAACAAAACGCTAAAGGCTAAGTGGATTGCTGCCATTTTAGAACAACTTAATTCCCAAAAAAAGGCATTAAAGTTCATGCAAACTATATTTTATAAATGTTTATAATTTGTTCATTTTACATTACACTGGTATAACAAATTATGTAAGGGAGAACAGTTGTTTTTAAAGAAATTCACATTTATTTTAGCTCATTTTATCATAGCCGAAACTCTAATCTAACCTCCGTCCCCTGGGCGTCCTCTTCTTGTTGTGTTTACGTTTCACACCCAGCGTGCCAGCTTTAGGCTTCACACCTTCTTTGCCTGTTTCTGAAACTTACAGCACTTTTCCGAGGACTCATTTTTTTCTTTTATTTCAAAAGAGAAAAAAAAAACAAAATACAAAAGACAATACAGAATGTAAAGATTCTAGTATAAAATCTAATCTGCAGTTTAACCAGACACTAACCAGTCTATTAATGCCACATAAAATGAAAAAAGAATTGCTGTATTCATGTTACTTTTATAACAACAAATAAGCGTCAGAACCCGTGCATCCCTCTGTTAGAACATGTTAACGACAAAAGTGTTGCAGAGTGTGAGGCTTGTTCTCTCAGCCCAGATGTTGACCTCGCTGTGCAGCCGGCAGAAAATCACCTCGGGTGTCACCGCGGTTAGCAGGTCTGTACTGACAGATGCTCATTAGAACAAACAAGCTGATTTTCACATGCACACTCTCACACATAGAGGGTGATGACTTCTCAGTTTCCTGGCACTTGGAAAGACTTCTTTTGAGTTTTGCACGTATAGAAGCTGGGCTGAAAAAAAACTGGAAACCCACTCTTTGCTGAAACTGGAAAACAATAAAACAAAACAAAACAAAAAAAACATATTTGATCTGGACTGGCTTTAAACTATTTTCAGAAACTGTTTTTGTTTTTCTTCGGAGGCTGATCCTCTCATTAATGTAAATTTAGAACTAACAATCAGACAGGGAACTGGGGAGAACCACCTCTTTGACTTCCACTTGCTCACAGTTATTTCTCCCAAAAGAAAGATTATCATCTGACGCTGCTGTTTCTGTTCATTAATGCGTATGTTTATACTTTTGATTTGCACGTTTCACAAACACAGAAATCTGCCCTCTGGGATATCAGTCTTCTCTTCTGCATACAAACACACAGAGGATTGTTCCGCACATGAGTCCACATAATCAGTTCTTGAACATTTAATGCGACTTTGTTTACCAACTCATGACTGAGTTTAACCATGAAACGATCTCCAGACATTTGCTCCTGCCTTTGTGTTTTTTTACAATACACCTGAGTTTTATTATTCTGCTGGAAAAAGCCAGCGGCTGGTCAGAATATATCCCACATTAGCATACAGTGATGATTCGGAGCAGGTAGATAGGTGGTAATGAGCCTCTGCAGACAGAAGTTTTTATCCATAATATTGTAATTGATTGTGTCTGTCTGTTAGCAAAATATCTCATGAACCATTGGATGAATTTAAATGAAACCATCAGAATGTAATAATTTTATATAGATCTAAATCTGTTTATATTTCGGGGTCAGTCTAATTCATGATGGCCCTAAAACCCCAGAAATGACCATAACCTAGTTAATTTTACAACTATCGGGTGACACTTTGGTGTGGTAGTAGCTGAGAGTCATCCCCAACTTATGCTCAGAGCACTATGAGTCGAGTGAACTCTTTGTTTAAAACTCTGGCATGCAGGGCTGCAGGCAATCTGCATGTTTTCAAGAAATGCTAGTTTTAACTATTAAAGCGTTCACCTCAGCTTAGGTTTGTTTCTCTTGAAAAGAAAAAAAAATTCCATCTGATTTTTTTTAAAGATTATGTTCAGGTCCTGTACACAAGAAGCAACACAAACAAAAAAAGTTTCAAATAAATCGTCAGCAGTTTTTTTTAATCACACAACTGATAAAATTATGATTTGTTTTATATTGTATTAAGAAACTGAGTTCCCTATTCATCCTCTATTATTTAAAAAAATATTCCTAAATTGATGTGTATATAAGTGTATGTAGGTGCTATGAAAGTTTAGAAAAAGAGGTGGTAAGAAGAAGCAGGTGTGGCGTTATTTAATTTTCTTTTCAATTTGAACAATGGAAACTGAAGAAAACTCATCAGTGAAATGAGATTTTAAGAACTGTTGGCAAAGTGTAACATTCAGTTATTATTTTCAATATCATCAAAGGATTGTCTGTTTTGTTACACATCACACAATCAGACATTTCCATATGCCTTTAGAGATTTTCTATCCTTGTGATATTTTTTTTTAACAATTCCTAAAAGCTCATCCAGCTCAGTGTATGACTTGTTCTTATTAAAATCAGATTTAATTTCTACATTTCTGCTGCTTGGTTTTTATTTTATTATTTATTAATATATTTTTTTTTTTGAGGCAGCTGTGGTGGAGTGGTTAAGGGAGTCGTCATGGAACCGTGAAGGTCATCGGTTCGATTCCCTGTTCCACCTGCCTCAGTCATTGTGTCCTTGGGCAAGGGACTTCCCCCACCTTGCCTACTGATGGTGGTCAGAGGGTCTGGTGGTGCTGGTGCATGGCAGCCCTGCCTCTGTCAGTGTGCCCCAGGGCAGCTGTGGCTGTAGCTTACCACCAACAGTGTGTGAATGGGTGGATACCTGAAGTGTAAAGCACTTTGGGGTCCAAGTGGACTTGATAAGGCGCTATAAGTTAAAGCCATTTACCATTTATTTTGGTTTGATGGTTTCTTGAGTTGATCTTACTGAAACAACAGTCTGCTGCTTGATCTTAAAAAGAATAATGTCTGTTTGCAAATCTGCGCATAGAAATTAGTTAAATTTACGGAACAAATTTTAAGACCTTTATTTTTATTTCAACTCCTGGCACATGGCAGGCCCATAAGCATGTAACATTGTTGAGTATAATTTAATTCAAGTAAAATAGACAGTTTTATGTGCATATCCTGCTTTTTACATATGCTTTACTTTACAATTTTTGACTCATAGAATCCAACTTAAAGCTTATGCATTATTGAAATTTTAAGTTAAAGCTACACATTTGCTCAAAAACTCCAGAGGTAACCAAGGTGAAAGCAGAAAAAAAAAAATAATAATGTTTTACCTTTGAGACATTTAACTTTCAATGATTATTCATATAACTGTATGAATTTAAAATTTAATTAGGAACTTCATTTTAAACAAGCAATATCTTTAGGGGTATCTCACAAAATAAATAAAGGTAAAGTAGGAGAAAACAGACAATTTTAGGAGATTCTCTGTGAAATGATGAAACACACATGATTTTGATACTTTGAATCAACAATATTTAAAAAACAAACAAAAAATAAACTGAGTGAGCACTGAAAATTTACCCTTTTTCTTAGCTTAGCTTTTCTTTTTTTGCAACTACTTCCTCATAACATATAGAGTGAAGCAGACAGCTGGGAGTAAATAATCCTTCAGATTGGTATTCATGAGTTCGTTTTTATTTTGCTGGTTCATTGTTGTGTCTGTAACAGGCTCCTCCCTGGTGGCGGCGTGGCTCATGAATATTAACGACATTAAATCTTCATAATAAGATGCAGTGAGTTATCATAATAATACTGTATATTGTGTCTCCTAAGGGAGAGCAGACTTTGGATCAGATTTTTGACCTAATAAAAAAAACAAAGATGACTGTATTAGGATCCTTTGCGTCTGCAGCCTCAGGCAACAAAAAGCACAAAATGAAACTGTTTTCAGCACACAGGACATACAGTTTAGAGAAAAAATAAATGTTGCTTCTGAATGGTTTTTTTTTTGGTCTGTTTGAAGAGTTATTTTTCTTCCTTTAAAAAACTGTATTTTCACACCCTTCCTTTGTCTCTCTCAACCTCATATTTCTCAGTCCCCTCCCTCACACACACACGCACAGAGTGATGATAATTATCTAACCCACAGGGGGGACTGCCAGCTTTGAATCAGGATTTAATCTGGTTTCAGAGTGTCATATTTACTGCAACACTCGAGTGTACCCGGACAGATCAGAGGCACACATGCAATTGCATATGTGCATAAATTCACCGCAAGCCACATTAACATGAACACGGGTGTGTATGTTCAACATATACACACCTGTGTGCAGCAGTACCCACGCACATAAACAATATGTGGGGAATAATCCCCCTTTGCCCCCCCGCTCCTGTCTCTCTCTTTCTCTCTCTCTCGCTCACACACACACACACACACACACACTCACATGGCCGTGTCCTGTGGTCTGTGTGTGCTGATAAGAGTTTAATCCTGATTGGAGCCTCAGTAAAAGGCTTTGTTATGAACACTAAATAGACTGGCCCTTGGCGAACACACTGGGACACTGCTGATAACATGTACACATGAGCACGGGCGAGCACAGAAAGGAAGATGCACGGAAACACACGTGCACTAGCGACACACAAGAAAGTCAGGCTGAAAACGTCAGCGAACATACCTGTAGAAATCTGCTCCTGCTGCACCCAGGCAACATGCTCGCCTGCAGGAAAACACACAGACACACTTCATAAACTGTCTTCATCAAAGCAGGTGCATGCTCAGGTCTCTGCACGCAAACGTGTGTGTGTGTGTGTGTGTGTGTGTGTAGAGAATTTATCAGTGGCCTGATAAAGCTCCAGAGAGCAGCAAGTGTTGGCAGACTCCAGACTAAATATGCTGTAAATAGACTACTAATAGAGGAAGAGAGATTAGAAGAAAGGTGGAGAGGACAGTAGAGGAGAAATATGAAAGAGAAGTGGAAGAGGGAGATGAGAGAGGAATAATAAGAATCACAATTCACCTCGGAATCTGAGCGAACGTGTGAAGAAGCCCCCTCAGTAAAACACCTGTGGAAGCATCGTTACTGGAGCTGTAAGAAGTGTGAAGGTTAAACCTTCTTTCTACTTCTTGGTGTTTTGGAATTGATAGTTGCGCTACAGGTCTAAAGTTCTTTATTTTTCCATATGTCCTTTTCAAGCTGCTTGTCTAAGTTTGGAACATGGAGGCAGCAGGTCTAGGAGTAGACCAGGCGACTGTCGCTAGCTCATCCCTTGGGTACCCCAAAGTGTTCTCAGTCCAGAGTGGATGTATTTTCCTCCAGTAAGAGTCTTCCCTGGAGTCTCCTTCTTGATGAAAGTGACCAAAACACGTCAAAGTTGAGGCAATCGCAGAGACACAAACCACCTCAGCTGATTCCTTTCAATGTGGATGAGCAGTTCTACTCTGAGTTTGTTCAAGATGAAGGCTCTTCTTCCCTTATCTATGAGTCTGAATCCCAGGCCCCTACAGATGAAGCTAATTTCAGTAGCTTGTATCATAGATCTGGTTCTTTCAGTCATGATTTACTTCTCGTGACCACAGGTTACAATTCAACACAGGTAGACCAGTAAACGGAAATTCTTTAGTGGGACAGATCAAAGCAACACGTTTATAACTGCAGACAAACATTTATTTTGTTGGAATACCTCTTGTTCCTTTCTGCCATCACTCGTGAACAAGACGTGAACAAGATACATGAACTCCTGCACTGGAGGTAAAGCCTCATCCTCAAGTTGGGAGGGAGCAATGTTCCTTTTTGTGGTTCAAAACCATGGCCTAAAACTTGGTGCAAACCATTCAAAAGCACAATGAAAGTTTCAATTTAAGGAGATTGACAGGATCACATCAAAAAGCAAAGATATGATCCTCAGGATCTTTTCAAGACAACCTCATTTTACAAAACTATACCTCACAATTTTGTTCTTGGACACATTAAACAAGATGGAAGATAAAAAAATAGTCCTGTTGGAGTCCAACTTGTAACAACTGTGCACAAACTCAAGTTTGTGTTGAGAGCTCAGACACAGCTCTTGCTTTGGTTAAACAAGGACCAGATAATCCGCAAGAGAGCTCCTTAACAACTCTGCAAGGGGAAAGATCTAGCTCACTGTTTCACCACCCTTCCCACAACTGAGATACAAAAATCCACCAAATAACCAGACACCACCCAAATAGCAGACAGATGTGAGCCAGATCTGGTGTCAAGCTGGCACTGCTGGCTGACTGCTGGCATGGCAAGAGGCTTGTCAACCGAATGTGGGCCAGGTCTAGCAACAATGGTGCTGTTCTTAAGATGGAATGCCACAACTGGTTGTGGTTTGGTTTATGTGGTGCTGGTCTATGCATGGATTATGTCTGGCAAACCACATCTGGCCACAAAAGGGCCATCATTTTTTGTGGTATCTGGGCCAAATTTGTGTGCATGTTAGTGCCTTGTGTGGCCCAGAACTGGGCCAGACAAATGTTGCTATGTGGGCATGTTCCTCTGCAGTACAGTGACTCAGTGGATAGAGCTGTTGCCTCCCAGCAAGAGGGTTACACAATCGAATTCCAGCCCGGGACCTTTCTGGGTGGAGTCTGCATGTTCTCTCTGTGCATGCGTTGGTTTTCTCCAGGTACTCCAGTTTCCTTCTACAGACCAAAAACATGAATGCTAGGCTCATTGGAAACTCTAAATTGTCCCTAGGTGTGATTGAGAGAGTAAATGGTTGTTTGTCTTTAAGTGGCCCTGTGATAGACTTGCAACATGTCCAGGGTGTATCCTGCCCCTCGCACAATGAGATGGACAACAGTGACCCCTGAGAACTGAAAAGGAAGAAGCAGGTATAAATAATGAATGGATGGATGGGCATGTTCTTCCTTCCTCGTTTTTTTCTAATATTTGAAATAAACAAAGAGCATTTCGAAGCTCTAACAGCTGTAATTTACAATCTTTGATGACGGATCAGTATTGCTCTGTCTAGTCAAGTTAATCAGTAGATTCGGTCACTTCCTTTCTGCTCTTGACCTTTCTTTATGACCCTCTCTCCTTCCCAGAGGTCATTAGACATCCCACTGTCATTACAACTGTCCCAAGAGTTTAAAGCTGAGGTTAAAGCAGTTTATTCTAGTTGCAGTGTAAAGGTTACTGCTTTACCATTAATAACAACCAGGCTGTGAGGTCTGTTGTTGTCCACCTGTCTCACACTGTTGCTCTATTGCTGTTGGTTGAACTGTGAGACTCTTCTTGAAGAATAGACTACAGCTTCACTCTCTGTTGCCTTTTTGTTGCTGACGACACTCAGTTAAGGTAAATGCACATTCTTTGAGGTTTGGTAAGAATCTATAGCACTTTAAGGCTATACACTGAGATGTTGTCTTTGTTTTTATTATGGGTCTATCCATGTAGAAAATCTGCTCATGCTATAATGAACAGTTTTTGTTTTGCTCATTGTGTGTAGAACTGCTTCAGTGTGGACACTAGACTTTCAAAGAATAAAGGGCTACAATAAAAAAACAACAATGTGAAGTGACATTTTCAAAGTATGCACACAGTCTCGATCAATTTCACCACTTGTCACAATCTTACAGTTGCAACTTGTTCTTTGTTTTCTTACTTTTCTTTTTTGTTTCTCCAGCCTGTGAATCCGACATCTCCCCCCTCAGCTCTCATCTCATCCCTCCTTTGTGTAACCTTGGAGGGTAAAGCTCCATTGACATCTGCTTCATAAGTATTCAAGACTCAGTGTCTTTGACATTAATCAGCCTACAGTACATTATCTCCCCACGCCTCTCCTGCCCCATCCTCTGTTTTCTACCTTCTGCTCCCCCCTCTCTTTCCTATCATCTTGTTTCCACCTCTCTTCTCTTGCCATTTTTTACCCCCCCCCCTTTCGCGTATGCTCAC
>JARVJO010000305.1:13037291-13067676 GCA_031762555.1 Cynodonichthys magdalenae
CTAAACTAAACTAAACTAAACTAAACTAAACTAAACTAAACTAAACTAAACTAAACTAAACTAAACTAAACTAAACTTAGCAGCGTGACCAGCTACCATAATAGCTGATGTTGCACACCTTATCCGCCATTTTTGGGGACAGCTTTAGCGGCAGACAGGACAGTCTTTGTTAAAATTATGTTTTTTTTTTTTTGTGGGTCAAAATATAGATAAAGGTCAGAAGGGGGTGACCTGTGTTTTTTTAAGGTGGCAGCAATCAGATGAGCTGTTAGAGCGTCGGAGAGAAAGTTAAACATTTCTCCAAACTAAGGTTATCCAACAAGTTATCTGCAACAGGGAAGATATCAGTTGTTCATAACCTTTTCACAGAACCCCATTTCAAAATATCATAACTGTTCCTTTAAATGTGCTTATTTGAACAAGATTGAATGGTAAAACTATACGTTGTGTATTGTTTGAAAACAAATACACTATCCAGTCTATTCAGGAAAGTCGTGACATTTCCAACTCTGTTCCTGACATGTTAATTTGTTTTCATAATAAACACATTCAAAGCACCTAATTTATTATTGTCTGACTAAAAAGTAGGACAACCAGGAAATTATGTTGTTTTTCTTTTTCTACGGCATCCATGTTTAATGCATCGATGTAGAAAAACCGACAAACAAATACCAAAAAGACAGAAAGTACAAGTAAAGATTGCTGGTAATGAGCTCTAGAAAGGTCAATGAGGAAACAGACGGGTTGGAGAGCAGACAGCGAAAAACGAGGCAAAAGCAACCGAGAAAGGGAGACGATAATAAGAATAAAAGTGGAAAGAGAGAATAGACAAAGGAGGAGAGATGCAGACAAAATGCAGAAGGGGGGAAAAGATAAACACTTCACAGAAAGAGGTATAATCATGCAGCTATTCAGCAGAGTCATTATCGGGCTGCAGGCTGTTCGGTTCTTTACAGGAAAACAGCAGGAGTTCAGAAGAGCCTCTAAACCACCCACAGATACATACCGAGAAAGGTCCTGCCAGCCACGCTGCTATCTTTAGCCGCAATTTTTTAAGTGGCGTACCACTCAATCTCAGATTTTCTTCCAGCAACCCGAGGAAGTTCAATTTATGAACTCGCAGATTAGACTGTGGAGGTGTTGAGCTGTCTGAGACGTGGGATTGATCCTAAAACCTAATTTTCTTATGCGATGAAAATGAGACATGGGGCTAAATAATTCTATGATAAATAATAAGAACTTATAGTTCTTAGAATATGTGATGGGAATAACTCTCAGCTACTGCCATTCCAACATTTAACAGTAATTGACAGTTGTAGCCATGTGTCTTGTTTGGTAAGGTTGATTAACTGGCAACCATCTTGAATCTTGAAACCTGATCTTTCAGTGCTCCATGTGATGATGCCACCACACCAAGTTTTAGCTCAATATCTTTAACATTTTCAAAGTCATTTTTGTGTTTGCTAAGGTCAGTTATCTGTGGTGGCCATCTTGAATTAGGCTGACTTCAAATATTAATCAGTTGTAGATATTAATCCAGTTACTAATTTCTTCAGTGTTTTTTAAACTGTGTCTTGATTCAGGAAATCTTCTGCTAACAGAGAGAACCACCCCCACCCCACCAAACATACTACTCCACTACACGTTGCACAAAGCTAAATATGAGAAATTTACTGAAGTCACAATATATAAACTAAACAACACCACACAGGAGTCTGCATTTATACCATTGCTTCAAATGTTTTATATTCAGATTTATTAAACAAGAGTAGGCCTACAACTGTTATACATGCATTTAAACATGACATATTTGAATTTACTGCACTGTATATAAACAGACACACACACTCACACACACATATGTGTATAAATACTTTTATGAACATTTTTTAATGACAGTTTTCTTACATTTAGGTAAGTGTGCAGCACAATGAGGCCCTCTGGTAGTGTCAACAAAAAAATGTGGCCCCTTCCATCATTTTAGTTGCCCGTCCCTGAGTTACTTTGTTACCCTCCAATAATTACTGCTGTTAATGATGCCATCATTTATATTATTAGATGACACAACACAGCTCACAGCTGAGACAAAGAGCATCTGTCCATGTGTCCTGCAGTCACTTCCCAAGGTGGTTAAAATCACACTGCCAGTCAACCTGCACCAAAGCAAGTGTGTGTCTGTAAGTGTGCTTGTGAAAAACTAAAAGTCCTGTGTAATTGCCTTGTCCATCCATATCTGCCCACGGTGCCATGTAAGACCCCGGGTACAGTGACTGCTTTAGAAATAGCTGCCTGAAGGGCTGCAGGGAGTTGTAAAATACCCCTTTGTCTCAATGGTCACACAGCTCCGTCTTCAGAGACCCATTTACTCACTCACGCCACCGAAAATCTTTCTTTATTAGATTTTCAGAGAAACAGGTTCTGGAAAGTCGTTGATTTTTATTTATTTATTTTTTGGGGATGATCTGTTTTTTTTTTATTTATTTTTGGACAAAGAAAAGTTCCCATCATCATCAAAAATCGCCAATGTCTGGATTGTCAGACTGGAAGTGTACAGCTTGATTGGGACAACCTTGTTAAAAGAGGTACAGCTAGAATTTCAGGCTGTCAGTCAGGGTAAAAAACTGTGAAAAACCTTTAATTTGAGGCTCATTGTCCCCAGATAGTTTGTAGCGATTGCTTTTCCCTGAAGTAACAAAACTAACTCATTCATCCGTGGAATGAAACAGTGTTCTTCATTAATGAACAGCTTTAGAAACTTTTCCTCCTGGTGAAAAGAATGAAGGTTGAGCAGAAGTCCAATCTAAAGTACAGATAAGAAAGGAGTTCTTTCATGTGAAAATTGGTACTAATTTTTTATTTTATTGATTCATTTAAAAAAAGAGTTTATATTGATTAATTGACAATAATAATTTCTTTCCTTAAGTTTGATGCAACAGTTGATTCTCCTTATGGAGGCTGTTAGGTCATGATATTGTTAGCCTAACTTAAACAGAAAGCTCTTACAAGTGGACTTGAAGTATTTACAGGTGTTGTTAGCAAAGACAACCCTATTACAGCCATTGTCACAGTTTCGGGATGTTTGGACCCAGGAATGTTAAAAGACACAAGGAACTTGGAAATTTATTGTTAACAAAAAACTGATGAGGTATCAAAATCTTAAAACGAAACGGAAACAAGGCAAAGGGAGAAAGAGTAGGAATTACTTTTACTGAGGCTGATGAGATGAGATGAGTGGCTGCAGCTATTCCTTATGAAACCAGAAACAGGTGTGATTGGGTGTGGCAGGCTGACTAGGAGAGCAGAAACTAACTCTGGAAATCACTGAACTGGTGGCACATGAGAATCACAAAACATAATAAACCGAATCCTAAAAAACAAGACTACAAATAAATCTAAAAAAAATGGCCAAAATGATCAATATGTGGCCAAGATTGCTATAAACCTCAACATATTTAGCACTAGATTTGCACTATAATATTAAACCTTGGTGAAACAATCTGAAGTTTCATTATTCTATATATTCTAACTTATGTTCATGTATCTGCAATTATATTTGCACATATATGCAGCACAGTAATATCTACAACCCATTTTCACACTCATTCAGGTCACACACCATGATGCCCCCAAATTGGACTGTGATGCTTTGAATTAAGCAAAGACGTCTGTATCTGCGAAACAGTCCAGGGACCAGCACCAAATAAACCAAACCACAACTGGACCAGCTGTGGCACTGACAGAATTGAGCCACAAAAACCAAACCACAACCGGGCCAGTTGTGGCACTGACAGATTTGGGCCACATAAACCAAACCACAACCGGACCAGTGGTGGCACTGATAGATTTGGGCCACATAAACCAAACCACAACTGGACCAGTTGTGGCACTGACCAATTTGGGTCACATTTAACAAACCACAACTGGGCCAGTTGTGGCACTGACAGATGTGGCCACATAAACCAAACCACAACTGAGCCAGTTGTGGCACTGATGGATTTGGGCCACATAAACCAAAGCACAACCAGTCCAGTTGTGGCACTGACAGATTTAGGCCACATAAACCAAACCACGGTTGAGCCAGTTGTGGCATGCCATCTTTAAAACAATGCCACCATTGCCAGACCTGGCCCATACCCAATTGACAAACCACTTCCGATGCCAGCAGTGCCAGCTTGAAATCAGGTCTGGCCCACACCTGTCTGTTATGTGTGAATAGCTTCTTCACCATAACCCCTCCAAAGGACTAATCTGGAGGAAAGCCTGTAGAACTATTGATAAAGCTCATTTAAATAAAGGCCTAGCATTGAAGAAATGCATTTTTCAAAACGTTTTAACCCCACTTAAAAAGAACAGAACTATCTCTTTTGATGACTGCATCATCAATTGCTCACACACTTAATGCACAAATACATCCTAACTGCAGCTTTCTGAGATTTATTTGTGTGCCTAATATTTGCATTGGAGCAGAAGACTACGGGTCTTTTTCTATAATGTGGATCATTATGCATTTTGCTGAACATCAAAGCACACTCAGCCAGTATCAGGAGTAATTAATCAAATCCTGTCACCAATCTGTAATCATTTACATCTCCGCTCTTTACTCTGTGTCTGTTTGACAGCTTAAATTTGTGTGGGAGAGTGTGGCGATGTGTGTGTAAAAGTGTGTGTGAGTCACCTACACCATCTGGAGGATAGAAGCGTGCGCAGGACCATGTTGCAACACAGAAGGGGTTCTTCTGAAAACACAGACTCATTCTAACATGCCCCTCGAGCTGCAGCGCGTATATATCACACATGCACACAGACACACACATACACAACAACAACCAAACAGCACACACAAATTCATGTGTTCATTACTAACCGTAGTCACAGCCCAGATCTCACACCTGCGCTCTCGTCTCTGTTACATGCTTGAAGGTGTGCATGCATTTGTGTCTCAGAACTAATCTTTTTGATCAACTTAGAGTTGAGTCAAAAATATTCTAGAAAAAGGTTTTATTTGAACCAACTAATTATTTGTTCATTCGTATTTGTGAACTTGGTCATTTTCATACCTCTTCAGTCAATTCTAGTTGTTTTTAAGTGTGGTCTGTGATAAAGATGAAATAATTTGACTGAATTTGATGATAAATATTTCATTTAGAAGCCTGTCATTCTTGTGCTTTAGACTAAAATTATCTTATGTGATGAAATGACAGCATGACTCTCAGCTCCTACCTTACCAATTACTATTTGAGCTTTACCTATTTCTAAGTAGGCTAAAGTTGATTAGTTATCTTAAATATTAGGTTTTTCACATAAATGAACATCAGATAATGACTTTCTTTGAATTTATTTAGAATTTGCCAGGTGGTTCTTGAGATATTTTGCTAACTAAACTTTAATGAAAAAAAAACCAGACGTCATTCTGTTTCCAACTAACAACACTTATGACACTTGCATCAACCTTTCCACTCTGGCCCTGTTTGAAAAACAATTTGTCACCAACCAAGTGTAATAATTGATCCACACTTGAAATAAAAAAATCATTTAAACTCCATCGTTAAATCCTGCTTTTTTCAGCTGAGGACACTGTCCAAGTTAAAACCCATCCTGTCAAAAAGAAATCTGGAGACAGTAATTCATGCATTCATAACATCCAGGCTGGATAACTGTAATGTATTGCTGTATGGAATCAGCCAATCCTCCATTGCTCTTTTGCAAATGGTTCAGAATGCAGCAGCCTGGTTTTTTATCTGGCACAGGTAAAACAGAACATATTACTCCAGTTCTAGCTTCTTTTCACTGGCTTCTGGTTCATTTCAGAATTCACTTTAAGATCCTTCTGTATGTCTTTAAATGCCTAAACAACTCCGCCCCCTCTGACCTCTCCGATCTAGTGCATCCACTTGTCCCACAGTGCTCTCTTAGATCAACTGGTCAGCTGCTTTTGAAGGTCCCTAACACACGTCTCAAACTGAGAGGTGACAGGTCCTTTTCTGTAGCAGGTCCAAAACTGTGGAATGATCTACCACTAAATGTCAGACAGTCTCCTTCACTCGCAGTCTTCAAGTCATGTTTTAAAACACACTACTACTCCTTTGCCTTTGAGTCTGAGTGAGATGGTGCAAAACCTCACTGTGTATCATAACTCTGTTCTACATGCTGTAAATATAAATGCTCCATATTTTAAAGTCCTCTGTAATTCAATCTATGTCCTGTTGTGTCTGTCTCTTGTACAGCACTTTGGTTGGCCTTGTGCTGTTTAAATTGCTTTATAAATAAAAGGTGGCATGGTATGGTAACAGACAAGACTGACTGCATCAGACAATGCCAAAGTTTTAGGCAAAGACATTGTACATCCCATAGCAGACAGGTGTGGGACAGATCTTGTGTCAAGCTCGTACTGCTGACATGGAAAGTGCCAGATGTGGCAATGATGGCACTGTTTTAAGATGGCATTCCATAACTGGCCCGGATCTAGTTTGGTTTATGTGGCCCAAATCTGTTAATGCCACAACTGACTCTGCTTTAATTTGGTTTATGTGTTGCTGACCCATGCATGGACCAAATCTGGCAAGATACATTTTGGTCATTAAAGAGTCATCATTCTCAGCGGTATCTGGGCTGAGAGTTAGTGTACTGTGTGGGTCAGAACTGGGTCAGAAAAATGTTCCTATGTGGGTTGTGTTACACTAAAAGAATGTGTTGGAGACAGTGCCAAGCAACTACCCCTTCCATTTTATATATGTATTATATTAAAATAATATAATTATAGATTTACATGTCTTATGAACCTCTGGACAAATATTATTGAAACATTCTGAAAGTGATCTTTAAATGTACAGTACATCTACAGCTGATCAACATTTGGAGTCAATCCAACTCAAGATGTCCATCACAGCCAAAAAATTGTCTGGCCCAGTTCTGGCCCACACAATGTACAGTCAGCCCAAAAACTGTAAAGAATGATGGCCCAATGGGGGCCCAGGTTTGGTTTTCCAGAGATGGTCCAAAATACCACCTCTGGTTTAAGAGAGGGTTAAAATACATCTTTTTTTTTGAACAATTAAACATGTTTTCAATACTTTGCTAGACATTTTGACTCCAAGCAGAGCCTCTTTAAAACACTGTAGATGGATTAACCAAAACATGACGGTTATTCAAGATAAAAACAATCAACTCTAGTTTCATCTCTCATTTTCCAGTCCCCTGTACAGCCACTAAAAATTCAGTGCTGTGCAAGACTAAGAAAGAGATTTCAACATGTGTTTATATATATATATATAAAAAGTGCCACAGCAGGAGAAGGTTTAGCATAAAGAACGAGGCAGTTTGTGACAGCGTACACACTTGAGGACAAAGGCCTTGATCACGGAAACTCTTCAGAATTCAGCACTGCTTGAACGTGTGATTTATGTTTGAAAGAGCATCTTTCAGAAGGAGCAAGAGAAACACCAGAGGGCTCGATAGCCACAGCACAGAGAGGCAGGGGTTCCCCTTTCACATTTCTCTTTAACACAAGTCATTACTGTAATCCAGAGGTGTCTTTAGGAGCTGTTTCAAAAGGGTGAGCGGCAGCTGGGATGTTTCCAATGTTTCCACTGCATTTGTGTGAAGACGGTTCAAAACGACAGATACAACTGACAAGAAAGCATGAAACATGAAGTCTGGTACAGGTTCAGCATTTAAGTGTCACAAAAGAAATGATGTAAGTATTAGATGAACATACATTTATTTATTACAGAGTCTTGGCCTCAGTTCATGCACATTTTATATTACAGTTGCCTGTGCTCAATGGCCCCTAAGTTTTTCGGTTTTTGACCAATAAAACAAAAGTCGCAGTGACTCGTGACCTCAACTATTGCCGATTAAAGCATACAAACATTGCTTAAAAGACATTTAATATAGAGCTGCGTTAAGCATTATATTATTGTCTTATCTTTTTATAACTTTATGCTGTTGGCAATATTTTTAAAGCAAACTTAAGTTTTGTATATAACTTCTGAATTGGAAGTCTTTGTTACAGAATAATAAAAATTTAACATCAGATTGTTTATGTGATACATATTAAGAACTGCTGGGTTGGAAACTAACCAATTTGTAACCCAGTGCTGGGTCAAATTTGGACCAGTTATCTGCTAAAGCAAATTGGGTTATGGTTTCTCTCCAAAAATTTGGTGCTACTAATTTCAAGTTTCAAGTTATTAGAGCTACTAATAACTTGAAACAAACCAAAATTTGTGTTATTCATTAAAAAAAGAAAAAGTCAGTTGTTTAAAAAAATATTCAGTTTTGTCTTGGCTACCAAGTTAGCACCACCCACCACTTTGCAACAAGCTATGAGCGTTAGCATGCCCATTGGTAACATCAAAAGTTACTGCAGAATAATTACTGAAGCAGATTAACATCAGTTTATCAGACTTCCAAAGTTACTTCACAAAGAAAAAACAACAAAGAAAACTACACTTTTGCACGTAAAAGTATTTCTATTTGGGTAATGTAACTATATTTTGCTGATATTTATTCTACATCTTTTTGGGATTCCAACCATTACTTTAAATCAGTCAAAATCTAATTTTATATTACATAAAAAAATTATTATAGAGATATCAGATATAAATATTTATATTAGGCTTTATTACAAATAAAATGCTATATTACTTTGGCACCAATGAGTTTTTTTTTAATAGATTTTGTGTTAAATACTTTTTTAATTAATATGTGAGTAGTTTTTGCCATTTTATTGTCAGGATCTCATACCTGTGCCTAATAACTGGATAGTACATTTGGGAGCATAGGGGTGAAATACATATATTTTTCATCATTTCAGTAGAAAAGAGTCCCACATATTTTTTGTGTTTGTATTTTCTGGGCATTTGTGTGTGAATTTGCCTCTATAGTCTTATGCTTTCACACTATTGTTTACTTGTTAATCTGACAGAGCCATTCACCAAACGCCCGTATAGCCCCACAGGGGTTGACTATGGGTGTGTGTGGGGGTGTGTGTGTGTGCGTGGGCACAATGTGCATGCGGGAGCAGATGGTGTATGTTGTATCTTTTGTCCTGCCATTGTGTTTGACCCTCTGTGTTCACCAACTATATATGAGGGTATAACTGCCAAAGTAATTTACTCATTTAAATATAATTACAGTGATGCTAATCTTTGATCTAAGATCCATTTTAATGAAGCAACAAGAACAGCATATCTCAAATGCTGTATCATAACATCTTTGTTGCATCTTGTATTATCCATTTCCTTAATGAACTTTGTTTTTTTTTCAGTTTACCTTCAGTGTTGCGTCCCATATCATTTTTTGGCTCTAAGCTTTTTATTTATTTAAAGTAAACTTTAGGAATACTCATTGCCAATTAGCATAGACTTAGCCTTAATCTTTTACATTGTAAGTTGTGCTGAATTTTTTTTATTATTTTATAAACAAAATATAACAGTGCAGACAATGTTTGTAGATCTGGATTTCCACTTGGAACTTCAGCAGAAGCACTACTAAAAAAGCATGCTAGTATTCCAGCTAATACCTAAATTGAATAAGGGACAACAAGAGTTAAGTTTGTTTCTTTTATTCTTGTTTTGTGCTCTGATTCTAATATCAAAAGACACAGAGCTAATAAGATGCCAACTATAGAAGGTTTTTAAATGGATCCACGATTTGTTGTAACATTAGACTTTATTTGATTAACATATATTTTAACTGCAAAATATAGTCTGTAAAATATAGTAGGCTGTTTAGTAAATTTTTAAAAATATACTGTAACACAGATGGCACATGTAACACATGTAACACATTTTATTTACACGGAAAGCATACTGGGTAAATTATGACGTTGACTAGGTCATCAGCAAGGCTGCGAGTGAGCTTTATCCACCCTGAAGGTTAATCTGGGACTATATCTGATGATCAGCTCTTTTAAATGAAACCAGAGCGTGTTGAAAGAGAGGAGAATGTAGAAATGACTCAGCCTGCAACAGAAAATGTGGATGGAGGACAGCAGAGCTGCTTCATGATAGAAGAACCCCAGCTTAGCGTGTTAGCTTTAGCCCAGATGATATTTTGTTTTATATATATATATATATATATATACTGCATATATGTGTGTGTGTGCGTGTGTGTGTGTGTGTGTGTGTGTGTGTATTAGCTTGGCGCTAGTGTAAAAGCTAACAAGCAAAACTGAGATCCTCCATCCACTTTTTCAGTTGCAGGTTGAGTCATTTCTACATTCTCCTCTCTGTCATGTCGATGGAGGACCTCAGTGATGAGAGGAGAACGTGTAGAGCTGAGCTAATATATGGCAATAGCGTTGGCGCTAATGCAAAAGCTAACAGGTTAAGCTGAGGTTCTTCTTCCATGAAGCAGCTCTATTGTCCTCCATCCACATTTCCATTTGCAGGTTGAATCGTTTCTGAATTCTCCTCTCTGTCAACGCACTCTGGTTTCATTTAAAAGAGCTGATCATCAGATATTGTCCAAGATAAACCATCAGGGAGGATAAAGCTCGCTCACAGCCTTGCACCGATGACCTAGTCGATGTCACAATTTACCCGATATGCTTTGCGTGTAAATAAAATGGCTCAGTCCGTGTAATATATTTTTAAACTTTTAGTTCAAACATTATAAAAACTGAACAGTCTACAGTATTTTTACAGTCTTTATCTTACAGTTAAAATAAATGTTTATCAAATAAAGTCTAATGTTACAACTAATCTTGGGTCACTTTAAGTGATGTAATGACTTTCGGATCATGTAACTGAATCACCATATTTGTGAGCGCTAACTGCAGAGGGTAGAATTGTTTACGCAGCAGTTCCAGGGTTTCCTCCAGTGTAGCCCTGGCAGCCTGCCAGTCCTTACTTGCCCCCCTACCCTGCAAGGCAAAGCTTTAGACGTTTAGAGCTAGCACCAGAAATTTTGTCATCTTTTTGCATCTCCTGAACATTGAGACAAGAAGATAAATGGCTAGTACCTAGCATTAGCAATGTAGCACTCCGCTACGGCATTAGAAAGTATTCCACTCTGGTTGGTGAAAAAATACTGGATGATGATGCCAGTGAGAACTATTTTATAAAAAAATATTTGACAGAACATCCCTTCAAAAATGACCAGTCTATGTCTTTAATCCGAATAGTTTTGTTAACCCTCAAAGTTTAACAGTCACAATTAAAGTTGCCTCACATTAACACCTGATGGGTTCAAAGTTGTTTATATAAATACCGCTTGTTTCAGTTTAATAGACTGGACATTACAATAAAACATTTAAAACCAGATATGATAAATGTATTTGTTGAAATGAAAACTGCGGTTCTGTGACACAAAGTAACAAGAACAGAATGCAGAAATAAAAAACACAGTTCAGATAAGAAAAGAATAGATTTTACATCTGCTAAGAAATAAGGAGACAAAATCAAAGCGCATTAGCATAACTGCTCTTTGTCTTCAGCGTGTCCCTTTCACTGCTTATATCTAACCAGTATCCAATCGTCTGCCTGAAGGAGATAAGGTGTGTGTGTGCATGCCTAGTTCCAATGTCCCTAAGGACTAGTGTTTGACAAAGAGATGGATGTCCCCCTTCAAAAGAAGAAAAAAAAGCTGATTACTACAGACACGGTGAAAACAGCTGAGCAGATCAGAGTGACCACGTGTCAAAGCACGACTTGTTGTTGTGTTCTCTCAGATGTAAACAAACATACAGCAATGTAACAAATGCCACCTCTGAACCTTCTCTGGGCTGACATTTGTCAAGGCCTAAAAGTCATTATCATGACGACAAAGGCGTTTAAATTGGAGGCATCTTCCATATGTTATACTGGACCTTATCAGCCCAGTGTTTCTGCCTCAGATGCTGAGTTTTAAAGTTTTGAATAAACCAAGCTCAAATGTATAACTAAAAACTGCGTTCCTTGTTTTTTTATTTTACCTGCAATTTTTTTTTGTCCTTTTACTTCAAAATCAGCCATTTTGACCTTCTGTTATCAAAAAAACAGTTTTTCATTGACCGCTTGTGTGCATGCATGTGTGTTTGTTTGATGGCAAATAAATCTTGAGTTAGTGAATTTTTTTAATGAAACTCAATCTGCAATTGATGAACTTTTTGAATCAACCCATTCTACAACTAATGGACTTTAGCAAACAAAACAAATGGCAACAACTCTGTCCATTTTACTGATATTGAGCTAAAACTTGGTGTGTAGTGTCTTAGAGCCACTCCCCATCACGGTCTGAGCACTACAGCAAGTTATGTATTCAGTACTTCAAAGGGATGCTTAAGTACCAATTACTCTGGTAAAAGTTAAAGCTCCTTTAAAGGAGACATATCATGAGTAACTAAGTTATATTTGAGGCATTTTGTGTTTTTTATCACCTGTTTGTCTCACCTTTGTTCCTGATTGGCTGGCAGTCCAATCTTATCCAGCTTCTGCGGAACTGAAACTCCTCCTTTTCAGATCTGGACCCTGAACCACCAACCTGTAAATAAAATCATTTACCTTTTGTATACTGACTCCTGTGTCTGTCTGTTGCTGAGCTGCTCACCTTTGACACTTACCTGAAACCTGATAATATTCAAGTCAGTTGAAAATAATTTATTCAAATATAGATAACCACAATGTCTAGTTAAGTAAAGTTTGAAGTATTTGTACTTGGTTACTGTACACTTCTAGATCCCATTAGATCTTTTTAAAATTTTGGTAGGCATAGGTGACATATATTCCTTTAAGAATTTTTTTATGCATTGCAAAACAATACTGTACAACTAAGATGTGCAAAATATTTCTAAAATTGGACTATTTAGTTTGTGTGAAAATAAAATTCAGAAAACAACTAAGCATTTGAAATTAATGTGCAGCAGAACAGGCGGTCCGGCTCACAGCCAACGGTCCCTTCTGCTCATACAGACAGGGCCAGCAGCCAATTAAAGCCTGTGTTCAGGTCCTGAGCCAATTAGAGCCACTGGTCAGAGTGCTGGATGAGTCAAAGAATAGTTTGGAACAGAGTAGTTCTGAATTATATCTTGCCGGGTTGTGACGTGACAGTAAATAAGTTGTCGGACAAAGTTTTTGGCTTGAGATGTCATATTGAAGAATGGCGATCACATGTTCCAGGTTCACAGTATCAGAGTATGTTGAGCCATGTTGAGCTGCCCCCGGACCCCTCAGCCTGTTCAGTCCTGCGGTGAAGAGGCACACGCGGGTCGAGGCGTTCAGCCAAGAGAAGACTGTAGAGCCATCAGTCCACAGCTCAAGCCAACGAGACCCTCTGTTCTGCTGTCCGAGCCAGACAGAGAGGCCATGCTGGGGTCAGAAGGTCAAGGCTGGGATCAAATGTCAACAGACTCCTTCAGTGACCAGCAACAGTAAATGTCACACACACACACACTTGTAAATGAATGGCAACATTGTCCAACAGTGACCAGAGCCTGTGAGTGATTTGTTCTGCTGCCCGGGTCGTCATTTCTCACACGGTTTGACTGATTTGAACAAGAAACGGCTTCATATATCTCAATAATCCACTCAGCCGTGCGTCTGCGTGATCACTTGGATGAACTAAGTACATGCCCGAAAGGATCGAAACAAGATTAAAATGATTCATGGTGGATATACCCTAAAGTCATGAGTTTGATGCTTATCTCTCCACCCCTCCAAGCCCTCCTTAAGGTGGAAAGAAAAAAAAAAGCACATCGCATTTTCAAGTAGTACAAAAGAGCAATCACAATTACAATTTAACCTCCTGTTTCTGCGCTCGCACTCACAGTGTGTGATGCCACAGTGGAATCGGAGCAACTGCCAATTTACAAAGCTCCCACTATGAATTTCTCACCACTAACTTTCGCTCCGAAGTTCCCCCCAAGAAAGTTCGCGACCCCCCCCCCCCCCCCCACCAGCAATAACGCAATTTTTCCATCTCTCCTGTTGGGGGCTTGCGGGACGGCAGTGGGCTGTGATAATCTCGTAAACAGTAGCTGTGTAGATATGGCCCATCTATTATGACCGGGAACAGTAGCATAGATAGAAGCATTTATTATCGGAGACAGCAGACGATACATTCTCATTCTGTGATACTACTGCTGACAGACACCGAGCGATCCATCTTCACCGCCCGAGCATAGAGAGAGAGAGAGGGGGGTGAGGAGGATGGGAGCGACAGATGGGGGAGTAAGAGGAGTACAGGAAGAGTGGAAAGAGACTGACAGCACAGAGACACTCAGAGAGAGGAGACAAAAAAAAAGAGGCTGATAAAATTAGTGTGTGAAAAGGGAGAGGACGTAGAGTAGATTTATTATTTGTCTGGTTTGCATTAGATCCTCCTCTGTCTGTCAAGGTCACAAACAATCAGGCGTACTGTAAATACTCACACACAGTGGAGGATTTCAACTGGTTGATGGAATTGACCGGACACCAGCTCGCTGTTGCCTGAGGAGGTGAAATAAATAGGAGGATACAGAAGTTTTATTCCAGTGGCTATTGTTTTATAGCTATGTCCAATATTTTAGTGCAAACCCACCTGTTTTTTTTGTACCACTGCAGCAGCAGCTTTATAGATAGAGCCCATAAAACTTTACATAAAAATGTTTGATTATTATTAGCACACTTTGAGCTCGCCCTTACTGTAATTACCATAGTAAAATTAAAGTGTTACAACATATGCAAGATGTAATTTCTTGGATTAGTTTCATGATGCACCAGATTCTCAGTTTTTATTTGTGTTTGTTTGGCTGTTATGTTAGCATTATCTCATGAACCGCAGCATGTGTATTTATGAAACTCTCATTAGCTGTGCATCAAGTCAGTCCAATTTAATAAGACCAACACTTGAATTGACCTGAGCCTACACATAAATAGATTTAACACTTTAAATTTACAAATATTGAGCTAAAATTTACTGAGGTAGAAGCTGAGTGACTAGATCAGTCTAAAACTGTGGCATGAAAGGCTGCAGATACTGTATATCCATTTCATTTGAGATGTTTCAAAAAGGCATTTTTGTTAAGCCAACTTTTGTTTGTTATGATTTATCTAGTTAAAAGAAATCTTTAGGAATATGTTGGTCAGAGGTACTTTAAAGGAACATTTGTCATGGTCTGTGTGTTTTTAACTTGGTTTTTCTAGTGTTTCCCTGTGTATACCTGCCTCTGTGTTTCCTCCCAGGCAAGCCTGATCCTCGTGTTTCCAATCAGTCAATCAGTCCCTTGTTTGCTTGCCTTTATATTCTGTGTCCTGTCCTCAGTGTTTGTCTGATCATTGTGCTGTTTACCCAGCCTGTGTGGTGTGTTCCTCCCATGTTCTACGCATTTCCTTGAGAGATCATGTGAGTACTTTTGAGCTGCCTTGACAGCCTTTTGCTTTAATAAAGCCTTTTTGTTTTGCATTTTGGAGATTTTGACTGTAACCTGGGTCTATCTGCCTGCAACCGCACAACTTTAGCGCTTTGTTTGAGGAAGTAGTCGCTTTATTGTACTGCTAGGCCCAGCCTGGTTTCAGGGTTATTAGCTGTTATGGTGAAATACCAGTCCAATTTCAGGAACCCAGAGACCTGTGGTTCTATTCCGGCCAGGCTGCATGGCCCAATTTAATGTCAGCTACTGTTGTCCATTGAGTGGTTCACAGGCCAGGTGAAGGTGGGTGTCACATCTCACATATAAGATACATTTTTTTATACAAGTTTTTATTTTAAATTTAGTATTCTGAAGGAATACGGAGGAGCATAATGTGAATCCATGTGAATTGTTGTTTGAGTTGATGTTTTAATTTAGCTTTGTTTTTGTTTTATTTTATGTGTTTTCAGTTGTTTTTATTTTTTTGAAGTTTACTTTTATTTGAACATATTCTGGGGATAAAATGGGGCAGATATAAGATTTATTATTCTTTTGCTGCCTTTCATTTTACTTTTTGATTGTATGGTGTGTGTGTGTGTGTGTATAATTGTTTTGAATTAAATGCATTTCTAAATAAATACATTTTTATTTGAATCATTTGCAATGATTTTTCATGAGTTTAACTAAACAACTGTAGCAAGCTAACAAGCAACGACAAGCTACCATTAGCTTAGCATTCTTTGTTGACTAGCCCTGTTGTCTTAAGTGTCACACTGCTGGATGGTCCAGTACAGTTTTGAGTACCTTTTCTTTGAGCCAGACATCGTCCATTGTTGTGTCGCAAATATAACGACATGAGATTCACATGATTTCGATTAAAATAATCCTCGCCCACATTGAGGCTGCTCTCTGCTAATTGCAAACACAACCAGTGCCAGAGTAGGATAAGGCTGGGCCGACTGCTGTCAGTTTAGGCCTTACAATGCAAAAATGCCACAAATGCATTTATTTTTTATTTGTGTTATTTTACAATAGTGTGCTTTGTTCATGTTTAATGTTTTGGTTTTCTCTCAGGTTTTAGCCATTAATAAAAGTACATCCATATCTGACAGTTCAGATGAAAGCAGCATTACCAGTAACCCTTACATCGGGCTTTATTGATGGCCTGGAGCATGCAATTAAGAGAGGGCGAGGTTTTTTTTTTATGTTATTTTTTTTCTAATCTTAAATCGCTGGAGTCAAACATAATCTTCTCACAGTAAACACACATCAGTGGAAGTATTCCAAGCTCTTTTTATGCACAAAGCCAGAGGCGCTGATTTTCTTTTTTTTCTCCAATAAAATATTTTGTCTTGACTTAACACCAGACACATTTGGCAGATATTTAATGATTTTAGGTAATATAACCATCTCTTCAGTAACAACATTTGATATACGCTCCATGATATAAGCCAAATTTATTTGGGTCCAGTTTTTAAAAACAAACCCATGACTTCGGTGCAAAGAGAAAAAAACAACACTTTTTATGTTATTAAAATGTTCATTTGAATTGAACATTGTATTTTCTAACTGTGGCATCACATTCTCACTGACTTCTGACCCCACTTAATCCTCATAATTTTTTTTTACCCCACAGTTTCTTAATATGCCTGTTTTCGACTGCAGCTCTGTCTGCTTCAACAGAAAATATCCTCCAGAAGTACAGTTGTTGTTGTTGTTGTTGTTTTTTTTACTCTCTCCTATATTTGATAGCTTAAATATTTGGGTTTACAAACAAGAATAATGATTGTAAAGCTGGCTTTGTGGAGGACATTTAAACATTAAACCATTCATAAGTTCAAAATCAAATTTAAATAAAAGCTAGCATTTGTTGAAATAAATACACCTTGAAAACCTGCTAATGCTCAGAATATGGATGAATCTCAGCTACATTGTCAAAATTTGAGCTCAGGATTAGTAGTTGATTGTAGAGTAGCCATGTTTATGTTTGGTAAGGTTGAGTAGCTGTGGTGGTCATCTTGAATAGGGGTATGTCACAGCTGGATAAACGATAGACTCTACAGGTCTTTAACTCTATGGACACAAATTGTCACAGGACAGCCCGTAGGGACTTCCAGAGTGCCTTGCTCTTTTTGTTTTGGTCCCATCCACTCTATATCAGCATTGTGATTGGTCAAATTTCCTGTATGTTACTGATCAAACTCATCCTCCTGTGGACCGACTGACTGTGAAGTCCTTCTAACATGTTTCTGCCAGGAAACGTACTTTTAAACAGTCTGACTAGATAATATATATATATTTTCATCAATTCAACAATTTTTGCTTGTTTTCAGAGCAATTTACAAAAAATCTGGAAAAATGATCAAAAAATAGGAAAAACCTTGTTGAAAACTACAATTTATAGAAAATGAATATGTGCTGATTCTTGGGAATTTTCTGAACACTTAGAAGGCTTTGAGGGTCCATCACTGGCCACAGCCCATTTTAGCTCAATATCTACAATGTGGTCTATGACTGTACTTTGGCAGCACGGTGGAGTAGTGGTTAGCAGTGTTGCCTCACTGACCTGGGGGGTCTTTCTGTGTAATGTACATCTTTCTGTGGGTTCTCTCTCCCACAGTCCAAAAACATGCATGCTTAGGGTGACTTCAGGCCCAGGTCTACCTTGCAAAAAAGGATTTGCCAGGTTAAACAAAGGTTAGTTTGTAAAACTGACTTGTGCATTGAGTAATGATGCTGGAAAGTCAGTTTCCAAAATGCAGACCTGTTGAAGCCCATTATTATTTGTTGAAGAAGTGGCCTCAGAGAGCTCTGACAGCAAGCTTTCTAGAATGTTTTAGGTAAAAGTCACTATGATGAAAAGGCAGTTTGCTCTGCAGTGTTAGCCTTGACAAACGTGGCCCCTGGCAAATGATAAACATTTAATTCATCTCTGCAGGTTTCTGGCATCTATGTGTGCCCACATTATGGAGGACCTGGATGTCTTGGCAGAAAACCTAACCGTGTCTTCAGAAGGAAAAAACAAAAAAAGGAAGGAGTAAACAAACAAAACAAAAAAGAACAACTGTTAAAAGAAGGGTGATAAAAGAGAAGTTGGCAGTCAGCTGATGAGGAAGGCAAAGAGAGGATGGTGGAACATGTCCAGGTGATATTTTTACTTGTTAAGCAGATTCTTCTCTGAACTCAGACTTCTGCCTGGAAATAGCAGGTATAAACACAGAGAGAAAGCTGTGGCTTATTAACGGTGCGTAATGACAGATGAGTAGAGATGCAATTAAAACGAGCCATATGGATGATCATATGGTCATTTTATAATTAGCACTATTTTAAAATAGCACACAAAATAGACTAAATCAAGAGTACAGAAACCGATGGATGATTTATAAATAAACCTTTGAAAGTGAGAGATTTT
This sequence comes from Cynodonichthys magdalenae, assembly GCA_031762555.1. NCBI lineage: Eukaryota > Metazoa > Chordata > Actinopteri > Cyprinodontiformes > Rivulidae > Cynodonichthys > Cynodonichthys magdalenae. The sequence goes on from JARVJO010000305.1 coordinate 13,056,014, forward strand.
GTTCAGTTAACAAACAGAGGAATAAGATATGCAGGGTAAAATAGTTTAAAAGTATTTTTGCAGTAATTAAAAAGAAGCAACTTAAAGGGATAGTGTAGTCATGATTGAAGTAACGTTTTGTCAAATCGTTATCAATAATTAGTACCTAATCAGAGTATAGAGCGCGTGTCAAACTCAAGGCCCGAGGACCAAAAGTGACTCGCAGCTATATTTTATGTGGCCCGCAAGAGCTTCAAAGATGTATTAATGGCTTTAAAAAAGTGTTTATGCTGTTTTAAGGCCAGCGCTGACCATCCTGACTTTTCTGTTTTATAACTTTCTTTTTCAGTTTTATGTTGAAATCCCAGTTTCTCTTTTTTGTTAGTTCCCAGCTTCTGTTCACACCTGAGTTTGGATTGTCTGCTGTTCCTTATTTGTCGTTTTCTTCTCTCGTGACCTCTAGTTTTCAGTTTCTTTTTTAACATCTTACTTTATTTTATGTGCATGGCACAATTTGGTTTTGCTCTTTGAAGTGTTTGCACCTTGGTTTAAATGAGAAAAAAACTTGTTTGGATCTTAAAGTTACCACATAGATGCCAACATCTGAGTCCTTAACATGTCAGAAATTTCAAGGAATTTCTTCTTCTACTCATGTTGTTACCAGAACACAAAATGTATCACAGCTGCACAAATGTTTAAATAAATACCTCTAATAAATGGTCATATTGCATTAAACAAAAAGATCTGTAACGACAAAGATATGCTTTTTGAAAAGGTTCACCAACAATCCTTTTATCTTACTTCCTCTTTCCTTTCTAAAGATAATACACCATCAAAGACTGTAATTAATCAAAGCGTGTCAGTGAGGCGGGACGGATGAAATTGGCTCATATACAACATATCTTTCTGTAATTCTACAACCATTTATTCCCCTCAGGGAACAACCTATATGGGATGGTTTGTACTTTTTTTTTTTTTTTTTTTTTTTTTTTTTTTTTTTTTTTTGCTGCATAAACCTAAACATGATTTACTTTCAACAGTCTGGCTCCTTTGTGCTGTGGAGCCTCTGCATCCTTGTCATCTATAAAAGGTCACCGCTACACAAAATGCACTACAGTAGCGACATTTTCACATAACACTGTCCGCACACGTGGAGGGGGAAAACCCTTGAGATAAACCTCACTGCTGCACCCCCCCCCCCCCCCAAAAAAAAGGCCAAAACAACACGAGTCATTACACAACAGATATCTTCACAGTTCATCTTTTCTTTTTTTATTACTTGCCATCGAAAGGGGGAGGTGGCTAATAATGTTTTTGCCTACGTGTGAGTTTGTTTGCCCAGAACAACTTGGAGTCAACCACATTCAACAGAGTCGCCACTGTGATAATGATATATTGTTTATCTATATAAATATATTTTTCGAAAAGTTAAATTAGGAACATAGGAATAATTGAGGCACATTGTCAGTGCTCTTTCTTAAAGGGATACTTCACGTCTTTAAAAGTGAAAAGCTGTGGAAAGGTTACGGTCAACAATTATCTTACCTGTTGTAGATAACTCATTGAGCAGTTTGAGTTTGGAGAAATTTAAGTCGGACTATACTGACACGGCACAAAGTGGATTGCTGAAGTTTTTAAACAACTCCAATTGAAAATACATTTATTGAATTTAATGCTAATATTTTATAAAACCTTCACATATCAGTCCTTTTATTATTGCATTCAATTTTGTGGTCATTTTGCACGTGACCGCATGAACCATTATTGCATTTTTGACTTTCATTTTGGTTTTAGATCTATCAGAAATTTTTCAAAGAGCTATTACAACAGTTAAGATAGCTGTTTTTATAACCTTTCCACAAAACTCCACTTCAAAAGTTTGGATATATCTCTCTGAGGTAAAAAAAATGCTGAAATGCTCCAAATTTTCTGTGTGTGTGTAAACATATAAAGAACTTTTAATAAACAATACTAACTCTAATCATGTAACGGGTTCATTCAAAGTTCATTTAATTTCCTCCTATAAGTGTATTTGTGAGCTGTTTCGCCTATAGGATTTAACCGTATTGACAAAACATCTGAACATTTTGAACAGTTGTGTGTTTGAATAGTAATGTGTTGTCCTGCTGATGGAACATCAGGCAGCTACTGAGGCTGCAGCCCTGCCTCAGGGATACAAACATACAAGATGTGTGCGTGTGTGTGTGTGTAATCGTGTCTGCCTGTAGTATCTGTCGGGAATGTGTGTACAAGTTACTGCGTGTGTACAGGAGACAGATTGTCTGTTTGTGAGAAATGAAAAAAAAAAAACTTTAAAAAGCAATATTGGTGAGGATGGAACAAAAGGATGAAACCTCTGGTAATATTGGAAACACTGAGAGGAAAAGGAGGAGGCAGCAACATCATCAAGTCTGTATCAGAAAATTAGTTATTTGTTCGATTCTGGCCTCGTTTCCTTATTTCCCTCCAAAACTCTTCTAATCTAACTGCACAGAAATCTGTTAACACCTCATTATTGGTACATTGAAAAGAAACGATGAGTTTTTCATCTAGTTTAAAATATTTTGGAATGCAGTACGGACACACACTTTGAAATATATACATGTGATTGTTTAAAGCATGTTTCCACTGTTTGCCACCTACAAAAACACAAATGTGTCAAAAGTATTGCATGGAAACAGGCATTGAGGGAATTGGTTAAAGGTTTGCAACAACTGTATTTGGTCAACATATGAATGAATACCTTAACTACAAGTCATTTAAATTTTTTAGCAGCAGCAACAAAAAACATGATGTTGAAAAAAAAAAATCCATAAATTCTTGTTAGTTTCCCTCCAAGCTATCAAAGCTTTTATTCTCGTTCCAGCTGGTAAATCTTAATATCCAAAAATTGTTTGAGGTTTCATCTTTAAAATAACATCAAACATTCCTCATTAAAAAAATCTAAAACTAGGAATCAGATAAAATATCAATGAGTTATCCGGCTTAGGAAGACAAATCAAGTCATATCAACTGCTGATGATATCAGGATGATCCAGGTGTCAAAATGTAGATTAAAAAGCAGAAATCTGAAAATGTGCTGAGGTCATTTTGACCAAATTTGACTTAATCCTCTATTTTGATGAACAAACTAATAATCCTAATTAAAGGTCTGTCATTCCTTGGTGGAATTGCTTATTGAGTTTTAAACTAAAATAAGTAAGAAATCAAGGAGTTATTTTGTTTCAACCTTGAAAATAACAAATTATCACAAAATAAAAAGCCCTAAGCTTGTCTCATGAATTACCATGTCACATTTTAGCTCAATATCTGTACAACTGATTGAGATGTCAATTTGAAGATTCAATAAAATCCATCCAGTGGTTCAAAATATATTTTGTTAACATATAGGATCAGGGTTCCCTTTAACAGTTCATGAAGTCTTTACTCATATGATTATTCATAAAAATACATTTAGTTTAAGAATTTTAAACTATTTGGTTGGATAAATTTGAATAAATACAATATTTGTTATCGCATTTTTAAGTTTAAAGGGTGTTGAATTCAAAACTTTTTTTTTGTATGTATTTTCCAACTCCTGGCTAAATCTGCTGTGATTTGACACAAATTGTTGGCTGCAGCACGATCCCAGAGTGCTTTGTTGTCATGTGATCCAATCCTGGAACAAAACAAGTCCTAGAAACATCAGCTTGATGCTGCTGTGGCTGCCTTTGTGCTGCACATAAAAGCAAACGGAATAAGTAATGTCAGTTTCAAAGCCAAAATTTGCATTTTTACCAAAAACTGTAAAGAGTTTTTTCCTGAGTCTACAGGTTTGAATTGCCTCAAAAGATTTATGGGCCTGGTGTTACCATTTAGGAGGCTTTTAGCCTGGATATGATTTTGATTCCAATTCCTTTCATCTACTGTTAAAAACACTCAAGTGAAACCAATTGTTGAAATTCCTTAAAGAGATAATTGATATAATGTATTTTCAGATTGGCTTCTGTAGAAGGCTTTAGAACAGTAAATATCTCACCTGTTGTAGATAGAGCTTTGAATAACATTTAATTGGTAAAACTATATAGTTTATTTGTCACTGGACAGAAGAGCTAATAGCTAGTCCAAGTGGGGCCAAGACCAAAGTAGATCTTAAAACAAATATGACTTCAGTTTTACAAATAGCAGCTGCAGCAAGCTGTAGCACTTCTAACAAGAGTAGAATAATATTTCTGCTAGAATAACTGTATCATGTGAAATTGACTGAGATGTAAATGTTTATAAAATAGAGCATGAATCATGAGTATAGAGTTTCTGTCAAACATAAATGGGTGGGTCTTCCCCAAAATAGGAGGAGACAACTGAATGGATGGGTTGGATTTGCAAACTGTGACTGGCCCGATCCTCTGAGGAAGTAGGTGTTCCAAAACAAGAAAAGGTAGCTTACATTTGCTAAAGTTTCACAATTATCAAGCAAATAAAGCAAATCTATAATGCATACATTTATTTAAGACTTTTGTAAGTTTCGTAAATATAAATATGTTGTCTTTGTCTTTTTGTATTTGAATGATATGCATGTCACAGACAATTTAAACATGCAAAAGAGACACAAAAACACCAAAAAAACACTTCCTGGTTCACTTAGAGCTTATAGTTTATTACATTAAGTAGATTCTGTCTTTGTTTCTTACAGTCAGACCTTGGTATCAACACAACTGTTTTCTTTACATCAGTCACATGGTCAAAGTGGTCATAAGCTGGTTTAGTCACTGGATATCAGTTGGGCTTTTTGTCTTTAGCCTGGCCCCTTTGTCACTTCAGCTACAAATACTGTGCAGCCACGACATTATTTAGCTGATTGCTAACAAAATCTTAGTATGTGAGCTATAGCTTCTTGTTTTTGGACACCTACTTCCTGACTTTGTGGATTGGGCCAATTATGTTTTGTGAGCCCACCACACCTTATCAGTGCAACTGTTTCCTCTTTGGGACACCTAGAGACCTCTACATTGGAAATGCTTTATTTTTGAGATTGAAATTGTTTTAAAACGTCAAAAGCCTACTTTGATCTAGGCTGTTAGCTCATCAATATTGTCAGAAACAGAGTTTTTTTAAAGACAAAAAAAAAAAACAAAAAAAAAAACAACAGTTTTAACACCACACTGCCCTCTCTGATTGAACACTTCTTTTTCTAACTTTACCCTCCAACTCTTGGCTCAATCTTGTTCAAATCAGTTAATAAACAAGACAATCTGTAAAACAAAAGAACCTGCTACCTGTTTCCAGTGTTGTGACAGCTTTACTTAAGTCCTCAACTTGTCGCTCATCCCTTTTGTCGTTTTTACTCCCACCTTGTGCTTCCAAAATATGTATCTCTTGATCACATGTGACATCTTAAGATAGGCTTGTCTGAGGCAGGAAATGATTTTTTTTCTTCTTATTTCTGTGTTGAGAGCGATGGCAGTAGTACTGGTTATCAGGCCATTTATTACCCTGCCAGCTCGCCACTCAGCTGTCTGGGTAAATGCAATCTCTCCTGATTCACACAATTACCCCGAGACACAGAGAGGAAGAGAAATATCACTTGCAATAGTGCTGTGGGTCGGAGAGAGTTTAGGAAAATACACAGAGAAAAGGGAAAAGTCACCATGTGGAGCTTCTTTTCTTTTCTTTTTACCCGGCCAAGAAATGTACTATATGCACACACAAACTGGTTGTCTGGGTTCTGTTCATATATTTAGAGCTAAATGCCAGAAGCATTTATCTTCTCTTTTTTGCTGACTGAATTTATCCGGAGTTAATTTATATTAAACAATCCATAACTTTTTAGTCCATCTGGAACTCACTACTTTCTAAAAATAATTCATTTCTTCCAGGAACACTTTTCTAGTTTGCACAATATTGTTTGACCTATAAATAAACAAACAAGATGCACAATGAAAATAGATGAAGTAAGCAAGTGCAAGGTTTCCTGTTGTTAAACGTTCATATACATACATCTTTTCATTTAGTATTTGTCTGTTAGCTAAATTTCTCCAAAACCACTGAACCGATCTTGATGAAAGTCTCAGAAGGGATTTATTGGTTATACATGTACAACTCATTAACTTTTGGATTTAGCCTAATTCAATATAGCCCTCACAGCTAATCAACCTTACAAAACACAGAAATGGTCATAATTTAGTCAATTTAAAAGCAATTGAGCTAAAATCTATTATTGGTGGTAGCTGAGACTCATTCCTAATACATAAGCCAAGGGCTACTCATTGCATGACAAATTTGCTTAGCGCTTTGGCAGTTAACGCTGGGAGGTAACCCTTTTCTGTCTGTTAGCACAATATCTTATGAACCAATGGACAGAATTCTTTAAAACTTTTAGACAGTAATCACACGATGTACACACAGAACTGATTGTTTGGAGTCAACCTGATTCAAAGTGGCTGCCACAGTCAACTGACCTTAGAAAAGACGAAAGATGTAACGACTTACTCAGTTTTGCAGATATTGATCTAAAATTGTTGTGGCAGTAGCTGAGAGTCATCCCTGACACACACTCCAAGAGCTAGCACAGCAGTATCAAGATCTGATCAAAAATGCTGAAACTCTTTAAAAGATGAAATAATCTTAGTTTAAAACTCCAACGTGAAACGTGACATGAGAGAAACAATCTTTACAGGAATCTTAGGCATTTAAGTTTATCATTATTTTTTTTTACTCATGGAAGAAAACTCAACCCATTTGAAACAGAAGAGGGAAAAAAGTCCCCTCTTCTTTTTTGGTCTCCTCTCGTTGCTTGTTTCGGGACACTCGATCCTGAGCTAATGTAGCTGCATTCTGTTTCACCAGTACAACGAGAGTCATCAAAAACTGCAAAGAAACAGGCCACATTTCTCCCCTAGCCCAGCATTTCTGCATGTGTCTGCAAGTGTGCATGTGTGAATGTGTGTGTGCACCCATCTGTGCGTGTGTGTGTATGCCTGATGAGAAGAGCTGCTCAGCAATATTTAGCGTTACTGCGACAGAACAGCTTTAGGACAGAACTAAGGCTCACCTTCACAAAAAGACCAAATGAGAAGCAAACACAGAGAGAAAGAGGACATGTTGACTTTTGATGCTCTTTATCAATCAGTTTGTTTCATCCGGTGCTTCTGTTTCTCACAAATGTCACCCCTGAAAATGTTTTGTTCCAGAAATACACTTAATTGGAGCTTATCATTCCTTGAAGGAATACACATCACCCACAAGCATTAACACCATGTTTTAAAGAAACATCTTGCATGATCTGTTAGTACCCAGACTATGTTTTGAGAATGACTCTGAGCTATTAGCACATAAAATTTTGGCTCAGTGTTTGTAAAACTGACAGAGCTCTGGCAACTTTTTGTGTTTGCTAAAGGCCCTATCACACTATGATATTTAAGACAAATTATGTCAACTTATGAACATTTTAAAGATGTCTAAGTTGAAGATGGAATTGAAAAAAATCTACTGGAAGTCTTTTTTAGGTATGTGCATACTGTAATGCTAACAAATTGAGCAAAGATGTAACTTATGTTTTAAACAAAAATGTTAAATTTGGCATAAGTTGTCTAAAATGTTATAGTGGGACAGGGCCTTTAGCTTGATCAGTTGTAGTGGCCATCTGAAATCAGGTTGACTCCAAACGTTAATCAGTTGTAGGTGTACATCCCAATAATTACTTTCTGAAAGTTTTAATAAAATCTGTGTAGTTGTTCATGAAATATTTTTGCTAACAGACAAACAGGGTTAGATCCAATAGTTAATGGTAAAATGTTAAGTAAATATGTTGTGCAGTGTGTTTGGCTCAGATTTTGTGTTGGGGACGATGTTTGGCTACTACCACACCAAATTTGTGCCCAAAATCTGTAAAATATGTTGTGTTGTAACCTTTTATGTGTTTTCTACCGTCAGCTGGCTGTGGCGGACATCTTGAAGTGAATGGTCTCCAAACATTAATTAGTTGCACATGTCAATCCAATGGTTAATTTCTGAAAGTTTCATTTTAATCTGTCCAGTGTTTCACAATATATTTTACTAACAGACAGACAAAAGTGGCTCTAAAATTTATTGTCAAACCTTTGAAAAAAATAACTTGTGAGAAGTTAGAGTTTAACTTGGGCGTGGCTCTCAGCTTCCCTCACATTAAAAATAAAGCTCAATAACCGCAAAACTGACTGAGTGATAGAATGTTTGACAGCTTAGCTCTAGCAGCCAACTTGAATGCTCAGTTTTAGATAAGCTCAGAATATATTTTGATAAGATGACAGGCAAATGAACACACATTAACTTAATCATCCTTTGACTTGCAGGTGATCATAAAAATAAAAGTTTTTATCATCAACTTTAGCTTTTAAATGCAACTTTGTGGATGGATGGATGGATCGATTGACGGATGGATAGATATGTCCATATATGTCTTATTTACAATACTAAGTGGTGATATTAAAATGTGAAGATGACAAAATAAAAAAAATAAATAAATGACCAAATGTTTGCCTATTTTGGATTCAGATCGCACTCGTCTGTGGTGTGCTAAAATGTTGCCACTTTTCCCTTACGACTCCGCTCTCACATTCTCACTCTCGTCCAAAAACTTTGTCACTCTGTTGCTTTGAATAAACACTAGAGGTATTTTTAAAAAGCCAAATTTAAAATATGTAAAATATGATGTGTGAAAAACGCGCTGAAAAATCTCATGCTTGTTTATTGTGGGTGTGTGTGTGTGTGGAGAGGGGGTGTGTGTGTGTGTGTGTCTGTCCACATGTTTGTTAGGCTGTGAATGAGGATCCACACAGGCTCTAATGATGATAAAATATGTTGTTAATGTTGGGGGTTATTTTAGTCAACTGGCAGTAGTTAAAGAGGTGGTTGTGTATTGTGTGTTCAGCCAGTTGTGTGTGTGTGTGTTTGTGTGTTTTAATTGGACCTCCCTGAGCCAGTCTCCAGGTGACAGAACTCATCTGCTCTTCCTCTGATTATGAACAACAGATGGACTGGTAGAAACACACACACACACACACACACACGCACACGCACACACACATACCCCCCCCCCCCCACACACACACAAACACTGCCACGGGTGCTCTCACAGTCATAATGCATCATCAAAAAGAACATTGAACACACACACAGTACTCGTCACTCAGCCGGTAATCTATAAGAATTCTAACTTTAAAGTCATCTATGCAACTCCAACGCCTCACGTCGCTCGTCTACATCATCGTCATCACCTTTCTCATCATCACTGCAGAGCCTGAAAACAAACTTTATTCGCTGCCCTCGTTTCTCCACAAATCATCCCAATCCTGCCTCTTTAACTTGACATCTCCCCGTCATTTCCTTCTATCTGACTGACTGCGATGATGAGTTCATTTACAACACCATCATGAACAGAAAACAATTCAGCTGGTTAAACACCAAAAACTACATGTTGATTCAACACGTGTGTTTGAGTAACTGATTACTGTTGGCACTTTGCTGAAGATTCTATCAGCAATACTAATGTAGAAAATAATCTACAATATGCATCAAGTATACACCAAAAACCCATAGGAAGGCCAACATTGGTGTGTCAAATATCTTTCCATCTGTAGAGGAAGACCCTTCCCTCAGTGGGTACTGGGCCTGGAAGTGTTCATCACGTCTGGATTTGGAATGATGCCACTCCCAGGTAAAAGGAATTTAATGTGACCCAAAGTAGATTTCACTTTGTTGTCCATCCACAAAAATGATTTGGATTTTGCTCTTGTTTTTGTCTTCATGGCTAAATATGATATCACCTAACTTTTAAGGGTCAGAGAGAGCAGCCATATTGTTAAGGGCAAGAAGCTGAATAATGAAACCATGACTGGTTACTTTAAGGTCAGCACATCAATCAAACTCAGATTATTGCTATTGTCAACCATTATTTTCATTTGATAGAAATGCTTGTCAGTATATTATTATATCAGGTATAACATGTTGCCAGCATGTCAGCAATGAATGATGTTTCTAATAGGTAGAAGTTAACTAATGAAAAATCTATATTTATTTGCAATTCTATGTGGAAATCTAGCCATGATGCACTGACAGCCTGCCCCTTACAATATGGCATTGTGCTCGTACCACAGTGGTCAATCTAAAGAATGCATGATGCCTCTGGTCAATACACCTCATTGGTTAGAGCATAAGCTACATGTCTTGTGTTTGGTTTATTATGTATTTTTGTAGAAAGACGATTTGGACGATAAAACTGACCAAAGAGAGAGGCCCTGTGACTCAAAGAAGTTGAGAACCACTGAATGTTTTGAGATATTTTAGAAGCACCCTTGATGATGTTGTTCTCAGATTCAGTTCAGTAAGAAACAAGCTTCAGATCTATTAAGGAATATAATAGAAGTCAAAGAGATACAGTAGCAGCTCCTGATCAAAAATAGGAGTGGGGCAGACATTCATTTCCAGAATGTGTCTTCAGAGTGGAATAATTTATGCCTCAGTAGGACTCTGTTGGAGTTGCTAACCCTAACCAATTTTGTATGAAGTAGGCCTACCTGAAAGTGATAAAAGTATCTTATCATAAAATTACTTTGGTAATAAGAATAGTACTTCAGTATGGAGGTGATTTTTAAAAAAATTATTCAATCAAAAAAAAAAAAATTAATTTCAACCAGACAAAAAAGCAATTTCAATCAAAAAGTTTTTTGCGAAACGGAAACTTTTATTTTCTGCATGTCAGAAATCTTTGGTTGCATCTCAAACTTTTGGTTGCTGCTCAAAGATTTTGATTGAATTCAAAAGTTTTGAACTCGGAGAACATGAACATCTGGGGCGAGGCCTAAGGTGTAACTAAAGATGTGCACCCGCTTTGAAAAAAAAACAATTTTTTGGGGGGTTGAAATTACTTTTTTGGTTAAATTTTATTGTATTTATTTTGTTGCTTGGTTGAAATTTCATTTTTTGATTGGCTGAAAATATTTTCTTTGATTTAATTTTTTTGATGGACACAGCTTTTTTTTGACTGAATAAAAAAATACCTTCATACTTGAGTAAAAGTCATAAAGTATCTGACATTTTTTTGTACTGTAAAACGTATCACAGTATTACACTTCTTACTTTTACTTTTATTTATAAAAAGGTAAGGAATAGAAAGTACAGACAATTCTGTGAAAATATAAAAAGTAAAAAGTTGGCAGAAAAAAAATGACTCAAGTTAAGTACTTACCAAAATTACTTAAATACAGTAACAAAGTATTTGTACTTTGTTACTTTATTACTCTGACACTAACCCCATCATTATAAGTAAGTACAAATTTGAGAATGAATTACAAAAAAAAACTTCAATTCAATTTAAAACTGCAATAGTTAAAAAACACAGAACAAAGCAATACAAGGCAAGCAATTTATATTATTTATTAGGAGGAACTTTGTGGGGTGGATTCGTTTTTTTAAGTGGGGCCCTTACTTAGAGATATTATTAATAAAGAAAATTAAATGTTGTACATAATCATATTTGTTTCTCACACTTATTATCTGGCATTAAAAGTTTGTGAGTGAACCTGTGTGACCCTGGAGCAGATATTCCTCTACCTTCACATTAATCTGGTAGTTAGGCTACTGTAAAACACTTTCTTTGGGGGGGGGGGGGGGGGGGGGGGGGGGGGGGGGGGGGGGGGGGGGGGGGGGGGGGGGGGGGGGGGGGGGGG
>JARVJO010000305.1:13074333-13088895 GCA_031762555.1 Cynodonichthys magdalenae
GGCTACATTAATGATAAATTCTAAGCTCTCAGCAAGCTAGTTAATATCCCCCTTTAAAATTCAAGTCATCACAAAAAAAAAAAACATAAACAGAATGGACACCCACCCACACCAAAATAAACCATCAAATAAATAAATATAAATAAAATAAATAAATAAAACCTGCTGCACAATGGGACAATATTAAGAATGCATGTTTCACATTAAAGATAGCTAAATCAAGTCAATGAATACTAGAAAAAAATTCATTCTTATCTCCACGAAACATGGCGTCTCGCCTCTGACACACACGCGCACGGACGCACGCACACACACACTGATGAAAAAGGAGGGAGAAGGAGAGTGAAAGACAGAGAAAGAAAGAGAAAGAGGGGGTGATAACAGCTTCAATAAATCATCCGGGCCAGTTGCTGCTCCCGGGGGACTCGGGATGGATTAAATTAAGCACTCCTTCCACCCGTGTGTCTATCCATCCATCCATCCATCCATCCATCCCTCCATCCTCAGCCTCTCTCTCTCTCTCCTTCTGTTGCGCGCGCGCACTGCGCCGTATAAAAACCAACAGCTGATCGCGAGACGGCACACTCACGAGAACAGCTCGGAGCTGCGGAGAGAGAGGAGAGAGAGAGAGAGACGAGGGGAAGAGAGTGAAGAAGGAGGGATCCAGAGAGAGAGGGAGAGAGAGAGAGAGAGAAAGGAAGAAGAGGGGAAGCTGTTGATCCATCCGGACTCTTTTTGTGAGTCATTAACCGGAACTATAAGGACCATACTTTGGAGAAGAGGACCTAAAATAATAATAATAAAAAACAAACAAACAAAAAGAGCTTTTATTTTTATTTTTCCTAACCTCTTATTTACCTCCCTCTTCATCCTCATCCTCTTCCTCCTCCACCCCCCCAGAGGCTCGCTGCGGGGTGTCCTCTTCCTCCATCGGTTTTTTCTTTCCTTTTTTCCCTTTTCTTTCCTTCTTTTTGATGGTTTTAAATCATTTCCTCGCAGCTCAGAGAGCCTTCTGTCTTCCGTCTGTCCGCGAGCGCAGAAAGCACGAGGCACCCCCCCTCCCCTCCCATTTCCCCCCAACCCTCCACCACCTCAGCGGTGGGAGCTGTCCGGTGCTGAAGTTGCATTTTCTCCCTTTTCCTTCCTCCCTTTTTCTGCACAAGAACTGGACCGGGTCAGGCAGGCACAGGGAGACTTCTAAACCGGATCAGTTCTAGAGAAACCTCCTGAAGACCATCTTCTTCCGGTTGTGGTTCTGTGGACCCATCGGCACGCTGGACAAGCCTCCGCCTGTGTTTCGCTGCGTTTGTGTGCTGTTGTGAGTGTGCGTGTGTGTGTGCGTGTGTGTGTGTGTGTGTGTGTGTGTGTGTGTCACCACCATGCCAAGGTCTTTCCTGGTGAAAAAGGTGAAACTTGATGATTTCTCCACCGGGGCGGATTTGGAGCACGTCTACCGGCACCGGACGGACCTTAGCCTGCGGTTGCATGACAAAGGTAGGTCACACTGACTGCACGGCACAGCACGGCTCAGCACTACATAACACAATACAGTACAGCACAGAGGACTAACAGGTGTCTGAGAGACAAATCGATTTCACTGGAGGAGGAGGGAGGAGAGGAAAACGACTAGTCTGCATTTATGAGACAAAGAGACTTAAAGCGTTTCCTGTTCTGTTTGTTTTAAACCTTCGACAGGGTGGGACACTTTATACAAAAACCTTTATTAATTTTTGACTTTTTGATGGACTTTTCCCTTGAAACCCACCTGTGTTGTTGTGGGGGTCGGATCCGTTTTTACAAAACTTCTTCAGATTATAGAGATTTTTCCACTTAAATTAAACCTAAACCTTGTGGTGACTTTTGTTCCTTATTTGATGACATATGAAAAGTGTTGGCTCTCGTTTTAGTAAACTGAGTGCTAACGATGGAGCTGCTCATTCATGCTTTTACTTCACCCCACATTGATTACTGTAGTTCTATTTTCCCTGCCTCAGTAAATCTCTGAATCGTCTGCAGCCCGTCCAAACTGCAGTTGTTGAGCTCCTGTGTTACACTTTAGCTGATGCCTCTGCATCCACAGAGCCCAGTTCAAGGTTGTGATCTGGACTTTTAAGGTGAAGCCCTTTTGCATGTTTTTGAGCTTTTATAGCTGCATCCTAGACCCTCAAGGACTGTTAGCGGTCTCTAAATTGAGTTCCTGGAACTCTTTTGACAGATTTAAGTAAAAAAAAAACATTTTTTTATTTTACTTTCATTTATTTTATCTTTGCATCTTTTTTGTCATTTTGATATGAAGCACTTATTTTAAAAGGTACACAAATAAATTCACTAACTTCCATCAGACAGCAGGAAGTCATCAAATTATAGCTCTTGTTCTGTTTTTTGGTGTGTTCAGAGCATATCAGAGTGGCACAAAAATAAAATAATAAAAAATAAAGAACATATCAGAGTGAAGATGCTAAGAAGAGACGAACAGCTCTAAGAATGGCAAGAAGTCAGACTTTGACTTGGACAGTAACACACAGAAGACCTGTCAGTCTGACGAAGCAAAGCACCACAGAGATTTCTTACAGCAATATTTAAGAGCTGTTAGGATTGTTGTTTAAAAATCGACAGCAAACTATTGTTTTTCCCTAATATTTGGTCTGTTGTACTAAATAATGAGCCTCAAAATGTTTTTTTTTTGGCTTTTTGTTTTCATAGAAAAGCTGTGCTATAGAGTTAACCCTCTGCATGTTGTGGGGTTTAAGGTGAACAAGTTCCCTCCTCACAGGTTGCAGAAAATCTAACAAAATGTTATACTGACTGAAATTCTTTTATAATGAATCTTTTAATACAATGCACCACTCCCACTGGTGCAGCACAAATAGCCTTGCAGCTCCTTTAACCCCAACCAGAACACCCTACAATGCCCAAATTTGATTAATGACAGGCTGCAAAAACATTAGTCAGACAATACGTAGTTATTTATTAAACTGAGGCTTTTACAGTTGATTACCTGACACACTGCATGAACCTTTTTAGGTGTTTTGGTATTTTTGCAGAGTTGGCAGTTCTTATAACTTGTGTGCTCACAGGATTTACCCCTAATGTTAAAATGTTGCATGAAAATGAAACAGAATTTCAAAAGACATGCCTGACTACTTCATTTAATCTATTGCCCAAGACATATAGTGTGAATATGGTTAATGTTTAGGTTTTAAATACCCCTGTCCAGTTGTTCCTCAGTAGATTATCGTCACATCTTTAGTGGTTATTTTGCATGTCTGATTTAAAGCTGAGAACTAACTCGTCGGCAGCCTCACATTTGCTCTGTTTTTTACCTGCGTGTCCGTCCGTCGCACACAATGCAAATACCATGCAGGAAGTCAGGTAAAGCAAATGAGTTGTGATGTCGAGGTGAACAAACACTGTTAATATGAGCAGCTTCGTGTAATGCAGTCACCTTTTTGTTTCCATCTACAGAACAGCTGAGTTTAGCAGCTCAGAGCAGCTCCTTTCTACCCTCGCATCAGAACGATGCAGGATTTTAGAGACAACTTTCTGCATGAGCGAACTGCTGTTTGGAGTCATGTTCACCCATGTTGTGTGTGTGTGTGTGTGAGGGCATTCACATGGGACTGCGTAGTAGAGATGAATGAGTGTAAACACATATGTTGGCCACATGGGATTTGTTGCTTCTGATACGTCTTATGAAATACAAGAAGAAAATCTAGACAACCAGCATTTATTATCATTTTATTTTTACTTTTTATATTGTGTTTTTTTCCAGAATCAGTGAATGGTTTTGAAAGAGGCATTACAAGAGGACCAAATTCAAATCATGGGTTGTGTTTCATGAATCTTTAAACCTTGTCAGCTTTTTTTATTCAAACGACCAAACGCACTAAAGACTCTTATGTTGTTGGGTGTGCAGGCATGGAGTAGTTACAGTTGACCTTATTTAAACAAAACAAATCCCATGTGCATTTAGATCCAATGTGTTAATATTTCATCAGGTATTTGGGATTCTAATACAAAAAGCATGCAATGTTTTTTTTTTGTTTAAGATCTACAGCTGGTACTTTTTCATGCACGGTTTAATAGTGTCTAAATAATAAAAACGTGTAGAAATACTTCCACTATTCTCCTATGTCTTGTATAGAGAGCTAGAGATGTCATGATCAGCCCAGTTTTTGTTTAACTACAGCAGCCTGTTCAGTAAATAGAAGTACATAAAACAGAGTAAATCTACAGGACTCTGTGGTCACTGTTGGTCGGTGCAGCTCAGGGTCTCTCCGTGGTACCGCTGCTTAGTTTCACACGCTAAATCAGCTTTCCTTTGCCAAGTTCAGGGTCAGCCGGTGAGCATTTATCTTTTATAGGGGAGGTGTTTTAACTGCATCTCTTGAGGGCTGAAGGGAGATATATGTTGTTAAATTAGCTCTGGACTAACACCCTCTCATACACCTCCACTGCTCACAGGAGGGCTGAGAGGGAGACAGATACTCCGTCTTCAAACAATTCAACAGATGGTTAAAACTTGCAAAAAGTGACTGCTGTTATTTTCTTTAAATCATAGATTGATTTTATTATTTGACATATGCAGAGTAAATGTATGACTAATAAATACTGAAGGGCAGCAGCTGTCATTAATCAGGTTAATAAACTTGACTAAATATAATCGCAGGACTCAAGGGTCTGAACTACGTGTAAATGTTTGAACTTACTGAACTTTTGCTTATCTTTGCTTTAAGTGTGTCTCAATATTCGTTTTTCTCAAACTGAGTATGAGTACATCAGTTTGAGTACTCACCAGTACTGAGTTAGAACCTAAACTTTACACGGTGACTTTAGAACTAGATGGCTCTCCTTCCTTATAAACATACAGCCTCTCTAACTGGATCAAATCAAAAATACAGCATAAAGTTAAACCTGTAACACGATCAATGGAGTATTGATACTGTACTATTGAGTATTGGTATTGGGGCATCGGGACACCAATACATTGCTTATTCTCATTGGTTAGATGCAAACAACTAAAGGTCACTTGTTGAATGGAAAAAACACAGTATTGCTTATATGCATTATCAGATAATTTCTTTATTTTTTTCCTAAATCAAAATTTTTATTGTTCCAAAATAACACAGGTGGTTGCTCAATGGGGAAGGTAGAGGAGCTGCTACCCCAATTTTTTTAAACAAGTTTTCCCTCAAAGCAATAATATTTCAAAATTTGTCATGTTTATTAATTCTAGTTTTACTCTTAGTTACAAACTAAAACATGAATATTGGAAATAAACTCTACCTTCTAACTCCCACTCCCACTGAAAGTCTTAACTTCACTGTGGACATGAAGGGAAAGTAAAACAAATAACTTAAGTTTTTAAAACTTCAGAACTGTTCTGCTTCACTTTCTGGGTATGAATCAGACAGCATTAAAACACTGAGAATCACTCTTTAGCAGCACAAGATGCCCATAAGTTGCTAAAAAGTGGTGAAATAAATGCTTTGCTGCTCCGATTTTATTGACATAAACCTGAAGCTCCCTGTAGATACATATTTTTCTTGGAATAAAAATGGCCTTAAAAAATCCCTTGTAAAAATCCACAATTAGTTTTCTATTTCCATAAGTCACTGTGTTTCGTTAAAAACCCGTCTTAAATAAGTGACCTCAGCAGGATTAAACCCCAGTTTTTCTGTATAAAAATGCATGTTCTAAGTAAACATACACTATGATCAGTGCTGTTTACAGCCCTGACTCTGCTCCCTCATTTAATCACATAATCAGCAGCACCTGTGGTAACATCCTGGCTGGATCAGACTAATCTTTTAGGTCTGACTCAGTTTTATCAGCACTCTTGGGTTTCAGTTCAACCAAGTTGGCTGATCACATTTCAAACTTCTTGTTGAATGACCCAACATGTCTTTCACCAGTTTGAGTCTTTCCAGTTTTGTTGGCCCAAATACTCAATAAAATTGACACAAGTAAAACAAAGTACTCTTTCATAAAACAAGGTTAGATTTGGTTTTACTGAAATGTCTGACTCAGTGTGAATTCAAATAAACATGACATTATTCATGGATCAAAATTAGTTTGTCACCCGATTAAGATGAATCAACTCAGCCTGAGTAGAAGAAAACTGGATCCACCTCAGAAACAACTGTCCAAACACAGGTTAGATACGATTAAAACAAGCAACACAGAAAACGTGTTTTTAATGTTAAATGAGCAAGTTACATTCTTGAGTGCCTGTTTTAGCTTCTGTTCTGCTCTTTTTATAAATAGATTTATAAGTATGTAGCGCTTCTATCACTTTTATTTAATGCTGTCATTTATGGTGGCTGTTCAGAAAGATAAGCTTGAGAAGATTCCGACTTAATGCCTATCTGAGTTTAATTTTGTTAATCCAGGCTGACTTATGTTTGTCATTGCTTTCTCCCTGTGGAACAGTATGTGCTGTAATGAACGCCTGTCCTATTACTATAAAAAATGTTGGTCACTCAGTTGTGGCAGAGGATGTTGCCGGTAGGCCTCTGTTTTTCCTTAAAAGACTGTCATGTGGTGGGGCGGGGGGATCTGTTGTTTAGTATCTGTTGCCCATTGTCATGCCTGGCTGAGATACAACCTAACACATGATCTCTGACTTGTACCTGGTGCTGTTTTCTCTTTCTCCCATCAGCTGCGTACATCAGTGACTACATCAGCCCTGTTGTGTACGATGGCGAGAGTGACGGTGGCATCAAGGTGCCGTCACCCGATCCCCTCTATGACGGCATCCATAGCGACTACGGGGCTCCCGACTCCGAGTCTCCTGACAGCCCCGGCTCCGAGATCACAGATGGCTACATAAACGGTGACGCGGCTGTGAGCGAAGGGTACACAGTGGACGCCTTCTTCATCACTGATGGCCGCTCGAGAAGGAAAGCCCTCGGCAGCCCCAGGACCGTCCAGAGGCACACCTGCAACGAGTGCGGCAAGACCTATGCCACGTCTTCCAACCTGAGCCGGCACAAACAGACACACCGCTCGCTGGACAGCAAGCTGGCAAAGAAATGCCCCACCTGCGGGAAGGTGTATGTGTCCATGCCCGCCATGGCCATGCACCTACTCACGCACGACCTCAAGCACAAGTGCGACGTTTGTGGGAAAGCGTTCAGTCGGCCGTGGCTGCTGCAGGGCCACATGCGGTCCCACACGGGCGAGAAGCCATTCGGGTGCGCCCACTGTGGCAAGGCCTTCGCCGACCGCTCGAACCTGCGTGCCCACATGCAGACCCACTCGGCCTTCAAGCACTTCAAATGCAAACGCTGCAACAAGACCTTCGCGCTCAAGAGTTACCTGAACAAGCACTATGAGTCCGCCTGCTTCAAAGGCCCCTTCTCTCCCCTCGGCCCGCTAGATGCATGACAACCTCCCAAAAAGATCAAACTGCAGACATAAACTACTGTTATCCTTAAAGACTGAACTGCAGACAGTATATTTTTGGTCAGAACACGACCTTGCTTTTCCTCCTCACCCTCTTCCACCCCTCCCCCACCTCGCCTTCCTTGGGAGCCTTTTCACAACGATGAAGATAGCACAATTTTTCTTTATGAGATTTTCCCACTTAAGGATTTAACTGATTGACGCATGCACTTCCTTGAAAATACAAACAAACAAAAAAACAAACAAAAACTGTTGATCTCTTCTTCCCTCTGCCTGTTCAGGACAGGGATGTTAATATTACCACAGCTTCCTCCTGGCACCTATAGCTATAGTATGACAGCGTATATTTTGGGACATTGATGACGAGAATGATTATTACAAAGACAATAGAAAACATAGCTACTAGTTTTCTCCATGCACTGAAATGCAGTGAAAGATTTTTTTCTTTCTGATTTTTGCTTTCAATGGGAGGGGGAATAATAGTAATACTAATTATGATAATAATAGTAGTAATAATGCTCTGCTGCACAAAGTGACCATAATCTCTCCAATACTGAGGTAAAAAAATACTATTTATTTATTTATTTATTTATTTGAGGATATTTTTTTTATTTGTTGTGTATTTCTACCTGGTTTTATAGAGTGATGCTGTTTTTTTGCACTTTGAGTTCTGCGTAAGTTTGTAGGATTTTTGCCAATCTCTTTTTACCACTACAGGCCAAAGCATATGTCACTTTTTTGAGTATTAGTTTGTTTTCTTGTTTATCTTCTTTTCCTATTAACATTATTGCATGCAAAAATAACAATAATGAAACCTATGCCAACATCATAAAAAGCTTTTGATTTATTTGCCAAATTCCTATAGATAGAATCTGAGGGCAATATTGTTTTTTTTTTGTCTCTCTTGGAGCCTCCATGGGACTCTTTTAAAGCAATAATCACCTAATGCATGGTATTTTATGATGAAGTTATGAAGTATTACCTACTACTGTATAGCAGTTTAAAAATCAGGTATGATTTACTTCACCTATAGTCATAAACAGAAAAATACTAATGTTGAAGACATCAGGGAACATGCCAATGTAGTGTTAGAATAACAAAAAGGAAAGCCCTGTCTTTTCTTCTCTTGTTATGCACTGCCTGCCTCTTAGTGAGTAGAACTAATGTAGGATGTAGGTTATAGAGGCTGGGATCAGCTGCCCACTGGGTGCGAGGCCTATTGTAAGAGAATATTCACAGCAGACCTATGCTAATCAAACTCTGGCATTAAATAAAGAACCAGAGGTTTTTTTGGCATTTCAGTATTACACTTTGGTTTGTGCTTTTGTAAGTTTTTCAAAATAATGATTCGGGAATTGAGCTGCTGCCAACTTACTCCCCGTCTCATGCAGTCAAATATTGTCCCATTTTATTGCCCCTAAAGGTTGCACAAACTAAAAATGACAGGTAGCATCAAACCCTCAAAATGCTTTTCCTGGCTAAAGTTTGGTGCATTGCTCAAGTTGGACTGAGGTCAACTGCAATCCCATGCATTATTCAGATATCCCTCCAGAGCACTTCCACACCATAACATGCATTCTTCAGCCACAGCAGCGGTGTGGAGACGGACTGAGCACAGTTCCCAGTTCCGTCCTGTAGCTGTGCGAGACAGAGGTCGGATTATTCCGCAGTAGGCCCCGTTCATCCCTGCTGGGCTGACAACAGGCTTACATGATGAGAGATATATCCACAGACAGGTTAGCTCAAATCAGCCCCATCAGTGATTTAATGTAGGTGGTCTACAGCAGTGTTGCTGAACCCAGTTCTCTGCAGCTCAGAACCCTTTCCTACAGATTCATGGAGCTTCATATGAGACAGACTGAGGACCGAATAGTTTTCAACAAAACATTATAAAGGTTTTATGCACTATTGCAGGATTAATTTAATTTAAGCTTGTTAAAAAACATTCAAATGGTGAATGTGCACGTGTGCACAAGCACACAGTGCCTGCTGATGAGCCGTTTGGGATAATAGAGTCTGCCGTCAGGGTTTTGAATGGGTTAAATACTCTGATGTGAGATTTTGATAATTACAGTGCTTCCTCCTGACTGACAGAGATGTTGACTGATCTCCAACAGCACAAAGGGTTAAACGAATTAATGGGATCAAAGATAAAAGCTGACTGGTTTCATAACTGACACTAATAAGAGATGAGTTATAGAGACTGGTATCACATCTGCAACAATCTTCTACGACTCACAGTGTTTTGTTGCAAAGATTTTGATCAAACACAAAAGCAAGTTAATAAAAAGGAAGAGTTTTGATCCATGTGAGAAATCAGGATGTGAGTCAGCAAATTTCAGGGTTTATTGTTGTCATTGAATTATGAGTAAGATTTAGACTGTAATTACTTGAGCTGAATGAAATGATTAGTCATACAGCATCAACTTGACATACATCGCTTTTCTCTGTAAGGTGTTAGCCAAATATTCACTCAAGGTATATAAACACTTTAGGTTTAACTGTCAATTAAATGCTTAAAGGAGATATATCATGCAAAATCCACTTTTTAGCTGTTAAATACATTTAGTTGTGTACTTGGAGTCTCTAGGAGGGCAGAAAAGTTGAATTTAGTCTCTCCTGGTGCTGCAAAGATATCTATATTCTGTTTGGGTCAAATTTTTCAACCCATTCATTTTTCTCTATTTTCTATGGCATTTTCTAATTATTTGTGATGGATAAGTTCGGCACATAAAAACTATAATTTTATCATCTTCATTCTCCTCTGGCTCAGGGTCAGACTTTGGCTCCAACATGTAAGGCTGGATGGACAAGTTTTCTGTTGTTGACATCTTTTAATTATTTGTAAATAAAACATTTTTGTGCAGCTATATAGTCATTAACCTCTCTATCAAACTAAAATGGACCGCTCTTGAAGCTGGAAGGGGGCAGGGTGTGAAGTGCCTCCTTTGTATTAAAAGAGACAGCATCAAAACGAGCTGCTTTGAGACACAGAAAAGAGGAGAAAGAGGGGCTAGTGGAGTTACAATTAGGGGGAATTCAGACCAAAAGCGTTATATAGACCCCAACTGAGTGACTTAAATTTGAAAAAGGATTTAAAAGCATGATATGTCTCCTTTTAAAATGGATCTTTTAAAGTGGTGACAGTGACTAGAACAGTTAATATCTTACCTGCTGTAGATAGCTCTTTGGAGTACCTACGTTTGCAGAATCAGTTTATTTCTGACCAGAAAGACAACAAATAACTAGTGTGAGAAGGATCAAGAACAAGGTGAATTCTCAAACATCTCACAATGGATTTGGCTCATAAAGCAGTGCTGAAATGGTAATTTTGTAAAGGCAATAATCCCCTTTAGTCTTTGACACAGTTGGACAAGCCAACTGGCTCATCAATCTGATCAGAATTAAACTTCAAATTCATGTCCTTGAAAGAGCTATCAAAAACACATAAGATTGTTTATGTTTCTACAGAACTCCACTTCAAAAGATTTAAACCATTGTTGTAAATGAAAGAAGTTTACAAAAAAATAATTTGTGTAGTAAAAAGATCCAACAAAGGGAAACATCTTATTATTCTTAGCATGTCTCAAACCTATGAATCTATTATAAAGTTGTAAAAAAAGGAATTTAACAGCCATAGAAACATCGGTCCCACCTATTACAGTATTATTGTGTACTAAAACCCCAGCTGCAAATTTGCACTCCAAGCCAAAATCCCTTGCTGTTTTTTAAAGCAAAAAGAACATCCTTTGACCTTTGACCTTGTTTTACTGAGTCTGTCTCATGGTGAGCTCCAGGTCTGATCTCCTTCAGCACTTCCATCGTAGTCATCTCCACCTTAAAGAAAGTAGCACAATAAAAACTAACTAGAAATCAGGTAGAGAAGAATTAAAAAAAAATAAAAACTTGTACTAGCTTGACCTTTTTTTTCTTCTTTTGTATTTCCAAGAATGATGACAACCTAAATAATTGTTTATTGCAAGAGGGTTTGTTGAGAATCCTTTGGATGAGACGTTTTTACTGCTGTATATCTGACACACCTTATCTCAGGAGGTTTGGATCTCTGGTCTAGAGTGAGGATCTCCTGTGTTTATTTATTTTATTTATGAGCCAGTATTCAGACAATGTAAGCACAATGAACACAAAGCATTTTGTGGCACTTCATAATAAAGAATAATCTTAAGCTACTACGGTGATTTTCTGATACTTTTGTGTTTTTATGTGTAGATATATATATATATTTTTCATAACACACACACATTAAGCTGCTCTTTTGGAGAGGTATATAGATCGTTTCTTTTGCCTAAGTACTTTTTAAAGTCAATTATGCTAATATAGTAAATTTCAAGTTGGAGGACTGCGCCTTTCATTTACAGAACAGAAAAAAACACTTACACCAAACTAAACAGCTCTTACTTTGCTTTAGCTTTGTCAATATTGTATGTTTAAAGAGGAGCTGAGCTGACACTAATTCACAGTGTGCTTGTTAGCATTCTTTAAGCTGCTTGCATAGTAAAATACTGCAGTCTGATAACGCTTTAAAAGGGCATTAAACCGATGTTTCAGTGAGGTAATGTTTCAAGCTACTTGAAGCTCCTTCTCGAGTACTTCTCAATAACCTTAATAAGAGAAGAATCAATGTGTAAGTGGAGATAAAATGTCCTCTGAAATATGTGGCAGCCCACTTTTCCATCTTAGGACAATTAGCTTTTTAACAGTTATGTTCTGATGTGTCCAACAGGAAGTTCGTTTTTCACACTTTAAGGACCCTAAATGGCACAAATAGTATATCAGATAATCTAAGAACATTTTCTGTGGGATTTTTCAGGTTTTATGCTGAGCTGCATTAGGAATTTATCCCATTATTTTATTCTACTGACATAGAGAAAGCAACTGTAAACATTTCACAGTTACACCTGTTTTAAATCTATGCCATCATATCTAAACACATCGTCTTCAATGTGACATCCAAACTGACCTGTATGGCATAAACAGCTTATATTTTTTGGTCACAATGCTAAAACTACTTATCCAGTGTTTCGTACATGAGCTTGTCTGACCTGTCAGAGTGCAAACACTGTAGAGTCTCTGAAGGGTTCCTCTGATTTCTGACACCAGAACTTTGCAGCTGGTTCTTTGCGCCTCTGTGTTTCAGTCCTGTGTGCCCGCTGGATGTTAGATCACATACAATTTTTAAACTGTGGCTGGGTAAGTTGTCCTGCAGAGGGAGGCTGCTGCTGTCAGAAAGTTTTCTGAGGTCTTTCTGTGCAGAGTTTGCATGTTCTCCTCGTGTTTGTGTGGGTTTCCTCTGGGTACTCCAGTTTCCCCCACACTCAAAAAAATATGGACAATATGCAGCCTTCAGGCCCAGGCCTCTCTTGAAAAATAGAATGCGATCTCAATGGGATTTTCCTGGATAAACAACGATAAATAAAACTAAAATTTTAAGGACAATGTCATTTATTCACTTTGTAACAAACATTAATTTAATATCAGTTCCATAAATAAGACAAAAAACCTATACAATACAGTACATACCCTGTGCCCATGCTCCAATCAGAGCACAGCATTTCCACTTTCTAACAGTTTACTGTACAGTCCCATGTAGCTGTTAAATGTTTGGCCTCCTCTGTTTTTGTTTGGTTCTTACAGCATTATGATTCCACCCCAAACGCGCTGTAGGCCTTTTCTGAACCACATCCAATATTTGCTTTTTTTCATGATTTGCAGGTTCTCTAAGAATGAAAGAAACTCTTGTGAATACCAGGGCTTTACTCTAATGTAAAACTAATTGAGTGTAAATGTTTATATGATAGTATTTGATAATAAAACATTAAGATATATGATTAATTGTGTTGTTTAAATATTATTCCACAAAATGCCATCTAAGAAATGTAGCTACCCGTTCAAATTCAAATGACTAATTTATAATTTTCAAGATAAAAGTCAGAAAATCTTTGCGATGTACTCAAATTATGGCAAAAATTTGTTCAGTTTATTACAAGTCGTGCAACATCTATTAATTCATCTTGCATCATTCAGAGCAACATGGGCTACTAACAAGATTTTAGAATACAATGTGGTATGTGTTTGTTTGTGACCAATGTAAGCCATGCTAAAGACATGGTTAAAAGGAGAGCTTATTTAGAGCAAACCATTTGGCCTGCAGCAACTAACTCTGGGTGACTCAAATTCTTGTAAATGTAGATATAAAGCAAAACATTACGAGAAGAAAAACAATTCCCAAAGTCGAGAAGCTCAAATGAAGCCTAAATATGAGGTTAAAACATACGTCCCATAACATACCTATAACTATATATATTTTTGTTTTTATTAGTTTTACATTTAATAATGTTTTCATGAATTATTCTGATAGATTTGGGTGCAAAATTACATCACACCCTGCAGGTTTTAGCTTATTCCTCAATGATGCAGGAGCAGTCCAACCTGCCGTCTATAGGCACAGATACTCCAAATCTATTGTTGCCATGCCAACCCCATGGTATCCAAGGCAATAAAATTATGTACAGTATCTTTAGTAAGCTACCTGTGCTGCTTCAACAAAGAAACAATGCAGCCCCTGGCAGTTTTATGAAGTACAGTGTATTTGCCGAGCCTCGACAAAATATTGGTTTCACAGTAGTTGCAAAAGTCAGAACAACGGCTGCCTACACCCATGAATCACCGTCTTCTCTCTCCATCCTGTCTTCAAGCAGCTCCTCTCGTATGCATCTGTTCTGTCTCTCTATCCGCCCATCATTCTTTTTCTTCGTCCGACCACCTCTTCTTTTTTTTCCCCTCCTCTCCCGCAGAGTCAAACCAGGCCATCAGGCCTTTGAGGACCTGAAAGTCATTTAACTCCTGCTAGATAATAAGTCTTAGAATATAGCTTCTCTCAGATAATAAGCTTTATCACTTGATTGCTCTGCACACTCCCTACTGTCTTTAGATACATGTCCAGGGACCCACTCAAGCGAATCACACTATTTCTTTCCTGGCAAGTCAAATTAACAGTGTGTGTGTGTGTGTATGTGTGTGTGCGTGTGTGTGTGTGTGTGTGTGTGTGTGTGTGTGTGTCTGTGGACAGGTATTTCGTGACATATGAGGACTATTTTAAGATAAAACACCTACATGTGGGGACCACTGGTACATATG
>JARVJO010000305.1:13106763-13126682 GCA_031762555.1 Cynodonichthys magdalenae
CCACAAGTAGGTGTGTATGCCAAAAACACTGTCCCACATTGTAGGGAATACCAGCCCGCACGCACACACACACACACGCTTCCACTGATTAATCTTTGTGGTGAATATTTAGACTGAAGGGAACAGCATCAGGATGTACTGTAAACTGATGCATCATCATCATCATCCTGGAGACAGTTACATCACTGGATGTGTGCCTAATTGTTTTTTTTCCATGCTAATTGCAAAACAATTAAAATCTGTAGCTTATTTTCTTGTGTCTGAAAAGCTGTAGAGAAAATAGAAAGCATAAATTCTGTTTTTGTTATTCTACTGAGCCTTTTGCCAAACTGATTATTTCCCCACAAGTGCATTTACAAAGCTTCTGAAAAAAACAAAAACAAAAATAAACCGCTGACAATCTGTAACAAATGTTTTAAGTTGTCTCACATTATGCTGATGTAGAGATGGATTATTTTCCTGCAATTTCTCCTGCTGCTATTGGTTTCTATAGACAACAGCAACACATAAGTTTGCAATAATAATTATGCAGCTGCATTCAAACTGTAAGTCTGTGTTTATCGCTCTGTTTCTTTGCATCAACTTTCACAACAGTGTTTCTTTGAGAAAATCCACCTGCGTTCCAATTCTGCTGCTGCGTGAACTGGTTGTTCTGCAGATTGCTGAAAAACAGAACTTCATCTAAGTGGAATGCAGCCCTTAATCGTACACATGTCCCACCACTTTCAAGACAGAAATTCTGCTTTGGAGCAGTTATATCACTAGACAGTTTAGCTTTATTGGCAATTTTTCAAGCCTCAACAAGAGGGAAAAAATAAACTTCTGACTGGATCAGGGATGGTAAACTGGCAGTACGCGGCTGACATCTGTCCAGCCAGCAAAAATATGTATTTATTTTTTTGTTGGGAGGTAAACTACCTGTTCACAGAATTTCACAGATGCTGTCTGCCATGTGGCATTTTAATTGAAGTCACCACAACAACACGTTGCACAAAGCTAAATATGAGAAGTTTACTGAAATACAAAGGAATTTACATTCAAAGCTAAAGTAAGTGTTTATTTTATGTTTGCTTCAAATGTTTTGTATTCATATTTATTAAACAAGAATAAAACTATCATACATGCATTTTAGCATAAAATATGTTGAGTTACTTTACTTTATGTTGGTTTAATAAACATTTAGACAAACATTTATAAAATAGCAGCTTTATTACATTTGGGTAAGTGTGCAGCACAATGTGGTCTCGTAGTGTTGACAAGAAACTGTGGCCCCCTCCATCATTTAAGTTGTCCAGCACTGGACAAACTGACAATATAATGGCTAGTTTGAATAAGATGGATTTTTGCAATCTGACAAACAGCTCCAACTTCAGTAATGTAGCAGAACATTGTTTTATTAGCCTCAACATTGCCTTCAGTTTACATTACACAGTAACTCCATGAGAAATGTTCTGGTATTCCTGTTGGAACAGCTGAGGATGGACTAGCTGCTACTCATTCTATTTGAGCACCAGTTTAATGCAAAATTAGCACACTATAAAGTTTTTATGTTTCAAATGTTTTAGGATGACATTAATCCACTTAGTCCTGACCATACTCAGACTAACAGCTCATCTGTCCAATCAGAACTAAACTTTGTTTATCCAAACTGAGCTACGTACAAAGGGTTAAAGCTACGATTAGCTGCTCTGAGCTTTTCATTGATGTTACAATTTTGGCTTTAACCACAAATAATCAATTCATAGCAGCAAGCTATCACTTAGCAAATTACCTATTGCTTTCCTTTGCACAGTGACTGCTGGACATGGGCACCAGTGACCCCTGTGACCCAGCTATGAAGAACTGGGTAAAGATAATGGATGGATAGATGCTCATTTGCAACACTGACATAAACAATCAAGTCTGATGGGTTTATTGCCGAGTACGAGGCTTTAGCACAAACTTAAGAATTATGACATAATGGTGGCTACATACATACTTCTGTGTATACACTATGCTGGTAATAAATGTGGGCTGTTTAAATGGCCATTTTCCTTACATATTGATCCTACAGTGCCCAAGCTCCAATTTATGACCACTCTCCACTCATATAGGAAAGAAAACCTCAGCTCACCATTGACTTATAAAGTTGACCATACGGCTCATGCAAACGCATAAAAGCTGCAACCTTTCGAATCCCTGCTGTTTGTCACTTCTTCCCTGCCTTCTATTTGCATATTTAGAACACTCCGAGACATTTTTTAAGATGAGAAGCAGAAGTAGAAGTTCAGCGTTTGCATGTGGTTCCTGTCTGCCTGCCTCTTTCCCTTTCTCACCCATCTCTCTGCAGTTATAGTTTCCATCTTTCTACCTACAGAAGTGTGGAGATCTTTCTTCCTCTTCCCTTCCACCTCCCTGTCTCTGACTGCGTCTCTGCTTTAGGACAGAGATAATTAATCTAAGATGCAACTCTGAGCCTGACTCCTTGTTTACATCTCCTGTGTGTGTGTGTGTGTGTGAGCGCACACCAGTGTGTTTTGGCGTCACATGCATGTTTGTGTGAGTGCAGCTTTGTGAGCGCGCGCAGTTGTGTGTGTGTGACTTGCTAATTTGATTAACGAGTGTAAACAGTTAAGCTAACGGTAATGACTACCAAGCAGCCTGCTGCTGTAGCCAGTGGGCTTCATACTGATTACTATCATCATGAAGATAAACCCGTGGAGCGGGGTTTGGGTTTGTGTGTACACAGTAAGCCAGTGGGCAGTGTGTGCTTGCACGTTGTCTGATTGTGTGTCTTTGTGTGTTGAACCAGTGCTAATGGGGCTGCATGCCTGGTTTGTTTGTGTGCTGTATAATCCATTATAGCTCAAAGAGATCTATAGTTGACAAATATTAACTGCTAAATTCCTACTGATGCTCATGAAGGCACAAACAACAACACAGACAGGTTGTCCAGTGACTAAGACATGCTCATAATACAACACAGAAGTGTTTCTTTCTAAAACTGTATCTACACAAGTTCTCAAATCTTTGGATGGTGACAGAAGAAATTGTAAGACTGCAACCCCTAAAATAAAGAAACAAAGTGTTTTTGATGCTTATATAATAAAAATAGCACTCACCTGATAGTTCTAGGTGGGGCCTGACTGAAAAGTTTGTAAAAGATTTGAAGAGCATTTTACTAAATCCTTGGGATTAATAAAACAACATAAAATCAGTATTTTATGAAGTTAGAACACTAAAAACCAGACTTGAGATTTTGCTAACAGACAAACATACAAATGCACAAACACACACACATGACTCACTAACTTCATGGTGGCAGGGGATGAGGGTGCAGCAGTGAGTGTGTTTGTACACCAAACAAACACAGTAATATTTTAACATACAGTACAATGCAAATTTTTGAGTGAGATTCTGCAGTGTGTGTGTGTTTGTGTGTGTGTGTGTGTGTGTGTGTGTGTGCTACACACAACCATTAGTTACACTGAGAATAAACAAAAACAAGAATTTTAATATACAGTTCAATTCTTAAAAATAAGTCAAAACTCCAAGTTTAAATCTATAAAACATGCTTGTATTTTTTATTTAATTGTACAAATTGCCTTGTTTTAATGTTCAGTACTTCAACATTCCAAATATATTTTTTTTACATACAGATGTCAATTGTTTGTTTTTGAAAAGGACCAAACAAAGCAAATCAATACTTATTTAAACATCGTAAGTTTTCTTTTTGAATGTTAAAATAACATGAAAAAATGCAAATACACGCTGTATAATTTGAATTTTAAAAAAGTAATCATACAGTTCCTTTTCTGTTTTGTAAATAAGACAAAACCTAATGATTGACAGTAAAAGAAGACACAACAGGTGTCTGTACATTTTACATAACATTACAGTAAAAGACATATTGTATAATAAAACAACAGAAGCTGTAAATTTTACAACTGAGAACTCTTTATTTACAGTACATTAGTTGCATTTATTGATACATTTCTCTGCTGTGTATTTTACCAAAATAAAATTTATTGAAAGTACTTTAGTTAATTTTGCTTGATTTTGTAGTAATTCATATGGCAGTGATAAACTTTTTTGATTTTCCTTTTACCTTTGCCATTTAAGAGTTTATTAATTGTTTTTAATATTTTATTAAGAGTTTGCTAATCTTTTTTATACACATATTTTGAACATTGTCATTCTTCTGTAGGGTTGGACACCATAAAAGCAAACTGGCATGAGGAGCTCTGAAAATGGAACTTGTATATTATAATCAAAACAGAAAAGGCTATCAAAGCAGCAAAACAAATATAAACAAAGAAGTAGACATAAAGAGGCACAAGGGAAAAAAACAATTGCATAATTCAAGGATTCAAGAATATTTATTTGTCATTCGCTTCATATAAACATCAAATGTTAAGGAAATGGAACAAAGTGTTTGTACAGGTCCTGGTGACGAAATATAAAACTAACTAACATTAAAAATAACTAATAATAACTATAAATATAGAACAATTCTCCAGTGAGAAAGACATGACAACTGATCAGTACAGCTGCAACAGGTGAAACAGAGAACAGGTGGGCGTGGCAGGACTGAGGAAGAGACTAACTATAGAGAAAACTGGGAAACAAGCCAGAGGAACATAAAAGAACAACATCTGAACACAAGAGGACAAATCAACAAACCAAAGAAAAAAGCTAATTTAAAAAAGGGAGACACATTCTGCATTATTTTTTATTTTCTATTACTGTTCCTAATGATTTTTAAATCTTAATTTATAACAAAGAAATTGCCAATAAGCCATCAGATATCAGGAGATTTCCATTCTCATATGGGATTTTTGTGTTTATATTTAAATGTTTCTTGCTGTATGTGAACAGAAAAAGCTGTAACATTAATCATAAAGCGCTCCATTTTTCATTTTAATCAATTTGATCTTCTTTTCCCCAGTTCCATTTAATTTAATTCAATTCAGCATCAATGACCTCTTTGCACAGTTTATTCTGCGGTTGAGTCATATTCTAATATGTTCCACAATGTGCCCGTCTCTTCCCCTCAGGGTATCACACCACTCGTGCTCACACAAGTCTACACACTCGTTGTATGTTATGTGAACAAACACAGGCTTAAAGGCTCCCAAGCAGAGATGCTAATAAACAGAACACACACATATTAACATGCCTGCACTCACAGAGAGGCAGCAAGCAACTGGGAGGCTGCTCTCTTGGCTCGCCTGGAGAGGGAGAAGCTTATTATGGAGCCTTATTGAAGGCTTCAAAGAGTTTAAATTAGGGTGGAGAGGAGGGATTAGGAGATGAGTGGGGGGGTGGGAGTGAGGGAAAGGCAGAAGAACTGGGAGGAGGAAGGAGAAAGAAAAGAGGTACAAACAGAAGAAGGAGGATGGAAAAGAGAAGGATGGAGAAGGACAGGACGTGGAGGAGGAGTGAGACAAACGAGGAGGAGGTGAGTCAGAGAGTTTGCTCATGCTGATCTTAAATCTAGACAAGGTTTGAGGTGATTTCAGTTGTTTTTTTTTTTCTTTTTTCCAAGTGGGAGCCACAACACTCGCTAAAAATAAAACTCACGGTAGCCTGAATATCGTCTACTTTCGAAATGACTGAACACATTACACGACAAAAAATGTGTGGCTGCACATGTACTGGGTAAAAGAGTTTATTTATGGTAAACAAACAAAACAAAATACATGTGTGTAACTTAAACTAATATTACCTTCTGTAACACACTGCCTCAGAACTTCTACATAAAATGTGACTGGATTAGCAGCCATGCACCGATGGGGATACTGAATATATTAGGGGTGTACCAGAAAATCAGTTCACATAAGACTTGTGATTGTCATTTACAACGATTTAGAATCGATTTTAAATTAAAAAAATTTAAAATAATAAATAAATTAATTAATCCAACAGGTGTCAGCCTCTGTTTTGTGACTCCTGACGTCACCACGCCCCAGGAACGTGTGCATGAGCAGAAAGCACCAAAACAAAAAGGAAACTACAAAAATGGAAGAAAGAGAGATTCAATCGGCCCTGTCTTTGTTGAAGGCAAACATTTGGGTTCATTTTGTTTTTTACCGATTGAGTCAGAGTTTGACATGAGCTTCACTTGGTGCAAGGTTTGCAAAATAAAGATGAAGCACGACAAATGGGTTGACATTATCAGTTTTGATTGAAAAAACGATTTTGTATCGAATCGTGGGCCCAAAAAGCTGAATCAAATCCTGAAATAGTAAAAGACCCCCCCAGATTTTAGATGCATCATTTTATTACATTTTTGCACCAACAAAATTGGATTTATTGAATCATCAAAGAAAAAGTCCACAAGTAGGTTTGTTTGTATGTCTCTTTACATGAAAAGTTTCCTAAACAATTGTAACTAAACTACAGCTATATTCCTAATTTGATGGTTTATGATTAAGGAAACAACTAAAATATAGCAAAACCACAAATCTTCAATAGATACACAATGTTTGTCAGTTTTGAGACAAAGAAACAAAAGGCAGTAAAACAATTGTAAAGGAATGAGATGAAAGAGAGGAAGGAAACGACAGCCAGCAAAGGATTTAACCTTAAAAAATAAAAATAAAAAAAACGGCTGTCAAGATTGGTAAACATGGAGCAAAGAGGAAAGACAAGACGCAGAGAGAGAAAAGAGAGGAAGAGGAGATCAGAGGGAAAGGAAAATAAGAGGAGTGAAGAGGCAGAGGAGAGGAGGAACAAAGAGCAGGAACACTGCGACTCAGAGGGACAGAAAAAGGCTGTCAAGGTCGCTAAACAAGCAGCCGAAACAAGGACCTGAAGGGATTGGCTGCAGTGCTGAACAGCAGTGACCTGTTAGTCATGGTCACACACACAAATATAGCAGAGGAATGGAGGAGGACATAAAAATGAACTGACTGGCAGAACGGAGATGACAAAGATATTTTTAGGACGACCAAAAACAGACAAAAAGACACAAACAGTGTAAAAAAAAAAAAGTGGATTCACATGTGGTTTGGTCAATAGTGGTTTGAGGTTTAAATAAAAGCTTTTTATGCAAGTTAAGAAAAAAAGTTTACTCTTCAAACTTCTGACTGAATATTTAACCCAAATGGATGTAAAATAACTAATAATAAATTAAATGTGCTTATCTTCGTTTTCTCCTCTGAGCTAAACCAATTTAGGTCAACTCAGTTGCTGGAAAATCTTTCTGTTTTTTTTTCCAATGAGCCATAATAGTAGATTTTTTTTTTGCAGTGCTGATTGAACATACGGTGCAGGAACGTTTTTACTCTATTTAAATTAATAGTAAATAGAAAATCACAAAATGTCTCAAGTAGAAGAAGATGCTGTGTCATGGTGGGTGGGGCAGGAGGTATCCATTTCTTTTTCCTTTTTGGTTAGTTTTTAATCTGATTCTGTTATAACTGTTATAATTGAAGTGTTTGTGATCTGCATGACCTTCAAATACAAAAGGTCAGGGGAAACATCTTTATATTTAAGAAACTTGACCCATTTTGTCACATAACTGGCATGTTCTCATTTGAACTTGGCTCAGCCAAACGGGAAATCCCTGTTTTTTGTTTAGTAAAACAATTTTATTTGAACCCTGTTTATTTTCATCTCTCTGATACAGACTGAAAATAATCAGAAGAAACATCAGATTTTTCTCTATAGTCTGTTAGTTATTGTCACAATACTCTGTTTACGTGCAGACATTCCCCTTTGACATCACTTCCTGTTGCTTCACATACAAATATCTCAACAACTGTTGAGCTCAGCAGCTGGACTTTGTGTTTTTAGAAATTTATTGTCAATATTATCTTTAAAAAAAACATTCATGTCCATGCACATTAAAAACAACTTTGAACTTTTACTACCTGTCTTCTGGGGTTTGTCTCTCCACTTGTCAGGGGTCTTTCACCACTTAACCAACAAGTTTGACTTTTGCTTCAAGAACACAAACAAACCAAATATATTCATATATCAGTGGTCTTCATTTATATTCAGAAGAGTCTGCTTAAGAAAAAGTTTTTTTATCAAACGTTTAGAATACTTTTACCTCTACCTGGATTGTCTGAAGAGAAAGGGGTAAAGCAGAAGGAACCAGAGGAAAACTGCAATCAAGATGTGGTAATCACCATAAATAAATAAAATAAAATAAAATAAAATAAAATAAAATAAAATAAAATAAAATAAAATAAAATAAATAGAACCTTGATAACCAATCTAAGTCCAGATAGGACTTCATTTGTATTTGGATCTAGACAAACTGACAGTATAACATCTAAATTTAAGCCAATATGATGAAACAAATGATTTTTAACTTAAAACAATATAAACATTTGTAACTTTAATATTTAAAATTGTATTTATTAAAAAGAAATAACTTCCTTTAAGTGATGCTTGAAAAAACTAAAAACCTATTTGATGATGTCTCTTCCTTGTGTTTACGCTCTACAACTTGCTTATCATTGTTGGTAGAATAAAATGGATTTAGGGGCAACTGGAGACATGTTGTTTTTTTTATTATTAGAAAACAAGTTTTATCCGACACATCTGTGGAGAAAAATGAACCCGTTTGATTCCTGAAACAGTTCCTGTTATCTCTGTGTTTTCTCATCAGTACCAGCTGAAAACTTCTTCCATGCAGACATGCAAACACACAGATTTCAATGTGACTATCAGATGGTTTTCTCTGCACTGCAGACTATTAAACATTGATGTGTTGTTATTGTAACTGCAGTTATCTGGATCATCCAGACTGGGTGACCCAAAATGAAAAACACTTTGATTTCTAACAACAGCCTCTGATAAACAACTGTTTTGTTGGCAGCGAACAATTAGAGGAACATTTGCATCTGCAAAGTCATCCATTTTTAGGGCAATTTTTTGGGGAAAATTTATTCTTATTAACAGGAGGACAGTTTAAAAAGCAGTAAATAAGACGGTAGAAATGATCTGACTGTTGAAACAATTCACCAGCAGTGTCTGCCACTGACTCAGGTTGGTCCCAAAGGCAATTTGAAACAAAATAAATGAATAAATTCATAACTGGATTGTCTGTGTTCCTTCAGAGACTCTTTGATCATGAGTTTATGCATAACAACATGTACTCCGTAATGAAGTTACAATTGTTTCCTGACCCGCTGTCTTATCAGCCGTGCTTGAACCCTAAGAAATACTACATTTCCCAGTTTGCATCATGAAACATCATGGGAAACAGGTTTTTAAAAGAAAATTCAAACTGGTCTCATAATGTGTACAGAATGAAAAAACAAAACAAAAACTATGAGAAATTCTCCCAAACTTTTAATATTTTTACAACCTGGCAAATTTACTATATAATATAAAATACCCAGTATTAACCATTTATCATTTACTCAGTTTTGACATATTTGTGACATTAACCTGCTTACAGATAATGTATGATTGTCTCACTTAGGATTAGCGATGTAAGGTAAAATATTGATACACTGAAATGTTGCGATATTTAATTTTCTGATTCTGTCTCTGTTCTCAAAAGCACTGAATCAACTTTAAACAGGATAGAACTGTTGCTGATGTCCCCTGTCATGGATGTACGGACAGAGGAGAGCATTTCTATGTCGTCCCTCGATTGTGTGACCTGAGTGAGCTCTGTGATTGGCCAAGGTCTTGGTATCAATAACATTTCTGACCTAAACATTTTCCTGTATCAGATTGTGAGTGATAAATTAATTTGATTGAGCTCACAGACTGAAAATGACCCGGAGGTCTTTGTTTCTCCAACATCTTAAGACGTACAACAAATAAAATGGGGGCATTTTTACAGCTTTAAATAAACAAATTGCAACTTTAATGGCAGCTTCTGGACAGCACTCGTAAGATCAGTCAATAGTTACAATAATGTTAGATGGCGCTGTTGCTTTTGAGACATCAGCATGTGTGAGCTTCACCAATCAAACTCTTCAGTGACAGCAGAAACAAGCGATGATGACATAAGACAAAGGAATACCACTGAGTCACGTCAATTCACAGATTTAGAAATAATAAAGACAAATAAAGCACAATTGGCTCTTTAATATAAAAAAAACCAATGATATTAAAGCAGAAGCACATATTTCAGCACCTTGCATGGATCTTTGAAAAGTCCTCCAGTTCCTGAAATGTTGGAACATCCCTTCAGGGTTTATTCCACAAACACTTTTTTTGGTTTTGACGGACCTTTGAACAAAGTAGAACCAGCAGACTGATTTTTATTAAAAAATATGAGTACATGTTTTATACAATGGAACTTTCCAGGGTTACTAAAAGACAGACAGAAATGTTGGTTTTATTCAGATGGGGCTTGTGTTCTCTCTCTCTCTCTCTCTTTCTCTCCTTCTGTCTCTCTCTCCGTTCCCTGATAGGTGTGTGTGTGTGGGTGTGTGTGTGTGTGTGTGTCAGCAGCTCGCTCGAGCAGGATAATTCAGTTCTCAGTCCACGGATAAGGACTTCTATCCAGCTTTAGTCTGTCACAACATTTGTTCCACATTTAAATGAGACTTCTGTAGGAAGATGATTGCGTATTGACTCGCACGGTGACAAAAAAACTGGAAGAATGGGGAAGACGAAAGAGGGACTACTTTGTGAGAGACATGGGGCAAAAAGAAGTAAAGAAAGAAAGAAGGGAGAGAAAACACAAGGGAGGAAGAGGAGGAGGAAGAGGCTGGGGGTAGACAGGAGAGAAGACACTAAGGAGCAGTGCTACTTTCCTTGCCAGAAACATTCACTACAATCAACTGTTGTTGTTTCAGCATCACTCTGGTCCCCATGACAACTGTCCTGGATACTGATGCGTACGTCTCACACAACTACACACATCTATAATAAATCACACACATACAACTGCTCAAATTATACTAATGCAAAAGTATTTTATGACCAACTGCATCATCTTAGAAAGCTTATTTTCTGTGATCAGTGATGCATTGTGCCATGGTGGCAGTTCTGTTTGTGGTTCCTTGTTTACAGATTGCATCACACTCTAAACACTGAACATTTTCATGAAAATGTTTTATTACTGATTTTCTCACATCCAAACATGTGTGTATGTTGTGCATTTATGCGACACTTTAAAAGAGCACAACTGTGATACCGCGACTGCTTGTGTAACAAATAAAAATTTGTTAAGCGTTTGGTAAAAGGAACATGTTAAGTTTCACGTTATGTAGCTACATTTAAAAAAAAAAACTTTACTTCAAAAGGATTTAAGTTTTAAAGCTGGCAAGCTGGATAAAAATAAGTGCTGCAGACGTACCATGGATTTTTATTATTTTTATTTTCATTTTTTTGTAAAAAATATGAATTTTTGAAGTTCAAGACATCAGAAAACGTCAGAAGGGGTTGACATGTATGTTGCACTGCCACAAAAAGTCTGACTTGCAATATTTTGGCATGTTATTATTATAACCTATTGTTATTTATCCTTTGGGATCGTCAATAAAGTATTTTTGATTTGAATTTGAAATGAATTTTACCAACATATCTGGTTAGAGATGAGCTTACTGAAACATTTACATACATTTATTCAAACAATTTAAACTCTTGGGATCAATATTGTTGAAATAATTGTTGATTGTTACTGTTTTACTACATACTGTGTTGCTTTCTTTGTTTTATTGTAAACTACTTTGTGTTAATCTCAGTGGTATAGGAGGTGCTCTGTAAATAAAGTCTGATTTAAACTTGTGGTTGTTCAATTTATCATCCCATTTTTTTAACCAATGTGAGCCAAAATCTCTCATTGCTCGGTGATAAACAGGTGGATGTATTGAGGATATGATGTGGTGCAATAAAAACTCCAGATAAATGTGTCTTTTTATTCTGAGAACATGAAGTGGAAGCTTTCTTTTTTTATCGTTGAACTTATTCTCACTAAATGAATTAAAAAGGCATTCACTGTTCATTGTAAAGCTAAAAGGAAAATGTGCTTTGAGTAAGAAAGCTTTTTTTTCACCCACTGAGCCTGAGTGTGTATTTGTGTTAATCTGAACATATTTGTCTTTATTGTTCTGAATGTATGAATTTGATCCTGATGCATCTTTGTACAGCTTGTTGTATCCTAAGTGTGATCTTCCTCGTCTCTGCGTCTCAGTTTCACCTCCTTCCTCCCTAACTGTAGGTGACAGTTGTTCTTTTTAAAGTAGAGTGTATCAGAAAGCAGGCGGAGCAGCTGTTAATTATGGATGGCCTGTTTATCCTCCCAGGAGCACCCAGGGAGGGAAAACATCCTTTCTAACTTCAGCAGCTAACGGACTGAACTCCACTAATATGACAGTCCACTTAGTGATTCTGCTCACTAACACCTTAAAGCAAAAACTCTGCTCAACTTACAAACACCAAATGCTCGACGTTCATCCTTTTTGCAGTCGCCTTGTCTGGAAACTAACCAAACTAATTAAAACCCGACAACTACAGAGCAAACAGTGAAGAGTAAATATTGTCACGACCATCATCTTGATGGATTTAATGATTTCCTGTAGCGTGTACGTTCTGAGAGCTGTAAAAAATAGATTTCCTCTGTTGGCCTTTTTTTCAAACACTTTCTTCATTCTAGATAATTTCCAAAATAAAAAACCTAAATACAAAATTTGCAATTTTAAAGGAAGAATAAAGCTTTACTAGAGCTAAGTAATGAGTTTAAAACACTTAAATATCTATTTTAAAATGTAGTGACTGAACTTTCAGGTTCCAGTTTTATAATTAAAAATGGAAAGTTTTCTATTTAAAGGCAAGATAATTAGTAAATTTTTAAACAATTAAGGATATAGTTAAGTTCTGACCAACTTTCATCTAGAACGCTCTCCCACTGTACCATTTAAAAAAAACATCTAAAAACATTTTAATTCAGACAAGCTTTTAGTAACGTTTTTGTTTCAGCTTTTTAATTCCACATAAATATGATTTAAAGGCAGATTTATGATGAGAGGCAGAAAGGTTAAACTTGCTATTTTAAACCCTAAAATAACAACAAGGATCTTTTTTTGCTATATGTGAAGATAAAGCAGTGTTTTGACATTCTCAGCGGAAAAAGAGGTCACTCTCCTACTGTGTGGAGTAATCTGTGTTTCTGTGCTCTGGGTTGTGCATTTTGATCCATGTGATTCCCCCCCGCTGCGCTGTCCTAAGCGGGCGAACTTCCAGATATTGTTTCGCTGAATAAACCATGTTCTTCGGTGAACAAGCCTCCCATAAAGAGAGGAATAAAACCAGAGTGAACACCGCTCTGGCTTTTCTGGGACAGCGCGCCCTCTGAGCTGCTGAAGGGCTCCAAGTTAGATTTATTATTCATTCAATACCCTTATTCAATATAGATTTGTACTTTGGGCCTCACACACAAACACCTATGCACATTCAAAAATAGATGAATGACATGTTTAATCGACTGTGATAAGAACTTCACAGTATATAAAACTAAAGCGTCAATAGAAGACTAAATGGCTGCAAATGAATAACATCAAGGGTGGGTGATGTATGATGCCAGACTCAGGAGGAAAACAGAACACAATGTATTGTTGTAGAAAGCACAACACTGGTGTAGCTTAGGTGCTCTTTCACACCCTGCCTTAGTTTCCACAACCTGTTGCAAATCTGGAAAACCTGTTTCAGTGCAGAAGTGCTTAAAGAAGGTTTAGAACTTGCCAAATACAAATACACACTTTATTAATCACAAGCAAGTTAACTTCAGAGTACCTGCTTACGCCCTGAGCCCCATCCTCGAACCACAGGACGCAACTAAGCATTATAATGTCCTGTTAGCATGATGCTAATGGCATAATGGGGTTGTAGCATAACCATCAGACCAGTTTCTCTACAAATCCCAAGCTGGTGTGCATGAAACCTGGCTTTGTTTGTGCTCAAAACCACTGTAGACCTATCATGATTTGCATTTAACAGGAGACACCCTGCATTAATAATATGAGCCCAGAAACTGCTAAATAACATCAACACAGCTGATATTTTGTATTGCAGCAGATTCTTTTGTCCAGTGTGAAGGAAGCCTTAGACATTTTTTTAGATCTAGATTTTTTGGTTTGTGTTTACAGTCTGTGTCCTGAACTGAGTCATTACCTTGATGATGTCATCACTGCAGATCTGACCAGCAGCTTAATCACTTAATATCTAAAGGTTTCTAAATGTTCATTTAAGAAACCTGTGCTATTCCTACTGCTAACAATAATAAACACTGCTATAAGCATTGATCAATTTTTGTTCTAAATAATAAAAAATAAAGAACTATATTTTTAGGTCAAAAACAAACAAATCAGCTTCATAAATCGGCCATTTACTGCCCTGGTTTCTAAAAACTGGCAACAGCTAAAAGCCTGACTTCTAAAATAACAGAAAATAGTCTTTATTTCCTTTTCACATATTTTTGTTTGACATTTAATTATTTTTATTTATGTTTTCTTATTTGTCTCATTATTCTCTGCTGTAATAATTTACATTTCAAACTAATCAAGCATAAAGTAAAAGTCTATAAAAATGGCAAAATTGTTTATTTTACTTAAAAAAAGAGAGTAAAAACCTCGACATGATTATCTGTAGGCTACTAATTGTCTTCTTTGTGATTTGTGACAAAATGAAGCAAAAAATAAAATCTTCCACTTTTCCTAAAAAATAGAAAAAAAATAAATAAATCACACAGCATTCCTTGGAGCAAAAACCAAAGAGCTAATATTAGTGCAGTGAGTGTAGAGAAAGCAGTTGTTGGGAGTCTGTGCTGTTTCTGTACAGTAGCTGTCAGTGGCTGCTGGATCTGTACCATTTCCTCCTGTGACTCAGCTGAGATCCAGTCACATCAGTCTGAACGTCAGCCTGTGTAAACAAATGCTTTACCAACATGTGGTGCGAGACGAAGAATTCTTGCCTGGGATTTGGATGAATGTGTTTCTCTGAGCTGCGTATCTTCATCCACAAAGCCCCAAACCAATCAGTCAGTCCTCTGATGACTGCGGCTCATTTAGCTCTTTCCCGATTGGTTCTGAAGGCAAGAAATACTCTGGAATTTCCCCAGTGGGGGGCTGGGATTTGGAGTTCTGAAGTTCTTTATCAGTTTCTCCTAATTTCCCCAAACTCTTTAATGTTTGTCTATATTTTTATTCGGGTGTGCGTGTCAGTTCCTATAAATGTGCGTGTGTGTGTTTGTGCAGAAGACTGAGTGCAATCAACAGTGTTTGAATAAAAACAAAAAGGGAAAAAGTTTTTAATTAGCTCCGTTTGAACATATTGTTGCAACATGTGGTTGGAAAAAAACAAACAGATGTTTACATGAAAGACATATTTTTAACAGCTTATTAAGTGATCTTTGCATGTTCTGCATGTCAGAAAGAGGTTTGACAGGAGAAGCTTCAGCTAATTTCTGATTGTCGCTCTGAGAACAAACACACATCAGTTGACAGCTACAGCTATACTATAACTACCAATAGTTTCAGGTTGCCCAACAGAATTTTGTTAATTGTGTGTGCTGAAAATAAGAACTTGGTTTTACAAATTGCCCAGCCCCATACCTCCACACACACACCGTGACAGGAGTCAACACACACACACACATTTTTCTATAGGTTTGTTTGTCATAGTACCAAGGGAGTAAAACCAGTACAGAGAGGACACTGGGAAGGACTGCAAACACCCTATATCTACACACAGACACACACACACGTATACGCATATAGGTGCTTCCTCTCTTCCACACACACGCGCACCCCCACACACACACCCTACACAAGGGAGCGGGATAAAAATACTGTGCTGACAAGTCAATTAATCAGATGTGAAGGTGCTGAGCAGAACAATCCTTTACAAGGCTGGAGTTCAAAAACGTGTGTGGGTGTGTGTGTGTGTGTGTGGGTGTGTGTGTATGTGTGTGTTAGAGAGGGAGAGAAAAAGAGGAAACAGATACTGAAGTTTCTGTGCTTAATAACTTGTGTCATAGTCTGTTGATCAGAACATTTCAGAGAAATAAACTGAAACACCTCAATTGTTTTTGTGTCAAATAAGAGCTGCAGTATTTTTGTTTGTCCCCAGGCACCCCGCCCCCTCCCCTTTTTTACTTTTTGTTCACTCTGCATTTTTCCAATAGTGGTTAGCTTGCTTAACTGTGTAATAATAAGGCATTTGACTTGGTGAAATTCCAAGATTAAGGGAAAAGGGAAAGCAGGGTTTCAAGGTCTGTATCTGAAGGACAGTCTGTGTTATGGTAGTTCCAAAAATTCCACATGATGGGTTGGTTTTTCTGTTAGAATTGTGTGACAGTAAGTATATGTATGTTCAGTGTGAACTGAAAGGTTTATGTTCATTTAATTATAGCGGATTTACAGAACATCACTGACATAATTACTATAGAATGTTGAGTGGAAAAAGAACTAAGATGCAGAAAAAATTAATAAATTTGCTGGCATTCAAAAAAAGTTGATGGATTCCAGTAAATAAAAGCAAAACTAAATGTTTTTTTATTAAACACATAAAAACACAACACACATATATTGGATAAAGGTAGAAAGGTCAGGGCAAGGTGAAAAACAAGAAGGACAGGAAAAAAAAACATGAGAGGAGCAATCGATTGAATGAGTGGAAATGTGAGAACCACTGAGCCTTTATTTCCAGAACAAGAGCTTCCATGTTGCACAGACGCCCAACTGGTCAGTAGTAGGGTGGGCTTGTTATGTTTAAAATGAGACCACCATCAGACTCCAGTGTGAACTCTTCACAGCACAGATGTGACACTCATGTGCAGAAAGTGATGTGGTGTCACATTCAGCTAGTTGTTTAAAGAAGTAAACATGGATGCTAAATCTTAGTATGTCAATTCTGAAATTGTTGTGCAATCAGAGAAGGTTCAATAATTATGTGACAGGCTTGTTTATTTCACCATTTACATTTCAACCTCTGACCAGCTGCTCCGAGGAAGGATTTATTCATCTAACAGGATGTAATTACTTAGTAATAACATGAAATTAGTTGACTGAAATTTTAGTAATCTATTAGTAGGTAACTGAGGAACTAATAAACCACAATTTGATTGTAACTACCCACTAAAATTAGTTTTAATTATAGAAATTTATTGTGTAATTACTGTTTAATTACAGAGTCCATTTCTGTAATAACTAAGTAATTACCTAAGAAATTACTGTCACTTACATGTAATTATTTATTGATTACATAGTAATTAGGGGACTGTAAAAGAAAGGTTTACCCCCTTGTTTTCTCATGGTTGCAAACTGGTTTGTCCCAGCTTGATCTTTTTGTAAAAGGATCTTATTTTCATTGTCTCTTGTTAACTGCTGTCAGTGTATGAGATACTGAGGATTCA
Source organism: Cynodonichthys magdalenae (assembly GCA_031762555.1). NCBI lineage: Eukaryota > Metazoa > Chordata > Actinopteri > Cyprinodontiformes > Rivulidae > Cynodonichthys > Cynodonichthys magdalenae. Next base: position 13,124,075 of record JARVJO010000305.1, read on the forward strand.
TCTTGAAAACTACATTTCTGTTCTTTGATACAGTTAGAATAAAAAAACATGTTTCAAACTCAAGTCCTGTTTTTTAATGAAAGGTAAACAGAGGAAATCCTTTTTCTAAACAGGGGAAATCCTTTTTCATAACCACAGTCACTGTGATTGGGTGAATGTGGTATTTGACTGACTTGTGGAGTCAAAGCAATTAAACTAAATGTACTTCATAAGCCATCCATTATCAGCGTGGACTGTCAGCACCACACAAGGATGCTGACTTTTGTTTGAAATCAACAGGGTGACTGACTGACTGACATCTCTAGAGCAGTGCTGAAAGCAGTCAATCAATGGTGGCCACTGCAGTAATAACAGGGATGTGTGTGCTCCCCCAGGAAGAGCTGTCAGGTCAATGGATCACTGTCACTTTGACACACAATCACACACAAACACACAAACACACACACACACACAAACTGAAACAACACATCCATTTGCTCATAAAATATGTCGCCACTTTGCCTGTGCACGCACGGTAAAACTCTCAAGCACATAAACAATTGAGTGTTGACAGACACTCGTGCTGCTTCACTCCTCTTATTTATTACACACCTCTCAGGGGATGAACACACACACAAAACATTTAAGGCACTTCTTAACATCAGCTGAAGTGAATTATACCTGACAGTTCATTTAAATAAAAGCAGTTCAAGGATGAGCAATTCTCAAAGCAAAAAAAAAAAAAGAAAGCAGTATTGCATGCACCACAAGCTACCTATCCGTGCAGAAAATGAACTGAATTTTGTTGATTCATGGAAGGTTTTTAATCCTGTCCACTCCAAGAGGTTTTTTTCTGGCCTTTGTCTTAGGCTAAAGGAAGACATTCCATCCGCATTATTGTGTTGTGAAATGGTCTGGGCTTTGTAGGAAACCACAGTCCTTTTGATTAGGTTCCTGTAGGACAGGAAGGTAACTGGACCAGGAGACCTGTATGAAAGATCTTTAAAAAGTATGTCAAGATTCAAAACACATTTGAGCTGCTGTGGTCTAAAAGGACTGTTTATTTCTACCAGTATGATATTCTAGAAACATGTTTTATAGTGTTGAGTTAATTAATATATAAAACGTATTACTTGATCAAACTGCTTTTATTAAAAATCAAAAATGCTCCCACTAATTATACTACAGCTAAAACAGTGATTTATGGCTATATTCATATTTATTACTGTAATTTTAACAATCAATATTGTTTTAGAGCTAATAACTCAACAACAATGGCTCTCATGGACTTAAATGAGCAAATAACAACTGCTGTTTTTTTAAAACAGTACTGTGTTAGTGCTTCTGTTGATTTAAAGAAAGCATTTGATACCATTGATTACAGTATTTTTTTTTGAAAAATTGAACAAATATGGCATAAGAGGTCCAGTACTACAGTGGGTATTAAGTTATTTGACAAACAGGAAATAGTTTGTACAAATATATGATGCAAGATCTGAACTCTGTAATTTCATATGTAGAGTTCCACAGGGTTCTGTACTTGGACCTAAGTTATTTTTTTATATGTGAAAGACTTGGTAAATGTGTCAGGGTTGTTTAAAAGTGTTTTATTTGCAGATGATACTACATGTTTTTGCTTGGGTAAAGATATAGAACAGATGTTGAAAATGGAAACAGAATTTGCAAAAGTACAAACTTAGTTTAAACTTAGTAAATTATCATTAAATTTGGATAAAACTAATTATATGATATTCAGTAATAGAAAACTGTCGATGTTCCATGTAGAGTTGATGGTGTTGAGATCTGTAGAGTCAGAGAGGTGAAGTTTTTTAGTGTCATCATTGATGAAAAGCTGACATCAAACCTCACATAAATTGTTTAAGAACAAAAATAGCCAAATCCATTGCAATACTGTATAAAGTAAGAAAGTTATTCAATGATAAAGCTCTGTTTATATTATATAAAACAATAATTGTTCCACACTTGATTTATTGTATTGAAGTCTGGGAGAATGCATGTAAAAGAATTACAAATACTATTTTTATTTTACACAAAAGAGACGTAAGAATTATTACAAGAAAGCATTGCAGTCACCCATCGAATACATTATTTCTAAATTTCTCTTACTTTTCAAATGAAGGGTTTGTATGAACATGTAACGTCAGATTCAATAAACCCTTCTATCCGCAGGAAAAGTGTATAAATGAGCAGTAAACATGATGAATCCCACCTGTTCGTATTCAGGTGTTCGTGCACGAGGAGAGGAGGTTAGCATAATTACCACCCAAAAACACCATATATGGCTACACTTCCTGACCCACATATCAGGAAGTGTTCGTTCATGAAAATGACAGCGAAAAGTAAAATGAAGAACTTTACGAGTGCGGAGACTGAAGTCCTGCTGTCAGAGATCCAGAAAAAAAAATCTGTCATTTTTAGCAGCGTCAGCTGTGGAACTAAAGCCGAGGGATGAAATGACGATTGGTGTTAATGTCATGTCTCCCGTGGCTCGTTTACAGTCACAGAAATAAAAATCTAAATCATATTCATTCCTCTCTGCTCCAGTTTTCCTTTGGTCAAATATTTTTAATTCAAGTGTAAACAACTGTGTTAAATAATTTTCATTTAT
>JARVJO010000305.1:13131322-13142275 GCA_031762555.1 Cynodonichthys magdalenae
AAGGTCCCCGGGCCGGGATTTGAACCGGCGACCTTCTTGCTGAGAGGCAACAGCTCTACCAACTGAGCCACCGTGCTGCCCTGGTTCAATCTAAATAGTTCATTTTTCATAATGTTATTAATAATAAGAGATGGCAATGAACACCTTAAATGTGTGTTGGGAAATGATTTTTTTACTGTGTTTCTGATCGTGACTTAACTCCAACTCCTTCCACAGCAAAGGCATGTGGTGAGAGAACTGCCCATTTTGTGTGTTGAGTTTAAAAAAATACTTTTTGGACAAAGACAACTCCATTCATTACCTGTAGCTGCAACATGTAACGCTAAGAATGGCTTCATGTCTAACTGCAAGAGAATGTCATTCTTATATTATATAAACAAAATGAAAATAATTAAATCTTATCCATGCTAACAATCAACAGTCTCTGCATAGAAATGACTCCAATAATTATCTCATTGCCACACATAAACTATTCCATGGCTACATATTATTATCTTATGGCCTTGAAAAATGCATTGCCACATAATAATTTTTTGTTCAATGTCACTGAACAGGCTTCGTAATATAGTCATCGTTTGTTGCCCTGACATGTTGCTCACCCCTAGAAAAAAAAATGAAATGAGGATACCTGGTGTGAATCAGCAATTGAACTGGTAGGGGTAGGACATAAGATGGGATTAACCTTCAGAGACAATATTTTCCCATTCCTCCACTTTAATGTTTTCACTCAGCTCCCAAATTGCCAGGATTAGGCAAGGAAAGTTCAGTTCAAATGGTTGGAAAAAATTCTATATAAGAGCTACAAAATCACACATGGTTACACTTTCTTCAGGGTTTGGGGTATCCATAAGGTCACTAATATTTTGTGTAAAACAGAACAATGAGGATATGTTATTTCAGAATTTATACTTTGATTTTGATGTTGCAATGTTTTGATTCATGGTTTCCTTTTATGTTTTGTTGCAAATATGTAACCCAGCTTCTGTAGCTGAGTTTCACTGAGCACATTTTCAGTTGATTTGATTTTTCTGATCTCGTGGTCACTAATGAGAAGACCAAACTGCCTTTCAACAAAGATTTATGTTTACATGAAATCTTTTAAAGAAATTAGTGGGGTTTTCAATAATAGCTGGCTCTGAGTTTATCTCAGGAATTGTTTTCCCCTTATTTGTACATGTTAAATTTTAATGACTAAATAGTTGCAACACTCTGTGCTTTACATCACGCTGAACTATAAAAACTATTTAATTCCTTATATTGTTTCCAACGCTTTAAGCATGTATTATGTTGAACACAAGAAAGCAATTATTGGGTTTCTGCACATATTTTGCTTAACAATGACTTCTACTACACTTTCAACAGAAGGTAGTGCAACCGAAGTCATAATTACACAAAGTGCTCCTGCACATCACTAAACATGTTACAGGTGATTGGAAACACACATCAACCTTTACTTGATGTTTCCTACTTTCCCCTCTCATTTTCCTTTAACGTGAACAATTTGGCATGCATGATAAGTTTGTACATTAGACCTTCATTACTGTCCCTCATGAACCCATGTATGTGATCTGAAAATGTTCCCGCACTGCAGCTGCAGACTGAAGCCTAACACTTGAGGCTACATTTTCTTTGATGCTCTGAAGGGAATTTATTGTATGATCTTTGGCCTTCACATTCAGTCCACTGCTTTCGCTTGCCTTTCATTTAACTAAAAAAGACACAAGGGATCAATGAAAATGTCAATGTGCTCATTATATCTTGCTTAGTCAGTACAAATGGTGTCATTAGTAAAATAAAATCAACTTATAATTTTTTTTTATTATAGAAACATAAGAACAAAACTTTTAATTATCAATTTTGGTTCAGACTTAAAAACACCAGCATTATAAGTATTTTACATACAAGAAAATTATTTGTATAGAAAGGTAAAAAGACGTTTTAAAATACTTTCCAACGTGTACATGTTTTTAATACTCAAATTTCTAATGGATTTGTGTAAACAAGAAAAATGCTGCTCAACTTTTCTGAAATATTGACACATGCACAAACCACCATCACATAGTGCCATATAAACACACATAAATATACATTTAAATACTTTATTACAAATAACAATATTGTGAAGAAACATAAAATTGTTGCCCATGTATTTATATTTTGATTTTTGTGTTTCAGCTTTATTTTATTTATAAAATATATTGCATACAATATGTATTGTCATGTCATTCTGAATTGTTTTAACTCATGTTGTAAGTGTCCAGTAGGGCATCTTTAATGTGTTATTTCTTGTTCTTCAAGCTTTAACTTCACATACTACTGTAGTTTCAGCACAACTAGATTGCAGAACTATTTGTTTTGTTACTTTTGGAATGTGAACATGAAAGTGACAATAAAATAGGAAGTATAACAAAATGTTAAGGGGTTGAAGAACCACAGAACAGGATTTTAACTAAAACTAGGAATAATTGCTGCTCAGATAAGAACCACTCTTTGTCTGTCAAATAGGAACTGGTTTTGGACTGGTTTCTACTGGAAGTGTATAAAATATGCTTCACTGGGGCTGTGTCCTCAAACTCAACTTGTATTGCTGTATGCATGTTGACTCATTTTATTGCAATAAAACTACTCAGAGACCATTGTAGTGAAGAACTTTTTGATCACGTATTCCTGCACTTTGTTTAAAGAGACATGGAAATTTTTTTTCCACCACAGTACAATGACATAACTTGTGCCCTGCATTTGACCTATCACATGTTAGACACAAGTGGAGCAGTGGGAAACAGTTAGAGTAAGGTTTTCCTTCAAGGTCACTAAGATATGTTGGGGAATTTAACCTGCGACTTTCCGGTCCCAAGTTGGCTGCGTCACCACTACCACAGTGCCACAGTCGCCCCTTCTGCAGAACAAGGAGCAGAGCGGATGGTGTTACTGGTCACTAAGTGCAGTGTTTTGCAGCTGAATGTGGTCCAGACTCCTTCATGCTAATGCAACTACAGCCTGCTCCTAAGGGAGAGGTCTGTATCCCATTTAACTCAGCATTAATCAATACTCTTATTTAACGGCTATAAAACAAACCAAAGTGACAGTTGAGCACAGACAATGTCCACTAAATTTAAAAACTTGAGCTACACCTTGAGTTTAAATGCGTAACCTTGTTTCCTCTGTCTCCAGGTTTGTGTTTGCACGCTGACTAAAGTGTGTTTGTCAGCTAGAGTTGTTATTTTTCTCGGCAGCGTACGCCTCAATGGGCTGTCTATCTTTCGTGATGGAGCTGGGCAGTACAAATTGACAGCTTTACACACGCACAATATTAATATATATTTTGTATATACAAACCTGTGAGTGTGCGGTTGCAAAATCGCACGCGTGCAGAAATGCAGTCACACGCTGGCTGATGGACTGAGTGACAGTTTATTTTCACGACTTAAATGAACAGACTTGAAGCTCTGAGGCAAAGGAGAGCAGAGTAAGCAGGAGAATATGAGCCACTCTGAGCACTTGAGAGTGGATAGATTCCAAATTAGTATATATACAGTACAAACACACACACACAAGCAGTGGTCTTTGTCAATGTCATGCAAGCGCCTGTGCATGTTGGATTGAATGACGATTACTGACAGAGTTAGTTGTTAGGGAGCTGTGAATAGCAGCAGAACAAAGAGTTGGTATAAAAGTGTAGAAATAGCAGTTACACACCCACACACACACACACACACACACACACACACCTCTCTCTGGCTTCAGTGCTGCAGCAGATCTGCAGCAGCTGTTTAAGAAGATTCACTTTGAAAGCTTTGCAACAATGCAGTACATAATTGGATCCGTTGTAATGAAAAAAAGAGCCGTTGGATGTCAGACCCCTCTTGAATCAAACTGAGAAAAAGGAAAAAAAAATTGCAAATGTTTCAGAAATTTTTGCTCGGCGTGGATCAACAGCGCAGCAGAAAGCACCCACTTTGATCGCGGCTGTAAGTGTTGAAGGAGACAGTTTGAACGGGACGAGGCAGAAATGTGTTTAATTAGGACGAATAAGGTCTGCAACATTTTCTATTTCATGAGCATGAATAACATGACATAATGCAAAAAAGAAAGGGAAAAGAAAGAAAGGGTGAAAAAAATGGGAAAGTACAGCAAAAGCCAAGAGAAGAGCTGACTTTGGAGATTTTCCTCTCCAGTAGTCTAACGCTACACAGCCGAGCAGGAATGGAGATGGGGGTGGGGGGGCAGTAGAGGAGGAAGGAAGGAGAGGTCAGAGAATGGAGGGATTCTGTACCCTTCACCTCTGGCTCATGTCTTTCTCACCTTGGTTTTGAAGGTTTATCCTTCTACCTTTCTCCTCTGTCTCCTCCCACTCGTCCGCTCTTTTTTTTTAACCCCATCCCTTTTTTCTTGTCCTCGGGCTACACATCCCATACATCTCCCCTAAGTTTCTCCTTTTTTCCCTGACTCCTTCCCTCGTGACTATCCCCCCACCCCCTTCTCTTATACCATTGATGACCGGACGTCCTATACTCTCCTCCCACTTGTTCACTTTTTTTTTGTCTTTCCATCATTCTCCTCTAGATTTTCCTCCTAGCGTGTGACTGATTTACATCCTGCATCACCTCCCCTTCAGACCCCTCTCTTCAACAACCCCCTTATTTCTACAGCAGTTCTCCTCTAATGCTCCTCCTCTCTATTCCTGCCTCTGTCCTCTACCCTCCTTCCTCACTCGTCCCCCTCCCTCACTTGGCTTTGCTCCCATCCTGTCCCAGGGCTCGTTAAACAATGTCCACGCTCACCTGGCATCATCTGCAGAGAACCGCCTATAGCATCAACGATATATGAGTGTGCGAAATATTGCACATAGAATTCCAACTTTCACTATACAATCATTGATTAGAAAAAAGATATTATAGGTATAAAGTCTAGTACAAAAGAAACACACGTAGAAAGTACACTGAATTAAAGTGTTATTGTTTATTTGGTTATGTTGTTGCTTTTATTTTGCAGAATAATTGGTTCTCACACGAGAGAGGCCCAGTTGGCCCAAAAAGAAGCATTCAGCTCCTTCCCACCTGACACCCCCAAACTCATACCGAGCACGTACATCACGCCTAATTTGATTCCATTTTCTCTCTCTAAACACAAATTGTCTGACTCTTACAGTAATTTTCCTGCCATTCTATCCCCACTGTTCTCTCTCCCATTTATCTGTTCTCCTCATCTCTGTCTCTGTCTTTTTTTTTTGTCTCCTCATCATTCCCTTACCGTTCCCGTCTCTGGATCCCTTTGAAGTCGGCTCATACCTGCTGTCACATACCACCTGTTCGGCTCTCAACTCAACTGGACCAGATTGAGCTAAACTATTCCACTCTGGACAGGGTTGGACCCGTCTGAATGAGACTAAACTGGTAAGGCAACATCAGGGAAGTAAGGACAGTAAAAAGGGAAATGCCCAGCCTGCTTCACGTCTAAATCTGTGATACTGTATATTGAGAAAAATGCATAAAATACATTTGTTTAGTTGTTTTTAACGTGTGATATTGTCAGATGCCAGCATTTGTAAGCCCTTACAATTATTTGGCAAGCATTTGTTACTTTCACATTTTGTTGTTTGTACACAAAAGAAGCCCCTAAGTGTCGTATCTCACTCAGCTGCGACTGTTAAAGACTAGTTGAAGATGCAAGATTACGAGAACATGTTGCCTCTAAAATCCAATGCATAATAAGTTTGCAAATTTGTAGTGACTTTGTGTTCATATTTCCAATAAAATTAGCTCTAGTGTTCTATGATTATGGAAACTCAATTGAAATGGATGGGTTCCAAATGCCCTCAACAACTTGACTTTCCTATTTTGTTGCCAACAATCACAACCTATGCAGGTACTGGTAAAGGAAGCAGCAGGAGCACAATTTTGACAAATATAGAATTTTTTTAAACTTTACATAAAAAGAAATTCTCTCCAAAAATATACACAATTTGGAGTGAATGAGAAACTTGTGAATGACTGGTGAAAGCAGAGATTACTCCTAGTGCACTGAAGAAATTGAAGAAAACTAATCGTGTGATGTGGAATGCGATGGGTGAACTTATTGGTAGCGTGTTGGAATGCATTGAACCTGGCCTTGCCTGGTTGTGTTTGCAATGAGCAGAGAGCCACCTCGCTGTAGGGGTGGGGATCAAAATATCTCAAATGTGCAAATATTATTTGGTTGTATTTGCAACACAACAATAATGTACTACATCAAACTCAAAGGAAAAGTATCGAACACTATCAGACCATCCAGCAGTATGACACTAAATCAAAAAGGCAGGACGACACAGAGGACAGTAAGCTAATAATGTTAGCTTGTTGTTGGCACCATAATTAATTTTTTGGTATCTTGCTGCGAATGTTGTTTAGTTGAACTCTTGTGAAAAAAAAAGATATCCATGCCAAAAAAGGCCATTTGAAATATCTGTGGGTGTTTCTGACCCATGTTTAGTTGTTAAAATAAAAAGCATGTAATATTGAGGTGGTCACAGAGCAGAGTTGGAGAGTAAGTGTGAAGACAAACATAAGACGGTTTCTTTTCTTGTTTTTTATTTAAATATGAATGAAATATTGAATTAAAGTTTTATAACAACCACCTAGTTCGAATCTTGCTCTTTAAAAAAGCTTTCTTTTGGTACTGATTTAGCTAGTCCGTCCGTCCGTCCTTTTTCTTCCGCTTATCCGGGGTCGGGTCGCGGGGGCAGCAGCCTAAGCAGAGAGACCCAGACTTCCCTCTCCCCAGCCACTTGGGCCAGCTCGTCTGGGGCCGCTTGTATCCGCGATCTCGTTCTTTCAGTCACGACCCAAAGCTTGTGACCATAGATGAGGGTAGGAAAGTAGACCGACCTGTAAATTGAGAGCTTCGCCTTCTGGCTCAGCTCTCTCTTCACCACGACGCAGCACTGATCCGCCTATCGATCTCTCGCTCCATTCTTCCCTCATTCGTGAACATTTAGCTAGTCATAAACAATATTTACATTTCTTTGGAATCTTCTTTAAATCAACCCATGGCTTGTGTTGCATTTCCATGTGTTAGCCTCAAAGATGCAGTTAAATGAGTCGGGACTTTGTTTTTCACTGCCTGTTCTTATCTTTCAAAATGTATTCAGAGGATTTCAGAGGAGCTACCTCTTCAGGCAAAAGCCCACCTGGGTTTGAACATTTCCTTGATTACTTTTACTCTGACTTGGCTCTCACCTTTATCACAGTAATTTCACTTCAATTCAAAGAAACCCTTCACAGTTTTAATCTGTCCTGTTCAACATTGTTCCTGTTTTGCTCTCTGTGTGTTTTTTGTCTTTTCCTTTGCTCTCTTCTTTGATCTGGAGCAATCGCCGAGTTGAAAGGTTACCACATCCTTTGGACAGGACTACACTGAGATCTTGAGCAGGAACATTAACATTGCTGGAACCAAAGGAGAAAGGCCAAAAAAAAATGTGTGTGAGTGCGTGTGTGTGTGTTCTCCCAGGTGACGGCGTATGGACGAGAGAGATACTCGTTTGATCCCTGGAACAAAGAGAGAAGGGAGGGTAAAGGAGAGAGCAGCGGAGACAGACGGCTCGAGGGCAACGGACAGAGAGACAGCAAAGAGGAAGAGAAGCGCGAGAGACCGAAAGCTTAAGGCTGGAGGACAGAGACGAGAAGGAGAGTGGAAGACAGGGGGTTAGGAGGGATCAAGCCTCACGAGAACAGAGCTTTGTTTGAAGGGGGTTTGAAGATCACGAGCAGCTTTGTCACACAGTGAGATGGGAAGCAGGAATGGACCCAAAAACTTCCCAGTCTGTTCACAGCAACAGAGAGTTATTCACATCATTCTAGCTCACTTCAGAAGTTCACAAAATATAATAGACACAGATTTTTACTGCAATATAGCTTCAAGTGATGGATTTGAACTGTATGTTTTCTGAGGCAAAACAGTCGTGAAACAAAATATCTGCATTAAATGTTTGCACAGTACTTCTGCAATGTTTAACATTCATTTTTTACTCTCTCTGTTTTTCCATAGTTGGATGACACAGGTAAACAAGTACAAATACTTTCCCAGACTTGTGAAGAAATATGTTCTGGGTCTATCCCAGATCTCTTTATAATTGGACATGCCCAGAAAACTACCAAAAGCAGGCATCCAGGAGGAACCCTAATGGGATGCCCAAACCCCCTCAACCGACTCCTTTGAATGCAGAAGTGCAGGAGGTCTGCTAAAATTTAAAGCTGTCTGAATATATTTGTTGCTTTTAGTTTTGGATCACAAAAAACTGAATGAATGATTCCCAATACAGAAACTTTTGCTTGAAAATTGAATTGCTGAAATACAGTATGTGAGTTTTATCATTGGTACATATTCTATTCAGATATTTTCTTTCATATTTTTGAAGGTGATGGTGTTTTTATTTTTTTATTTTTTATTATTTAACTATAAACCAATTATGTCTGGTTTAAAGTAAAAACACAAAAATTATGTCACTACAGAAAAAAAAAGATTAGTCAATGCTAAACAATTTTATTTGCACTTTTTTTGCTGTATAAATGCTAGCAAAAACAGTTTATTATATGTAAGAATAGCTTGTTTAAACAATATACACATTAAATTATTATTTTTTCACTCTTGTTTAAAAGTTGTAAAAGTCTTAGAGGTGAAAATCTCAAGACAAATGAAAATGAAAACTGTTTATGAAGACATTTTCAGTAATACGGGACAATGTTATTTTCTCAACAGCAAATCTAACAATCCTAATGTTTATTGTAACGGTATCACAGCATTATTGTTTTCTGCAGACGTGCAGTTTAATCAATTATGTTGTGTGCGCAGCGCGTTGATTTCAGTCCCAGAAAACAGCTTACACCAACATCCTGGAATTTTACTGATGTCGGTAAAAAAAAAAAAAAAAAAAAGAAAGAAAAAACTGCAAAGGAAATCATTTCACATCCAGAGCGATCATCAAGGCTCTGCGATCAGCAGATACTGAAGCGACGTGTTTCAACATTTGGAGGCAGACAGAGAGAAAAAGGTGAAATGTGAAAATAAAGCAGAATGTTTCACCTTTTAACCGTAGTTAGATTCATCATTTATTAATTTTATAATGCAACATATAAGATATGACCTAATATAAAAGTAAATGCTCACATTTCCAGATAAAAATACGCAGCTATTATACAAAAATAGAATCTAGTTTCCATATAATACATGCCTTGTCCTTAGGTAGATAATATATTACAACATGAGTGGTTCACCTTCATGCACATATGCACACCATCATCACTGAAAGCTCTCCTTCAGGCCTCCTTCTCTTTGCCTCCTTCATAAACATATTCTACTGAAGTGTAGAGCTGCACCAAAGTGAAACGGTTTTCCACATAATAAACAGTTTCTTGGTAAGTTAAAAGAAGAGATAATGCTTATTGATCTAAAATGTTTGAACTTCACTTGACATTGCAGAGGTGGACCTGTAATACAGTATTTATCCTCAAACCAACTGAAATGAGCTAATTGATCGCCTGAGTGATTCAAATTTTTCCACAGGAGCTTTTTTTGAGGTCTTTGGGGGCAAATGACAAAAACACTTTAGGTTTGTGCCAATAAAGTAATGGCATCCTCACTACAAATAAATAACAGAAAACACATTGGAAAAAGTCTTGCGCAGTGCTGCTCTCATCTTCATGTTCGTTTCCTGAGGTGCTACTATATAATGTAAACAGATTAACTGAAACAGGTCTTAAAATACCAAGAAAACATTCTATATTTATTTCATGTGTACCCGAACCATGATGGAAACTGAACCAAGGATTTAAATGCAAAGCGAAACACAACTTTCACATCTTCCTCGTGCACAGATTTGTTTTCTCCTGCTCTCACAATTTTATTAGTATTTTCCTAAAATGCCCATAAGACTGAACTAGAAAGTTTACATCTGCTGAATTGGGATTCCACAGAAGAGTTGTGAAGAATTATCTCACTTATTGAAGATAATATTTTTGATTGAAATTGGTTTGAGAAAAAACAGCTTAATTTTGACTGGACTGACGAGCTCATGGCTAGTCAGAGTTGGAATGAAATCAACGTGGATTACTGTTGTCTTGAAACAAATAAGCTTCAGAAAAATCATATTGCGTCAAACAGACTGTCATGGTTGCTGGTGATTTGAAACCCAAGTGCAGACGAAGCTCAAGGAGACTCTGAAGTAAATTCCAAAATAAATAGTTTATGTGGCAGCTCAAAACTACTTACAAAACCTTTACTAGCACTGGGAGGAACAAGTTGGCAGGGCTGGCCCGTGATATAGGCAGTATAGGCAAACGATAAGAACACCATCCATCTAGGGGGCGCCACAATCAGGGTACAAAAATAATACATTTTAATAATTAATTATAGTATAGTTGATTTAGTCTGTAGAATATTCACTGGTTACACAGGTTTTGTTACTACATGAGGTGTTATATGGTGCACAGGATGTTTCATGATAAAAATATCATATGATGCAGGCAAGAGGAACTATTGGTGCTTAAACAGATGACAAAGGATAATGCAAATTTTATTCACGTTGTCAGATAAAGTTCAGGTTAAAGTCTGGTTTTCAGTGTTTTGACTTCATAAAATATGGATTTTATGTTTTATTAATCCCAAAAATTTAGTAAAATGCTCTTCAGATGGAAAGTGCACCATTTTGAGAAGATCTTTTACTTTTCTTGAGTGGAATACTCCTAAAGCCCCCCCCCCCCCAAGAACTGATGCACTCCACAGATGCTCGTTGAACAGGTGTTCCTCATTGTTGTCTTCAGATGTTGACAGAAAAATTTGATGAGACAAAGGGATATAGCTAAGAAGGTAGCAATTATGTCAGGTTATGATTCTGACTGGCAAATATATAGGAAATGTAGGAATTATGTGACAAAAATAAATAATAAAAAGAAGAAATTATATTATAGAGATTTGATAAAC
>JARVJO010000305.1:13142846-13159177 GCA_031762555.1 Cynodonichthys magdalenae
TTTGTGTTGTTTTATGTATGGACCCCAGGAAGAGTAGTTGCAAGAACTGCAACTAATGGGGATCCAAATAAAAGAAAAGAAAGATGTTGGCAGGTATGAGGTAGACTTCTGGTTTTCTGTTTCAAATGAATTATATTGCTAACTATTTTAATTGGATGACCTGGTTTCTAAAGATAAAAACAACATTAAAAATCATTTAAGTGTATAGGCAAATGTTTGTAAATTGGCAGATGAGATTTAGAAAATTGCACATGGGATGCAACCTGAAATACTGCCTATAGGCATATTCCAGAAAAGCAACAACTGAGTTTGATTTGTATTCAAATTAAAAGTACACTATCTGTAATGAAACACACTAAAACTGGTCCTTCAGGAATGAAAAAAAATTGTAAACATTTGTTTGATCTGAATAATGATTTTAATAATTAGATTAAAAAAATAATTTTAGAAAGGAATTAGAAAGGCAGCATTTTAGTACTATTCATGCTGAAATCTTTCTGGTACTTTAAAGGCAGGGCAGATAAAGAAACAGTTTTTGTAATTCATCGGGTGGTCTCTGCCTCTGTTTTCATTCCCTCCATCGTTGAACTAAACTGTGTTGATTCTAAGCTGCTAGGTTTTCTCTCTCCCTCTGTCTTTCTGTCAGACGAAAGCAGTGGAGAGTGCTGAATAAGAGCTGGTAGCATGGTGAGTCAGCCAGCAGCTTTACATTTACCACATGCCAACGCTAGCAGGACTGAAAAGGAACACAGTGGGGGTGCTTTCTCTCCCTCCATCTTGGTCTCAAGTCTTCTCACTTCTCACTTCCTCTTTGGCTGAATTCTCTCTTCGCTTTCCCCCCTCTCTATCGCATCTTGCTTCCCATCCTCTCCTCCCCCTCGCTGCTCATTAGTCTCTCATGCTCTCCTCTATTTTTGCCCTCTCCCCCTCCAACTCTCATCCACTCCTCCATCATCCTGCTCCCTCTTTTTCTTCCTCTCTGTAGCCTCCCAGTGGTCTTGCTGAGGGGCATATGCTGTTGCAGGGAGAAGGGGATGTCAGCTTGGATTTCAGCACTGTCACAACAGGGGGAACACACACATCCAGGCCACATAGACACACACGTGCGAGTACTTTATATGATACACAGGCGGCAAATGGTAAAAAATATACAGCTTTTCTGCCTCATACATTCAGTCAGTCAGACATAAATATGAGCATAAATCATATGTTCAGCTGGACAATACACATCAACATGAAAAAATTGTTAAAGGCCTAGCATTTCTTTAATGAATGTATGTTGCCTGCCACTTTGTATTCCTGAGGTTTCATGTAAGATCATCATAAGTTGAGGTCCTGAAGGAAACTTTGTAATTGATCAACTGAATGTTTGATGCAGTTTTGTATTTTATACTTTCTGATCATTGCAGCAGTAAGTTTAAAACAGACAGAGTTGGTGTGCGTTATCACTGTTCTTTCTGTCTGTATAAACAAAAATGAGTCCTGTTCTACGTCTGACGTAAAAGTTACAATCTTCAGGAGTGTAACCAGGATGAGACTGACAAGGTTATAATGTTGAAGAAATTAAGTGTTTTGGGAAGTTGTTAGAGTTATGCAGAGTCTCTGTTAGTCAGCCTGCTGGTCTGCTTTGTTTGGGTTCTTATCTCAAGGTCTTATGCTGAGGCCTGGCTGTGCTGAAACTGATAGGAATCAGAGAGGAGGATAAACTTTTTAGAAGAAATCCAGTGGATTCCTGCATTTATTCGGACATACCATTTTGAATGTCGCATTTTTATTCTACAGTCCTATATGTAATGCAAGTTCTTGCACAATCTGTTATCCTTCAGATTGTGTGTCAGGATTACAGGCTTTTATGAAGTGTCAACATTTTAAGTCAGCTATCCCACACTCCAACCCCGCCACATGAAGCTTACAGAAGTTACAAAATTGACATAGGGGCAACAAAAGTTACAGACAAACTGGGATCAGAAATTGTGACCAGAAATTGTGATAACACACAACAGCAGCTACTACAGCTGTGACATCATCTCCCACCTCCTCCATCCAAGCTGGTGCAATTTAGTCTTTATTTATCTTCCTCTGGCTTCATAAAATAATTGCAGCCACCACTTCCGAATTTTACAGAATTTATGGGGAGTGGGGGGGGGGGCAACTTACAGAGATGTCTGTTGAATCACGATGAATCGAAAAATTGACATGTGTCTTGAGGTGTCGTCAAGCTAAAGGTGGAAAATGCCTGGTTGAGAATGACTCTCAGCTACTACCACTTCAAATTTTATCTCAATATCTATAAAAACGTCTGATTTATACTCTTTTTTTGTGTGAAATAAATTTGTAATCGACAAAGTTACAAATCCACAAAGGACAATTGTCCTTTATTGGCTTGATTCAGTTGAAATTTTAAGCCCCACCCCTCCGTGCAAACAAGTGAGGCATTTTGCTGACTAAAAAAAGAAAAAACACTTCAGATCAGTTTTTTCAGGTGTTGATGGATGTTCCCTTAAGTAGTTCTTACTTTGCTGTTGTACATTCAAATAGGAACTAGTTCAGTTGTTTGAGGTTTAAAAAAATCTTGCGTTCCACCATGATCGACAGTCTGACAGCCTATTAGTGAGCCTGGAGGGCGGGACGTTTGTATCAATGACACAGCTTTGAATCTCTGAAGCGCAGACTTTGGCTTTAAAAATACAAATTGGCAGCACTCAAAAATCATTTAGGTTTCAAATGTTTAAACTTGATGTTATTGTTATCACTTTGTCCAGCTTTATGCTAGTGGGGAAAACTGATCCACTTTTTGAAGAAGTATTCTATGTTGGAGATAATTTTTTATTGGCTACTCTTTGTGACTTTAAAGTAAAGGTCAATGGGGATGGGCAACACTAATGGGATTCAGCTTTAAATAGAAATTAAACAAAGGGACATAGTGTCATACTCAAAGGATAAAGTGCTCTTTTACAAAGATCATCCTGCAAACGCACCAGCTAACATTTAAATAACAGCTTCCTGACAACCCATCTCATCTTTTCGCGTTCATCTTTTTACTGCTCGCCCTTTCCTTTGTTTTCCCCTCCAACTCCCTCAATTTGTGCACCCTCCTCCGCCCCAAAATGTTCTCTTTGTCTCACTCCATCTCTCAACTCCTAATTCTGTATCCATGACCTTACCTCAGTACAACATGGTCACACTGGCCTGACCAGAATCCCATTACTGACACCTTTCATGTGTAACAATAGTGTGCTACGTGGGATTGTGTGTGTTTGTGCTTGTATACGTACATGCGTGACATTGCCCTTTTCACAGTAACAACAAAATTACGGGTGGTGCATAGCATACAGACCTACAGAAACACACACACGTGCACACACATAATGCAATGCTGCACTCTACTACTGGCAAAATAGTACAATACCCACTCAAAGACAACCACACATACACACACACACCATTTTCAAGAATTATTTCACCCTTATTATTACTGTTCTCTCTCTACGGTTATTAATCCCCCACATCAGGGGTTTTTGAACATTTCCGTCTGGGAACCAAGCTCATTAAAACTGCACTCATGTGGGCACCGACCAGAAAAAAAGCCTTCTGAAACAATCTGTGACTCGACGCTTTGTTTAAAGCAGCAGAAAAGTTTAGAGGGAACTTTTGTTTTGCTTGTTTCACCTTAAATCACACGAGGTTTCAAACCAGCAGACATTAAAACTTTTAAGCAGCATTATTCGGTAAAGTGAGACAAATTTATTTGAAGATAGCAGGGATGAAGTCAAACCTGGGGAAGTTCCTCTCAACAAAGGTAGTATGAGATTTTATTTTTAATTTATGACAACTTTAATAATATAACATCAAGAGTTTATAATAAATCACAAAAAGTGTTTTCAATCAGTGGGGCTATGTATTTTGGACTACCCCACATTATCCTCATGGGGACTCTGCATTGACTCATTCATTTGCTGGTCAGTTTTACAGCCTAACCCTGACCCCTTACTCTAAACCTAACCACCCCGGTACAAACCTGACCCTAACCTAAACTCAATTCACACTTTAGTCATAAACCTAACCCATGACCCTCCAATGGTATTTTCCCCCGATGGGGACCAGGCTTTTGTCCCCATAAGAAACAGTGAGTCCTCATGAGGCTATGTGCACCATGAAAATGGTAAAAAAATCATCCCCACCAGGTAGCAAAAACAAGTACACACACACACATTACTAAAGTTTACAACATTAGTGATTACACCTCAGTGCAACATCCCTTAAATGTCAGATTAGATATTGTTGCATCCCATTTCATCATTTCTCTGTTGACAAAAATAGATTTACTTATACAAGCAACCAAAACAGATCCTTTGGAGAGACTGTACTGAAGAGGCAGACCTGAAAGACAAAACTAAATGACTCTGCAAACATGCATATGACAAAATTTGGAAAAATTGTTATCATTAAAGCAAAACTGATGCCATCTTTCTTTTATTCTAAGGCTACATTCACACTGCAGGCAAATGCAACCCAAATCTGATTTTTTTCTTTTGCATCTTTGTGACCCATATCAGACTTTTTCACGACAGTCTGAGCATGACAAATGTGATTTTTTTTAATCCGACCGAGACCTTTTCAGTATGTGGGACTAAATCTGATACATATCTGATGTTTTTCAAAGCGACCTCAGTTTAAACATTCAGGTCGCGTTTTATCAGACTTTCACAGTGTCATCCATGTCCTGGATGACTGTGATTCCACAGAAATATATGATAGTAACCTAAAAAAATTATGTCTTCTGGATGGGTTCCTCTTCATTGAAACATTTTGTTGAAGAGGAACTCTGGTCCAAAGGACCTACTTAACCTTTTTAAGTTTTTTTCTACTAGGATTAATAAGATGCATCAGGACATAACGTCTGTCTTGGAGCATCTCTATACTAAAGTTATTGGGTTAATACTTTACTTTCAGCACTTCACTCCCTTTCCATGAATACACACTGCACCAGAGCAGCCGGTCAGAGGATGGTACAAATGTAAACAAGTGAATAAAAAATTTGCCAGATAATTATTTATCTGGCTCTGACTGCCTAACAACTTAAGAATCACCATGCTAACATGTAGCATCCACGTTTACTTCTGCAAAAAGCGAGCTAAATGTGACGTCATGTCATTTTCTGTGCATGCAGGTCACATCTGGGAGAGTTTACACCGGAGTCTGATGGAGGTCCTCGCAAAAAAATAATTGATTTTTGCAAAAAATTGGAATTGAGCAATAAATCCTGCAGTGTTAACATGTTAAAGATCCTTGACCTGAACATCAGAAGGGCTGCAGGTTTGAATCAGGGACTGGTTTCTTTAAGTGTCTTCATTATGAACCTGTGATTTAGATCGTCACATGAACAACTAGTACATGTTTCACTTCTCATCAAAAATGTTTTGTCAGGTGTGTTAGTACAGACATTTAAACTCAAGAGGTGCTGAAGATGATGTGCGTGTCGCTGTCGCCCCGTGTCTTAACAAAAACGATTCACAATATCAACATTTCCACGCATTCTAACAAAACCACTGAAACGAAAAGTCCAGTAAAAAAAATTTCCAAATCCTGTAACACCTCCAGCCCATAGAGTCAACATGGTGGTTGTCAAATTCAACAAGGTTTGCTGATTTTTCTGCAAATTATTCCCAATGATTAATGATCTTATTATTACAGCCACCCCTCCCCGCTCCTGAAATCCACCCAAGAGAGATACCAGCATATGAGGGAGGTGGAATGAGAGGAAAGAAAATGACTGTAAGTGAACATAGAGGCAAACAGAAGGTGGAAGAGCAAAGAGAGAGAGAGAGAAGGAGAGAGAGCAGAGAAAGCAGGAAGTTGTTTCAAAGTTAGCAAAGCAAAAAAAATTACAAGGCATGCAAAACAACCAAACAACAAAGCAAAGCTTGAGGCAGCCAGGTGACTCTGAGTTCAGAGTTCCTATTTCAGAGGCGCATCAAATGCACCACGACCAAGGGGATTGTAGAAACTGAAGCAACATGAGGAGGTGAGGAGGTTACAGCTAAAGCTTGGAGTCTGTTTCTTAGCCCATTTCTTTTAGTAATACCTAATGACAAATGCTGAGTAAAGAGTGGTTTTATAATAATTCATTTACCTTTTTCTAGAAAGTATACTAGCAATACATGTACGACAGTAACACATCATTAGCCACATATTACTCAAGGTGAAATTGTTGTCTTTAGAGCAATAGATCAAATATTTAAAAGTGAAGTTCAGTGGAAAGGTTCTGAATGCCAGAAAGTATTCAACTAACTGCTGCTGCTATTAGTTTTAGTTGCTGGCTGTGTTCAAAACGGGAGGCCGTGTCCTCCGAAGGACCCGGTCTACCGGGTCTAGTCCTTGGTAGACCGTGGATTTGGACAGACTAGCCTTCAGCTTTATTCTCACCCTTACCCGGCGTATGTCTGGTCGCCTAGCAACCGTGACAATGCTAAACAGATGCAAAATTAGATTGAAATGAGAAAAATATCAATGTATTAGCGTTATTAAAGTCACAAAACAGTAAAATTAACTTAAAGACAATATTTGAAGAACTAATGGATCCGCCGCATGTTTATTTCACTATACCAGATTGTTTATTTTCTGACAAAAATAATATTTAAAACCATGTCTATACAAATTATAAAAGTATTAACAACACAACCGCGTGAAAATTTAAATTTTTAAACCACCAGATTTTAATTTAAAACGTATTCCTTTCTCTCGCTTCATCTGCCATTACTAGCAAAAGAAAACCTCCGGTCGGCCCGATTTCTTCCATTCAGTTCAGTTTATTTATTTATTTGTGTACTTAGAGTATTTATTGAAATAGCTTTGAAAGATGTCTGTAATAAGTTCTGACTTATTGGTTATCAGTAGTTTAGTTTGCTGTGATCTTTGGGTTCGGCGCAGAATATCTGCAGACATCCTAAAACATGTTTTACCGGCAGCTGAAGTAATTGGTACATTTGTGGTAAAATAACATCTGCTCCTCGTGTTTGCATGATATGATATGGCATTTTCATGGTTTGCTGAGCACAAACTTCCTGGTAATTGGTTTACTCTCCTCTGAGCAAGTGCAATGACCCTTGTTGTTGGTGACTGTATGCAAATTCATGTGAAGAGAGAGGAGCCTTCTTTAAAAAAAAGGCTTGGCTACATATATATTTGGTGTCTGAAAGCAATGGCTTCACAAATAAATATAAAATTGCCTTGGATAGACCTAACTGCCATAAAATATTGTGCAGTTTACTTTATCCTGTAAATGTACACTGCTGCAAACAAAACTGGTAATTGTTCATTACACGATCGCAACATAAAATCAGTGCTTTACAGCTTGTTTTTTTAAACCATCTGCCTAATTAAAGTTGTTTAATTTAATTTCTTTTCTGTGACTAATGGGGAGTAATTACACATTACAGAAAATGAAAACAAAACACTTTTTGCTAAAGCTTGTATACATTAAGCTGCAAACATTGTGTGAACGTGGAGTCATTAAGTTTTTACCAACTTACTGATGTATGGAGGAGATGCTCTGAGAACAAGCATCAGCTGAGCAGACAGGACAAGAGTGTGAAGAACTTGTCCCACAAAATCAACAAAAAGAACAACAATTTTTCTGTCACTGCTGGACTCAGAAACAGCATCAATCTCTTAACCACGACGGTTCATTTTGTTAAAATGTGATTTTTTTTTTGTCACTTTCAGTTTTACCAATGTTTTTCACACTGAAACTGTTGCTTAGAAACACATCACCATTGAGAAACATAACTGTTCCAAAAATAAAATGTTTCGTTTGCTTGGAGGAATTTTTCAGATCTTTTTAAGAATTATTCTGCACAAACATGAACACAGCTTTTTAAATCCTGTCTGTTTAAATAAACTTTAGTTCTGACCACAATGATGAACTAACTACGGAAGAGGATTAGGGCAGAAAAATATTTTTTTCTGAGTTCTGACTTTAATCTCAGAATTCTGAGAAAAACTCAGAAAAAAAACATTTTTTTTGGCTCTGTGGCCCTAATCCTCTTCCATAGACAATAACCAGTTTGAATAGGACCAAGAACAAAGTAAATGGCTTCATATTACTTTTTCTATCTAATAAAGCTCATAGTCGGATATGATAATATTTTAAAAAGCTTTTCAGTCCAGTCAGTGAAACTTTTTCTAACACTGATTGTTTAAAAAGCTATCTACAACAGGTAAGATATTGATTGTTTGGTATTTGATCATGTACTGTGCTGATTTTAAGAAGGTATTGAACCATGTCTCTCATGTCCAGTGTTTCTTCTTTTGTTCTACAGGCTGAATAACCTCCTGTTTGATTCAGAAGCAACGTGTCCAGTTATGGCGCTGAACTGACGTCACAGTTTGACAAAGTGTCAAACCTAACTTTGAGAGCAGTTTCAGAAAGAGAAGTTTGAACTGAAGACTTGTCAGGAGTGGAAAGGTGTGATGCAAGAAGCAGGATGAGTCTGTAATCAGTTTTTTTTTCCTGCAAAAACTTCCATCTCTCACTATGACCCTAATAACCAGATGATACACACACACACACAAATGCATACACAAATCCCAATCTGTGCACGCACACAATCACACATACACAGTGTGATGAAAGTGTTACCTCAGCATTTTCCAGCTAAATGTACTCATTAGCCTAGTTGCACATGGCTGCCTGGGAAAACAACAAAGTCAGCTGCAGAAAGCAGAGCATTCATCTAAGAGGCTGTCAGAGAGGGAGACAAAGAGCAGAGGTCTCAACAGCACAACCAGAAAACTCACAGCAGCATTATTTTCTCCCAGACTAATTCACTTTAGATGGCATTACATCCACTTTCACCATGTTTCTTTGAGCATCTTCTTCATGTTTTCCTCATAAACAAACCCAAATAAGAGTTGTCATAACAAATGTTAACCCCTACTTTCAATTAGCACAGCTAGGGCTAGTAACAAGGTTTAGTCTTTTTATACAATTGCACAGTGATTCTATTAACTTTGAAATACACCTCTTCAGGACCTGAACCAACTGGGCACATTCATTTTTTTTCTTTTAAATAAAGCTTTAAAGGTTTAAGAAACTGATTTGTTTTATGCTCCACCTTCTGGTTCCTCATACAAGTTAAAAAAGACATTCTAATGACACTTTATTGTTCACAACTAAAGCAGCAAAGAGCAGCTAGTGATTAATGTAGCATGAGGAGATCAATAATATCATCACCTATGTTTTATATTTTAAGTTTTTTTTGTGAAACACAGTGAAAAGCAGATATTTTTCCAGTTTATCACAGAAGTAAACAATCCTTGCACCATTTTGTAAACCTTTTTTATCAGTCTTGCTGCCTAATATGCAGATAATAAAAAAGCTAAACAAGCTGTGATGTTTGCAACTTTTATTTTTTTCTTTTACAAGAACAAATTAATTTACTAAAACAGCTGCAAGAGTTTTAAGTAACATTTAAAAAAACTAAATTTCTACAGCTTTGAAACCCCAGCAACAAAAATGTTCAAGTACGTTCTGTAATATATCGCCTGCCTCTCAGAGTTTTAATATATTTTTGATCTATGTTGAAGTTTAGCTACTGTTTTAATTAAATCTTGAAAATAATACATCTAATTCCATACAATATTACAAGATGTGTTGTGAATAACTCTCAGCTACACCATGCTATATTTTGTCTTAATATATGTAAAATAGTCTGAGTTTTAGCCAGTCTTGTGTTGGCTAATATGGATTAATTATAGCGGCCATCTTGAATTGGATGAACTCTAAATAATCAGCTGTAGAGGTACATTCAATTATATCTTTCTCAAAGTTTCTATAAAATCCATCCATTTCTTCATGAGATATTTTGCTGACCTCAACAGCTTATGCTAAATATCAAAGATGTTGCTCAATAAATAGAACTTGAAGTATTTGGTGTGACTTCATTTCAGCTACAACCATGAAAAAGCTAAGCTAAAGCTTTAGCTAAGTTAATGTAAAATTGTCTGACTTTGAGCCCATTTTGTGTTTGCTAAGATCAGTTGTCTGATCACCTTGAATTGTCTTGGTTTCAAAAGTGATTTGTGTATATATATACATTGAGAAATCACTTTCTGAATGTTTTATCAAAATCTGTGCAGTAGTTCATGAGATGTTTTGCTGACAGACGTAAATACTTTAAGTGACAAACAAAAACTTAACATGTCCAAAGTAACATCCTTAAGATTTATTGAGCAATATTTATGTATGCTGTGGAATAGTTCATTCTAATAAAGATGATCTAAATTAATTTTTTTTTTACTTTTTGATAAAATATCTCCCAACTTTCAAGGTGCAGAAATAATTTTTAAAACTTTGGATTGGATTGCCACTCAAGCCTCATGTGAACCTTTAACTTTGTGTTCAGATTCATAAAACTCAAGCTTTCAAACAAACAGAAGACTAAATGCTGCCAAATTTACACACACAAAACACACAGGGCAAAGAGATTAGAAGCAAATACACTGGCTGCTGCAAACTTTACTAATGTTTCTAAGTGAATCTTCTCCTTTTCTAAAAGTGACAGCATAGAAACACAGACCCTTGTACAGCAAATTAGGTCCTTGGAGAGTATTTGATCTTTGATGTGTAAACTGCAGACTGGGGTGAGTAGGGCAACACGAGTGTTTCTTATCACACAAGCCAAGAAACGAGGCGGTGGAGTTGAGGGAGGTTCACTCTGTCTCTAGGTGCAGTTTGAAGTTGTTGAAATGTGTAATCCTAACACTGAATAGATAGAAACACTAGATAGCGTTTGTCTTTTAGAAGCTTTAAACATATACTCTGAAAAGTGCTGCTATGCAGAGGAAAAAACAACAAATTTAACAAAAAAAAAAAGACAAAAACTATGGCTTCCTCAACCTCAATATTCACAAACCGTGTTGTATTCCTTGAAAATGTTAAAGGCAGCGTGCTGCAGCTGCATCGACTGAGCTGCACCACACCATTTAAAGTTTAGTCTCGGCCTAATAGGTGGTAATAATGTGCTGGTTTCCTCTACTGCTCATTTGAGACTAAAGAAAAACATTTGTTATAGCCATAAATAAGAATTATATAAGTTTAGATTTTGTACTAACCCATTTTGTCTTTAATTTTTGTTATTAACAGTAAGTGATGTAAAAGAGAGCTTAAGCTAACACAGACTTTATTTTGAAAGTGTTACTTCCTGTAAAACCTATAGGTCAGGGGTGTCAAATTCATTTTCACCAAGGGCCACTGATTATCGTGGTTGTAATTAACTTCAATGCTTTGTGTTGAACTAAAACACGAAACATCACTTTCCTCGTCTTGTTACAGCTGAGCACCGCTAACAAACAACAACTGAGATCTATGTGGTATTTCCTGCATAGAAACATTATAAACACTAAAATGTACTACTAGTACGACTGTGAAGAAAATACGGAAACACTATAATATACTATAAAAAGTGAATTTTACTTACTGTCAAGTTGTGATAAGTAGCTGCCATTTTGAATTCTGAACTCTCCCTTTCCAACACAGAGTTTCCACTGGTGTGGGCATTCCAGTCTAAATTTATGACTTGTAAGTGGGAAATTACTACTTCCTGATACAACTGGGCTGCAGCCAAAGTAGCCAGCAAATGCAATGAAATGGAGATCTTACATGGCGAATTCTGCAAACTACTTTCAAACCCTGTGCAGCTCCACCTTGTGATGGGATACTGTCATTTTGCAGGTTAAATATTCAACATGAATTATGAGAGATGTAGTTTATAATCAAAGCTGGCTTTAAAGCAGCTAATTTTACAACATTAATATGCATTTGAAGCTTTTGTAGGCCAGTTAAAATACAGTGGCAAGCTACATTTGGCCCAAGGGCCTTGTATTGTACATGAGATCTAAGTAAATAAAAACAGGACTGATCCAAAGGAATCAGTTTTGTCTTTTGTATTGTGCTTGTTGACTTTTTCAGATAAAAGATTTTTGTGGAATTCAAGGTTTTAACGCATCTTGAAGAGGGTTTCAAGAATGACACAGATACTTGATTTGTTGCTGTAACAACATACCACAACTAAACTAAATGTGTTTCACCTAAAGGATCCTGGCAGGTCCTTGCAACAGGTAGAGATAACAAGTTTACATCAGACAGACCCTGCAGTCAAATAAAGAATTTAAACTGCTTGACGTTGATATTAATAATATCAATATCTGGGTCGATCCAATCATCATAACCCTAACCTCTATGTAGAACTTGCAATCGCTTTGACAAGCATTGGAAATTAATCCAGAGGTCAAAAAGGTCATATTTGAAAAATTTTGACAATATGTAATTTTTGCAAACATTTTAATCAAAACACTATATTTGCTAATTTCTCCACATCCCACTTTTAGACTTAATCCTCGTTTCGATGTGATGGTCACATATAATATAATATATATTAATATATATTATACAAATGTTATGAACTAACATAAACAAACAAGCTCACATCACACCTGTTTTAGCTTCCCTTCACTGGCTCCCAGTTCATTTTAGAATCAATTTTAAAATTCTGGTTTTAACTTTTAGAGCCTTACATGGACAAGCCCCCTCGTATATCTCAGATTTGATCCAGCTTCACACAACATCTCGCAGTTCAGGTCAGAGTGGTACGGTACCCTGCACACATTTTAAATTCCAAGCAGTTGCACCCCAGCTCTGAATGCACTGCCCCAATCTATACTCAGCCTTGATTCTATTGATGCTTTTAAAAAACATTGGAAAACTTTCTTTTACAAACAGGCTTTTAGCTAATTTTTATGGTGATTTTTGTGCTTTTCATATGAATGTAATGCTTTTGTGATGTTTTTATTTATTTTATTGTGAAGAGCTTTGTGATTTTATATCTATGAAAGGTGCTATATAAATAAACTTTACTTACTTACTTACTTATATGTTTTGAACACTATATTATACTGTATTCCCACTAACTAAAAGCAACTTTTCAACAAACTGTTGCCTAAAAAAAATTATCAAACCTCGCTTAAGCTCTCTTAAAAAGCATTTAAGTATATTAACATAAATTATATTTTAAAGTGAAATTTAATTTCACAAAAATGATTTAAACATTTATTAGATTATTATTATTACTATTTTAAGTTTTGCATTTTTTTTTTCTTATCTTCTCTCCAGCTTTGTGAGCCCCCCATGGCCCCCACTTTGAAAAACACTGTTATAAAATCCTGCAAATTAAAAAAATCCACTGTAAATGTTGTACTTTGTTACTTTTAAACTGCACAAACAATGTCTTGTAACAATTCCAGGTCTTAATAAGTTTGGATTTAAAGATGAATGTTTTTACTTCATGCAGGAGAATTACATTTACTGTGTTTAGATTATGATTTGAATGTTTATTATCACTGCTGAGACCCAGTGGTGATAATTGAGGAGTTTAATTTATTCATATTCATTACACCATAATGTGCTGTATATATAATCTCTGAGTGCCAAGCTGGAGACGCAAACAAGCTCACAGTAAAATGTTTTAATTGGCCCTGTTCTATTTCCATTTCAAGAAGAGGTCCCCTCCTCCATCCCCCCCTCTCCTCTTTGTCCCCCTCCACTCCTCTCAAGTTGTCCTGTCTGATATTTGACACTTTGCCTCCCAGTCCTCTTCCTGCAGCTGAGTGTGAGATGGTGGCGAGCGTATGGGAATGTGTGCGAGAGTGGCCTAAGCCAACACAGGAAGTTGAAGGAGGAAGAGATGGTGAGATGAAAGGAGAGACATGAAAGGAGAAGGGTTGAAGAGAGAAAAGTTTAGATTTTCTGAACACTACAACTGAAGCTCTGGCAGCTGAGACGAGATGTACTTCTTATCACAAGCCAGAAAAACTGTAATACTAATAAACTGTCAGTAATTATAAGTGCAACATAAATACACACAGAATAAAAATGTCTGATTCTGTGTATGAGAGCAGATGGATCAAAGATGGATAGAACTTATCAAATAAAAAAGAGTCTACTGTTTGGTTCAAACTTAACATTTTGTTACAGTATGTGTTGGAACCAGAAGTGGTCAGTGCATAATGGATCTGGCTGAGATATATGATAAATAGAACCAATAGAAAAAATTTATGAATTGTGCAGTATTACAAAACAACAGGCTTTATATTTTGATAAACTTATTTTAATTAGATGCATTTATCTTGTGCTCTTGTAGTTTTCTACATCTCAATTCACACTTTAGTCCTAAACCTAACCCCTATCCCAAAAATGGAGTTCCACCATATTAGGACCGGTCATTGGTCCCCATTAGGACTACTGGTCTTGACAAGGTAGGTGTGAAGCAGAAATGGTCCTAAATAGGTAACAAAAATAAGTACACATACAACACGTCTCTCTATCTTCACAGGAACTTTGCATTGACTTCCGTTCATTTTCCATTACAGCCAATTACCTAATTACCCTAAACCTAACCACTGCACACTAGTCCCAAACCTATCCCCCCACCCAACAATGGCTTTGAAACTTATAAGGCCCAAGCTTTAGACCTTGTAAGGAGCAGTGGGTCCCCATGTGGCAGTATGTTTTTGAAAAATGTATCTTACAAGGTAAAAAATACTCCAACACACACAGGTAGGCACTTACATCTCCAAAATCCTAATTAAAGTGTTTGTGATGACAGAGCTGTGGGTGTGATGTTCAGTGTTACACAGCAGTCTGTGTCACATTCCCAAAAGTGTGTGTGTTTGAAGAAAGGGAGAAACAGAAGAATCATAAGAGATCGTTGGGTAATATGGGACATCTGAATAAAAAGAACACATAAATTAGCAGGTAAATTATAATTTGTTGCAAGTAAGATGTTACTGTGGCGGGTGCAGCAGCTGTTATGTAGAATAGATGTTGTGAATAGGTGAAGCACAGAGCCAGGGATGAAGTTTGGTGTGTTCACATCTGCTCTTGATCATCAGCAGATTTTATTTGTCTGTTGAATGTCTCAGTTGGTGATGAGTTTTGTTAAGCCTTATCAAATTGTACTTTCTAAAATCGAAAAAGCAAAAACTACGATCTCATCTAATACTAAACAGAAACTTAAAACACCAAAAACTAAAACAAAGACTTTCTCAAACCACAAAACCAACTATGAACATAATTTTACCATTATCTTTCACTTTTGCCTAGAATTTTAGGTGCTGAGTTTTTGTCCTTGGTGTTAAAATGAGCTTTAAAATATTTTTTTTTAGTTATTTCACATAAAACAAGAAAAGAAAAAAAAACAAACAAACTGAGCACAGCATTAAAAAAGAAAATAAAGTAAAAAAAGTTCCAAATGAGCACATAACGCTTCAATCTTCAGTAACTTTGTTGGAGCTACAGTATATTAGCTCTAAAATCATTGACCAATAAAGTTTATATCCGTCTTAATATGGTTTTATCTTACAGCTTGCAGTTTGCTGACAGAGAAAACCATCATGCTGAGAAGAAACCATGCGTTCACTCTTCAAATTACTAGTGACCCTGATGCGCGCACACACACACACACACACACACACACACACACAATACAAAAACACAAGCATAATTACACAACCACACATCAACATCTAGCGATACAGTAAAGGAACAGATGTACAGAGAGCACATGCTGATGCACACATGGATATGCACAGATGGACACATGTGCCCCCACCTAAAAACACAACCCATCACTCTCTAACTGCTACTGTTAGCAGCACAACAAACAAGCTTTATTTCAAAAAACATATTACAAGAATGTCCTGAATAGTCTCAGTCAAAAAATTACATTTTTGTTCAGATATTTCTTACAAGTGAGGTATTTCTAAACTTTAAAAATCAAATTACTTACTAAAAAAGTTCACATTGTAATGTAATATAATTTAGAAAATATGTTGTTCATTGTTACATAGCACAAAGTAAAAACATGGATTGACGTACATTATTATCAGACACAGGGCCTGGAGCTGGAAGTTGAAGTCACAATGGATGCACGCTCCCTGGTGGCTGCCTGCAGTACAGGCCTCCATGTAAACAAAAATGTGACAAAAAGTATTTCAGATAATTTTTTCATAAAATCTTTATTAAAGAAGACCATTTCAGTTAGCTCCAGCCCGTCTCCCAGCCAGGGCTGGTGTGTTTGATGCTTTGGGTTTATCAGTAAACCAAAACAACCCCCTCACAGGGTCTGCTGTGCTGCAGGTTCTACAGTCTTGTGTATCTACCAAAACAAAAAAAAAAACTAAAGTCTCTAAAGTCTTATATGTACATAAACCCAAACTTCCTGGTCACACCCCTGGGGGGGGGGGGGGGGGGTGTCCTTTTACGTTCAGTGACG
>JARVJO010000305.1:13180181-13200926 GCA_031762555.1 Cynodonichthys magdalenae
GGATCCACATCCTCTTCCATATCATGACTTTTATAATCCGTATAGCTGAATGATTTCAGTTCCAGGTTATTGTCACTATCAGTTGTAGGTGTTGTGTTCATTAGTGAAGAAGAAAAAGTTCCTGAGACTTGTGACATGGTGCCATCGGTAAACAAAAATCTAAATTCTTACTTAAAAGTGGTTGATTACATGAAAACATTTTGATTGTTCTTTTTATTATTTTAAGCTCCAACTTAAATGTCTTTGGGGATATTAAATGTACTTTTTCTGCAAAACCTGAGAAAGTTGAAGTAAACTGTTTAAATATGCATCACGTTTATGTGAAGTCTATGAAGTTTCAGGTAGTCTTCATCTGTTTCGGGGAGGAGGAGGAGAGAATATGTGAGAGGATGAAGCCACTGAAGCTTTCAGTTAATCTGAATTTTGAACATAAATCACTGTGTTCATCAGAGGTTTAACTTTAGTCTCTCAATGACTGAAAATCTGTCTGTTTCTCAGGTCTTTGCTTTGGTAATGAGATATTTCAATCCCCTGAAAATGAGCAGGAGTCAGAAGGAGAGATAAAAAGAATGAAGGATAGTGGAGGAGGAGAAAGAGGAGAGGAGAAAGGCAGTGACAAGAAAGGATGAGTTAATTAAATTATAAAGGCAAAAATGACAACAAAATGAACAATAGTAAGATGGAGCATGAATCGGCTACAATTTCCTCTTTATCTTCTGCTTTGTGTTCCAGGTGCTGAGTAATGCTCGCCTCTTCTTAGAAAACCTAATAAAGTGAGTATTTTTACAGAGAATTTATGACCCGGTGTAAAAAGAGGTGCTCTGCTCTTATCGAGAATACTGAGAACATATTCTCATAAATTACACTAAATATATATTTTAGTACAAATGTTTCTACAAAACCTCAAATGGTTTTGTTGCTGTTTAAAATAAAAGGTGAAGTATAGATATATGCATATAGTTGAAAAACCATCTGCTCTTCAATATTTGTATATATTTTAGATTTTTTTTATTTTTAATAAAAATAAAAAATTTCCAGGTATGGCGTTCTTGTGGACCCCGTTCAGGTGGTTTCTCTGTTTCTGAACGATCCCTACAGCTGGCCAGCATCGTGCCTGTTAATCGGTAAGAAAAGCTTTGAAACGTTGTGATGTGATTTTGCCTCATGTAGTCGTGTAACTATAAATGTTTGTTTATGGTTGGTTGTTTTTGGAATAAAATAAAGCACATAAACTCTGTCTCTAGGAATTCAAAACACTCATTTTTAAGAAAAGCGGCTTTAATTCAGACAAATAACATTTAGGATGTATTCACACCTGACACATTTGGTCCTCTTTAAATGGACCAGAGTTTGTTTCCCCCGTTGGTCTGGACCTTTTATGCAGGTGTGAATACAATCGTGCGGACCAAACAACTGGACCACCTCAAAAAGGACTCTGGTGCGGCCTTGAATCGAACTATCTACAGGAAACATGCACCGTTTTGGATTTCCAAAGTCACCGTTGCTAATCATCATAGTCAAATTTAGGCCTTCAGTGTTGCTAACGCTACTACTACTCTGCAAACAATGAGCCATTGTGGGTCGGGGCATGCAGAGCATCTCATCTCCTTCGGGTTTGCATTTGCCTCGCCATCCCAAATTTAGAAGTATATCACTGCAAAACTGCCTTTGAAGCTGTAACATCACTACCCAACTCTAAAATCAAATGTAAAATCTTAAATACGTTAAACATTTGTTTGGCACATTCTGTAAAAATACACCTTTTTATTAAATCATTCAATGTTTTTGTTGAAAATAAATATTTAAAGGTAAAGAAACTTTTTATCTTCCTTAAACGGTGCAGCCTGTGAGCTGTGCCTCATGTAAAACTTCCCCTGTTTGAAGACACACTGTGCAGGCTGCTGGAGCTTCTCCCCCTGTTTATTTTTATGGTATGTTGCAGTGAAAGTCTGCAGTGATGCAGCTTGCAGCGTCTCTAGTGGGACAATCACCTGCCCTATATACTCAGCAGCACTGGTACCATCCTGCAGAGCAAGGTGGAGAGGAAAGTGGGAAGCAGTAGAGTCAGGGGAAACCATTTAATGGAAGATTAAATTAAGGGAGTGAAAGCGTAGAAAGGGGTTGGAGAGGAGAGGAAAAAGCAGTGTAGATGGAGAGAGATGAGGTAAAAGTCCTGTATCAAGACAGGGTAAAGAGAAAGAAGGGAAACTAGATGGAGTTAAGGTAAATGACTGCAGAGGCGGCGGTTAGGAGACAGGTGAGAATTGGGTCTGTTAACAGCAGCATGGATGGTAACGGAGCTCATTCCCTAAGGGACGCTAAGACCCACTGCAGCACAGCACGCTCACATTTTAACTCTTAAACACCCTGACAGGGTGAAAAGTGGGTGAAGTTTACAAACCCGATTTGTGTGCATCTAGCAGGTTTGAGTTTGTTGCAGTTTAAGCTTAAATGTTTTTTTTATCCATTACTGTTAGTATCTGTTCTTCAGATGTCTCAGTGTATAGTTACACTAAATACATTTACATTTCCACACAATCCCACTTCAAATTATATTTAATACATTTAAATGTTTGACAGTAATTAGGGGTCCAAGCCCACAGAGCAGAAAGTCACCTGGTTATAATTTGATATGGCTAAATGAAAGCCTACCTTTGATTAGCATTTTTTTTCATTGATAGCAGTTGTGTTGAAACTTTGGTGACAAAATATTTAGAAACATTTTCTCGCACTTGCCTTTGCATACTTTGTGAAGATTTGAGCTAAGTCAAAAGCTAACATAGCGGAGTAAATAAATGACAAATTCAGTGGCAATTATGTGTTTACTGATTCTCATGTATTCACTGTTTATTAACAAATTATTGAAAATTTCTGATAATAAATACAGATGAATCTTAAATGAACTCATGTTAAGTAAAGCTGCTTAAAGACAATACAGAGTGAGTCAGAAGTCACTGGACAGCCTTTTATTTTGATCAAGTATGGCTGCTTTCAAGATGGCAGCCATGTTCTGGACATAGCCTAAAAGATAGGCCCCCTCACCCATTACTTGATATGGTATTTATACATTTCATTTTCTCTTTTCTTTCTGAAATATAAGAGTGTCCTGTTGGGGAATTAGTTCTAAACATCTTCATAATACTTCATGTATCATGAGATCAAACAAATATATCTTCCTAAATCACTACAAATCTATCAGGAGAAGTGATGTTCAAGGTAGCGACTCTAATCACGAGATCATGAACTTTTGTAATCAAAATGTTTCGGGCAGTTTGCACATCTGTCCTCTGTAAATTAGATTGATTGACTCATTAATGTCTGATTAGGATCTTAAAATGGAACAATTGCTTTAATTTAGTGTCATTAGTGTTGCTCGGCAGTTTAGTTGGGATAATGAGGGGTCTTCCTGTTCATGATTACCTGAAGATAATTCAGTCATTATTCGCCTCGCAGTTTGAACTTGAAGACTGAAATGAAAAAGCAACATGTTACACCATCAAGTTTTATACAACTTAACCCTTTTGTCAGCTACAACTGAGCACTTTTAAATATTTTTGTCTAGATTTTGCTAAGAATTTTCTTGATAACTACTTTTTTGCCCTCCCCTTTATAATTTATAATAAATACCACTTTACAACACAACTTCTCAGGGTGAAAATGTTCAAGCAGGAAATGTGGAGAAAATACAGTTGGAAAAATGTACCAATAGTTTAAAAAGAACTAATGTCGGTCTGTCTGTGTTTGACAGTGTCCAACGTCTTCATTCTGGTGGCTCTTTATACTGAAAGACAACTGTCGAAGGTGAGTGGAGAAGCCCTAACTCCATATTTTAAACATTAATAGTGTAAATGCCTAAAAACCTTGAGATAATGTATGTTTTTATGGCACATATATCATTCCCCAATTGTTGTGCCATTAAAAAAATTTATACATCAAAACTTTTAGCTCCTTTAGGACATTCTGGCTATAACTTGGTATTTCAACAATTTATGCTTTTTGATATAATTTAGCCTTTTCAGACTTTTTTTTCCAGTTGAAAATTAATTGAGCTCCTTTCAACATCCATAAAACCCTTTCAAAATGTTCATAGTTTTCACCTTTTGTTCGTTTTTTTTTTTTTTTTTACTTTGTGCTAATTTCAGCTTCCTTCAGCATCTTCTTGTTCTTTTCTGCTTTTTTAGCTCTTTCTGCTCTTTTGAGTTATTCTGCTGATTTAAACCATTTTATACTTCTACATCTATGCTTCTTTTTAATAATTTAAGCTTTTTGTGCTTCTTTCAGCTGTGTTTTTGCAAGCTACTTTTTTAGCTGATTTTAGCTTTTTTCAGCTAAATTCACCCTTTTGCGACCATTTCAACTTTTTAAGGCTTAATTCAGCAAATATCCTCTTTCTGCTTTTTTGCGCTAGATTCAGCGTTTTCAGGTACTGTTTTAGCCACTTTTCTGCTAATTTCAGCTTTTTTGTTTTTTCTATAACAAATTACAACATTTTTGTAGATTTTTTTTTCCTGCAAAACCTTTCAGCATCAAGCATTCATGCTGCATTTTGAATTCTCTAGTTGTGTTTTATTTCTAATTATTTTTTTAACTAAAAGTGTGGAAGTCAGAGCTCACTTCAATCCTCACCAGGGATTATTTTTCTAAAACTGACTGAGCAGCAGAGCCTCCCCTGTTGCATCTGCCCATGTTAAATGACAACGAGTAAAAATGATTTTCGCCATCTGTATTCAGGGCTTATTCAGTCTGTTTGGCAAGAAAATATGGAACATTTTGAGCTCTGACAAACTTAACTGCAGTTTCTGCAAATGTGATCTGCTGACAATCAGACAAATGTTTGATATGTTCATCTTTAGTGCTCGTTGGTCAGACTGTTTGTCTGGTGAAGTGGTTGAAAATGGGAGAAACTGGCTATTTTTGATTTAATGTTAAAACAAATACTGTTTTTCTTTTCTTTTTTTTATCAGGGTTCATTTAGTGAACTTGTTGGATTTCTGGTCCATTGCACTAACCTGACTGTCATGCTAACATTCCCTGCTGCAGTGGTGCTCCTGGTTCCTTCCATGACTCCAGGTAAAATGTTTTTCATTGTTATTAAACCGTAACATAACAGAGAAATCACCAACGAAGAAACACAGCTAAACATTTAACTACTCATTTTATTTGAGATCAAAAAATAAAGTCCTAACGTCGCTCTCCGGTGAAACAGTTAACAGGTCCGACGGAGCAGTAACGGATATAGGTTTTACACCCAGTCATAATTGAAGTCGGTTAGCAGTAATGGACCAGTTGGTCATGACTGGACCGCTTCCAGCTGGCTCTAAGGAGAGGAGGAGGTCAAGAGAGGATTAAAGGGAAGGAAATGAAATGAAAGAAAAGGACAGAACAGATGAGAGAAGACGAGAGGTGCCAAAGTAGGCGTGATTCTTGGTGTAGGGTCATCCAGGGGTCTCTTTCTTCTGTCTTAATCAAGCTGCCTGACAGAAACCGTGGCTGCTTTCCAAAAACCGCACAGCACACCCAAAAAGACACTTTAGTGATACATGATACTCAAATACACAATATTCTGGGAGTAATGGACCATTCAACTTGAAAGATTGTGAAATGAGAGCTGTAAATAATTTCTCAGTCAAGGTTACATCTTTTTTCTACCCCAGACGTTACC
This sequence comes from Cynodonichthys magdalenae, assembly GCA_031762555.1. Lineage (NCBI taxonomy): Eukaryota > Metazoa > Chordata > Actinopteri > Cyprinodontiformes > Rivulidae > Cynodonichthys > Cynodonichthys magdalenae. Next base: position 13,185,844 of record JARVJO010000305.1, read on the forward strand.
CAGTAGGAGTTTTTCATATCATTAACGTAAAGTTTTGGCTGGAGTTCTGACTTCAGTGAAGTTTAGTCTTCAGGCTTCAGTGCACCTCCAGCTTTACCTGAACCAACAAACAGAAAGTGAGTCTTCTGTCTAACTCTTCTTTGCTTCCTTTATGTTTTTACTTCTTCCCTTCTTTGGGTGGCGTACTCGTGTTTTCCCCTCTCTCGTCTGTGCTCTCGCTAGGAGGTGAAGAAGTGAGGGAGTCGGTCCATCTGTGTGTCTGTTCTCCTCTGTGTGCTGCTGTGCACACAGGAAGGGCAGCGACAGAGGACAGGTGTGTGTGTGTGTGTGTGTGTGTGTGTGTGTGTGTGTACTACTGTGTATTACTGTAGAAACTTTGTTCACACAGTCTACTCTCCTTTTTTTAAAGAAGGATTTATGAAATACTAATAAATACATTTCAAGAAGAAAATGTAATATTTATCAAATAACTCAGTTTCAGGGATTAATGTCATATTGTAACATCGTTTGAAGAAGTGTGTGTGTAAAAAGAGTTACTTCACTCCTTACTAAACATTACGCAAACACAGTACATGTTAATAAATGATCTCATTTCACATTTTATTACTGTTCTTAGAGTAATTGGATTTATTTAGGAGACCAAATTGTTCACTTCCTGCTGCCTATATTCCATTATTCCCACAGTTTGAAATGAGTCCATTAATGAGTCACACTCTGCTCCATGGGATTAATTCAGAAACAAGCTTAAACATTTACCATCAGCTGCTGTAAAGTGACATATAGGACATCTGTGTTTTATAAATGTTAAGTAAGGATGTTAAGATTTGCTTAAAGCAAATAAGGAGCATCATCCAAACAAACTGAAGGATGCTTTCAGTTAGCAGTTGTGTTGTTTACGAGTGGCTAAAATGCTTTTTATGTAAACTAAAGTGATGTTACTACTAGAAACAAGTTTTAATTTTTATTTATTAATTATACACCAAGGCCCATTAGGTAATTGTGAGCTATGACTTTTGGTACCGGTACAATGCACAATGTGGACCAAACTTTCAGAAAACGGCGAGGAAAAAAAGTTATGGTGATCAGAGTGATTTAGTGAAAACATATAAGCAAACCCAGCCCTCTTTGAAGCTTTATAGCTCTGTCATACTTTACAGTAGAAAAATCAGTCAAAGTTTGAACTGATAAGAGAAAGTTGGACTTTACATGACTGAACTGGCAATTTAATATATTTTACAGGTTTACACAATCACATCACCGCTTTAAATGTCTTTCGAAAAAATGTACAGCTTGCAGTAGATGATGTCATGCTAACTGAGCTGTCTAAAATCTTCAGATATTTTGTAAACAAACTCTTTTTACTCCCACAACTTTTTTGGTACATAAATTATACATCAGAACAAGAGGTTTTGTTTTCTTTTGCCCAGTGTGTATCTCACTGTCATGGGACTTCTCTCATATTCTCAGAATACAGAGAGTGGACAACCTAGCTTCCACAGACGTTTCTATTTTAGCTCAAAATATTCTCCTAAAACTGGAAGTGAAGGCTCCTTTTGGAATAAAGAAAAAGAAAAATCAAGTCTTCTATTGTTGACATCTTTTAATTAATTAATAATGTTAATAAAATGTTTCTGCTCCGCTATATAGTCATAAACCCCTCTATCAAACTGGAATGAACTGCTCTGGAAGGTGAAGGGGGCGGGGCATGAAGTGCCTCATTTGGATTTAAAGAGACAGCATCAAAATGAGTTGATCTGAGACATACCTCTAAAAAGGGGTGAAAGAGGGGCTTCTGGAGTTACATTAATGAGGAATTCAAATCAAATCATTGCAGTTTCACTTTATTTACACCCAACTGAGTGATTTAAATGTGAAAAATAAGCATTTAAAATTATATGTCTACTTTAAATGATATGGTATCCTTCAGATCTGACTAAGTTTTACATTGTGACTGTGTGTCTGTCTGCTGTCAGGGAGTGAGAGCCACAGCTTTGCGGTTACCATGACAACCTTAAAGAGCCACTGGCTTTGGCTTTTGACATTTTTTAAAAACTTGTTTTATTTGTCTGTCTTTTACAGTTTCTTAGAATTTATTACAAAATGTTTATGTACAAAAAAATTTTTTTGTAGCTTATTATTACAAAGTCATGTTGGGATTTTGGGCAGTAGCTGCATTGGCACCTTTCAGAACTTCTCCAGACACTTTCGGGTTCTAACAAAATTATTTTTAACACTGAGCTGTAAAAAAAAAAAAAAAAGATCTGCGAATCACTTTCCTCCTGAGTTTGTCATTCAGGTGTCTGCTCTCATGACAAATGATCAGAGATTAGGATCGACAACCTCACTGACTATTAACTTGTGTGATTTCATTGGGTCGGTGTGGGTTACTAAGTACTGCCTCCTCTGCCACATTCGTCCTCTCGGGCTCTGTCCCCACTGTGCTTCTATGATCACTGTCTACAGTTGCTGATTTGGAGACAATCGAGCTGTTTAGAGGCCACACTGAGCCAGAGAGAGGCAGATGGTTAATGGATAAGATCTGCTGTGTTTTGATGCCAGGTGTAGTGCACACCACCTCCTCCTCCTGTTAGCTCCACAGCCAGTTTTTATCTGTGTGTTTCTCAGAGTGTATGAGTTTTTTTGTCTCTTCCTGTCGAGCATATGGTGGCTATTGATAAAGCCCCAGTAGGCAAATTGCTCAGCTGGTGTGTGTAGGTGCACTTAACTAAAAAAAACATGTTTATTGATATCACTTAAATTGGTTCTACTTTGATTTTTCTGAGTAGTCTCACAAATGTGCCCTCAGAACAATTCAGCTGAACAGTACACTGTACACTGACTGTAATAATGACTTTGGCATACTAAATGTATTCTCGTACTTTGAGTTGGGATCATTTGCTGTTTGATTCAAGCTCAAACAACAACTTGATTTGTCTTCTTGTTTTTTTCTCTTTACTATCTTTGTTTCCTGTTATATCTCCTATGTTTTCTAATTATTGCTTGTTGCTGAAAGGCCTAGGCCTTCTGTCTGTCCCCCAATTTTTTTATAATTTTTTTATTTAATTGTTATACAAAATATTCATATCAATTGTAAACTTTATGGTCCAATACAACAAAGTGAACAAATTTTAAAAGGTGAAGGAAAATACGTGTCTGGCCCCTGAGCTGTTAGCTTTGGGTAACTATAGCCCCCTGAGCAATTTAGTTAAATAGCCCTGTATTAATGTCTCAAAATAAGCTGCTTTTAATCCAGCATTGACCATAAACTACATCTCCCATAATGCCTTTAATTGTTCATGGGAATTTCTTGTCGGAAAATTGGAGAGTTCAGAATTACCACAACTCAACAGTGAGTAAAACTCTTACTTTGAATAGTATTTCTGTATTCATACTTTTGAGTGTTTATAAGAGAACGTGTTAAAACACTGTTTCTATGCAGGAAATACCACATAGAGCTCAGTTATTATTTGTTAGTGGTACTGAGCCATAGCAATGAGACGAGGAACGTGATGTTTCATGTTTAGTCGAGGTTAAACTTAAAACTTTGAAGTTAATTACAACTGGCCCTTTGAGGGCCACCATATTCGTCATGTGGCCCTCATTAAAAATGAGTTTGATACTCCTGGCCTAGGCAGGCATTAATGTTTCTGCCCATATGTGGATCTTTACTACATAAGATGAGTATAAAGCTCTGTTATGAAAGGCAGCAGCCAGGTTGGAAGATATTATGTTTTTGTTATTGTCCTATTAACAAAAACTTCTTGTTTTTCTTGTCAGTTGGTGGTGCGGTCACGCTGGGTACTTACACCATCCTCTTCCTCAAGCTGTACTCATATAAGGATGTGAACCTCTGGTGCAGGGAGCTGAGCACAGTCAAGGCCAAAAAACTCTCCAGGTCACTTTCATGTAAGTCATAGAGTCACCTTCAAGTTGTACGTGCTGTATGTTTTAACTTGACCTAAAGGACAAGCATGATAACACTGATGGAAGTAATTCAGCCTGAATTATTTGAGTGGTTCACACTGTTAGAGCAACACCCACTGGTGAATGAGTCACATTGCAGTTTTTAGATAATAAGTTTGACAATTCAGATTTCCTTCATATTTATTATCCTACAAAAAAAATGTCAATGTGGGTGTATGTTGTGTTTTAAAATACATTTCATTGTTGTTTCATGCTGCTGAGTTTCTACCTAAACCTGTAAATGTCCACTACAACAGGTCCATCACCGCAGCACTTTAAAGGAGATGAACACAAGGTGTGTTACCCTGGCAACCTCACAATCAGAGGTACTCCAACACATCCTGCTCCACTGCAAACTGAGTCGTTTATGTTTCGGACATGTGCCTTTACTGTTTTGTCCCAGTTTCTGAGCTCCTGTCTGTCTTTGTAGACATTTACTACTTTGCCTTTGCTCCAACACTGTGCTACGAGCTGAACTTCCCTCGCTCGCCCAAAGTCCGCAAGCGTTTCCTGCTCAGGAGATTGTTTGAGATGGTGAGGAAATGTCTTGCTGGGATCAATTAACTATTTTTTAGTGGGGGTGGGGAGAGAGTTAAAAGAGAGACATCCTTGCTAAAACGTTATTTTAATTTATCTGTTCAATTTGTTGTTATTTTTTGGTAAAATGCTTCTTTTTTATTGTGAACTTTTTTATTTATTATTTTCCCATTAAAAACAAAAATAGACTTTTCTGATCAGTTGTCTTCTGAAACCACATTTCTCAAACCAGCCACTTGTTTTTGTCTCCTCAGATGTTTTTTCTCCAGCTTTTAGTTGGTCTCACCCAACAGGTACAGTCAGATAAAGCATTTTATTTTTTGCATCCATTTTGAATTTACTAAAAAAAACGTTTTTAACTTAACTTCCTTGAGTGTATTCCTCTGTTAATTATTTTTGAAAATGCTTCTAGATCATTTCAGTTTATTACTCAAAAATATTGAGCAGGTGTTTTCTTTCCTTTTTTTTTCAGTGGATGATTCCCATCATTCAGAGCTCCATGAAACCACTAGAAGTAAGAAGTCAAAACAACACTGATGCTCATGAAGACGTTGTAAAATTATGTTTTAATGGATTTATTTTTCCTACTAGGACATGGATCTGTCCAGGATGACAGAGAGACTCTTACGATTAGCTGTAAGTTTTAAAAAAAACAGCTAGAAATAGATTGTTCAGACCTTTAAAACTGAGGTTCTGTGGAAAACTTATGAACAATTAGTATCTTACCTGTTGAATATAACTCTTTGAACAACCTCAGTTTACAGAAATTCAGTTTAATTCTGACCTGAATAATATCTAAATGCCAATATGAGGAGGTTAAAACCAAAGTGGACTGCTGCCATCTTCTTGTTGATGTGACTGTTTTTTACTTTTCTTCTCAGGTTCCCAACCACCTGCTGTGGCTGATGTTTTTCTACTCCTTCTTCCACTCGTCCATGAATTTCACAGCTGAGCTGCTGCGCTTTGGAGACAGACAGTTTTACAAGGACTGGTGGTGAGTTTGTGTGTCACTGTACTGCTTAGACCAAAGTCTAGTTTTTGTTTTTATGTGAATACAAAGACAAAAACATGAAAATCTTATAATGATAATAATGATTACTACAACATAAAAAAGAAGAGTTGCGAAAATGGTGTAGTTGCAACAGTGATGTCATCAAATTCAAATTATGTCACTAAATTTGTTATTCTTCTAAACTTTGGATCAAACTAGCTATTTGCTTTTGACATTATTTGTATATGACAAAACAAAATGTTTCTAATTTGAAATACTATATGACCAAAATTACCCAACCTAACGATGCCTTCCTTTAACAGTTTCTGGAAAGTTTCCAGGAATTTTTGGCCCTTTAGCAACAATAAAGCACAGTCTTTATCTGTCTGTAGTAAACCTTTAAGTTGTAGCATTTCATAATCCTAAGTATTAATCATTCCTTTTTTTTAGTTTTGTACTTTTATTTTTCCTTTCAGGAATTCAGAATCTGTGACGTATTTCTGGCAGAACTGGAACATCCCGGTCCACAAGTGGTGTCTACGGTGAATCACCCACACTTCCACTTAAAGGCTGTAAAGGATTTGATGCAGTGAGCCAGATCCAACAAGCCTCACTGATTTATTTAGGAAAATTGATTCATCTAGCTGTGACTAAATAAGTGGTGTCACTACACAAGAAGGCCAGCTGATACACACACAGCATGCTTATGTTAATACAGAATAGCGATAACTTGCAGCTTTTACAGGGTTAAATGTGGGATTTACAATAACCGAAGAAAGCTAGCATTAGCTTATCCTCATGCTAGTTTATATCTTTGTGACAGCACGACAGATGTTGTTAGAACTTCATGATAAGCTAGCATTAGCTTATCCTAATGCTAGTTTATATCTTTGTGACAGCACGACAGATGTTGTTAGAACTTCATGATAAGCTAGCAATAGCTTATCCTTGTATGCTAGTTTGTGTCCTGGTGGCAGCATGACAGCTCAGTGGTTTCACTGATAAGCTAGCATTAGCTTAGCCTAATGAGCTAGTTTGTGTTTTTGTAGCAGCACAACGGCTAGTTAGCACTTGATGACTCACAGCAAGAAGGTCCTGAGTTTGATCCTCAGTTTAGACCTGGGGTCTCTTCGTGCTTGCGTGGGTTTTACTCCAGTTTCCTCCCACAGACCAAAAATATGCATGTAAGGTTGAATTTAGGCCCAGACCTCCCTTGCAAAAGAGATCTGGGATCTCAATGGGTTAAATAAAGGTTAATAATAAATAAGTTCTCTCGTCTTTAGCTTGATGCAGCTGTGCTATATTGACCCACTCACATTAGTTTTATTGAAAACCACATAGACTCTTTAAAACCAAGTAGAACAGAATTAGGGTTGAGACTGGGCAGTCTCCATCTAGTTTTTAAGCAGCATGAACAGGTTTTTGTTGCTTTTAGAGAAACAGCAACACTTGAAATATGTTTACATCAACTGTGTCTCCAACTATTGAGCGATACTTTGGCTACATTCACACTGCAGGCAAATGCGACCCAAATCTGATTTTTTTGCCCCATGCGACCCATATCTGATTTTTTTTTTATGACAGTCTGAACTCGACAAATCCGATTTTTTTCAAATCCGACCCAGGCCGCTTCAGTATGTGGTACTAAATTGAATACATATCTGATGATCAAAAACCAGGTCGCATTTAAAATGTAATGTGAACGTTCACAACAAAAGATCGGATTTTTTCAAAGAATCAGAATTGAGCATTAAGACCTGCAGTGTGAACGTAGCCCATGATTCATCTCTACATCTGTTCCTCTTTGTGTCTTTCAGTCACTTTTACAAGCCGCTACTGAGGAGAGGATTCAGTAAAATGATCAGCCAATCAGCTGTTTTCTTCTTGTCGGCTTTCTTCCACGAGGTAAGCTTATCAGCCACGACAGCTCCTTTTGCTCCTCGTGATACAGTATGTCAGATAGAAAACACTCAACCGTGGCTCGTGTTTGATGTGGCGCAGATGTTCAGATCAAGTCTCAGCTCAGAACAAGACTGACATGTTTTTGTTTTCCTGTCACTTTTCTGTGTCAGTATTTGGTGAGTGTTCCTCTCAGGATGTTCAGACTGTGGGCTTTCACAGGGATGATGGCTCAGGTGAGATACTGCAAATATCACTGAAGAATTGTGCACTTTACATGATCTGTAGCACATTTTATTAAAGAATTTAATAAAAGGAGGTGCTATGAAAGTTGAAGGAAGTGTTGACAAAATCAGACACCCGTTTTTTACAAGTTTGCACAATATCCTGATGTCTTTAGCCAGAATACTACAATATTGCATCAATTTTTTTGTCTCAATTTATATCTACTGGTTATATAAGTTCAAGCAAGCCACACATGTTCACACCACCATATCTCTTCTACAGAATGTGTCTCATTAGAGAAAAGTCTTGTACGTTTATAAAATTGCACACAAAATTTCAATGAGTATCCTCTAAAGGAGGATAATGAGTAAAATATAGCATGCTATAGTTCTTGTGTTGAGTCATGTTTACAACTACCAATGATATCTGGTTAGTTATCATTTAGCAATGTCTCAATTCAGCAGTTGCAGTCCACGTAGACCCAGCTAGGCCACATCGTACAAGGTCCGTACGCCACCCATGTAGGCTGTAAAAAAGATTGTGAAATGAGACGATCTGGTCTACGGATGACATATGTTTGCGTTATGCCCCGTTACCATGGTGATACGTTTTTATATCGCATTCACATGCCTTCAGTTAGAACATGTATTCACATGTCTTTTCACGGGAGGTTACACTTCACAAAGTTCGCTAATAAAAAAATGACACAGCCCATGTCTTTTTTTCTTTAATGTTTTTTTGCAGCATATGTTTGATTCATAAAAATACTGTAAATAATCATTTAAACCCAGGGACCAATTTTGTTTGTTTTTCCAAATCCTCAGCTTCCGTTAGCCTGGTTTGTTGGCCGCTTTCTGCGGGGTAACTACGGCAACGCTGCGGTGTGGATGTCCATCATCATCGGCCAGCCTTTCGCCATCTTGATGTACGTCCATGACTACTATGTGATGAACTACAGGCTCGAGACTGAATAAAGCAACACACAAATCCATCCAATGAACATTTTATTTTTTCCAATTTTATAAACGAAGAACTTTCATAAACAAATAGCCCTAACCTACAGGGCAGGGCAGATACTGTCCTATAGGAGAATGAGCTGATCAAATCAGCTTTGCCGAGATTCCAGCATGTTTACATTAAACACCTTACTGTTCATGTCTTCCTTCTAGGAAAACGAAGAACACTTCAGAGGAGAAAATAATTAGTGGCAGGATAATAATCTTAAACTACTGCTGAAACTTTAGGAAGGTAGAAAAAAGGAAACTCAATGCAGCTTTACTCTCAGGTGATTGTATCTCTTCTGTCTTATTGGAATGTCTTATTTTCAATCTGGGCTGAAATCTCTGTAAACGAATAACTTTTTATATATTTTAATGTAAGAAAAAAAACAGGATACAATCTTACAAGTATATTAAGTTCTACTTTTGTAGTAGGAGGAATGAATGTATAGGGTAGAATTTGATATTTTTTAATAACTTTTCATCATCGGTTTCTAAGAAGTCAGCATTACTGTAAATCTTTATACCAAAAGTGCCGTTTTAGTAAAACAAAACTTGTTGAATAATTGCAGAGATTAAGCTCAGCTGGTGTTGATAAGGAAAAGTAACTCTTTATACTGTATGTGTACAATATTTTTTTATATATTTTTTGCTGCTTAGTGGAGTTCTGCCACATATTCACATTTAATCATGTGTCTCAATATGATTGAGTCTATAATAAATATGTGAAAGAACTAGAATTGGAAAGAAAACTGATGTAATTTCTGGTCAAAGAAGACTTGAGTGTTTCTGCAGTTGTGCGTTTATGTGTTCATCAAGATTAGAAGAGTCTGCAACTTTTAGGCTCTGCCCACACTTTGCTCTTCCTGTTCCCACACAAATGGAAGTTTTTATTGTGGAAAAAAAATTAAAGATAGCTTTTTAAAGAGATTTTTAGTGCTTTGTTTTTGGGACCTTTGTAGTAAAAATAAAGGTTTTCAGGAACATAGTAAGTTAATTTTTGCGTGCTTTTTAAGATTTTTTGCCTTAGAAACCCAAATGAAAACAAAGCTGTTTTTACTTTTGTGTGTGTGTGTGTGTGTGTGTGTGTGTGTGTGTGTGTGTGTGTGTTACACATTGTGTGTGTGTGTGTCACTTTATCCTGATATTGTCACTGTTAAACCTAAATAAAATTGTTAAAAACTGATGAAACTAAACAGCATTATGGAAAAAGAGATAAAACATCCTACAATCTTGGTAAAGACCTTTCTTTATTTTTTTATATGTTCTGCATAAATGTTTTGTTAAATTGTTTGAATGAAGACATAGGCAGATCATAAAAATAAACATGATGTAGTGGGGCCTAACCAAATGTGCTGCAATAAAACTTTCTAGCTTTGAAAAGTACACTTCAGATCATAACGTAACTATAATAACGCTATAAAACAAAGAAATCATTTAAACAGAAACGTGCTTCATTTCCTGATAAAACAAATAAAAAACATCAACTAAACATGCTCAAAATGTGAAGAATTTTAATTTTAGCTGTTAAACTGAACATTTGAATAGATCAAAACAAACCCCATCATTGTCTTTAAAAATCTAGAGGTATTAAAACAGGAAGTGACTTCAAAGCCTGAACTGAGTACCATCCATTTAAAATCCATTCAACTCCTCTGATGTAAACTGTATCTCCTTTTGGAGATAAACAGAAATCTTTAAAAACAGTTCAACTCCTGCCTGTAGCTTGTTTTTATTAAAACCATGAGGGTCTTAACTAATCATTCATCCCCACCTCCAGGCTTTGTGATCTCACCTTGTACTCCAGTTAAAACACTCACATCCATTTTATTTAGATACAACCTCTTCAAGCTCAGGTATTCAAAAATGACCCAAAAATACCATCTCGTTTGATGACAATTCCTACGTCTGTTTCTAGGAGTGTTGAGAGAAACGTTACGCTAAAAGCAGAAACTGTAAACATATAATGTAAATAACATTTATCAAGTTTCCTTGCTGTCCTTTTGGAAATTTACAACTAAACTACAGTATTTAATCGCAGAACTCCAGAGTAGATGTTCAGTTCCTGATGTCATTTGGCTCTAATATTTCTTATAATTAGGCGTCTAATAGGGCTGAATATAAACGGTGATAGACGTGATTTTACCACTTTGACTTCTGTATATTTTTATTCTAGGGTGAAAAGCTCATGTCACATTTTGTGAGTGTGTGTGAGAGAGAACATGAGCTGTTGGATTTGTCATCAAGAGGTGTGAGGACAGAGCTGTGAACCTGCACTTTGTCAGGTTGACAGAGAATTAAACAGCGAGTCTGAGGCAAATCATGAGGTTTCATGAAGATGTGTGTGAGTGTGACATTCTGTCAAACGTCTAGGGATCGGAACGCAGATGTTACAGAAGCTATGGTTTTGAAGATGCACAGAGTTATTTAAAAGTTACAACACAGAAAATAACTTGATGCATTCCCCCCAGCTGTTTGCACAAAGACCTCTAGGGGCCTAGTTCAACACCTGTTAGTGTGAAAGTAATAAAGGTCTTTAATCATTAGTGATAATTCATATCCTTCAAAATACGTTTTTATGGAAAGGGTATGAATGATTAATATCTTACCTGTTGTAGATAGCTCTTTGAATTTTGGAGAAACTGCATTTATTTGGGAGTTACAGGTAATCACAGCCTTATAAGCACCATCAGCCTAACAACCACTGTCCCTTTTCAATCACAGAGGATGAATCATACTTGCTGTGACAGCATTGTAAGAGGGGGACAATTGGACCCGGAGGACTCAACCTCTGTTTAACGACAGGTGGTTTCGCTTCACAAAAATGGCTTCCTGTACTCCTGTCTGTATCAAGGATGAGAACATCTTAATTCATCTTAAATCTTAACATCTCTTAATTTTTAGATTTTTCTATGAACTATTGAGATGCATCAGAACACTATTTTTTATAAACCGTTACATTTTTCTCTAGTCTACAGAGTATATGCATAGATCTAATAGTTATAACAAACAACTCTTTTCAAAATGCCCAGAAAACTGAAGAAATTTGTCAACAACATTGAAATGTCAGCTTTTGCTTCAGGGCAGGCCAAAATCCTCACAATTATTTTAGTTACACTATTAGGGGACAGCAGCAGTGGGACAAAAAAGTGCAAAAAACCTGATTATGTGTAATTTATCATGTCTATATCAAGAGCAAAATAACATTTTCCATTTTTCCTGGTTGAACTGAGACACAGAAACACAAATATATGTTGTATTTGTGCTCCTTTACCTAATTATACAAGCAGATACACACTGCTTCTTATCTTGGAAACCCCCCCACCCCCACTCGTTTTTGTTCCCGTCCCTCGCTTGCAGCTCCTCCTCTGTAACTAGTTTGATCTATAGATCTTCTCCTGACGTCTGTTATTCCAGATTTTTCCATGAATTGCCAACATAATGTGACTTATGATAATCCTGCAGACAGGAAACAGGAGACACAGACGACCGTTTCTAAGACAGCTCGACTTTAAGTTATGCGTGCGCAAAACTCACTATTCATCTACTGTACTCACACTGATATAAAACCCTTAAATGTGTCAAAAGTTTTGTTAGTTTTTGCTTGTCAAAATATTTAGTTCTATACAATATTAGTTTTTAACACAAGGCAAAAAAATTATCTTTGTGTGATTATGAGCAACACCTTTATGACAGAAATAATCAAATAAAAGTTCAGACTTTTTCTAAAGTGGGGTTCTGTGCAAAGGTTATGAACAAAATTATCTTACCTGTTGTAGATAGCTGTTTTAATAATTTCAGTTTAAAAAAAAAATTGGCATTAACAGTTGGAGTTAAATTAGCAAAATTTGTCATTTGAATGGGTGGAATGAAACACTAGATAGTGATCATTAGATGAACATTTACAACTGTTGGAGTTGACCCAAATCAAGATGGCTGCCACAGCCAACTGTCCTCAGCCGAAACTCAAAAATGTCTGTTTTAAAGATAAAAAAACAGGTTGATGTGGCAGCTGAGGGTCCTCTCCGATACATACTGAGAGTTAACAGATCACACAAAGTTCTTCGAGCAATGCTATTATTTTATTTTATTTTGTTTTATTTTTTAGGTAAATTGTCAAATGTTATTAGTGGTGATTGCAGCAGCTGCAGCATTTCCAGTAGAGCCACTCATTCCAGCAGGAATAACTTAATATCTACTGGACAAAACAATAAAGGCTATGTGAAACAAATAGATATATAAGTGAGTGGGTAGATAAAAGAATGGATAGATGGAAAGAAATCAGGTGACTTATGTCTCTTCCTTTCTACCCATAAAACATTTATGTTTTAAATAAAATATGTAAATCCTACTAGCTTTTCTTTTGTTGTGCCCTGGATTATTTTACATTAATTTGCAAATAGGAAAAGCAATTTACACTTGTGTAAGAAAACGTGTAGCATCTTCATCATTCTAACTGTGTGTGTGCGTGTGCGTGTGTGTGTGTGTGGGGGGGGTGCCCTCACAGAATGTAAACACAGAGACTTCCTGTCTGAGGACTAAACAGAGGGTTGTTTCAGAGTTTGAGGGAGAAAAGTGGGAAGGCAGGAACACTGAGGGAAGAGAGAGACTAAAGATGCTGAAAACGAGGAGGAACACAAGGAGAAACAAATAAGTTCATGAGACTTAAAGCAACAGCTGGAAAGAGCAACATCTGAGGATGTGAAATGACTCTTTCAAACTTAAAGGGAAATATTTCGCATTTGGACGGCCTCCCAGCATGAACTGGAGAAACCTGAGAGGAGAGATGTGACTGACACTGTAAATGAAATTCTTTCTTAATAACATGGCATATGTGAAGGCAAATGTTCAGCCGTGATTTAAAGGTGAAGCACTTTTGGAAGCTGATAAAGGAATTTCTGACAGTTTTAAAGCACCAGATTTTTCCTGTCTTTTCATCTGCAGGTAAGTTAATATTATATCTAAATATCATGTTCTCTCCAAAAGTCAACTATTAAGACCATTCAAACATACATTTAATAACAACAAATAAGCACAGCAACATGTTTTGTTTCTGTAACAGTGCTGAGATTAATTTAAGACCTCGTGTGAAACTATAGTTCACCAATCTGAGATTAATGTTACATTTATATGCTGCTATTCCACAGTTTTTTCTGTCTTTCAGTCAAAACACAGACACAAGGAGGACTCCCACACTGCTGCTAAAATATATTTAGACTGTGTTATTTTGCCTCCAGGCCTCTTGTTCTCCTCTCAGTATCACTTTACACAAGTTGCATCTAGGCCTCTAGGGTGTTAGAAAAAGAGCAACTGAAAGATAAAAAAAAATTGAGGCTAAAAATGAGGCTTGAATTATATGTTTGAGAAAACCACACAACAGTATCAGTATATTTTGTTTAGAAAGTAATTAATAAAAACACAAAAATCAATAAAACTGAAAACTAGTTAGGCCTATCATTTTTAGGCATGTTTTAAATAATCATTGTTGGAAGTTTTAAACTTATTAAGACTAAATTAGAATTATGTGTAAATTTAAATTTGAAAAAATAATAGTTCACATTTTGTCCTATGGAAAGTTTATGAACAAGCAATGTCTTACCTGTTGTAGATAGCTCTTCGAACGACTTCAATTTGGAAAGAAAAAATTATTCTGACTGGATTGACAAACCAATGTCTTGTCACAGCAGCACTGAGATAAAACCTAATTGCTGCTGTCTTAAAATAATTCCAATCTATGACTATTCCTTACAGTTTGTATAAAAGATTCCTCTGATTTTAGTTGTATTTAGACTTTTGTCACTTCTATCCACTCTCCTTGCTGCTGTAAGTCAAAGTGTGAGCATGATGCTGTCACCACCGTGCTTCAGTGCAGTGTTGCCATCAGTCAGATGATGAAACACTCGTTACCCTATCAGTTGTTTAAATTCACTTTGACAGAATTGTGTGTCTTTTAGTGTTTCCTGTCAATCTACTGTTTCATTAAAGCCTGATTGACAGAACCTTTGGGAGACTTCCTCCCCCCCTTAGTCGGCACTCAGAGTGACCATCAGGGTTTTGTCTCAGGCCTTTTTTCTTTAAGCTACTCAATTTAGCAGCTTGGCCAAACTATTATTGAGGCCCCTGTGCTCCTGGGAGCACATTCTTCTAGAAATGAGTATGTGTCTTCTTCTGATCTGTGCCCTCCCACAGTTTAGTCCTGAAGAACAGAGAATTGGATCGGGGACCTGTTTATCAAGAAGCCTTTATACACCATGTACCAGAGGTGTATGCAGTAAATTAACTTTGTTACAGTACTTAAGTTTTTTTACAGTAGTAATTTTAATTTACATTTACTAAAAGTAAACTAAGTAAATGCCTTAATATTAGAGCCTTTACTCAATTCAGCGGTGTTTAGTTATTGGACTTCTGTGCTCGTCATGGATTGTCCATAACGAACACCATGTTCAAACATAAGGGTGTCCATATGTGCT
>JARVJO010000305.1:13201026-13236763 GCA_031762555.1 Cynodonichthys magdalenae
GAACGTCTGGCGGAGTCTCCTGTCCGACGGAGCTTCAACTCACACCTCCGGGAGAACTTCGAACACGTTCCGGGGGAAGCGGAAGAGAACGAACGAACGAACGAACGAACGAACTCAATTCAGTCTAGTGGAACTTGACATTTTTTTAAATTAAATCTTCCATGTTGGCTTCAGTCACATTCTACAAATCATTTATGTTTTTTTGCATCAAACTGAATGCATCTGATCAGCAGCGTCACTGTTGCTCAGAAATTCTTTTCCTGCATCACAATAATAGCACAATGAAGAAGCATTTTATGCCAAAACAAATATACTGGTCTGATATTTTACTAAAAATAAGCCCTTCTTTCTCAATTTTTGTGATCATATTTTTCTCCCTATAGCTCAACTTTAGTCACTTACTGGAAAACAAGAATTATTTACTTGTTCCTGCTTTTACTTCTTCACAGGACAGCAGCGATTTTTAACACAATTTCCCCAAAGCACTGTTGATGACACTTGTTAGGACTGTAAATGATAATGAGTTATAGCTCCAGTCTGCTGACTAATACAGGGGATGTTGCTACGAAAAACAAAATTAATAACAATTTACCTCATTGCTCCTAATTGTTTATGGTTGAACTATTTTTTTTCAGATGAATCACATTACTCATGCCTATAACTATCCTAAATAAACTATTTTTTTGTCATCAGAGAGATGATTTATTTATTCATTGATTTATTATTTAAGGCTAAATAGTTGAGTTAATGTGCTACGAGAAGACAGAACACAAAACACTGAGCATTTTGCACTTTCCAGAGGCAGGGGTCAGCATGAGGAATTAAACAGGATTTGTCATGGTAGAACATGTGACGAGCTACAGCCTCTGGATACAAGGATTAACTTTAAATAAATGATTGGAATTTGTTTTTAAATATAAAATACAAATGGAACAGTTTTGTATTTGACCACTGATCTAGAGGATCTCAGTAAATGTGATATATTGGGGCTTATGTTGTAAAAATAACTACAGTATACAGTAGTATACTGTGTTGTCATTGACTGCCCTCTGCTGTTTGTAATTTACATTTCATGCATTATTTGGATAGTAAGATGACTAACTCCAGTGTCTAATTTCATAAAAGACAAACTTTTAACACATTATTATCACCAAACTGTGAAATATGACATATTATACTTTAAGTTTATTGTTACAATCAATCAGCATTAATATTCTGTAGCATTTATCTCCCCTCTGACAGATAATGTAAATTAATCCCTAGAGGTTTAATCTAGCAAATGTCACCTGCGCTGTTATGTGACAGCGGCACACTCGCCCGCTATGGGCACAAACTTCAGTCATATATATTTTGGACTTGTAAATTAGACTTTGTATTTTTAGATTAGGATTTGTAAGTTTTGGAAATGTAAATATGAATGTTTGTGTGTGTGTAAAATAAATTTGTATTTGTAAAAATAAGATTTGTATGTGTAAAAGATTTTTTTCACAAGTTACAATCTTTTGTTTACAGGTATAAAGCAAAAAAAAACTATGTGTAAATCTTTCTGCTTAAGTTCTCAACTTGCATGTGAGTTTCAGCTTACAAGTACGAATTTTGACTCAGTTTTTCTGTCTCCAGCTGATTGGTCAATGTTTTGTCAATCACAGATTTAACAATCCAATCAGAGACCAAATGGGTTCGGCTGTCGTGCCTGCATGGTACTGAGTCTAGAAGGATATATGCCTGTGCTGTACTGCTATTGGTTCATTTTAGTCACGTGACCCGCTACAGACAGGAAATTCTTTTAAATTTTTCACCTATGATGATGGCAACGTGCACAGCCACAGTACAGGTGTCCAACCAGGAAGTATTCATCATTAAAATCAAGGTAAGAACCACGTAGTTAGTGGAATGTCATGGAAACCCGATGTTTTGACTTGAAGGTTTACAGAAATATTAATTTGTCACATTAAAGTATTGTTGACTGAAAAATGAAGCAGCACTCAAATGAATATGCTATAAAAAATATTTATGCTACAAAACCTACTCAAAAAGATATCAGCTGACAATTCCTCCGTCCGTTTCTTCCACTTATCCGGGGTCGGGTCGCAGGGGCAGAGAGACCCAGACTTCCCTCTCCCCAGCCACTAGGGCCAGCTCGTCTGGGAGAATTTCAAGGCATTCTCAGGCCAGCTGAGAAACATAGTCCCTCCAGCGTGTCCTGGGTCTTCCTCTGGGCCTCCTCCCAGTGAGATGTACCTGGAGCACCTCACCAGGGTGGCATCCAGGAGGCATCCTAATTAGATCCTCGAGCCACCTCAACTGGCTCCTCTCGACATGGAGGAGCAGCGGCTCTATTCTGAGCCCCTCCCGGATGACCGAGCTTCTCACCCTATCTCTAAGGGAGAGCCCAGACACCCTGCGGAAGAAACTCATTTCAGCCACTTGTATCCAAGATCTCGTTCTTTCGGTCACTACCCAAAGCTTGTGACCATAGATAAGGGTTGGAACATAGACCGACCGGTAAATCAAGAGCTTTGCCCTCTGGCTCAGCTCTCGCTTCACCACGATGGATCGATACAGCACCCGCATCAATCTCTCGCTCCATTCTTCCCTCATTTGTGAACAAGACCCAGAGAAACTTAAACTCCTCCACTTGGGGCAGGACCTCCTCCCTGCCCAAGAGAAGGCACCCTACCCTTTTCTGGCACTGATCCTCATCCCGGCCGCTTCACACTCGTCTGCGAACCGCTCCAGTGAGAGCTGAGGATCACGATCTGACGAAGCCAATAAGACCACACCAAAAGGGATCCCCTCAACACCATGGCTGTGACTAGAAATTCTGTCCATAAAAGTTATGAACAGAATCAGTGACAAAGGGCAACCTTGGCTGAGTCCAACTCTCACCGGAAACAAGTCTGACTTACTACTGGTAATGAGGACCAAACTCTGACACCGGCCGTACAGAGACCTAACAGCTCATATCAAAGGGCTTGGCACCCCATACTCCCAGAGTACCCCCCACAGGACTCCCTGAGGGACACGGTCAAATGCCTTCTCTAAGTCCACAAAACACATGTAGACTGGTTGGGTGAACTCCCACACACCCTTCAGGACCCTGCTGAGGGTGTAGAGCTGGTCCAGTGTTCCACGACCAGGACGAAAACCACTCTGCTCTTCCTGAATCCAAGATTCGACTATCCGACGGACCCTCCTCTCCAGGACCCCTGAAAAGACCTTACCAGGGAGGCTTAGACGTGTGATCCCCCTCTGGAACACACTCTGCGGTCCCCCTTTTTAAATAGGGGGACCACCACCCCGGTTTGCCAATCCAGGGGAACTGCCCCTGATGTCCACGCGATATTGTAGAGTGGCATCAACCAATGCAACCCCACAACATCCAGAGCCTTAAGGAACTCCGGGCGAATCTCATCCACCCTCGGTGGTCTGCCACCAGGGAGCTTTTTAACCACCTCAGCGACCTCTGCACCAGAGATTGGAGAGTTTGACCCAGGGTCCCCAGGCTCTGCCACCTCATGGGAAGACGTGTCAGTGGGATTGAGAAGGTCTTCGAAGTATTCTGCCCACTGACCCACGACATCCCTAGTTGAGGTCAGCAGCGCACCATCCTCACCATAAACAGTGTTGGTGGCGAACCGATTTCCTCTCATGAGATGCCAGATGATAGACCAGAACCACCTCAAAGCCGTACGGAAGTCTTTTTCCATGGCCTCTCTGAACTCCTCCCACGCCCGGGTTTTTGCCTTGGCAACCACCCGATCCGCAATCCGCTTGGACTGCCGATACCTATCAGCTGCTTCCAGAGTCTCACAGGCCAAAAAGACCCGATAGAACTCCTTCTTCAGCCTGACAGCATCCCTCACTGCCGGTGTCCACCAGTGGGTTCGAGGGTTGCGGCTACAACAGGTCACATCAGATCAAACATGTTAAAAGTATTTGACAAATATCTATTTACAACCACTGATGTTATTCACATCTTAATATACTAACATTTAGTGAAAATAATGTATGTTTTTCATCATTTGTAAATTATTTTCACTGGATTGGCCTTTTTTATGTCTGTCCATAAAAAGTATATCAGAAATATTTAATCTGTTTCTTTAAAGTTTTATTTTTCTTATTTTATTTTTGTTTTGTTTTCGAGTGTACACCAAGATGATGGCATCCCACCACACCAGCTGACTGTGAGAGAAGGAGGTCCCATCATGAACTGGAGCCAAGTCTGGTGTCCCTCTGTTGTCTCTCTCCTTCCACCTTTTCACATATATATAAGAGAAGGAGGGACATGCAGAGATACGAGCAGCTCAACAGAGTGTAGAAGAAGAGATGGAGCAGGATGAAATCAATATCAAAGTTGACTCAGCTGTGGAACATCTTCCACTTGATGATGAACAATATGATAACCAGAGATGCAAAGACACAACTGAAAGTTGATAAAAATAACAGGAAATTAATGGAGGAGAAAATTTACATTGAAAGAAAACAGATCAAGAATATCTGATGAATCTGCATTTGAAAAGGATGATGTTACTGGAAGGCAATGATAGATGTGTTCACATTTTCTAAATTTCAATTATAATTGTTTAATGAATAATTTCATCAGACAGAGGGTTTGATGCTTCAGAATCTGTCATAGTAATCCAGCCAATAAAAACTGTCTCTAAAAGTTGAGAAGGCCTCATCTCTGACCGCTGAATGATCACAAATCTCCAGCAGAACAAATTATCAAGATGCAAAAACCTCAAACCGTAAATATCCTGCTGCCACAAAACAAACAGATTGTTCTCAAATGGACTCTGTTCCAGTCATGAGAATCTTGCACCATGTTCCTGAAAGGAAAAACAAACACAAACAATCCAGCCTGGAGATCAAGGTTTATGCATGCCAGCCTTTAAAATGCCATTTAATGTTATTCTGAGCTATTTGAATAAAGTGAAATCACCCGTTTGTGTGTTTTGACTCTCTTTTGAACCACTTTTACATTAAAGATATTTCTTGTTATTCTCTTTTTAATAAGATCTAGAACGAAGTATGCCCACAGTTCATGGGAGAGCATCACTGTGGAAATAAATAAATACAATCAGAGTATAAATAGCTAGGTTAAATAGCTCAAATATTGGTTTAAAAGAGGTTTGTCAGCATGGCTGTGCCAACAACAACAGCCAGTGTGAGGTCAACAGAGGGAGTAGACATCAAGGGAGAGAAACAAATACTTGGTTTGCTTGGAAAGATCCATTATATAGATATCAATGCCAGATTTGTTAAAGTGTAAGAACTAAAATTGTAGAGATGGGAATTCCAGTTAGTTTTGGCGAGCCGGTTCTTTTGGATCAGTTAGCTAAATAGAGCTGGTTCTTTCAGCTCCTAAGTGGCTCCTCGGATTTTTATTGTCGCATAAATTAATAACAAAGTATGTGTAAAATAAATTACTAATGTAAAAGTATACAATATATTAAATCTTTATTTTTGTGGCAAATCAAAAATGAAGCAACAGCTTCCAAACCAGGAGCACCAGGGACAGTGGTGAGTGTTAGAAGAAACAACAGCTAACTGTTTCAGCAGTTCAGAAGGAAGCAAACAGCCGAAATGTTTGCTGTTGCTTCCTCAATAAAGACAAACTTTTACCACTTTATTTTAAATAATTTCTAAATAAAAAGTGTCTGTGCTGCTATAGTGGTAAACCCCTCTATCAAACTAGAATGGAGTGCACTGGAAGATGGGGGGGCTGTGAAAAGCCTCAAGAGACAGCGCCAAAACAAGTTGATCTGAGACACACCTCAGAAATGTGGTGAAAGAGGGGCTTGTGGAGTGACAATAAGGAGGAAGTCCAACCAAAGTGTTGCAGTTCTACTTTATATAGACCCCAACTTAAGGTTTAAAATGTGAAAAAGAAGGAATAAAACACATGATATGTCTACTTTAAGTAAAATGCAGGCTATAACCATTAATTGCAAGATGAAGAATTGAATAAATGCACTTTTTCTGTCTGTATTTTTCAGTTCCTGCTTCAACACTGACTCCCCAGCCTCTCCGTCCTCTTTATCACTGTGGATTCTCACACATCCATTATGATCAACTACAGCAGTACTGAATCCTGGCTTTTCATCAATACTTCATCACCCTTCCTGTCAGTAACAGGCAGTCTAGCTAACAACAGTGGGATGGAAGCATATCTTCAAAGACTG
This sequence comes from Cynodonichthys magdalenae, assembly GCA_031762555.1. Classification (NCBI taxonomy): domain Eukaryota; kingdom Metazoa; phylum Chordata; class Actinopteri; order Cyprinodontiformes; family Rivulidae; genus Cynodonichthys; species Cynodonichthys magdalenae. The sequence goes on from JARVJO010000305.1 coordinate 13,207,215, forward strand.
GCACACTTAGATGAAGGACTCTACAATGACTTCTATGGTCTCTGGGTTGCACTGATTATCATAAACTCTTTCATTTTCTTGGTAACAGCATTGTTTTTGTTCCTCACAACTCATATCAGCAGTATTTGTTAGATTTGCTTCTCCTTTGTCGTGCATCATCTCCGTCTTGTTTTCCAGGTGGGTATGGTTCTGAACACAGTTGCTCTTTACGTTTTCTGTTTCCGCACCAAACAAAAAAGCACCTCAGTGATCTACACCATTAATCTGGCCGTGTCGGACCTGCTGGTGAATCTTTCTCTGCCCACTCGTATCCTGCTCTACTACAGCGGCGGGTCCTGCCTCATGTGCTCCTACATGCACATCTTCAGTTACTTCGTCAACATGTACTGCAGCATCTTGTTTCTAACCTGCATATGTGTGGACCGGTACCTCGCCATTGTGCAGGTGAGCATTGCTCAGGTTTAAAGTGGTAGTTCAGATCTTAGGAGGGTTCTGTAGAGATGTTATGAATTTAAAGGGAATGTATCAAAATTTTAAATCCTTCTTTTTCACATTTAAATCATTCATTTGGGGTCTATATAAAGTGGAACTGCAACACTTTGGTCTGCCTTTCTCCTTATTGTAACTCCACAAGCCCCTCTTTCACCCCTTTGAGGTGTGGCTTAGATCAACTTTTTAGAGGCTCTCTCTTGTCTTGACTTGTCCATCCAGCCTTACATGTTGGAGCCAGATATTAATAAATCTTACTTGAAATTATGTGAACTTGAAACTTTTGTACCGTTTGACTTAAAAAAAGGACTTTAAAGTTTCTTTACTGACTTTGTTTTTGCAGGTTGAAGCTTCCCGCCGTTGGAGGAACTCCGGCGTAGCCAAGTGTGTGTGCATCTCCGTCTGGCTGTTTGCCATTGTGGTCACCTACTCAATTCTGTCCACTGCCTTCCAGCACACAGGCTCCTGCATCTCCAAGCTCCTCTTCCTCACGATCACCGAGTTCTTTTTGCCCCTCGTTATCATTGTGGCTTTCACACTGCGGATCATGTGGGCCCTCACGGACCGCCGCCTCATGCAGCAGAGCAGGTATGAGAACATTTTAGAAAAAAATAAATAATGCAAAAAATTTATATCCAAGAAATTTTTTTCATTTCTTCCGAAGCATTCCAATCAATGTATGACATGAAGCCTTATTGGTGAGTTTAATTGGATTTCTTTAGGATGAGGAGGAGGAGGGCTGTCCAGCTGCTAAGCACTGTACTGATCATCTTCACTGTCTGCTTCACACCTTTCCACATCAGACAGGTGAGTGAGTGCCTCATACAACCTATGTTTATCTGTCTGTTTGTCTAAAAAAAAACACTTTTCATGGACAGTGTCATCATAATATTTAGAAAGGATGATGTAAGTAAAAAAACTTAGTTTACCATCATGATTTATTTTTTTGTAATCGTTTGTGTTTCTATATTATTTTTTTTTTTTGTGTGTGATTCTAGTGTTTTATTTACTCACCTGAGTTCCAGTATTTCCCCATAGGTTTTCCTCTTGAACCTCAGTTCGACTTCTGCCCCGGTCACTCTCACCTGTTTCCAGTTGTATTTATCCCACGCTCTCCTCACACTAAGGCTGTTTCTTTTCAACTGGAGTTTGCCCCGTCAGCATCTTTATTCCTAACAAATGAGTTATTTTTTTTGAGATCCTTGTGCCCTGCCTGCATTCTGGCATCTGTCTACCACTGACCATGCCACTTTGATTAAATATTTGAAATGCAAAGAAATTCTAGTTTCATTTAACACAGTGGTTCCTGACCTATTTTCCTCAAATCCCACCTTTCTTACTTCCAAGGCAAGCTGAGAGCTCCCAACCCCTCTTTACTCTCCACCTCTCCCAAAGATGTGTTTCTCTTTATCAAAATAACAGCAGAATAAAGTGAATAGTTACAAACATTTATTTGGAAAAAGTGAGGGGAAATGGTAATTGTACAACAGGCGTAACAAAAAGAACATAGCTGTGTGCAATCAAATGGACTTGTTTTGTGAATATTTTCACAGCCTCTGAGCAGACGAGGTTATGCTCTGATTTAACAGGTGCTTTTGTCCAAAGTGGAAGTGAGGATCTACACATAAATTCAAGGTTCAGTAGGAGCTCTGATTTAAAGCACTTAGTGAAAAATCACCTGCCTAAATTACACATGGAACTATTGTAGACTTCCATAGTTTGATGTGTTGAAGGACAAGTTGTTTTGGAGTTTTGAGCAGCTTTTTGTAGGGCAGAGACCAGATTTCTTGTATTTTTTTCTGTGGCCACTTTGATTTGCTCTGTTGGAGTCATCAGAGTTTTTCACAAGTTGAGCCTCCTGCTCACCTGCATTGGGGTCCTCACACGTCACTTCATGACAGAATGATTGCACTGGTCTTTTTGTGTTGCAGGTTTTGGTGTATTTCTACCCAGATATGCCCCATCATGTGATCGTGTACCATTTAACCGTCACTCTGAGCAGTTTGAACAGCTGTATGGATCCTGTTGTCTACTGTTTTGTAACAAATAATTTCAAAGTAGGTCTTAAGTTTTCTTCCTGAATGTTTAGCTGTCTCATCCTGAACATTGTCCTCTCTATCACACACATCTAACAATCATTTGTCCATTCATCACCTATTTAGTCACTTTGTTAATTACTTGTTTACCACTATTGCTGCCCACCACAGGCCACCATGAGACATCTTTTCCGTCGTGCAGAGCCGGAGCAGACCAGTGGCGACAACGTCAGTATGCAGCACAGCTCCAAGGCCTCAGGAGGCGCAGCCAACGCCGTCACTAATAATCTAATTACCATGACCAAGATTCCCAATACACAGCAAAAAGATGATGTGGGGAAGGATCGCACACTGTAAAGCTGTTTATGGAAATGGTGCATAGCACTGCAAGTTACTGAGACACAGTGATTTTACTGGTCTCAGGAAAACCCTCACTAGATTTGTTGCAAACTAGGACAGCAATTTCAGCTCGGAATGGTCCAGTAAAGCTATTTATTTAAGAATATTAACCATTTAACTAGAAGGAACTCAGCTGGCTATGCGGCAAAAAATAAACTGTTATCACTTGAACAATGACAGGAAACATTTTGTCTGCATCTTAACTCAAAAAAGGAAAAAAACAAGATTTAGAAGGGTTTTTCAAATCACTTTTCACATGTGCCTCTTTATTGTTTAAACTGTAGACTGGATGATAAAGGGTGAATTATTATTTGTAGATGTTATAATACAAATGATAACCTTTTAAATTATGATACTGAATCTCTACCATCATCCTCATTCAAAATTAAATAATGTTTTCGGCAAACACTTGGTTTGCTTCAAAATATGATTTTGACCATGACAAATTTAGTTTAAAGCATGAACACTATGTAAAAGTTGATTTTATATACAGCTCAAACCCATCCTAAGGATACATGTCAGCACACATCCTGTGGTTAAATAAGAAATAATCTGTTTGACAGTGGCTCTGGAAAATAGAAGATGTAAAAAAAAAAGTCACTGACTCTTCTTATTATGATAATGAATGACATTCTTTAAATTTATGGAAGTGTTACTATCAAAACCCTTTTTTTTTAAGTAATGGCCATACTCTCACATTTTTTAAAAAATAAAATAAAAATAAAACTTACTTTTTGGTTCACACTTCCCACAGGCTACTATGCGTATAAACGTGGAAATACTGTTCACTATTGTACACCAGAGGGCAACATTGCAATTCACTTCGAAGACTTTTGAAAAGAATGTTAAGACTATTCTTAAATAATTTTGAATATTTAGTAGAAGAAGGATTGCTGTTGATGATGTTGTTGTTGTTGTTATTATTATTATTATTATTAATAATATTATTTCTGGGGGAAGTCGCACTAAAGTTAAATAAATAAAATAAGGTGTGTAAGCAACTCAATTTTTTTAAGCATATTTTACGTAAATGGGTTAAATTTTTAGCAAATTTTACAAAAAAAATCTAGTTTTGCCAAATGGGTGTAAAATAAATACTTCAATACAAATAATAAAAAAAATACAATGTAAAATATTATCTGTCCACTCAAATTGCTCTAATTTATAAATAATATAATTTATTTACATTTTATTGACACTGGTAAAGGTTGAGAAATAGGTACCACCGGGAAAGTTGTTTGATTGCGTCATAACAGTCGTTTTATGGCCACGCCCCTCATTGTTACTGTGGAAACCAAGATGAGGGTAGCTCGTGAACCTGATGGTCACCAAATTAGCTAGCGAATGTTAGCCTAGTTTGAACTGACCGTATTTGCTGGCAAAAAAAGCGTGTGGAAGTAGTTGCACTTTGCCAAAGAAGAGCAGTACCCTAGGTAAGTCGGGTTCATGGGTTCAATGATTATGAGGGAGTTTTTCGTTCTAAGCAAAATTTAGCCTGCTTACTACAGCTGGAGGAGGTCTGGTTAGCAAGTCTAACCATAACGTTGCAAATGTAAATTCACGTATATAGTGGTAGATATCTTGACATGCAAAAAGAACTGAAAATGACTGTTTTTTTGTATTGTAATGAAGGTTACACAGGTAAGCTGAGAGCGCTCTGAGCAAAACGTGTTAAGGCAAGTTGCGAAAAAACTCGCATACTTTAAAAAAAAGGCCTAATCTTTTTTTAAAGGCTATATTCATTAATGTTTACAACAAACGACATATTATTGAGTTTCTTATTCTACAGGAATGTTACTCAGTGTCCTACTGAAGGCAGAAAATTGCACAAGACTGTTGCACATTTATGGCCCCATTAAATATTAACGTGGGAACAGAGTGAATGATTAACGATTAGAGAGAAAAGGAAACTTGAGAAAAACTGTATTCTCAAAATTTAATCACAGTAGTACTATTCATGGTATTGTATTTACTGTTAAGTTTGCTACAAATATTTGTCTACTTAAACAGTTAACACTTATGCAACAGTCATATAGTTTTGTAATAATGCTTTATTACTAAACTTTGGATTGTGCCTCAAGTCGGTTTTGTGGTTTCAAGTTTATTTTAACTGAGTCACACTATTCAGTCTCAGGTTTACACACTTCAAAACAGCTTGATTCTTTGTGTGTATATTGTTTATGATTTGGCCTTGTTACTGCTTATTAGTATACTGTATATTAAAGCAGGGCAGTTTTTTTTTTTTGCCAAACTCATGGTAGGATTTTTTTCCTATTATGGAAGCTAAATGCACAAAAATACTTAACCACATGGGAGCCTTCTAGTGTAGCCTCTTCATCATCAGTGTCTGAAGTGTACAAACTTGTATTTATAGGTTGGATTTAGATAGTGCACATTCAAACTAAGAATGTGACCTTCTTGTGTGGTATATTTTAAACTTTATTTATCTAACTACCAGTAACTGACATCTATTTTTTGCAGGTAGCTGAGTGACACTTTGCCAAGGAACTTCAACAGATTTGAATCCTAACTTACTTGAACTGGACTAACATGCACATGTGTAGACGTTTGATGACTCCAACTAAATTCCCACGCAGGCAGACCTATTCAAGTATTTTGATTTACAACAAACTGAGCTACTGGGAATCATCATAATCTTATCAACCACCCACTCCATCTCTTTTGCTCCACCTTGCTTCTCCCTAATGAATAGTTTGGGAACTGCACTGCTGTTTTCTGCTCTTCGTAAATTTAGAACTTAAGTGCAAACACTGGTGAGGAGCACCACTACTCTGCAGTTGGGCTTCAGAGCTCATGATTTTTACATAAGCACAATGGTCCACGGGGTTTTATTTATTTTTTCATTATAACAGTGATTCTTGCCACCTTTTCCCCTTTTTTTAAACTCTGTGGTGTGGTTGCCAATGGGTCTCCTTGGGCAGCTTAGTTTCTTAGTAGCTGATCATGACAGAAATTACAAATGTTTTTTGGTTTTTTTTGCTCTTAATAAATGAATAAAGTTGACCCATCAATTACAGAATATTGTGGCATTACATACGTTAAAATCAACGAGTGGGAATAATAAATAAACAAACTGAAATGGAAGGGAAAGAAAAGGAGGCTTTGGACCTTCCTGAAAACAGTAAGCTCACACAAGTTGCAGAAGACAGTGAAGATGACAAAGATGAGAAAACAGTCGAGACACCCCCGTATCGCTGGGTTATGCATGCAGCAGTGATGTTTGGACGTGAGTTTTGCTATGCCATGGAAACCGCCCTGGTGACACCGGTGCTGCTGCAGATAGGTAAGCAGTGAAGTTTGTTATTTGGGACATGAGTAGAACCTGTTTTACTTCAGCTTGAGCATGAAAGGATGGATGTGTGTGACGGTTCTAAGCTGTGATGTTACTATAGCGGTCCAGTCTCTGTTTAGTGTCAGGAAACTGAAGGACTCACAATGACAGTTTGCTCCAGGCTTTTGTCTATGGCGTTGACTCACTTCTAGGGTTGGCGATATTGGCAAAAATTAATCAAATGTAGCATTTAGCCAGTAACAATTCATTTATAGCTGACAATTGCACTTGCATGTTTATGACTCAAAATTAGTTACCCTATGTTCTAAAATTATACAAATCATCAGTCAAACCAACTTTTAAATTTTAACAGCTATGGCCCACCCCACATTTTTGCTTTATAGTGCTTACATTAAACATTCCACCAACATTAAAAATTTTATTGTGGTTGTGTTTGCTTGGCCTTTTCACTGATTTCCATTGCTCACCCTCTGTAACCTGTATCCATAACCACATCTAAAGGCTAAGTTTGTCAGCATAGCAAAAATTAAACAAAACTGATCTCCTCTGTCCAGGTACGAAAAGAATGTAAAACACAGTCTATTTCAATATCACTGTTTTTCATTTAGGTACTAAGATAGTACACTTTATATTGACTTTAGAAGTTCATTCAGTTTGTTTTTGAGTAATTTTTGAGTCATGTGATTTGTCTTTGTTATCTTGGGTATAATTTATGTGGACATTAGTTTTAAATGCCAATATGACAGAGTGCAAACATCAGCAATAGCTTGGACAAATGGCATATTAACATATTAAATGTTTTTGTGGGCTGTAAGCTTTTTTTTAAGATAACATCTTTGGTATGTTGTATATCAAAACAAAACTAGAATATTGTATTTAATACCAAGAATGTCTGTCTATATTTAGGCAAAACAGGAGAAGCAGGGCAAAAAAGTTTGTACAGGAAAAATTAGCCAAAACACAACAGGGTAAAATGAGATTATTAAACTAGAACTTAAGTTGTGTATTTGTGTCTGTGGGTGTGTGTGTATGGGCACGTTTTTGTTACAATGTGGGAACCATTTTCCAGAAAAAGGCAGCCTCGTGGGGACCAATGCCTTGTCCCCACAGGTACAGATGTTGATTTCGGGTGGGGGGGTTAGGTTTAGGACTAAGGTGTGAATTGGGTTTAGGTTAGTTTTAGGGTCACCCTAACCTATGAGGTCAATTTTAGAGTAAATGGTCAAAATTACCAAAAAATTATTGAAAGTCAATCCACATTCCCCACAGGGATATAAAAACAAACCTGTGTGTGTGTGTGTGTGTGGTAGGGATGTCCAGTAGATACTAAATTGCCTTATTTTGTTTTTAAAAGTTAAATAGGACTGCATAATGGAGTGTGATTCAGAGCTCAAGAACGTCTTCCAAGAGCAAACTAAAGATTTCATCACTTTCTGACCTTGTTGGTGCAGGTCTTAGTTTTTTTTTAATTGGATTTACCGAATTCCTTTTTATCATAATCATTTATGTTCTTGCTATTTATTAATTTACAAGTAAAAAAAAACTTACAGTTTTGTGTAGAGAGAAAATATTAATAGAAAAAAACTCATTTTGGCCAATATACAAGGTTATATTTAATCTTATAACTTTAAAGTGTTTTTATAACAGAACCCGATTGATGAATAATTTATTCCAGAAAACGCTGGGGCTCGTACTGTCAATTTTTTGTTTTGTTTTTTAGTACATATTTCCTGTATTTAAAATGAGGACTGAGTTTTTAACAATAACTTACTTTCTTTTGCTGATAAGTAAGATAAAGTATCAGTTTCATTTTTAGCATTTTTAATTTTAAATTAATAATAGTCCACTTTTTAATAGAGCCATAGTTTCACATTGGTAAAAAAAAAAACAATTAAGGTTTTATGTTATAACAATAACTGACTACTTGTCTCATTTTGGCTGTAATCTCAGGCAGTCTCTCATGATTTAACCACATATGTATTTTAGGGCTTCCAGAGCAATATTACAGTTTAACTTGGTTTCTCAGTCCCATCCTGGGTCTTATCTTCACACCACTAATTGGCTCAGCCAGTGACCGCTGTACTCTGCGATGGGGCAGGAGACGACCATTCATTCTGGCTCTCTGCATTGGTGTGCTCTTCGGACTGGCGCTGTTTTTAAACGGATCCTTGATAGGTAAGTAGGAGTGTTCAGATGAGCTCACTACCCCTGCAGCATGCAAGCTACAAAATTTAATCCAGTCTGTGTATACCTGTGGTTTTCTTTTAGGGCTTTCCATGGGCGACAGCCCAAACAGCCAGCCAGTTGGCATCGTTCTCACTGTTGTGGGTGTGATAGTGCTGGACTTCAGCGCTGATGCCTCTGAGGGGCCAATCATATCTTACCTTCTTGATGTTGCTGATACTGAAGAGCAGGACATGGCCCTGAATATCCATGGCCTTTCTGCTGGTAGGAGATATAGTATACACAGTATATTTACCCATGCCCAGGAAGCTACGCAATAGTGTTGTTGTCAAGATCACCTAATCCAAGACCAAGACTAGAGTGCATAGAGACAGAGACAAGACTTTTAGGGGCTGGACCAAGTAGAAACCAAGATCAGAAAAAAAAACAGAAACTAGTGCTCTGAAACATACAGTATACTGTACACAGGTAGCTAACTTAACTTGTACAGGTAATATTGACTAAATCTCTTTAGTATGTTCTCTTCGGTATCTCTTATTTGATATGTGTGTCTTAACTGGCCAGATTCTGGCTGTACTTGAAATCTGCAAAATGGAAATTTGTCTGTAGCTCAAGGCTAGATTTTTCTGCACACTGTTCAAACTTGCTTGAATAGCTGCACTTACTTTCTTCTACTATCTATTTAGTATTTTACTATTATTAAAAAATATATATATATATATTAAATTCTTAATAAGCATACAAATAATAGTTGTATCTGTTTTTTTAGGGCTTGGAGGAGCATTGGGTTACATGTTGGGAGGCCTTGACTGGACTGACACAGCTCTGGGCAGAGCATTTAAATCACAAGAACAGGTTCTCTTCCTGTTTGCGGGAGTTATTTTCATTATTTCTGTCACAATCCACATGCTCAGCATCCCTGAGAGACATTGTGCTTCATCCAACCTGCTTAAAGATACAGAAGATGAAGAGTCGTCCAGTCAGTCGTCTTCAAGGCATGTTGGGAACACCACACCCTTTCTTGATATAATTGCAGAGGAGGATGCTTATGCCTCATCAAGAGATGACAAAGAAGCCCATCTTGAGGAAAGAGAATTGGATTTTCTTGCTGTGGAGAAAGTGCGAAGTAAAAGTGATTCCGTCTTAGCCATGCCAGATGCTACAATAGACTTGGACCCCGACCTTGACCTGGACAGACCAGTTTTTTCACCAGCTGAACACTTTTTACCAGAAACTCATGAAGACCTAGATAATGCATTTAGGCCATCAGACCACAGTGTTGGGTCCTTGTCTCCTCCAGGTGATTTGCCCTCAGTTACCAATGGGATTGTGGTCGTAGAGCCTTCAACAGTGTTCCCTCAACCTAAGGACCCAACAAATGGTCAGCCTTGTATCCCTCAGACCAGCTCAGCATCAGTGGATGCACATCAGAGACAGGTAGAACCATGTGCCATAAATGTTTTGATCAATATATATTGAATTTTGCAGTCTCGTGGTTTTCATTTTGGCTTTTAATTTGTAATTTGTCTTCTGTCGCAGCAGGACAAAACTGCTAATGGCATCAATGCTGTCCTGACTTCCTCTAATCATACAAATGTAATAAAAGGTCACATCTCCACCAAGCATGGAAACCGCACAACCAATACTTCAGTTTCATCACGGCCACACCCACCTACCTTCTACAGACAAGTACAGTTTTCATTATTTTATAAAACTATCTTGCGTACTCATAAACTATAGTTTATGAAGTTCATGTAACTAGATTGGCGTTTCTCAGTTGTTTTTTTTCTACTTTTTTTAGCCCTCTTTTACTTTTTCATATTATGGTCGAGTGGCAACACAACGCTATCGACTGCGACACACAAGAGCAATAAGTCCTCGGCCGATCACCACCTCCCGCAGTCTGAATGATCTACGGGACGTCCAGCGGCGGCATGTGCATCGGCGAGATTTGCAGCTGTCTGTTAGCAGCCTGTCATCCGAGAGCTCCAGCAGTGAGGGAGAACCAGAGAAGGGTACCACTGTCAAACTTCTCTGGCTTTCCATGTTTAAGGTGAACTCATTTTTTTAAATGAAGCCTCCTTTTCCTTGCTGTTGTACCATTATACTGGACAAAATTTACAGTATAGAGCATGTGTGAAACTCAAGGCTCACAGGAACCTTTGTCTTGCCCACTATTATACTATTTTATATGTGTATCCTTACACGGTTGTTGTCACTCATTAGTTGTTTCATTCCTTCACAGATGCCAAAGCAGCTCTGGAGGTTGTGTCTGTGTCACCTCCTCACATGGTTCTCCATTATAGCTGAAGCTGTGTTTTACACTGATTTCATGGGCCAAGTCATTTTCAATGGAAACCCCAAGGTACATACACATTCTGTTGTTTCTATTAATATGAAAACAGCCATCATTTAACATATTGTATGTGAAGTAAAGGACTCAGTGGTGGAACACAGAAATGTAAACAGTATACTATAATTTATAGTTTTAAACTAAATGTCAGGTATTTGATCTGTTCAAAAGGACAAATCTTAAGATTGCTGCATTTTTTTTTTCCTTTTTTTTTTTTTTGCTGCATTTTATTCTGTTATTTTTCAGGCACCAGCCAATTCAACAGAGCTCCAGAATTATCACAGAGGAGTTCAAATGGGCTGCTGGGGACTGGTGGTCTACGCTGCTACAGCTGCTGTCTGCTCTGGTATGTCACAAGCATTGTTTGCATATTCCGCTTATAATTCATCAAGCTATTACACAAAAACGTATTTAGGAAACATTCAAGTTTCCTTTTATTACCATCTTTTTAAAATGTCTTGAACCACTTCTGTTTTTTGTTCCAGCCATTCTTCAGAAATCTCTGGATAATTTTGATCTGAGTATCAAGGTCATCTATGTCGTTGGAACTTTGGGATTTTCAGTGGGTCAGTCAACAGCAGAACACTGTAGAACTCAATACATTCAATTTTGGAACTGGTTCATGTTCACAGTCACAGTTGCTGCACAGGAATGAAAATCTGCTCATGTGAAGTTTCAAACTTCAAATTCTCCCTTTTTTTTTTAGGAACTGCTACGATGGCAATTTTCCCTAATGTGTATGTTGCCATGGTGATGATCAGTGGCATGGGTATCATCTCCATGAGTATCTCCTACTGCCCCTACGCATTACTCGGACAGTACCATGAAATCAAAGAGGTAAGATCACACACACATGCACACGCTTATGATACACAATAAAACAGAAGTTAAGCCATAAAAAAATTCTTCTGTTATTTACACTTGTTAGAGGCCTTTAAATCAAACTCCTTTTTTAGAGTAGTAAGTAGTTTCTACTGTAATAATGTTCTAAATAGAGGCAATACTTAAAGCATGTACCTGTGTTGAGAGAAGATATTAGCAGTTATAATTGTAAATATTTGTCTTTTGTTCATTCCTCAGTACATCAACCACAGTCCAGCAAACACTCGAAGAGGTTTTGGTATTGACTGTGCTATATTATCCTGTCAGGTCAGTCTTTGTTTAGTTTTCACTTTCAGAGCTGTATAAACTATTTTAAATCAGCAGTGGTAATATAGGCGTGCAGTGATTGTTTTTTAATTTATTTACAGGTTTATATCAGCCAAATTTTGGTCGCCTCGGTTCTTGGATCTGTGGTGGATGCAGTTGACAGCGTGCGTGTTATTCCAGTCGTGGCCTCTGGGGGCTCCTTCCTCGGCTTCCTCACCGCCTGTTTTCTTGTTATTTATCCTGACCCTGAGCTTAGCAGCTCGGAGCAGGACTCTGTTGGTCTCCCTGGAGAGGAGGATCAGATTGGAGAAAAGACCAATGACCAGACTTTGGCTATGCTGAACCTCAAAGACAAATCACAGGAGACAGAGAGTCACTCTGTTGCCTGAGCATAAAACAATCACTGGAAGCTTTTGATCATAAACCAACAGATGCATCATGTGAGGATTATACTGAACACATGTGGTGTGCAGATGGGATAATCTGTGCCTTGTGGAGGAGCAAAGCCAAGAGAAAATGTGACACACATAACATTCTATCAACAAAAATATGGGAGGGTTAGATTTCGTCTATGTGGAGTGAAATGATGAGATAAAAAATGTCAGTTTAAAAGCTGCTCTGTTTCTGCTGTTGCAAACCCAACTCTAAAGCAAATACTGCTTAGTTGGATTAATAAGTCAAAAAGCCAGATGACTGTTTTCTCAAACTGCTAAAAGTAATGTAATTCACACTGCTGGAGCCAAAATCAAATAAGGCACAGAGCACTTTGACTGACTTCTGAGCTGAACTGTCCCATTTATGCTGCAAATCATCCACAGTGTGGGACTCCACTGACGCTGCTTCGTTACTGCCAACATGACAATCATCATATTACTTTGTGCAACCTAAATGTTACTGTTCTTACAGATGCCAAAAACATGAAAAACCACAAGAAAATACTTCAGAGTATATTGTAGCTATATGCAAAAAAGATCATGTTCAGTTATGTTGTTTAAATCTGTTGTAAACTGTTTTGCCAGAATATTTGTATTTTGCCAGAATAATGGATTCTTTGGGGTAATTTTTTTTTCTACCAATTATGTTCCATATATCCAAAAAAAATAATGTGATGAAAATGGATTTTGAGAGTGTTTTAGATTTAATTGTAGTTTTATTGCACAGTGGTTTTTTTTTTTTTTTTTTTTACTTTATCATCAAGATGCATTTGACAGATAAGGTCACAGTGAATGTTAAAAAAAAGAAATATAAATCACTGCTATTGATAAAAGGGGACTGGTTTTGATGTTTTTGTTATATCTATATATTTAAAACAAAATGACCTTTTCCCCTTCTGCAATATGATGTCCCTGTAAGATTCCAGCTTACCTCAAGATTCAGAATATGTTTAAGAGTCGAGTGAGGACATAAGCAGTGAGACCTTCAGTTGTTAGGAAAATGCTGTATATATCAAAAATAAATTTGACCTGCCATATCTAAATGCCTTGAGATTTGCTTCTGTCTCTTTAAGAACCTCCTACCATTTCAGACACTCCCACTTCAGCACATCTTGACAACAATGCTTCGGGGGAGGGGTGCTCTATGTGGCAGGAGTTCAGCTGCAGTCTGAGCTCCGGGGAGGAACCTTGTACAAATAGGCCGTCTTTGATTCTGTGTGCTGCTGTATATATTTTTTGTAAAATGAACAAAAGTTATTCTTGTGACATTTATTGGGTAAATACATTATTTTAATTTTTGTTAATTCTGTATTTTTGACATTCTGTTATAAACATTTGTGTTTGCAATGGTACAAGTCATTTGTTGTTTTATTAGTACACAAAAATGTGAGATATTGTCAAACTTATGGCCTTATATGATGATTTAAAGGTTGTATGAAACCTTGCAGAAGAAAAATGATCATAGAATAAAAACATTTCTAATCCCTATCAATATTTTAAAGAAATAAAATAGGCAAATTTTAATTTGGCAAAAACTGACAGATAAAAATATAAAACAAGTCTTGATGAAATGTCTATTTATTATGTTTGGTTTTTAAATACAAGATTCTTGTGTTCATAGTTTGACTGTATTAATGTGATGTTTCATTTGTGAACTGCTGCCACTTTCAGGCCCAGATGTGGTATTACAGTTCATTTTACTCAGCGATTCTCTTATTTGCTTTTTTATTTATTTTGAGAGAGAGAGATGTGGTTGTGCCAGCATTTCAAAATATAACACCGAAACGCAAACACACCCAACTACATGAGTCATAGTCTTAAAACTGTGATAAAGACCAAGAATCATGTTAGAACTGGCCTGCAGATATGTTCAGAGAAACAGAAAGTGGGATGATGATAGAGGGCAGTATGACAAGCCGTTTGAGCATTTATTTGCAATTCTTGAATTGAAAGCCATTCCCCTATTTTATGCTTTGTTTGTCCTGGTTGTTCAAGCCCTCCAATAATTTTCTTTCAACTAGTGAACATTTTTAACATTCACAAGTTTATTAGTAAAGTCAGAAGACTTGAACTTGACTGTTGACATTTTGGATTTATAAGTCATCATAAACTAGTGTGCACATTTATTGGTCAGTTAAATTAAATGCGATTAAATTAAATGAAAGGAAGCAGAAAGAAGGAAAAAAAATTATCTATTTTATAGCAGTTTTAACATCAATCTCGAGATTATTCCACAGTCCTATTCCTTCAGTTCACTGTGAATTCAATGAAAGAGGCTATAGTTCAGACTTTTTAAATGAGTGAGATAAATTCTACTGGCCTTTGTTACTTCCCCTCAACGCATGAAAGGCGCACGGGCCATTTTGGGCAAAGGGAAATATTCAGGTAAACAGCGAAGTACTACATTGGGAGGATACTAAATAAGTGATCAAACGACTTGCCATAATAATCGACGACATAGGAGGAGTTCGTTGCCACGAGCTTCAAGTGGTGCGTGTAGCGCTTAAACTATCGTCATGAATGGACAGAAAAAGAAAAAAGGAGCCGTGTAGAAGTCTGTGAGAAGGTTAGTAACATGACATGCGTTTGTAACAAACTTTAAACCAAACTTCACCTGGTAATTTCCGGGAGTGTCGCCTTTATAATTTAAAATTTTGCCGACGAGATACATCACCTCACCTGTGCAGCCGTGTGATTCTTAGTCACGTGACACAACAACAAATATGTTTTTGCCAAAATGTCCAACTAAACGTAAACAATTATGCACACAAAACTTACAAATTACTATTTCTGTCTCTAACACAATGCAATATTGGATCATGTTGGACCTTATAGTAAATTCTGTTTCTATAAGATGATATATGTACAACATGTAGTAATGATTTTAGGTGAGAGTTCAACTGAAACACTCAGCCCTACTCTGCACGATTCAGGTTTATCAACAACTCTAAACTGTTGGAGAAAAATGAAGAAAGCGAAAGAAAATCAGAGTTAGAAAAAAACAAACAAAAGTCAGATTTTTATTTATTAAGAATACTTTGAAAAAACACACAGATCATTGTGTAACTTATCCTATTAGCATAAATTTCAAGCCTCAGATTTTAGTTGTATTTATAATTAATTTTGTAGAGCAGATGTAATTTTTCCATTTCCTTTAATAATTATAAAAATCTGACTGCCAGCGTATTCTAAACAAATATATTTATAGTTATATGTTTCATATGCTCTAGTCTTCATCCTAAGACACATCTGTTTTTGACTGAGTAAAATTCCATTTTTAATGGGTTCTGGGTATTTAACGTTAATGTTACACATGGTCAGTTCTTCCCTCCGCTCTCTGGATTCAGTATGTGGTGAGAAAATTAAAACCATTACCTTAGTGTTTTATCACAGGAGCAGCTCTTGTGTAAATATTTCACACAGAAAGACTTGTGAAGAATAATTACTTTAAGAATTAGTTTCTGGTTTATTGCTTTGAAAATCACTAAAAAATGCAAACTGTATTTTTTTATTTATCTCCTTGTGTTGATTTAAATAGACTCTACTTGCTGCTAGGACACCCGAGACAGCCCAGTTGTGTGACATTATCCTGGACATCCCTCAGACGATAATGGACTGTTTGCCACCTGCTCTGCTGGAAGCCTGTGTGGCTGTTGGAGCGTCCAGTGAAAAACTTCAGGAAGTTTGCAAGGTCTCTGCTTTCTAATGTGTTGTTTGATAAACAATGTGTTGAAAACTGCAAAAAATTATGTTTTTCTTTTTGTGTCATTAAACTCTGCTATACCCATTTCCCGCTCAGGTTATTCACAGTACTGGAAGTCTAGAGAGTGCCAAGGTGGAGCCGGAGGTTCTTTATGTCCTAGCACCTCCCTTTGTTAGCAAAATAGCTGAGCGTGAAGCTCTGAAGTTAGGTGGGATGAAGAGGCGCTCCTTTCTTAAGAAAAAGAAAGAACAACCATCTTCAGGTGCAACAAAACAGAAATACACTGGTGCATTATAAAACTAAAAAAAAAAAAAAAAATGTTTAAATCTTTAAATCTTATTTCACCCAGGGTCTCTTTTAGCAGGTGAAGATGCGTCAGAGGGAAGTGAAGAAGTCTCTGTACCAAAAGACATCGACCTCGCTGTCTTGCCCCAGCTCTGTTTTCCAGGTAAAATGTTTCAGTACAGACACTAGTATGTCTTTATGTACATATATGTAACTGTCACTCTAACAGCAAATTATTTCTGTTTTACAAAATTAATTTACTCATTTAAAAAGTAGGGATACACGATATATCGGCATTAATATCGGTATTGGCCGATATCGGTCATTTTTTAGAATATCGTATCGGTCCGATATGTAAAACTGGGCCGATATTAACATCCGAAATTGATTTCCCACTTTTTAGCTTTATGTTTCTGTTTTGGGAGGTGAAATGGTTGGTTGAGCGGCATCTGTTTGATCATGATAGTGATATTGATGCTGCATAGCCAGGAATAACTGAAGTAGGAGCCATGTCAGAGGTCTGGTCATTTTTTTACGATATAAAAAAAAGACCCAAATGTGTTTGTGCGTGTATGTATGCAATAATTTGTGTGTTTGTGTAATATCGGTAAATATCGGTTATCGGCCAGAACAGTAATAATTATATCGGATATCGATATCAGCTGAAATGTTCATATCGGTGCATCCCTATTAAAAAGGCAAAACGTCCATGCTCCCAAACATGTTTTTAAAAACTTGCTTTTGTGTTGTAATATTTGAAGGATGAAGAACACATGTTGATTTTTTTCTTTCCTTCTTTTTAACTCCACTTCATCCTGTACCTGTTTTAACTTCTACCTTTTTAAACTTTCAAATATTTAGTGCTTTTTAAATATTTCTATAATTGTTGGAGGATGTAATCATCTCCCCCCGACAGGAACTAAGACTGATCGTATTCCCTGGAATTCAGCTCATTGTCTTATTATAGCTTGTATTTTACAGTTTATAGTGTAGAGGAGCCATCTAAACCAAGAACTGCTTTGTGATTAGTCCATAACTATGTCACCAACAGCTGTCATCATTACATCACCATCTAAACATTGGTAAATTGCTAAATTTGATCACACTCGTCAGGAACCATCCTCATTGTTTTCCATCACATTTCATATAGCAGTTTAAACACCCCAACATCCCCTGGATCAAAGCTCACTGTGTTTTTTTTTTAAATTCCTTCATAACTGTTTAATAAGCTCTTTAGATCAAGCCTTAGCAATAATTATCTGATAAAGTTTAAATTTGGATTTTTGTGTCTGTAACCACCAATGAAAACAGGTGTATTGAGTGTTTAAAGTGAATGGCCCACTTTTTTCTCCCTGCAGTCTTGGTTTTATAATAATTGTAAATAATGACATTATAAATGTGTGTTTTTGTTTCAACACCAGGTGGTCTAGAAGTGACAAGTGAGCAGAAGACTGAGCAGTTCCACTTCCTGGTTTTTACTGATGTCTTTGGCAACAAAACTCATGGAGTAGTAATGCAGTATTACCGTCCCATTCTGGTACTTTGTGTCATATTTTATGCATTTTAATATAAAGTTTAATAATCACAACTCTGAAATCCTTAATGCAACAAGAAAAAAAAAATTTTTTAATTTAGTGGTTAAAGCTTAACCAATAAAAACAGCAATCTTTGCTGCATCCAAAGCTGTAGTCCAGCAGATATAATGACATGGCATTTTTTGTTTTATCAAGTTGAAAGATGTTTAGAAAAAAAATGAAACTAATTGTTTTTTTCTGTTCTAATTTTTGTTTTTGTTGGATAAAATAACTGGATTCAAAGCAGAATGTAAATAAGTGTTTAAAAATTCAACTCACTCTTAGATTGTTTTGTTTTTTCTTTCAGGGAGGAATGTCTTGTAATCAGATCGGAGCTGGATCTTCAACATTCTCTAAACTTTTCTCAGCGTACAGCATCTGTGTCATATCAAAGTACCCTTACTTCACTGCACTCAAAGACTGCCTGTCGTGGTAAGAAATTATTATAAATTGGCAAATTGAGATTATATAACTGAAGTGGATTAGCTTGCACGTACAGTGTTTTTTTAATATGTATTTGCTAACAGTGTAGATGTGCCCTGCAACATTTCTAAGTTATTGTACAGTTAATGAAAATAATTTTTGGTGGCAATTGATCATTATGTAAATCTAGTTGTCAAAATTAAATTGATTAGTCCTCTTGTCTCTTTTGTTCAGTCTCATGATTGTTTTTTGTTTTTTTTTTATCTTTGAGCCTTTTAATCCAGTTGAGAACTTGTCGATTATCAGACACGGAGGAAAAAGTGAAAGAATTTGCAACCAAACTGTCACTTGTGCCAATTCCACCACCTGGGCAGCTACATTTGGTGTGTAGTGACCAAACTATCAGACTTTGCTTTGATGTTAACACAATTCAGTAGATCTTTCTATTCTAACTTAAGCAATCCCGTTGTGCTGTTTTCCAGACGTTTATGTTACAACCCCTGAAGGTCAGATTACCCTCCATGGAGGACAAAGACCACCCACTTATAAATTTAGACCTTCACCTGCCCTTTCTTTGCTTCAGGCCTCAGCAGCTGCTGCAGGTATCTCACCCACATTAGGAGGTTTTAGTCTGAGAAGAGGCTCAGATTTACTGTCACATCTCTTCTTTTTTCTGTCCCTGTCTCTGCAGGTGCTGTCCTGTCTCCTGCAGGAACAGAGGGTGGTGTTATTTTCTGCTGATTGGGCCAGACTCACGCTGATAGCAGAAAGTTTGTTAATTTTTCTGAAGGTCAGTTTAAAGTCTATCTGCAGATCTGTCAAACTGTAAAGTCAATATTTGTGTTAAATTTGAGCAAAATTTTGTTAATGAAATTATATTCTTGCTCAAATTATCCCACATCGGACCTAAAAAGTACATTTTCTGAAGAACTGGAGCGAGTATAGAAGCTCTTACAAGACATGTCAGATTGCTAATATATCTCCCTGTCATCCTCTCATACATATACGTCAGTGTTAAGCTACTTTTTGAAAAAAAAAAAATATAAATGTAGGTCATGTAGCTCAAGCTATGTTTTGCAATGAAATCAAACTAAGAAGTAGTTAGTACTACAAGCTCAATAGATGTGCAGTTCCACCAGGTATCTGTTAATTGTTGCTGCCTCTAATCTGGAGCTGCATGGGGGAGGGGTGCTCTGCAGGGCGGGAGCTCGGCTGGGGACTGAACTCCAGGGAGGAGTTTTGGGTAAATAGGCAGTGCTTTGTACCAGCAGGCGTTTAGGCAGCTCCACATGGCTGCTACAGGAGATACAAGGATTTGTCATGATGCATGAATGAGTCAAAGCAACACACTGGGTTGTATGTTTTTGATGAAGGAATGACATGACATGATATAAAGCACAGAAAAGGGGATTTTGCAAAATACCCCCACACCCCAATGATTTTCTTCCTTCTTGCAGCCTTTGCTGTGGCAGCATCCATATGTTCCTGTTCTGGCCAGAGGCATGCTGGACTTTCTAATGGCTCCCACTGCTTTTCTTATGGGATGCCATCTCAGTCATTTTGCAGAGGTTGCTGCTGTGAGTACACAATCTGCAAAATTACAACTTCTAACAAGAAAGTTAAACAATCATCAGAGTCCCTTTTTGACAGACTTTTTCCTTTTGTTGATATAAAACTAAGAAACAAACTTAGCTGAAGTTCAGTTAAAGTGTAATAGCTTTTGTTTAAATGTAATTGTGTTACTCTTTTGTTCAGGAAACCAATGATTTGATCTTGGTTAATATTGATGATGGCAGCGTTTCTTCTTCGTCTCTTGATGTTGATGTTCCTGACATCCCTTCAGCTGCTGCAGACTGCTTCACACAGAGGTGTGGTTCTTAAGTTAAACTGATGGTCTTTAAAACATTAATACCTACCCATTGAATTAATTTTTTGCAAGTAATTATAGGATGTACACAACTGATTAATGTTTGAAGCCAACCAATTTCAAGATGGCCGCCACATTGAACTGACCTCAGAAAACACAACAATTATTCAGTCAGTTTTACAGATATTGAGCTAAAATCTGGTAAGGTTATAGTTGAAAGTCATTTACATCACATACTCTGAGTTTGAGATTTCCCATAATGTTACTTCAAGGTTTAAAAACAATGTCTATAACCACATTACTTAACATCGAAACTGGTGGGTTTTTAATTTGAAAATGTTTCTATCAGGTGCCAGTCTCTGCAGATACATTTCGACTTGGATCGGTGCCACAGCGCAACCTGCTCCAGCATCGATGAGCTGCGTGACCAAAGACAAGAGTGGCAACACAAACTCAACCATGACATCCAGAGGATTGCACTGGAGCTGGTTGTCAACATATTCAGGTTAATTTCTTGTTGAGATGATGCTGGATATTTCTCTCTGTTACATCTTAGAACTGTTAACATTAGAATTGAGTCTGTCTGTGTGTGCTTTCACAGGGACGTGAGTAATCATCTGAATTATGATCATCGAGTGTTTCACAGTGAAGAGTTCCTACAAAGCAGACTGCCAAATGAGCAGCTTTTTTACAAAAAGGTATTCATCAACTTTAAAGTTGAATTGTGGTTTGATCAAATTATGCAAATGTGAGATGATAAATGGTAAATAATTGATCTGAAATATTATTTCGGCTGTTTTGCAGGTGTTGGATACTCACATTTTCCACTCCTTCCTCAGAGAACGTCTCAACAAGAAAACAGACCACTTCACTCGAATGGAGCTTAGCACTCGTTCTGACATGCATAGGTAAAAATTGGATCAGTCATGCTGTAAAATATGTATTTAGTTTAGTGAAGGATTCTTTGTGTAAAAACATGCAATCCTAGTCACCTGAGCACATGTACAATCAGGTTTTTAGTTTCCAGCACTCACTCCACACTTTCTTTATGTCCTGCAGGGTGAAGTCTTTGGTGGAGGTAACACGAAGACCCACCATGCAGGAGATTCAAGCCAAGAGAAGGAGCTCCATTCCAGAAAATGTATTTAGTAAGAAACTGGGGATGAGCCTCTCTAACTTAGAAGACCGAGCCATCAGCCTCGAAAGAAACCTGCTCTTCAGCAGGAACAGCACGTTTGACTCAGGTGAGCGTCGAAAGAAAAGGATTGACCATAAAACATAAGCGCCTAAATATCCGCATAAATAAATGTGACCTGAACGAGTTCATGCCATTGTAAAGATTCTAAATTTAGTAACATAAAACAGAACTAAAAAAAATGTGTTTGCAGTGAAAAAACAGTGTGAATGCTTATTCCTGAATGACTTTGATGAAAAGTTTAAACTGTGTTATCAACTCTAAGAAAAAAAACACTATAAAGAAAGACTTGTTAAAAGCTAAAACACAGCTGGTCATTTTGTTCTTTTTTTAAAGCTTGTTATTTTATTCTGTATTTTTCATTTACCTTCTCATCTCTTTGTTTCCTGTCTAGTGTTGAAATCCCATCCTAAGCCTGTGGATGTGTTCAATCTCCCACACGTTCGTTCATCATCCTCCCATGTTCAAAGTTATTACAGCGATCTCATCCAGCAGCTTGGAAAAAATATTCAATCTATCCAAATTGAGAATTCTGCTTTGCTGGCCAGGTATTCTGATTTTATTTTTGTAATAAACTCTGATAAAACTTTTTTTTAATTTTTTTTTTTATGACTTCACTGAAGTTCCTTTCTGCAGGTATTACTACTTACGTGGTTTAATCCACACATTGTGTTCACGGCGGCTGGAAGCTTTAAGTGATTTCCAGAATCTCTACAAGACGGACACGGCCATATTTCCCACACACTTGGTCACGTGGCTCGTGGACTCACTGCAGCAAGACGAGAAGCAGCTGGCCCACATAAGACCTGAGCTGAAGAGACTCTTCTTTAGGGTCTGTATGAACAGACCGTTCCTGATCGCACTGCAGAGGGTTGGCTTGATGTTCTACATCAGACTCTAACAGATGTTCTTTTCTTTTATTAGGTAAAAACTGATAAAGAGAAGACACTCGTCCAAACTAGTAATCGCATCAAGAAGTTTGAACTTCCCAAAAAGCCTCTGAGCCAGGATGAGTTTGTGTGTTGTGTTCAGGAGTGTGGGATTGTCAAAGACGTAGCTACCATACATCGTTTATTTGATGCTCTCAGTGGTGGTAAGATGAATAAAAACTGATCTATCACTTTGAACTGGAATATGTGCCAACATTCAATTAAAAAAAACAATAATTTTAAAATGATAAATACCTTATTGTGTGATGCTGATTCAGGCTCCATGTTATTTTCACAGTCAGTCCTGAATAATGAAAACTATGAGATTGTTGTTCTCATAGTCATCGTCTTCTCTTTTTTTTTCATGTATACAGATGTTATGTTTGAGATAAATACAGAAACAAACAGTTGATCATTGATCATCAAGTCATTTTAATAAATGCACCCAGATGGGATGTTGGACACAGAAGTGACTTTATAATTCAAATTCAAAAATACTTTATTGATCCCAGAGGGAAACTAGATGTAGTAACTCATTTGACTAAAGAATTATTGTAGATGCAGGAAAGATCTTCTGCAGCGGTCTGTAATGCAACAAAACTGAAGAAGCCTCCGACTGAAGATGCTCCTTTTTTCTATGACAGTCTCATGAAGAGGATGATCAGGGTTTTCCACAATATTTTTGATTTTATGTCAAATCCTTCTTTGCACCATCATTTCCAGAGGTTCCACAGTCGTCCCCAGAACAGAACCAGATTAAAAGATTTATATTCTCCATTTGAGTTAAATATTAATACTTTGTAAGAGGAGAGTTCTTTCTTAACAGCACATTCACTTCTGTAACACAAAACACAAAAAGTTTAGCTTGTACAACTTTATGATATTAGTTAATTATCAGCTGGAAAGGCTTTGTGGTGTTTTTTTTTTTTTTGCCATAAAGTTTTTGTCCATTCTTGTTTTGGTTTTTATCTATGTGTACACACATAGATACACATGGAGTGTGTTTTATATATTGACACAGTTTTAATTCTGTTTTGTTTCATTTTGGAGAATTTTTAACATTTTAAATTCAATCTAAAAATGAATGTTTTGTGGTAAAGTTACATAAAGCACATAAAAAATAATAACATACAGTATGGATTTCTGGGCATTGTTTGTTGCCGTAGATCCTATTTTTGCAGTGTTAGATTTTTTTATTTTACCACTCACTACATTAATGTTTTTTTTTCTTCTAATCTATTTTTGTCTCAGGCCATCCAAAGCAGGCAGTAGATCCTGAAGTCTTCAGACTCTTCTACACCTTTTGGAAGGAGATGGAGGCCGAAGCACATGATGTCATGCTGCCCTCTGAGGTGGTCTCCAAGCTGGACGACAGCGAATGTGTCTACAAGTTGTCGTCCTCTGTTAAGACTTCCCGTGGTGTCGGTAAAATCGCCATGACGCAGAAACGTCTGTTTTTGGTCACTGAGGGGAAACCAGGCTTCGTGGAAATCACAAAGTTCAGAGACATACAGGTTAGTGTTGCATCGTCCTCTGTCCCACCTGTGTGCTTTTCGGACGCCTATTTGAATGAATCCTATCTCTGTCTCTCTGCAGGGGGTGAAGGTTGCCTCAGCTCATTTCCTTCGTGGTCATGTTTCCTCTCTTCGCATCCAGTTCTCCAGCAGATCTGAAGTGTTTGAGGCCAACCTGAAGACAGAGACCAAACTCTGGAACCTGGTGGTCAGAGAGATGTGGGGGGGACGCTGGATGGCAGACCAACACAAGGTACAACAGAGGAAACAAAGGCTCTCAGAATTTTTTAACACACATGGGTGCAAAAGCTGCAATAATGTTTACCTTTTTTTACCTTTTTTTTTTCTGCACGAAATGGCTATAAACAGGAAAATATAAACTACATTAAAAGTGACATATCATGCTTTTAAATCCTTCTTTTTTTACATTTAGATCATTTGAGGTTTATATAAAATCTAGTTTTTGTGATGGACTTGCGACCTGTCCAGGGTGTACCCCGCCCCTCGCACTGTGACTGCTGGATATGGGCACCAGTGACCCTGAAAGGAAGAAGCGGGTATAGATGATGGATAAAATATAAAGATATCTACCCAACACTGGGAGAGTCTAGATTAAACTTTTCTCCACTTTTAGAGACTTCCAAGTACACAACAAAATGTCTTTAAAGGTTAAAAAATTGGATTTTGTACGATACATCCCATTTAACAGTAAAATGCAGTGTTGTTACAGTCTGTAAATATTACAGTAGTTGATTGCATCCAACTAGTATGTATTTTATTTATTAATTTTTTTTAGACAATCGTTGTAATTATGCTCTTTTGAATAGTTTTGTTTTCTTCTAAAACAAACATAATGTCCCTTTTTGTTTGTCCAGGACCCTGAGTACATGACTCAAGCTCTGACCAACGTCTTGCTGATGGATGCTGTCGTAGGCTGCCTGCAGACTCAGAAGTCCATCGCTGCTGCTTCAAAACTGGCTTACTTTGTTCAATTCAACAATGAAGGTCTGGCTTGACTTATTTTCTCTTCCAAAAATTCTGCAAAACTCTCTACATTTTTAGGAATACCGGTATACTTTTTTAATTTTAGGGAGCTTGATTAAACGTTATTTAATAATCTCTAATTATTTTCTACTGTTTGTTCTCTGTACATGTTCTAAAGTTTATTTGTTCATTAGTTGTGTTTGCTCAGCTTCTATAAAGGAACCTGACCCTATCTTAGAAACTTTAAAGCACAAGATCAACCCGTCACTGGACTTGGCAGAACCTCAGACGGTACATGTGCTGCTGTACACTCCAGGTATCTGATGAAACTACTTTCCGTGTTTTATTTTATATGATGGTTAAAGAACATTCAAGTATCCTATAGTAGTCATATAGTAGTCATATTACTGTATTATTAGAAACATGTCATCTTGTTGGTGTAACTTTTTTTTATTGTTGATAAGAACTTTAAGCTTAATTTTTTAACATATAAACCAGAGAAGCTCAAAGTGGGGCCAGCAGGCCAAATCTGGCCCCCTAAGCCATTTGATTTGTCCCACCAGCAGTTGCCATAGTTACTAGGTTGTAACCTGTTATACTATGTAGAAACCCAGTATTTCCAAAGTCATTTTATCCATTGGTCCAATGACTATATAAGGACCTGTAATGCAGATAGTTTTTACTGATGGTGCTGACTTTGCTTTTGATATATTAACATTAAACATGAAACATGAAATACAAGTAACAACAAGAGATATTTAGATTAGATTTAACCATACATGTAGAAAGTGGGCCACCACACTGGCTGCAAGATTTATCATTAAAAATAAAGGACTTTTCTTAAAAAGGTTTTGCATTTCATGTATTATATTACTGCATCGGCCCTCAGCCCCATATAGATTTTCATTTTGGCCCTCTCTGGGAAAACGTTTGGGCATCCCTGATATAAACTGAAGACTGATGTGGAAAAGTCTGCCGTTTTGGGTTTGAGTCCGACAGGAGGTGAAAGTTAATTTACTTCTCTCTCGGACATCATCTGTGTTTGTTTGTTTGATTGTTTCAGGTCAGTTGAGCAGCAGCAACTCTCAGGGTGACATGAACCCGAAGCTGTGGGTGGCTCTCGGTGGAGGCAGGGTGGTCGTTTTTGATGCAGCCAGCTGGTTGATGCTGCAGGACGACATTCAGGTCGGAGACTCCCAAGTGGTGAGAGCAGACTCTGTTTACTCAGTTACCTTTAGTTATTTAAAGAGGATTTCCTTTTTATTTTCATACATGAAAATATTTTCCTGTGACTTGAAGAGTACCCAGACTTGTCAAGTGTGTAATAGATGTGGGCAGATAATCGTGGTGTTTTTTTGATTCTGCAGTATCTTTTTTTTTTTTGAGGGATAGTGGTAAAATAAAAATATTATGTCACCTTATCATCTCTGGGTAGACCTGCATGATGGGGCTAGTCCAGGATCAGGTGTGGATGGGTTCTCAGGACTCCGTTATCTACATCATAGACACTCACAGCATGTCCTGCAACAAACAGCTGACTGAACACCGACATGAGGTGACTGGCCTCTCGCTGGACCCCAGAGACCACAGCAGCAGGTGGAAACATGATTGTCTCTGTTAGCGAACTGAAAAGGAGAAGCAGACTCAGGAAGGAGTTGAAGTAAATCTCTTGAGGAACTTTGAATCAGACTTTCTCTCTTTTCCAGTCAGCACATGTACTCCTGTAGCTGTGATGGGACAATCCTGCAGTGGGACTTGACCAGTCTGACAGTGAAGAAGAAGTTCAACCCCACCTGTGACCGACTACTGTCCATACAGATTTGTGACAACACCCTGTGGGGATGTGAGTAAGCATTATTTATTTTAAATTTTTTTATTGTCCTCTGCCACTAAAAGCAGGATCAATAATGTTTTAGCTAGTTTAATAAAGCACTAGAAGAAGAAAAAGTAGATTTAGCAGAATTTGTTTGCTTTAATCAAACAAATCGCATCAGTGATTTTGTTTGATATGCATTTGTTTTTGTAACGAGCACTTGTTAATGTGCAGGTTGTAGTGATGGTATTGTGGAACTGAAAAAAAAAAGTTTGCGACAAAGGAAGACAGTCCTTCGTGGCGAACTGCGGAGCACACCTTGTAGCTTCAGCTGCTTCGTCGTCATCCCAGAGGTGACTATTGGCTGAGCTTTTGCTTTAAAGAAAAAAATTTAATCTTGTTGTAATCTTTTGGTTGGTATAAAAATTTGCCTGTTATAATTTCATTAAATTTTTCATATATTAATGTTTTCAGGGTAAATGTTAACCTTTAAACCTGTTTGTTGCAGCGAGAACAGTTGTGGGCAGGCTGTTCAGACTCAGAGGAGTTGTTTCTCTGGCTGACGAATAACCTCAAAGATCTATCCAAAAAAATCTCCCTCCACAACACTTCAGGAATCACCTGCATGATTCAAGTCAAAAACCAAGTGAGACTTATTTGTGTACTTTGGTGCTGCTGCATAGTTTTATTACTTATCTGTTGTGATCGTTCCTGTTCTCAGATCTGGGTGGGCTGCGATGGACAGAACAATATTGGAGGACAGTTGTTTGTGGTGGATTTAGACAGTCTCGCAGTGGAAAAGGAGCTGCTGGCTCATTCAGACAGGATCCAGACTCTCTGCTCTGCTGAAGATCGTTACATCCTGAGTGGTTCTGCACGCCGCGATGGCAAGATTGCCATCTGGAAAGCTGAGTAGAAAGCATCTGAAAAGGACCAAATGTCACCAAACATTAAAAAATTTAGGTTTATTGGAAAGTTTTACATTATAAGGGTCACAATACTGGAATGGTAATTGAGCTTTATATTTTTAAGTTGAAAAGAAAACAGCTTTAAAGATAAAATGTTTCTTGCCAAAATCTTTCTAATAACAAACACGGTGTTAAAAATTTGTACATTTCTATGCATGTTTACAAGAAACAATAAACAGCAACAATAAACAATTTAACTGTTGTTATCGGCCAATCATTTTGTCTGTAACTAAGCACTAATAATATATTAAAGTTCTTGTCGTTTTTTATGTTATTTTTGTGAAAAATGTGGCACATGTTAGTACCATTAGTACAACCTACAATATAATTTGCTTGAAATAACATGCAGTCAATTATTAGTAATTATGAAGGGCAGGTATTCTTGTTGTTTATTATTTTACATGCCAGTTTCAGTGGTAGTATTCTAGAAAACAAATACATATGCCTTAACTGAATATACACCAACAATAGATAATTTATTATAACTTTTTTTTTTATTTAACTACAAACAGCTTGATAAGCAACTAGAAAATAAACAAACTCTTTCAGTCAGAATTATGCTTTGACAAATTGGTAGTTTAACTATTAAACTCACGAGGAAGTATATTTTAAAAAAATATCTATTAAGTTCTCTGGTGTTTTAGTATTATGAATTATATTTCTATGAATGAATGAATTGTTGAAAGTCTCAGATTCCACAAACAACCCAATGTCTAACAAGAGTGTAGAAATGTTATTCATTTAACATTTAATACAGTTTAAAATTAATTTTGATTTACTATGCCCATTTTATTTATTAAAAAAAAAAAATACGCAGATCACGTGACGGAGTGCCTTGACGTCAATTTCCTGCGACGGCTCCCCCAGTCGTTTCCTCGTGTGATCGGTTTCTGCCAAAACTCTATAATTTTAGGTAAATAATGCACGAATATCATATTATATTGTTTGTGCATTTATTGTTCGTGTACCGACTTTATAAATAATGCTCGACTAGATGTGTGGAAACGGGTTTGAGTTGTTTCTTTACGTCCCTTCCTTTCCACAAGGTCAGTGTTTGCTGTTACGTTACAGGAACAGCAGCTTCTGTCTGACCGGCTTTCTTTTATAAAACAATGTATGTCGTGTCAGAAGACAGTTATAAAGTGTACACTGCTGAGCTTCATGTAGTTATAACACTCTGTGTCTCAAATAAGTGTCTGCAGTTATACAACTCATTTATTTAATCTAATTGTTGGTCGAAGGACAATAATGTGTTGAGTGTGTGCGGAAATCTGTTAGCAAATGGTCGTATGAACGAGTGGACTGATTTTAATTGAACTCTCAAAGTAAACATTAAATCTACATTAAACCTTTGAAGACGAACTGGTTCAAGATGATTGGCACAGCTAAGCAACAGTAGCAAACTCAAAAACAGCTAAACTAAAGAAATGAAGTCAATTTTTAGCTAAGAGCAACAACACGCACTCTGATCAGATTTAAAAAGCTTGCCATTTGACTTGGAGTCAACTCTGTTAGCAAAATATCTAATAAACAATTGGGTGGATTTTATTGAACCTTTTAGAAAGTAATCGTGTTGTCTAATTAATATTAGCCAACACAAAACGTCTCAAATTCAGTCAGTTTTGACAAATATTGAGTTCATATTTGGTGTGATGGTAGAAAAAAACGAGCCGGGGAAAAGGATGTCTGGGTTTCTCACTTGGACCTGTTGCCTTTGCAACCTGATCATGAATATGCGGTAGAAGATAGAGTAGAAAATACCTCACCCCAACACATACTCCAAGTGCTACAACTTTGACATTAACTATTAGTGTAAACTCGGTGTGTCCTTTATTTCTCAAGAACCAATGAACAGATTCTGGCGATTCTGGTCCACCATCCGGCGTCTCAGGGGGGGAAAGCGGTTCGCCACCAACACTGTTTATGGTGGGGATGGT
>JARVJO010000305.1:13263536-13274195 GCA_031762555.1 Cynodonichthys magdalenae
ATATATATATATATATATATATATATAGCAGCAACTAATGCTAAACAACTAAAAATTAGCAGAAGCTAACACTAGCAGATAATGGCTAGCTGAGCCCAGACAATTCAGCCATGGACATGAAAACGGCTACAGCCAAAACAGTGAATTCACAAACATTGAACCAAGAAGGAGGTTGAGTTGCTGCTACCCAATGAAAAGTGTGAGCACCCTGCTATCTGCCATTGTTACTGTTGTTCATCTACACGAACAAGTGTGGAAAAACTATTGTTTGCAGCCGTCCATATTGCTCATGTTCGATTTCACACCAACACCAGGGGTTTTGTCACTCTTAGACCTGGATTTAAAAATCTTCAGTTTAAGTGAAAAATACTGCTGTCGTTGACACAAACAGCTGAAATGCAGCAGAAATACAACAGTTTTATGGCAGCTCAAACAGTGCTTCAGAGAGGGAAAAAAAACCTCCTCTACCATGAAACAACCTTTTAGGTTTGAGTATTTCTGTTGTTTTTCAGTGTTTGTGTTTTATTAAAGCAGTGAGACAAAACAATATATTGACACTGCTTCTCACTGTTTTAATGAAATGAATACAACAAAAGTTTTTAGAAATTGTACAGAATACGTTTAGTGCTATAGTGCAGCTTTATTAGAAAAAAGGACCTCAGCTGGTGGATGGTAGTTTATCTATAGCTTCTCAACGGTGGTGCCTTATTTCAAAAATAGCAATAAATTATATCACTTTATATGCATTATGTCGCTCCTGGCAGCTATCATTATGTACTATCGTTTGGCTACAGATAAATCTTGACACCAGCAGCTGGCTGACAATATGTGAGCGTAAGGAGACAGGATGATGAGGAAGAAGAGGAGGAGGAAGAGGGGGCAAGTGTAAGACATGATTTTAGATACCAATTTGGAC
Organism: Cynodonichthys magdalenae; assembly: GCA_031762555.1. Lineage (NCBI taxonomy): Eukaryota > Metazoa > Chordata > Actinopteri > Cyprinodontiformes > Rivulidae > Cynodonichthys > Cynodonichthys magdalenae. Next base: position 13,264,453 of record JARVJO010000305.1, read on the forward strand.
TCACGCCTAACTTATATTTCATCTTTCTACAGAATCCCTTCCCTCAGCAGCTTTTCTTCTAGTTTTATTAGAGTTTCTCAGCCAATAGGATGTTACTGTCACCCAGGTGAAAATAAATATTTTTAATATCTTCTGTGTCCGTGTGTGAGTTCATTTGTCTGTTTGTTAGCAAAATGTCTTATGAACCACTGGAGGTGTTGATTAAAGTAATAATTGGCTGCTCTCATTAACATTTGACCAAGAAGGCCATCAGCTAATCAACCTTAACCAACACAAAAATGGCAGTAACTCTGTCAGTTTAGCAAATATTGAGCTAAAATTTGGTTTAGCAGTAGCTGAGAGTCACCCTCGGCACATAGTCTGAGGGCAACAAATCGCATGAGATCTGACATAAAGTAATTTGCAAGGTTTGACCACTATTTTTATATTAAATTTTGTATATAATAATTTTGTATCTGGTTTTCCCCACTGAACAAAAACATGTACAATAGGTGGTCTTTAGGCCCAGGCCTCCATTGCAAAACAGATCTTTGATCTAATTTGGATTTGCTTAGTTACATAAAGATTATATAAATAAAATAAGAGTTGCACCAAATTTGAAGTTGATAAACTTTAGCATTTGGCATTACTTCATATTTCAACTTCCCCCACAAGTCAATCCGACCAATCACGGTTTGACCAAACTCCGCCCACATAGCCAGGAAACTCCCCCTATGTACTGCAGAGACCCCTCCTTAGAAAATGCAGACCAGGACATATTTGGCCACATTAAACTGTCCTCCAGCGAAAGGTGGAAACATATCTACTCAGCTGAGAATCCAATCTGTCTTCTACAAGCGACAAAGTAAGTGCTGAAAGGAGATAACATGGGACAGACCATGGCTGTCAAAGACGTTAGTTTGACTGATTGATTTGTATTATTTTTGTACAAAGGGTGACTGATTTTGAGTCAAAAACATGCAGGTGCAATTGTCATCTATCAATCATATTAATTGTTATCGGCTAATTAATCGTGATGAATTTTTTTGCCAAAATTGCCCAACCCTAGAGCTACCTTCATCAAGTAAATAGAATTATCTGTTTAACGTACACACAATTTGACACAATTTTATTTTTAAAAAATCACAAATGAGAAACTACAGTCTTAAACATCCTGTACAATCTTCAATATAAAACCAGACCTCAGCTGTGAATCTGTCGAACCTTTCTGGTGACAGAAGCTACTCGTATGATCTATACTGCTGTTGTGTTTTGGGAGTCAACTCTGAAATGTGGAGCCAGAACAAATAAAGAAAGCAGGTTACAGATAGAAAGTGACAGAAAGTGAGAACAGAAAAGGAGGACTGGATGTAATGTGCAGAAAGACACACCACAGACAGCTGGGGCTGACTGAGCTGAACTTCCTGTCATGAAGCACCACCAAAGAAACGTTCAGTCCAAAGGGATTAAACTGACAATATTCTGCTTTAAGATAAAAGTATTGTAAAACTAGTATATAAAGGTGGCGTCGATGGAATTGTCGCACACTGAGCTCCACGCCCAGCAACCCCCTGCCCCTGAATCAGGTCAACTCAGCGCCACAGCCGTTTTTATTATGCATGGCCTGCTGGGGAAATGACAAGAGCCATCGTCCTCACACCACAGGAAGGCCTCGTCCTCTCTGCAGCGTCTGGGACAGGTGCAGAAACGTCCTTGAGCATCCTTGCAAACACAAAAACTATGAGGAAAGGACTGATCTGCGCATACGCTGTTTCTTTTTTTTTTGCTTACCTTCAATTACTTGGCTATTTACGTACATTGTGTTTATTTAACATGTATCCAGATGTGTGTGTGCATTATGCAATTCTTTAAGTATGTGTGTTTTCCATTGAGGACAGAATTAAGAGTCTCCGAGGACAATGCTAATCAGATTTTCTCCCCTAAGGAAAGACAAGTCATTAGTAGTTCACTGCTTATGAGGCTCATTTGAGTTAAAGCTCATGTTTGACTCGTATTGTTTTAGGCTGTATATCTTAGTGGATTCCATGCTGGAATACTGCTTTTTATTTATTTATTTTACCTGAGATTATAGCTGATTTAATCTAACCTGGCTTTTTTTTAATTACTGAGAGATTAATAGCATCCTAAATATTGCTTTTATCTTTTGTTTACATCTTTGTACTTTGAAAAAATAAATGAAGCATTGACTTGAGCTGATGTTAGGAATATTAAACCTAACTTGTTTTTTGTGTGAATTTCTGTTGGTTCTTTTTTTATTATTTTTATCATCTTTATAAACTTTAATTTTTGTAAATCTGTCATTTTCTATTTTGAGTGTATTTAATAATAAAAGTTATTGCTTTCTGTGTGTAGCAAGAAGCTGAAAGTATCATTTTTAAAGTGGGTTTCTTTCAAAATGTTATGAATAGTTAATATCTTACCTGTTGCAGATGGTGCAATTTGTTAACATTCAAATCATTAAAAAATGTAGTCTGAGAATTACATTTTGCTAATTTTTACTACATTTAAAATGTAAATTCAAAATGTGTTCATTGAAAACTATATGGATGGTAGCGTGTAGTCCAGCAGTTTGAAGTGCAGCTCAGACACCAGCCTCAACTGAAAGTTTGATGTTTCGTAGGGAAGATTTAGCAGCATTTGCAGTGTTAACATTTGCTTTAGCCACAGGTGATGATGTCACAATAAAAGGTTTGTGTTGTCACTGCTCGATCTGTTCCGGAAGCACGATCTTACTGCCAGCTCATTTGCACATGCACTAAAAGAAATATATCCGGATTACCGGTTAATTTTTGATTTAGGAAAAAAATATTGGAAATTATTATTTCCATACTCGATTATAAATGTGTGCTAAATTATATTCTCTAAATGGTTTTAATATAACATATTCCTTCATTACATCCATTCCTTTTTTCCAGAAAAAAAAATCCACAACTGTTGCAAACATTCCCTTTGAATCATTGCAGGTGATGTAAGACTGAAATCGAATCCATTCTGTCATCAAACGATCGAGCGAAATGCTACACGCTAAAAACAAACAAAGCCCCCCCAGGCAGTATTTTTTTAGCACATGCACAAATGAGCTGATGGTAAGAGTCGGGATGTAACACGCACCAAAAGCAAAGGTTGTGTTCCATTCTAAAATACTAAAAAGTCAGCGTTATCATTTATCTGCAACATTTAGAATTAACTTTTACATTTGGATTTTCATATTTGGATTTAGGATTTAACATTTAAATTCATTTGGTAAAAATGTCAAGAACAGTGAGCTGAATAACAAAATAATATATTATGGACATTTTTAAATCGTCTTTTCCTCACAGAAAGTGAGCTAAATAAAAAAATATGTTAGTGACACTTTTCAACATTTTACCCATCTGAGGAGGTAAATCAACCCTATTAGGAGAGGACTAAAAATTGCAGGACTATGGTCTTAGTGTGAGGCAGAGGGGTAAAGCGTTGCTAAAAGTGATAAATTGTAACCCAGCTGGCCTGTGTGTGCAGACGGAGCTTTTATGTATTTTGCCACATGGGCACCGATAAATGCTTTTGTTCTTTTTGTTGCTTGAATTGCCACTTTGCATGTAACAGCCAAAAAATATCCAAAACGCTGTAAAATCGACTGACTGATAAACTCCAAAAGCTCAAACCACATTCATAACGTTCATTTAACACCTGCCCTCCATAAACTGGAGGCTCTTCCTGCATGTGCTGCTGGATGACACATCATTTATCCTGCATGGCTGACAGGATGGAGAAGTTTCAGCTTAACATGTTTCTTATTAACCCGTCCACCGTTTAAGACCTCGGAGTTAATGAGAAAGTAGAGAAAGAGCAGAGTGATAACATCTTCTTCTCTCTTCAACCTTCAAATGGAAATATTTGATTTCTGATGCTCTGATTTACAGCAGGAATTTGAAATGCCTTGAGATTACAGATTACCAGCTCCATGTCTGCAAGGTGGGATATTTTCAGCGCCTTATTAAGCCAAATTGGAAGCAAAAACCACTCCAGGCTATATGAGTGGGCACTGAATGAGGAGAATAACATGATGCTCAGACTTTATAAACTCCATATTGTGTCTGTTTGAAAACACGTTTTAGCTGTACCGACACGAGGAGAAAGGTTTTTCTGCGCATCATTCCGCTGGTGACACAGCAATGAAAGAGTCATTTTCTCCACCTCTGCCTCCTCTCATCCTTTTCATCCATCCCTTTAAGATCCAGGATGGACAGGACGCGTACTGGCTTTGGTTCTGTGGGGTTTGGAGAGGACCAAAGCGGGGTTACTCACCTCCAACGATGATGGCGAGCAGAGCCAACAGCAGAGGCGGCAGCAGCAGCAGAGGCGGCCGGCCGTCCATCGTTATTCGAGCCCGGAAAGGTGTCCACCACCCGGAGGCCAAGCACACCCGCAGCGTTAACTCGCCCACACCTTCTCTCTCTCTTTCTCACAGGCGCGCGCTCACCTTCCCCGTCTCTAGCTACCTGGCATGGTGACGTCAGGGCTTCCTGTCGCTCCCGCGCCTGATGCGGGGAGGAGGGAGGAAGAGGAAGAAGCTGTCGGTGGAGGAGCCAGGTGATGCTGCTGCTCGACGATGGTGCCGCTCCGCGATGCGACGCGCAGGAGACGCACAGGAAGGGCAGGCGGGATGGAGGGATGGAGGGAGGGGGCGGGGCGCGATGGTGGCGCAGGGATGGGGGGTGGAGGGGTGGGGAGTGTCTGAGACTTCACAGCAGTCTTCCCCGCTCATCACCATGTAATATTAAACAGTCTGAGGCGCGCGCAGGATGTTCATACCGACTTTAGGGTGACCTTGTCAAACTTGGGGGGGGGGGGGGTCTTTTCTCCTCACTCTTTAACTGCAGCCTCAGGACAGATGTTTAACAGATGTTTCATATACATATTTTTCTTCACATTAAGCCGCAAGCAACACAAGGATGGAAACGAGCTGCATCCATAACACCAAAGAAACGGCCCCAGACTGATGGTATCTGTTGGTGATCAACTGCTGGTCCGCAGGCCTGAAACCTGAATGTTGAAGGAGAAATGGCACAGCATCATTTTAGGTTAGTTCCTAAACCTTGGGTTGAGACCTATATGTGGGTCACAAAACACCAAGCTGGGGGTCCTGAAATGATCAAATCAAACAAAATTTTAAGTTTCTATATTTTACTTGCTTTATAACACAATAAATACATGTTGCTTATAATGTGATTTATGAATGTTTATGACAGCTCTTTTAAAAACTGGTTCTACTTTACCTTTATTAGCTACTTCTATATCAGTGGGCACAAGTTCTGCTAATAGTGAAACCAGCTTCTTATTTAACAAATTAGCTTTTTGTTAACTTTGAAATTGCCGACTCATTTGCTTCTGCTAAATTAGATTCTGATCATTTTAGGTCCACTAAAAAAATCACAAGTGTTAAACTTCTATTGTTACGCTATTCATATCAAATTAATTAAAAACTATCCTGTGTTATAAGCAGTGCTGGATGTGTGTGTAGCATGTAGCATCTTTAGCTACTAAACTTCAAAGACCATCAAAATAATTAAAAAAAAGCATTTAAAGTGATCCACAATTAGTTGTAACTTTATTTGATAACCATTTATTTGAACTAAAATAAAGACTAAAAATACTGTAGACTGTTCAGTTTTTATAATTTTTAAACTAAACTGAGCCATTTTATTTACACGCAAAGCATACTGGGTAAATTATAACATCGACTAGGTCATCGGTGCGAGGCTGTGAGCGAGCTTTATCCACCCTGAAGGTTAATCTTGGACAATTTCTGATGATCAGCTATTTTAAATGAAACCAGAGAGTGTTGACAGAGACGAGAGTTTAGAAACGACTTAGCCTGCAACTGAAAATGTGTATGGAGGACAGCAGAGCTGCCTCATGGAAGAAGAACCTCAGCCTGTTAGCTTTTGCGTTAGTGCCGACGCTATCGACATATATATGTATTAGCTCAGCTCTACACATTCTCCTCTCGTCACTGAGATCCTCCATCTACATGACAGAGAGGAGAATGTAGAAATGACTCAGCCTGCAACTGAAAATGTAAGCCGATCGTCAGATGTTGTCCAAAATTAACCTTCAGGGTGGATAAAGCTCGCTCGCAGCCTCGCCAATACCTACAGTCAACATCATCATTTACCCGGTATGGTTTGTGTGTAAATAAAACGTCTCCTTCTGTGTTACAATATATTTTTAACAATTTACTAAACTAAACATTCTACAGTATTTTTACATTTTTTTATTTTGCTGTTATAATATCAAATAAAGTCTAATGTTACAACTAATCATGAATCACTTTAACAATATTTAAATAAGGAATACAAAACTAGAAATTGAGAAAATGTATAAAGTATTTGCTATTTGTTGTTTGACTTACTTCAAGTGGTATTTACAAAAACTCAGACTTGATCAAATAAATGCTTTCATTATGAAAGGGTTAAACTGGAAGTATCACCAGTTAGACAGAGCTATAACTCTGGTTTGGGCTGATAGATTTGCCACAGAAGATCCCATCGCACCTTCAAATTAAACTGATGCAAATTTGTTGTTAGTTTTCTATCAGTCCCACTAGTCTTCAGCTGAAAAGAGGTGACAGTCGTCTTATGTTAGCGTTAGCTTTCAATAATTTTTTTATCTGTTTAGCGTTAGCAAAGCTAAGATTCTTGTTTAGTGGATTAGTGATTAGTGAAGCTAACTTTTTGGTAAACTGTGCCCACCACTGGTCTATGTAAAGCTGCATAATTATTTTCTCCTCAGTGGTGACTTCTGCAGTGACCTCTGTTCTTCATCCACAAAGTCAAACATGCAGAAGTCTGAAAGAGAGGTGGAGCAGAGCTGCCAGATGTGTGTCCAGGTGGGCAGAAAATGATTCTCCTGCTGATGATCTTAAAACAAACATCATGACTTGGCTTTGCAAAAAGGAAGTGCATTGAATGCAGAAGGGTGGCAGGACACTAAAAAGGAAACAGGAGTGCGGGAAGGGAAATAAAGAGAGCGTGGGAGGAAAGGGAGGGGATGAATAAACAAAGTAAATAAGATTGCAGGATGGAGGGAGGAGGTGGTTGCCGTGGTGACTAAGAAAAGCTCCAGAAGAAAGCGACCTGTTTCTCCTTCGTTTTGTCTATTTTCATCATACGACACAAAGGAGCAGCCAGCACACTTGTGCACAAAGTTATGCATAAATGCCCAAAATACAAACACACACAAGCACACTCTTCCACAGTCATCCTCTCTATCTCTGCACAGCGTTTTCCTCTTCTCTGCAGCGAATGAGCTGACCTGACAGTGCTCCTCCTCTGCTCTTAGTGCCGTGAGTCTCTGCATCTGAATTATTTAAAAGCTGGGACCCCCACAAGTGCTTGTCTTCCTCTTCCGCCCCCTCACACTCCTCCTCCTTGCCTCTCTTTCCTCTGTCCCTTCTTGTCCTGCTGTCATTCTGTCTTCGACCTGCTGCCTTTTTACTTTCCAGTGTCTCGTCTGTGAGCCAAAACATGTAAATCTGATCTGTGAATCACTGATGGGTTAATGGAGGAAGACAAAGGAGAAAGAAGTGACGAGTGGCAGAATGCAGCATTTTTTTTTTTTTTCTGGGTGGGCATATTTATGTGGTCATGATCCTGATTTTTTCAAAGTTCCCCTTTTTTCTTGTTTTACATTTTAACAACACCACTCCCTTACGGACAAAATGTCTCATCACATGGATGCATTTTTTTATTTGAATTAAATAATATGTCTGCTTTGTTTGAACATTTTTCCAGTGGTGTCCAATCCTACATGTTTTAGATGTTTCTCAGCTTTGACACACCTGATTTGAATAAATGGACAGGCTTCTGCAGAACATGAAGACCTGCTGGAGAGCAGGGAAACATGCGGGATATGTGGACCAGGATTAGACACCACTGCATTCTAGAGTGAAAACTCAAAAATGGGTTTGATCAGACAATCAAGACATGTATTTTACATTTTTTTCTGTTTTGAGGTTTATTTTTCTGTTTAGTTTCTGTTTTCTTGGATGTTCAGTTTGTTCCTTTGCTCCTATCGTCAGTACCTTTCCACAGTTAGTCTCTGCTCCTCCGTCCTGCCATGCCCACCAACACCTGTTCTCTATTCCCATTGGTCTTAGCTGCAGCTACCTCCCTCATTGGTAAAGATAAGACTAATGGCTTTTTGAAGGGACCTGGATCTTGATGAGCCATTTTAGAGCTGTTTAATAGAGCAGGTTGTTTCACAGAGCACTTCAATAGAGCTGCTGTACTCTACCCCTCTGCCTAGTTTCTGTAAAAAGGGAAGGAGGAGTGATTGGATAAGAAGTAAAAATAAAGATACTGTATAACAATAATTAAAAACAATAAAACTATGAACTGCTCTTTACTGTTCCCAACTCAGTTCTGGAGCTGTTCAAATAACTCTGATCTATTATCCTTTTTATTCCCTCTGTTCTCGCCATTCTTCGGTAGAGCATTGCTGTTCTTTGTGCCACATCCACCAGTTCTCCTCTGTGTTTAACAAGTCCTGTTAAACTTGTATGTTTGTTCTTTAAATATCATCAATCTACTATCTTTGATAAGGAGCCATTTTGGGCCCTCTTCTAATCACTTTGTACGGGAAGTCTTTGGGGTCCATTTTCAGGAAATACAGTATTTCCGTCCATTGTTTTGCAGATGATATTCTGGTTTATCTAGTAGAGTACTAATTGTTTAAGTGACATAAAAACTTTGAAGTTCAAATGTCTTAATCTTAATAAAAAACAAAAACAGAGGTCATTTTGTTCAGTAAATCTAAATCACTCAGTAGTTCTCTGGTCATAGTCTTTTGGCTCAGTCCAGTTCTGTTGTCAGAAACCTGGCTGTGATATCTGACAGCTCGTTTTGGGTTGGAGGAACAGATTTGGTCAGTTGTTAAGTCCAGCTTTTTCCAACTGGAAAAGTGAAGCCATATCACCACAGCAAAAAAAACAAGAGAAAGTTATTCATGCTTTTTATCACTTCCTATCTGGACGACTGTGATTCACTGTGTGTTAGTTTAAATCAACTCTGCATTGCCAACAAACTGTCCAGAAAGCAGCAGCTTGGCTTCTGACTAGAACAAAGAAGCCAGAACAAATAAGCACTGATTTGGCATCTCTTTGCTGGCTTCCTGTCTGCTTTTTGAATTGATTTTATAATCCTATTATTAACTGTTAAAGTTTTAAATGGTCTCACCCCATCATATTAATGGATCTTCTTAACCTCGACACACCAGGAAGAGGAGTGGTCCGGTCATCCAGCCAATTTCTCCTAAAGGTCCAAAAATCTAGATTAAACTAGAAAAGGCGATCAGGCTTTTACAGCAGTTACTTCAGACATCTCAGACTAGCAGATATGATCTTTTTAGAATCCAAAGATAAAAGTGTGATCCATTAAAACATTGTATCGTCACAGTTGTGGAGGGTGAACACAGGAATGTTGACAAAACTCAAGGAGGTCAAAGGGGAAACTTAAATACTTTAACGAAGAAAGGCAAAAGGTTGGTGTAGCAGCAACAGCTTACAGGAATTAAAGACAAAAAACACAAGGCAATGCAAGAAACCCATAATGATGCATTCACAATGCCATACTGAGAGGGAGTTGGATGGATGAAGGAATAGGTGGATGGATGGATGGTTAGTAGACAGACAGACAGACAGACAGACAGACAGACAGACAGACAGACAGACAGACAGACAGACAGACAGACAGATAGAT